>JAWNMO010000559.1:4400000-5000000 GCA_035043915.1 Drosophila paramelanica
CGGAGATGAAGGCCGAGGATCTGCAGCATCGGCTGCAGAGCGAGCAACAGGAACGCGCCCGCCTCGAACGTCTCGTCACCGAGGGCAGCATACCCGATGATCAAAAGGTCGCCGGCCTGACCGGCTGCAATGGCGCAGTCTCCCCGCCGCCGCCGCCACCACCCATGCTAAAGACGGTGCCACCACCGCCGCCGCCAATGGCGCCAGCTATGCTGCCGCCACCACCGCCACCCTGCCCGGGCGCACCGCCGCCGCCGCCCAACATGGCCCCAGCCATGGGTAAGCACAACTCAGTCCCAGATTAGCTCATCTTATTAACTCTATTGTTTGGTCTGATGACAGCGGCCGCACCGCCCAAAGTGGAGTTGCCAAAGAAGAACGTGCCACAGCCAGCGAATCCGCTGAAGAGCTTCAACTGGTCGAAGCTGCCCGATGCGAAGCTGCAGGGCACCGTCTGGAGCGAGCTGGACGAGAGCAAGCTCTACAACAACATGGAACTCGAGTCCATTGATAAACTGTTCTCAGCCTATCAGAAGAATGGAGTATCGGTAAGTCCCTAGTGGAAAATAACAGAATAAATATATAATTGTCGTTACAAAGAAAAGGATATGAAAGCATTTTAAGGAATATGTAAATATATAAAGGAGATATCTGTTACCAGAAAGAAAAATTGAAAACTTGAAAGAAAAAAACATGAATTGAAAGCTTACATAAATTTGATTACTTAAATAAAGATAAGTTCACAGCTCTAAAAAGCAAGGATAAATTAAGTTCATAAGGAAGAAGACAAAAATATAGATGGACAGAAAGTTGGTTAAAAATTAAAGATAAGTTAAAGTAATAGGAAAAAATCGTGTAAAAATAATTAATAAAGAGAGCAATATGTTAAAGTTAATGGAAATAATTTGGGTAAATATAAACAAAATTCGATAGTTGAAGAGTAAGAATAAATTTAAAAAGCGAAAGAAAACGGAAAGCGAGAAGTTAAAAACTTGTTATTGCCACCATGTCAATAGAAGTTGTAGGGAAGTTAGAAATAAAATGAGAAAGAAGCCTCAAAATACATTAAAAACTAGTGAATAGAGAAATAAATGAGGAAGAAGCTTAAAAATGAATGAAAAACTTTTTTATAAAAGAAGGTATTAAGCCAAAATTAAAGAAATTATCATAAATAAGGAACATTAAAAAAGCAGACAATAAGAATGATTAAGGATCTGAGAAATTTAAGAAAATATGAGAGAAATCACTAGAATCAATTTATTCAGAAAAAACTAAAAGTAAGCAAGAAAATGGTAAAAAAAAACACATTGCTAACTATTTCTCTTTATTGTTTAGGCCACCGATGGCTCCTACGAGGATTTGCGTGTGACGGGCAAGAACAAGCAGAAGGTGCTCTCGGTGATCGATGGACGTCGCGCTCAGAATTGCACAATTCTGTTGAGTAAGCTCAAGATGAGCGACATGGATATCTCCAAGTGAGTAAAACAGCTGCCAACAAGTGAAAACGGAAGTTAACGATTAATCCCACGCAGAGCGATACTCTCCATGGACAGCAATGAGCAGCTGGCGCTGGATATGGTGGAACAGCTGTTAAAGTTTACGCCCTCCGCGGAGGAGCGTGCGCTGCTGGACGAGCACAGCGAGGACATTGAATCGCTGGCACGCGCAGATCGTTTTCTGTATGAGATATCCAAGTAAGTGGAAATCAGCTAGAAGCCCTAGTTGATTGTTTGATTGTTTTTGTGTTCATTGATTGACTTATTTTGAAAGCAATTAGAAAATTCCAACCCTGTTTAAGGTTTTATTTTGTGTTTTTTGAAAAATATTTTTTTCAAAAATTCACAAGGGGAAAATGCTTTTTTGACCAAAAAATTCAACAAAATTTTATTTTCGAAAATGAATATATTTTGAATGTGGAGTCAATATATAGGTCAAATCATGATCAAAATGCCATCGAACGTGAAAATCGGTTCACTTTTGACAAAGTTATGGGGGTTTGATATATGGGAGCTATGGAATCTAACAACTTTACATGTCAAAATTTTTGTCGATTTTGGGATGATTTTTCACCAAAAATTTGACCCCCCAAAAATCACTTTCAATGTTGTTTTTTATGCTAATTGTGACAAATATAATCGATTAAAACTATAAATTCGCAATTCTAAATTTTAAAAAAATATTTTTTTCAAAAATTCACAAGGGGGGGGTACATGCTTTTTTGACCAAAAAATTTAAAAAAATTTTATTTTCGAAAATGAATATATTTTGAATGTGGAGTCAATATATAGGTCAAATCATGATCAAAATGTCATCGAACGTGAAAATCGGTTCACTTTTGACAAAGTTATGGGGGTTTGATATATGGGAGCTATGGAATCTGACAACAAAATACATGTCAAAATTTTTGTCGATTTTGGGATGATTTTTCACCAAAAATTTGACCCCCAAAAATCACTTTCAATGTTGTTTTTTATGCTAATTGTGACAAATATAATCGATTAAAACTATAAATTCGCAATTCTAAATTTTGAAAAAATATTTTTTTCAAAAATTCACAAGGGGGGTACATGCTTTTTTGACCAAAAAATTTAAAAAAATTTTATTTTCGAAAATGAATATATATTTTGAATGTGGAGTCAATATATATGTAGGTCAAATCATGATCAAAATGCCATCGAACGTGAAAATCGGTTCACTTTTGACAAAGTTATGGGGGTTTGATATATGGGAGCTATGGAATCTGACAACTTTACATGTCAAAATTTTTGTCGATTTTGGGATGATTTTTCACCAAAAATTTGACCCCCCAAAAATCACTTTCAATGTTGTTTTTTATGCTAATTGTGACAAATATAATCGATTAAAACTATAAATTCGCAATTCTAAATTTTGAAAAAATATTTTTTTCAAAAATTCACAAGGGGGGGTACATGCTTTTTTGACCAAAAAATTTAAAAAAATTTTATTTTCGAAAATGAATATATTTTGAATGTGGAGTCAATATATAGGACAAAACATGATCAAAATGCCATCAAACGTGAAAATCGGTTCACTTTTGACAAAGTTGTGGGGGTTTGATATATGGGAGCTATGGAATCTTTTACTTGAGAACGTGAACGAGTATAACGCAGTCGGTATCGCCCGACTGCAATGTTCTTGTTTTTTATTAATTAGCTAGTATTAAATGCTTTCCTCCCGCCTTTTTGTACACAGGATTCCACACTATGAGCAGCGCCTGAAGAGTTTGCACTACAAGAAGCGTTTCATGCTGACCGTGAATGATTTAATACCGCGCATCACCAGCGTCATGGAGGCATCCCGCGAGGTGGCACGTTCGCGACGACTGCGCAAGCTGCTCGAACTGGTGCTGGCCCTGGGTGAGTGTCTCTGGCAATTGAGCAATTGTATTCCTGACTTATGCCCGTAACTCTAATCTAATCTGGTGTATCGCAGGCAACTACATGAATCGTGGAGCACGTGGCAATGCCTCCGGCTTTAGGCTGGCCTCGCTGAATCGTTTGGCGGACACCAAATCGAGCGCGGCGAAGGGCACAACGCTGCTGCACTATCTGGTCCAGGTGATTGAGAAGAAGTTCAAGGATCTGCTCAAGCTGGAGGACGATATACCGCATGTGCGTGAGGCGTCCAAGGTCTCCCTAGGCGAGATGGACAAGGATATACAGATGCTGCGCACCGGCCTCGGGGATGTCGCCCGCGAGATTGAGTTCCATCGCAGCTCGGGTCCGGCCCAGCAGGGCGATCGCTTTTTGCCGGTGATGCGTGAGTTCCATGCGCAGGCCTCGGTGCGTTTCGCCGAGCTGGAGGATAAATTCCAGGACATGAAGACGCGTTTCGATCGCGCCGTTCGCCTATTCGGCGAGGATGGTTCCGTGCTGCAGCCGGACGAGTTCTTTGGCATCTTTGATTCGTTTCTGGCCGCGTTCGCGGAGGCACGTCACGACAACGAGAGCTTCCGTCGCCGCCAAGAGGAGGAGGAGAAGCGCGCCAAACAGGAGGCCGAGCTGAAGAAGCGCACCATCGAGCGCAAAAACAAAACGGGCCTCATGAGCAGCGTCGCCCGCAATTTGGGCCTCAAATCGGGCAGCAACGGCAGCGCCTCAGCCGGCGATCCCAGTGCCAAGGGCGACAACAAGGGCGAGTTCGACGATCTGATCTCGGCGCTGCGCACCGGCGACGTCTTCGGCGAGGACATGGCCAAGTTCAAGCGTTCCCGCAAAGCGCGCGTCCTCAATGGCAACGCGGCCGCTGCCAACGCTGGCACCGGTCAAACATCGCCGCCGCGTCTACAGCGCGAGGAGAGCGGTCGCGACCGCGAGCGCACCGTGCGTCGGCAGTAGAGCCTATCGCCCCCCCCAACTAGCGACTGGTAGTCAACTAATAATGTCCTTCTATTTTTTCCAACAAACTTCTTTTTTTTTGCTATTGAAACACTTTTTTATATGTTTATCATAGCCAGATTTATGTTTTGTTATTATATATATGCTATATAAATATATATATAGCTAAAGCATCAAACCAAATTTTTTACAAAAAAAAAAAAAACAATCAAATGAAAATGCAAATAAAAACAAAAACTTAAATGTAATTTGTAAACTAATGAAGAACAAAAATGAAGCAAATGTTATGAACGCTAGAAAAAAAGCAAATGAAACATGTTTAAAGCGTACCTTTTCAAATTGTATTTGTATTATGCAAAAAAAAAAAAAAAGAATTGCCTAACTATAAAGCTAACTTAAAAAAAAGAAAAAAAACGAGCGCTATAAATAGAAAACCTAAGCATGCAACAAAAGACGTTACAAATTTTGAATATGCTCAGAAAAAGTAAATAAAAAATAAAACACATCATTATCATAACAAATCAAGTTATATAAGATATAGTGCTATATAGTACTATACATATACATATATATATATGCTATAAAGCGCAAGTTTTGAGGGCATCTGCGGCCTGCCATAAGAAAAGTCATGTTCATTATTAACATTATTATGATTATTATATTCTATTATGTATTATCAGCTATTATATATATGCATATATATACATATTTTTTTTTTAGCACGAATCTCGCTAAATACTTATCTTAACGCACTTTTATAAAAGTTTATATTATAAATAAAAAACATATTTAATACTAAACAAAAACAGAACCCACATCCAATGCAGATTCATATTGATGTATCCATATAAATAATTTATGTGTGTGCGTGCAAACTAAAATAAAAATTTAATTATTGCCAATTGCAGTCATTAAGTGCAAAAGTATTGAACAAATATTATTAAAGACAAACAGTAAAAACTAAAACAAAACTCATCATTTGAAAATTATTGCACAGCTTTAAAAAGATTTTTGGTTTTTTAAAATCACCTCAAGTAACAAACAAAAAGCATAATTTGAAACTTGTTGCAGAATTTTGAAAATATAATTTTTGTTGTTTTGATAATTTTTTAATTTGTTTTTGCGCTTGCATTGCTGTTCACGACGCGCCTTGAATGCCGCTCTCGTCGGGCTCGTCCAGCCACTTGCGCACCGCCAGCCCCGCCTCCACATCGGCGGTGGACAGACGCTGCTCGATCTGTTCGTAGGAGATGCTGTCGGTGCCACCGAACGCCAGCTCCTCCAGCTGCTGCAGCTCCGTTTCGCTGCCCATCGGATGCAGCACATATTGGTGACACCGTCCGAGGGCGGCACACTGCCCAGCAGGTATTTCATCGCTCGCCCAAAATCGGTGCACTCGATTAACTGGCGATGCAGCGGATTCTGCGACAATTGTGATTGACGCAACAGATCCGTCAGCGCATATGCTGCTGATCCAGCTGCTCGGTGGATAAGCCTGTGGCAGCTTGTTGTGCTGCTATCTCGGCCGTGCTCAGCTGATGGATGGGCCACCAGGCCCATCTGCTCTCGAGTGCTGCTGCCACGTTTTGTTCAGAAAAATTCTGCTGCTGTGACAGTGAATCCATGGCACCTTCAATAAATCGGAGCATAAGCGTTGTCTGACAAAAATCGTTGCATACTTTTGCGCGCAGCACAATTAGCCAAGACACAACCCTCAGCCAGCAGCCAACTTCTGCAAAGAAGTAATACCTATAAATAATTCAAATTTAATTTGGGCTGTTTTATTGAATGTGAATATGGCTTTTAACTACAAAAATAATGGATAAAATAATACAGATAAGAGATACAGAAAGATAAACAAAAGATAAACAAACTTATAATTACTGAAAAACTGAACTGAAAAGCTATTTAGCCTAACAAAGAAGTTATAAAGAATATAAAAACAAGTAAAATAATACATAAAACGAGAACGTTACAGTAAATGCATTATACATGCATATATAATAATAATTATATTATAAATAATAATATTGGCATTTGGCACTCATTTAATCTTATGTATTTAAAACAAAATGTCAGTTAACGCCTACAGATTTATATTTCCAAAGGAACTATAAAAACTTGGGTCAATTTATTTGGTGTCTCTGATGACTTTCAGAAATTGAGCGACCAATTCATAAACATTGCCACTTATACGTATGAACAGAATCTTTCTTGATGTTAGTGAAAGGATATACATATATACAAGTCGGGTGTCTTGAATGCAGCCCAAGTTAAGCAGCCATTGAAAAGGATCTTCGTTTTTGGCTTCTGACTTGGCTGGCAGAAACCGTTGAGCCGAAAATTAACATAAATATTTGCGAAAGCAGAAACCGCACTGGCAAGGACGAGAACTCAGAGAATCACTTCGCAGGACAACAAAAGGCATTGCCAAAAAAAAAAAGAAAAATAAAATAACGCCATGAATGTATTGCAAAACAATAAGCAAAACAATAAATCAAAATATGAAATCATAATACGAAAGGCAGCGCCCGAGGCAAATGAAGAGAATGACAGAGAGAGAGAGACAGAGCGCCGCAAGGACTCGCCCAGGAACAGCTGTGCGTTAAGTCCAAGTCCGGCGCCCATTGCACAAAAGGCTGAAATTCGAGCAGGCGCAGGAGGCTGCAAGGCAGCGCCGCATCTTGCGGTCGCCTCCTGTGCGCAGTTTTTTTTCTTCTACTGTTTTTGTTGTTTTTTTTTTTTCATCTTCTCGTCTTGGCAAAAAGTCCTTTGTGCTGTGCGCTTCATAAATATAAATCTTAATATGTCATAATTCGTTATAATTTAAGAAAAAAAAATTATAAATGCAACCGCAAGTAGTTCGCGCCAGGACATGCGGCGACCCGCGGCGCCCGCAGTCGCCCCAAGTTGCGCTCAAGTCGCGTTTCTTGTGGTGCTCGGGCGGTGCTCTGGTGGTTGCTCCTAAACTAATCCCACAAATTATTGCCCTAATCGCCTCATATTGTCGCGGCTTAGCGACAACTTCGCCCGACGCATTTATCAAACGCGAATTATCAAAAAGCAAACAAATATGAATATCAGTTTTTTTGCGGCTCTATTTGTTTAATTTATTAAATATACAAAAAAAAAAAACTGAAAGCATCTAAAAGGGGGAGGCTGTGCGCAAGAGGGAGTTGGGCTGGCCGCGTGCTTTGTGCGCTTGGAAAAGTCAGCTGCGCTGTGCGCCTGCCGCTGACCTTTTGAGGGAGAGGCGCGCGCGCGCGGTCAGTTGTGCCAGGATCAGGTCCTTTTTTTTTTTTTGATTCTGCATTTCAATTTTCCATTTGGCTTTTCAATTTTCAGGTTGCTTGCTTAGCGCCGCACGCGCCTGCCGCAAAGTTCCGCAGCAGCCGCCGCAGCTTTTGTTTATTTAGGTTGCAGCCCGTTTTTTGCCCCCCGTCGTTGTTGTTGTTGGTTCGCTGACCAAACGATGCGAACACAAATATTCAAAAAATATAAAAGATAAATAAGACAAAACAAAAAAAAAAAATAACCACTCGTTAAACGAACAGCGTTTTGTGCTCCTATTTGACATGTGGGCAAATAACACGTTTTTCCCGGCTGGAAAGAATAATTCAATGAAAACTCGAAACTTGAATGATGGGCAAACAAGAATTTAATAACGGAATGTTTAAGTGCTTGATCTACTTTGAAATTTTTCAAATATCATCCACAACTCACTTTTATTGCTAGAAGACTACTTCATATTCTTATATGTATATAATATTTTTACCACATAACTAACTAGTGTATTTCAATTTTATAGATACTTTATGTTGCAGATACATTTCTAGCTAACGGATACTCTTGTATTTTATAGAATCTTTTGACTGAACTTAACTATTTTTTACATAGCTTACAGTTGCTTTCATATCTTACAGATACTTTTGTATCTTGTCTTTGTATATATAAGAATTCGACAGAATACTTTGACATACTTTTGAACAAAGTATTTTTTTTAGAGATAATAATTTTGTATAAATTTGTCTTATAAATAATTTGTATCTCATCATCAGATACTTTTCCATATTTAATGACCAGATACTATTGAATTTCAAGATACTTCGGTATCTTGCAAATAAATTTGTATCTTAACAATACTTTTTACAAAAATACTTTTTTACTTTAGCATCTTTACTTTTGTTTCCTTCAGATAGACATTCGTAATAGTTTTTGTACCTTTTTGATCAATAATAATTGCCTTTAAACTATGCGATTCTCAAATCGATTTGATGTCCTTTTTGTGCGCGCTTTGTTTGGCCATCGAACTAAAATCGTATTAGGCAACTTTAAAGGCGCTTTATATTTGAATAATCAAAAAAAAAAGCATTCGCTGCATTCAAATTCATATTCATGTAGTGTAATTCATATTCATAACTGTAAGCCCTACCCCGCTGCTGCCGGCACACACTCAAATCCCGGCTACAGGACAGGGGGCAGGACACCCCCTTGAGAGATAAGGAGGCAACATGATTTGGATTATAATTCGATATTTTTGTTCAGTACGGGAATTAGCATTTAAATTGCCTCATTAGCAGCCAGCAGCCGCGTAGCCAAAGGATAATGTTGCACTTTTCCGTGTTGCATGCAACAGTCGATCCAAGCATGTCGAGTCGCTGTTCAACACTGGCCAATGTCAATTGGTAGCTGTACGAACTATAATTTCGTTAATCAAAACAAAAACAGCAATGCTCAGTAGGAGCGCAGTCCGGAGGAGGGGGTAGGGTTAACGGTTTTGGGGGGTGGGGGAGAGATTTGCTCGAAGCGCTACCTAAAACCGATCCATTGTAACGCCCATCGCAGCGCCGTGTCGATAATTTAGAAATTAAATGTAGCTCGCAATGTGGAACGAAGGCGAGCCGAACCAAGGCGTTGGAGAGGGGCAGGGAAGTGGGCCGAGGAGAGTAGCGAAATGCCACAAATAACACAAATCAAATCTAATCAAGCAAAGAGAAAGCGCAGCAGCGACGACTTTCCCAAGACCCGCTGCAAGGGGTAGTAATAACTCCCCTCCCCTCCCCAAAAAAAAAAAAAACAAAAAAAAAACTCCTACCTCTCGGAGTTTTTTCTTTTTAATTTTTTTTTTTTTCTTGCGCTGCCCTCACCGCTCACCCCTCAAAACAACACCACACACAAGGACAAGAACAAGGCGCCGCATAAGGAAAAAAAACCAGAAGGAAAACCAAGGCCATGGTCTAGTTTTCTTTCGATTGCACATTTTCCCCCGTGCGTCCTTGTTAAGTCCTTTCACTAAGCAACTGCAATTACACGTAGATTTCATTTTCAATTCCAATTTTCGATTTCAATTTCGTTTTTTGGGTGTTGTTTATTTTATTCTTGTTTTTTTCCCTTTCTCACTCTGCCTCACGCCACCAACGGACGACGGACGACGGGTGACGGGTGCGGAGCCTTTCGGTTTGTTCCTTTGCCCACATGGGTGTCAGGCATTTGTCCGTCTGCTCCCTCTTCTTCTTCTTCTGTTCACCTTGTTTTTGTTTGTGATTTTCTTTTTTTTTTGTACACTCCGTCGAGCCTTGTAATTATTTAGTTTACGTTTTTTTTCTTCGTTTTTTCTTTCTTTCTCTCTCTCACCCCTTCCCCCTACCCGTTCGACTCAGTGGCTCGGAAACTTAAGATTGCATTGCATAGTTTTCACAATTTTACAAAAATTAATTTGATACGGATAGGATTGAGTTTAAATCATAGAAAGAAAAAATAAAAATCAGAAGAGCTGACGTTTTTTTTTTAAATTTGAAAAAAATAGTGTTAAAAATATGAAAGTCCTATAATTAATAATATAATAAATTTTTTTAAATTTGAAAAAAATTGTGTTAAAAAATAACGAAGTCCTATAAATGTGAAATATGTTAATCAGGAGGATACGAACTGTAAGAAAATATGAGATACATTCTTGATATAGATACATTTCCCTTTCCCTAGCAAACTCACATGTGCTGCGGATATCTTTAAAAGCAACCAAAGTTTTCTATACATCATTTATTGACTGATCTGTTCTACATATATATAAACGAGTTTGAGATTTTAAAATCATATTGCATAAATTTTTAGGATATCTTTTTTCTTTTACTTTTTTTTACCTTTTGGATTGATAGTTGAATTGGGTAAGATTGATAGTCTTATAACTTTATTATACATTTAAAAAAATATTAATGTAGCAATTATAATTATTATTTCTATAAAATGGTATTTTCAAATGTGCCTTATTGATGGAATATTCGAAGACTTTAAGTTCGAAATGGCATTCGTGGTTACTTTAAAATAATTTTGTATCTTTAAGATACTTTTTGATCTTTCAAATAGATTGTAAGCTTCTTCTAGTTTTTTCCGCTCAAGACACAAGAGTTATGTATGAAAGATACTTACAATACTTTAGATACTTTGAATAGCTTTATCATTGGAATAAAGAAAAAAGTGAGTATCTTTTGGCTGAGTTAGTCTTAATGCCAGCTGCTTGAACTGTCGCATCTTCTAGCTTCGTTGCCAGTTCTCCGTGGGCAGCGCTCGTCCCTCGTCTGCATTGCGCTGCCAGAAAGCAATTAGTTAATTAAGCGCAGCTTGGAGTGTCCCGTTTTGGGAAATATATCACTCGAGAATCGCTGGCGGTTGACATTTGTGCAGCATCACGCAGACAATTTGCATATTTAATTGAACTAAACACGGGAAAACCCAAAAAGCAAAAATTGTTTTCGACAATTTTCTCATTTACCACCAAAAAAGCAGAATGAAGAAAACATTATTTTATTTTTTTGTATATATTTTGGTTTTTTAATAAAAACAGAAAATGTGCAAAGCTGGACGAAATGCAAAGGCGAAGGAAGGAAGCAGGACGCAGACGAGTGGAAGACGTCCTGCGGCGTCTAGCAAAGGGCGTTCAAGGGTTAAATGCAAATGAGTTGAAGATGCGTCGCAAAACGCGGCGAGAATTATTTTTCGTGGAAAAATCATGCATTTGCCGAGGACATGTCTCGGCACCCTCTTGTCAAATGATTTTGATAGATCAGCAGTTGTCCCGTTATGGAATCCAGTACCGGTACCAGTCCCTGTTCCTGTTCCTGTTCCTGTTTCTGTCCCGGCCCGACGGCCTTTGGGCCACGTCACTTGGGACGTTGCTTTGTAGATGCGGCTGCTCAACAAATTAATTTGCCGCCAACTTGATTTCAGCTAGATTTCTCGCTCCTCTCTGTCTCCGTCCCTCTCTCTCTAAAATTTGCCTAATGAGAAAGTTGCCTTGTAAGCGCCTCTTTATCCACTGTCCAAACATTGCCCAACATTTCTCTCCCGTTCGGCTGCTCTTTGTTTCCGCTTTCGCCTGCTTTGTTGCAGCTTTTGTTTTGGCTTGACCAGCGGCGACCCAAGACGGACACGCCTTTGAGGTTTCGCTTATGATTTATGCATTGCATTTGCTTTCATATCACATTCGCTTTCAAATCAAAATGTCAAAACAATCTGCTTGCCAAACAGGGTTAAAGGGTGGATTTGCCAAAAAATGTAAATGCGACAAGTGGCAGTTGAGTGCTTGACTTGCAGATACCCTCTTATTAAATTATAATAAGCTAATTTCTTTTGTTTATATTAAGAAGAAAAAATTGGTTACGATTTGACGAGAAGATCACATTCAAACAAATAAAGTTCTCGGTTTAATAGCTTCCAATTTTCAAGCCTAATCGACCCACTTTGATTATGATTTGACCACTTGATGCATTTTGCATCTAACTTTTTTTACACATTTCCAAATAATATGTTTTTTATGTTTTTTGAAAAGCAAGCAAAAATTTTGTTTTCTAAATTTAGAAATGCCAATTTGTATTTTGAATCCATTATGGCTGTCATAATTGGCATAAAATATAACATTAAAATCGATTCTGAGCGAATCAAATTTGTTGTAAAAAATAATTCCAAAATTGACAAAATTATTAACATGTAAATTTCTCAGATCCTGTCTTAAATTAGTTAAATTTTTGATTTGCAGAATATTTGAATTCGAGGCTTAAACATTTTAGAGAGCTTTCAAACCACCCACTTTGACGTATCAGACAGGGTATACAGCTGAAAACTGACCAAAGGAAAAGCGCATGACGCGTGGCGTTTGGAAAAACAAACAAAAGAAAACAGCAGCAGGAAAACCCTGGACAGACAGACTGACAGATGGACGGACTGGCGGTCAGACGTGCATTTACAACCCTTTTCCCCTCGTCAGTTGCCGCTTGTTATTTGCCAGTTGGTCAGCCGAAGAAGTAGAAGAAGAAGCAGCAGTAGTAGTGGCAGCAGCCAGCGGAAAACGCGCGTGAAAAATGAGAAAAACATTAAAATCGACGCATTTGATGAGGGTCGATGAGATGTCAACATAAATGCGGCAAGTGGCAAGCAATCGAAGAGGGGATAGGAGAAGGGGAAGGGGAAGGGGGCAACTAGTTAGCATAAGCGGCATCTGCCATCGATTTGAGTGCCAGGAGCCAACAAAAAACAAAAAAAAACAGGTTGATTTCGAGCCACGCGCCATTTATTTACATAAATGCCAGCAGTGGTGGCGGGGGCAGTGGGGGGGAACACCTGCGGGGAGCAGCGGTGAACAGAAACTTCAATTTGGATAACCAATTGAGCTGCAGGTGCTGCCATTAAAGGAAGAAGCATCAAAAAAGCAGCATCAAAAAAGTGAAAGCCAAATGCTGAAAATGAGTTTAGGAACTGAAAGGAAGAAAGGAGGAAGGGTGGGGAGGTGAGGTGAGGTGAGGTGTACAGGCAACTGATTAATGTCCGTAAAAGGCGGCCAAATTGAGAGAATGAGAAATCACCGTATTAGATTGCCAGGGCAAACAATTTGAATAGCTAAGCGACTGCTTGCATCCAAAACAAATGTTGGAAAAGTGTCCCGAATCCAGTTCTAAGCAAAAAAAAAAAAATTTAGGAAAGAAATAGAAAAAGGAATATAAATGGGAATAGGAACAGGAACAGGAACTGGCGCAGGCGCAGACGCAGGCAGGCAATTAATGCGTCAGTTGCACCGAAGCGGAAAACTGGTTCGCAACTCGAAAGGAAAACTTCGAGCCTAATGCGCAACATTCGACACAGGCGCACATCAAGAAACAGCTCCTTAGACAGGATTCAGACTTGGACAGCAGCAGCTATTAGCCGCGAGTCGAGAGCACAGTGAGTATTTACAATATATATATATATATATATATATATATATATATATATATATATATATATATATATATATATATATATATGTATTAAATATAGTCATAAGATATCAACTCAAAAGTTTTCATTAACTAGTTTGCAATTCGAACCCGATATTTTTATATTTTTATTATTAACATATGAGAATTATCTTTTAATGTAAAATTTGTAGATTTCACAATTTTTTGGTTGAGTGTTTTA
Organism: Drosophila paramelanica; assembly: GCA_035043915.1. Lineage (NCBI taxonomy): Eukaryota > Metazoa > Arthropoda > Insecta > Diptera > Drosophilidae > Drosophila > Drosophila paramelanica. The sequence goes on from JAWNMO010000559.1 coordinate 4,413,806, forward strand.
AAATTCCAAAGATAACTTGCTTATTCTTTTGGAAAACTTTTTTTGTCAAAATGTAAAAATGCAAGTTTGTATTTTAAATCGATTGTGGCATAAGAAAACAACATTTAACATTTAAAACATTATCATTTAAAAATTATGCCAAAAATGATCAAAAAATTTGCGAAGTTAATCTTTTGGATCCCATATTTCAAACACCTAGATTGATGGCATTTTTGTAAATTAAATCTGCATTTGAAGTTTTAAAGAATTTCAGTTCATGTTCGAAAAGATTTCTTTTTTTATTTGAATTACACTGTGAACGAGTATTGCGCTGTCGGTTACATCCAACTGCAACAAAGCGACAAATATCTCTTAGACAATTTATTTTCTTATTTATATTAAATTTTGCTACCTAAACATTTTCCAATACCCTGTTACCTACACAAGCGCACTCCGATTTTTTTCTCTAATTTTTCCATTTCCGAAACACTTTAAACGAGATTTGTATTAGAAAATTTCGGACTTTTCGCTCATTCATTCGACTGGACACGCGCCTCACAATGGGCTGTGTTTCTGTGTGTGTGTGGATTTGGATTTCCCCGTTGTCTTTGTCTTTGCGTAATACCCTTTATGAGGGATTCGTTACGGTTTGGCCAACTGGCACTGGACAATTTGTCGACCTGTCTTACAAAAAAATGAATATCGCCAGGAGTTTGTTTTTGGCAACTGATTTTACCTGCTCGACGGAGAGTCGAATGGACAAGCCGTAAGAGCATCAGCTTGTCGGCATTTGCGACACATTTGTTCCGCCTTTCCGCACGCAGCGGCCACTGTTGCAGGACTTAGTGTCCTGTTATTTATGACTTGTCCGTCCGTCCGTCCGTCCATTAGCCGATGCACGGGTTAAGGCGGCAACTCCTGAGGCGCAGCTAATGCGTTGATCCTTTTTTACTCCGGGCTGCAAGCTCAACATAAATTAGAATTGGCATTAAGAATATTCAAATGTACCAAAAAGGAGAAGGAAGGAAACGGACGCAGGCTTAAGGATCGGGGATCAAAGGACTCGAACAACAAATTGGAGCAATGAAAAGCAGAAACAACGCCTGCAACAACAACGACAACAGTTTGCACCTGTTCGCGCCAACCAAAGGACCAAAGGACCTGCCTCTGCTCCCTCTTTCTATCTGTCTCTCTCTCTCTCCCTCGCACACTATTGATTGCCAATCGAGCCGCAACTCAAGTGCCAAGCGAAGACTCTAAACGAGAGCAGTGCCCAAATATATTTTTATGTTTTTTTTCTTTTCTGTTTTGTTTTTTTTTTACCTTTTTTGGACACCCGCTCGACGTCGCTTCTTAATGAAGACGAAGACAGGTGCTGCGACATCTCAGGCCGAAGGTGAGTGCAGGACCTCAGCTAAACGCAATTCAATTGCACAGTGGTTCAAAACTACCAATAAATGTGCACCTAAAAATTGGAGAATGTTAGCAAAATATTAACACCACATAAATTATGTAATTACACATCAAAATAAATTACCCTAAAACTATTGAGAAAAGTAATATTGAAATTAAAAGCATAGAATTAGGTGCAGTTGAAACCCCAAAAACACAAATAAAATAATTTTGTTTATTAAGTGTATAACAGTAAACAATATAAATTTAATAAACAAATATTTTAAAAATAATTTTTTTATATAAAATATTATTAATTTTGTAGTTTGAATTTTTTCTTATAAAAAAATAGATTTATTAAAATTAAATAAATAGTATATGGATTAAATTACAAATATTTAAAAAAATTTAGTTTTGGTGAATCAATAAATTATACCTGAATATAACATCAATGTAGGGCTTATGTAGAGCTGAAAGGGTATGCAACAATAATAATATCCTTTAGCCAGGTTATTAAAGTGTATAGTTTAGGAGCTGGTTTCCCGCATAATCGGACAGCCCGTCGAATGTGGCCAGATCAACAGCAGTTGGCAGTTAGTTAATTAGTCGCTGCATACGCTAATTTCCAATAATTTCCAACTTTTCGCACATGTCTCGTGGCAGAGGAAGAGTGGCAAAAAGTCATTTGTAAGCCGGGCAGCAGATGATGCGGGTCCAAGGTGCAATTTTGTGACTTGTCTGTGTGTGTGTTTCCCTCTCTCTCTCTCTCTCTCTCTCTTACTCTCTGCCACACGCCCCTGAGATGTTTTCGATTTTAATGATATTTCTGTTGATCTCCCCGAAATCGTCGCGAGGCGACGCGATTTATGGGCGGGCCATAAAACTTGCCCGGCCCGATCGTAAACTGGGCAAATCCTTCAAATGCAATTGTCCTTGAATGCTTATTCATGTAATAGCGCCTCGCAATACAGTTTTACGAGCAGTTTAAGAATGCATTTACGTAAAACGTAAAACGCAAACGACTTTTTTACGCGTTTCCTGTGACAACTTTGTGTGTAAATATTATTGGCCCAAGTGCGTTTCACATGAGGGCAAAATGCAGCCAAAGGAAAAACCAAGTCGAACTAGCTGGTTCATCAAAATCCAAGTTGCGGGCAGGCCACAAAAAGATGTCAGCGATGTAGGGGTAGCCAGAGGGTCCTGGAACTATAAAAATTCCTAAATAAATGCTTAACACGATATTCACAAGCGTAATGAAGTTTTTTTTTATACTTTGCTGTGTGAAAAATATGCGTCCAAGAAACTGGAACATACTCTAGAATATGTTTATTAGGCATAATATATATATTTAGATATTTAACGCGTTTAAGTAATCGTTTTATTTTCAAATTTTATTCAATTTTCGTAAAAATTTGGTATATTGTATTTTTTCTGGTTTGCTGTTGCCTAAAGTGACAACTTCAGCTAGTTTTAAATTTGGGGGAGGGAACAATAGATCACAGATGATACATATATACAATTTACGTATACTATTTATAGTATTTACAAGAAGTATAATTATATATGTATATATTATTTGATTTACAAATTTATTAATTTTGGAACATCGACTTGGCAGTTAGTTGGCTTAATTGGTTTTTTATTTGATTTAGAATTTAATTCTTTAAGCAGTTTTTTTTTCTTGCGACCCGTTTGCCTCCTTCCATCTACCATTATGTAATAATTTGAGTGTACAAAAAAACTTGGTAAATAATAAAAAGTAAACACAGTTATCATCGGCTGACAAGTCTTTAAGATCTCGACCGTGTTTCCTATGAGGCTTATCCTGTTAGCTGGCCGTTGATCAAAGTGTCGAGGCACGTTAGTCGAGCGTTGTGTTGGGATTAACCCAGGCGAAAGTTCGAGTCGAGTCTTATCGAATCAAAATCAGAATCAGTATCAGAAGCCACAATGCAAACACAACTCAAAAGCTGAGGGAAATTGGTTTAAGTGCTTCAAACCGGAAAACCCAAAGGCAGGTTACCTAATGAAAAGCAATTAGACAAACTCAAAACCCAAAATCCGAGCCGAAACGCAAATACAGAAGCTGAATCGGAGTCGGAGTCGGAGACGGGAACTGAGGCTGTGGCAGCATCTTGGCAAACCACCTTTGACCCCTTTTCCCGTGCCGTATGCTGACCGTCAAAATTTTTAATTACCCAAGGACCTTTTCTTATCCCGCAACAGATCGGCACAAATGTATCTATTAGTTTTGCGTTTGGCATTGTCGGTGTCAAAGTTTGTCGTGCAAACAACATTTACATACGGAATCGTAAAGGACAATAAAGGGCAACCCTTTCCATAAGCCGAACGAATGCTCTCTCTCTCTCTCTCCCTTCCTCTTTCTCCCCTCTCTCTCTCTCTCTCTCTCTCTCTCTCGCTCTTACTTTTGCATTTAAATGCAAATGTGCATCGATTGAATTGTTTGATCCTGCGGTTTGGCTAGGAACGATTATTAACCCTGTTCCGCAGCGAAAACCATTTAAGAATCATTTGATCCTTAATTGGCAAGTGGGCGTCCACCTCTAAGATTTTCGATATTATATTTATTCTAAACTAAAGACAAAGTATCTCAGATCTTTAATTTATTTTGAAATTTGCAATATTTTATACGCTTTATGAAGACTTAAGATCAAAAGTCTTAAAAGAATCTTATTGTTCTATAAACTCTCGAATCCTGATTTATATAGATAAATTTATATAATTTAGAAAGACCAATTTAAATATTATTTTATGCCGTTATTTTAGATATTTACTGAATTATAAAATAAATTTTCAATTATATACTATAAGTATTTTTTTACTTATTACATTTAATTTATACTCGCAGGACAATCTATTGGCATTCAATCTATAAGGATTCCACCAAAAATATGATTGTTAAATGTGGCTCAGACTGCCAAATCGTCCCTAACTCGGCCATTCCGATGTCCTTCGGCTCAAAGATAATGCCTTTGCCACCAGATCAAAATATGCAATAATTAATATTCTTCCAGAAGAAAATATAAAAGGACATTTTTGTCACCAAAAATCCCTACAGATCCTGGTGAGTACTTCATTAAATAGCACTTGTTAACCAATCAACAAGCCAAAGGACATCAAAATTGTCCTGTTAATTTCAGAGATTTTTTATTTATTCAAATTATTAAATTATTTTGACAATATTTAAATTTATTGTTTTTTTTTAAATAGTAGGCAAAGGATATTGCAGCAAGGATCTCAAATGTCATCTACATTTCTGAGTATGGCATATAAGTACTTAGACTGGATCCAATATACTTAACTTATTAAAGGGCCCAGAATCTCAAATCGCATTCGAAATGCCAGAAAATGAAAAATAAAAACTGAATGAAAATGCAATTTCACACGTTGCGCTCGCATTTCGGACAGAATCAGAGCGGCACAGGACACACAAGCTCAATCAGAGGAAGCAAAGAACAAGAACAACGACAAAAAAAAAAACAGAACATACCCAAACACACACAAGGACAAGGACATATTCCCAGTTTGGCGCGCAAAAACCCGAACACGTCAAGGCAAGATGTCCCAAAAAAAAAATAAGCAGACCAAACAAAACAGGAGGCGAGGTGAGGTGAGGTGAGGTAAGGTGAGGACGAAAAATGCGCACACGTCACATTGATTAATCGTCTCGTCTTCGTTACGCCCCTCTCCTCTTTCGCTCTCTCGCCCTCTCGCTCTAAGGCAATCAGATCCTTTGACAAATACAAATAGTTGGCAAAATAAGAAATCCTGTGGGGAGTTCAGCTCCGGAATTCGTCTACCTTTAGCAACTTATCGCGCACGTCGCTTGGGATTAGTGCGCTTTCCTTGCTGGCCCGTCCCGTCCGGCTTTTTTCCGTTGTTGCTCCATTTATTGACAGTCGCAATTGCTTTGCCTATCTGACATTGATTGAGTTGCGAGTGAAAGTCCTTAGGTCCTTATCTCTCCTTCCAGCTGATCTTTATCCACAGTTTGCCCAGCTGCCTTTCGCAGCAGTTGGGATCTGTGCGAAAATAAATTTCTATGTATATATATATATATATATATATATATATATATGTAAGATATAAAAATTTATGGTGTTAAATATTATTATTATTTTTTTTTAATTTATTTTTATTATTATTAATATTATTATTATTATCATTTATTTATTTATATTTTTTTTTTGAGTAACTATTTTTTTATTATATCTGCGCACTGCAAAATTAACTAAGATATATAAAGTTTACTGTTTCAAATATTCGTTTGTATCCTTTCCCTTTGCCTTTAATATATAATTTATTCTTATAATTATAATTGTTATTATTATTTATATTATATTATATATTATTTATTATATATTCGATTACGTTTTATATATTATTATTATTATTATTATTATTATTATTATTATTATTATTAATATTATTATTATCATTTATTTTTTTAAAGTCACTTTCAACAGAACTATTTCTTTATTATATCTGCAATGCGAAATTAACTAATAAGATATAAAGTTTTTAGTTTTAAAAATTCGCTTGTATTCGTTTCTTGCCTTCTTGATACTATTTATTATTATTATTTTTTGTATAGATATTATTTTTATTTTTTTAACTTATTTTTATTTAAATATGCGCACTGCAAAGTTATAAGATATATAGTTTATAGTTTTGAATTTTTGATTGTATCCTTTTCCTTCACCTTTTTAGTCCCTCTTTACCCCCACCTTGACGATTTCCGGCACTTAACCCATTTTGTGCTCGGCAACTGGCGGCCACTTGAACCAATTGCCAGACACTTGAGAACTTGCCACGCATTACGTTGCGTTGGTGTTGCAAATGCAGGCCACGTGCCACACAGCCTCACACACACGGACACACACATACGCACACATTGCACACGCACACACACCCTCACACGCGACGACAGCTGTCCCTTGGGTTTGTTTTTTCCTTTCTTATACCCTGTACATGCTAAAAATGCGTAGATCGGGTGTTATGAAGCAGACAGAAGAAGGCATATCCGACTACAAATGCAAATTGTTTATTCATTTTCTTCGACAGCTCCGAAAAACATTAAAACACATTTCTAGAAATTCGATATAAATCGATTTAGTTGTAAGTCATCGCAAAAAAATGGCATGAATCTGTTGAATATGCTTCAAATATCAAATACAAAAGCAACTTTTTTATATCGATAAATATTGATCTTAAGCAACGCCTACTTGATTTTAAGATTATTATATTACTTATGTACAAGAGACAGCTGCTTTGGTAGCTTTGTCGACATAATTAAAAAGCGAAATAAATATATATATTTTTAAAGAACTGCCTCATCCTGTAACATCGATAAATATCGATTTTGAGCTCGTTACTTTGAGCCTGTTTAGAAGCTCTTTAGAACTGGTTATCTGGGTTTTTAAGACTACGTCGATAAATATCGGTTAAAAGGCTAAATAGAAAAATTCCAAAAATGGATTTAACGAAAATTTAATTCACATTTGTAATTTCTAAATTAAATCAATAATTATCGTTTTTTTTTTTTGTCGATGGCTGTTGATGATATTTTAGAAATAAAAATGACTAAGGAGTATATAAATAAAAATATATACTTAAAACACATGAAGAATATATTTTTTTGCATATACACTCATTTAAATACACATATGTAGGGTATCTGTTAGTCGCACATAGCTTCATAGTTTTCTTCTTCTGGTTTTTTTTTGCTCGCCTAACAGTTGCCCAATTTTTGGCGCAATTGCCGCAAGGTGTGCCGAATGACGCCGCCGCCGACGCAGCTATCGAAGGATCTGCGAGTCCTTATGTGACAAATCAGAGCAGGGTTTGCGCCTGCGCCTGCGTTTGGCAGCTGCCTTAAGGGGAAACTCAATTGAGCGCACAGCAACAATGGACAACTACAGCAGCAGGAGTAGGAGCAGCAGCAGCAGCAGCAGCAGGAGCAGAAGCAGCCAGGACAATGGGCATTTACTTAAAGGCATTTAATAGACATTTAAGGCGAGTCTCGGCTCGACTCGACTCGACTCGACTCGACTCGACTCGACTCCACTCGGAAGCTAACGGCCCACGCATTGCATTTGATCCGACGGTTGTGCAGCTGTTTTGTGGCATCAGCAATTTTCCATATGTCCTTTGCATAATTTGGTTCCACAACGCTGGCCACACAGCTCAGCTTGTTTGTGGCATGTCCCTGAAACCATATACCAAAACACACATTTGTTAAGTTGATTCAAAATTTATGCAAATTGTTGCAACGTTTTGTTGCAGCTAACCAAACCAGCAGCCAGCCAGTGTCCTGTGCAGGGCACAGGTGTGTGATAAATGCCATGTAAATGCCTGAACAGGATATGCGCTAGATGCGGTATATGCAGGATATGCAGGATATGCAGGACATGCTCGCATTTAACTAGTCGCGCAACAACTGCGCCAACTTCAACAGGGTAGTTCAACGACTTTCCCGGCTGCACTTTACCGTTTTCTGTTTTACCATTCCTTAGTCGATGTCCCCCTTCCTTCCCCTTCTTTGGGCCATAACAAATTTCATTTTGAGCACAAATTGCTCTAAGCTGACAGCTACACTCGCAGAAAAACCCACTTATATATATATAATTTATAATTTGAAATTTATTTCGTTTAAAAATTTGCTTCAATGAAGTGAAGTGATTTAGGAATAAGTTCTTCAATTTTTAAATTTTCTCTCTCTCTCTCTCTCTCTCTTTTTGTCCTTCCATAAATATATTATTGAATAGAATAGTTTTTAATAAAATGTTTCTTTATTTGTTTATTTCAATTCATTAGTGAATCTTGAATGATTTAATCCATTTTTATTAAATTAATATAATAATATTTATGACAAGACTTTACATGCTTAAAAAAATATAAATGTAAAAGAAAATCAAACATTTCTTGAATTGCTTTAAACAAAATTCATTTACAAATTTGAAAATGTAACCTCAAAATTTAACTATAACAACTTTCTAAACCGAAAATTCAAGTAAACCGTTTTAAAAAACTTTTAACGTGATTTTATCCGACAGCTCAAATTTTTGTTTCCGTTAAAAAATGTATGCATTATGAAGTTATTAATTGGAAAAACTGCTTCCTTTCATTTAATAATACATTTTTTCAGAAAACAACAAAAACACATTTCAGATCATTTCTATTTTTTGTATAATCTTGGCAATTTTATTACGTCAAAAAAAAAAGTTGGTCTACAATTTATTTTGTACATCTAAAATTGGAATGTCAGTTTGAAGAAGGCAATTGAAAGCTTTTAGCAACAATTTTGCTAAATTCAGAAATCAAACATCTATTTCAGAATTTCTCAAATTTCAACAAAGCAAAAAAAAAATTGTTTAAAATTATTTTGACAGCCAAAAATTGGTCCAATGCAGCAAGGAACTCGTCCAACTACTCCACGAAGAGGTCCTCGTGAAAGGAGAAGCTGAGACGCCGCTTCGTCGCCGCCTCCACGAGGCAGACCCCAAAGGGGGCGCCTGCCGCCCCCTCTTCCTCCTCCAGTTCACAGTCGCTGGTGGAGTTGTGTCCGCTGTCCGGGCTGATGTGGCGCTGCGTGGAACGGGAGCGGGAGCGGGCGTGGGGCAACTTCTGGGCTGAGCGGGAGGCGGCCGCCAGGAGTTTCTGGGCCGATTGACGGACGCTCGACGAGATCTTCGTCGCGATCTTTCGCTTGCGCCGCACGACGCGCTGCCTGCGCAGCTGCAACTGCAGCGAACGCCGCCTGCCCTGTCCCTGCCCCTGTCCCTGTCCCGAGAGGGAGAAGGAGAGGGATGCCCCCGACTGGGAGAGGGATTGTGGCGAGCGCACTTCGCGCTCCTCGAAGCCAGATGGAGCTTCCACAGGTGGCTGCCAGTACTCGCACAAGTCGCTGGCCGGATCGAAGGCGGGTCTGTAAGTGGGCGAGACGAGGTGCTGCGGGGGGCGTTGATGCTGATGCGGACGCTGATGCTGGTGTCTGCGAGGACGGGAGCGAGGACGAGGTCGGGCTGCGGCGGGCGCCTTGCGCGTGCTCTCCAGAATGGCATCGATCATCCGCTCCAAGGTGACGTCGCCCATTTGGCTGGAGCTGAGCGTGGTCTGCCCAAGATTCGGATTCGGATTCGGATTCAGATTGGGAGCAGCTGCAGCAGCCACTGGGCCAGTGGCCAGTTTCTGTTGTTGGGGCGTCTGCTGCAGGTAGCGCGGCTTCTCGAAGTAGCTGTCCGGGATGCCGACTCCGCGCAGCGCCAGCAGCGCTCCTGGAATGATGCTGCTGCTCTCTCCACCCTCGCCGGGATTGGGCCTGCAGCTGGGCGAGTATTCCGCCTCGAAGGTGGGCAGCGTGGAGGCGTACGCTGTTGGCTTGCCTGCAATTGTGGGTGTGGGCGTGGCCAGTGGGGACATGATGTTGCTCAGATCGCGGAGCAGCGGGGTGCGGGGACGACCGGAGACGGAGGCGGGCAGCGGCGTCGAAGTCGAAGTCAGTTGGTTCTCCTTGCCCAGTGGCGCCGTCGGCTGCAGAAGCGATTGCCGCCTCTGCTTGAGGCGCTGCGTCAGCGGAGTGGGAGTGGGAGTGGGAGTCGGAGTAGGGGTGGGGGTGGGAGTGGGGGCGGGGGTGGGCAGAGCTGTGGGCATCGCCGCGTGAAAGTCGCTGTAGCTGCTGATCCCGGTGCCCGTCCCCAGCTGGCCGCCCAGGTAGGAAGGTCGCGGCGCGTTGAGAGCCCACTTGAGCATGTTGGCAGCTGTGGCTGGAACAGGAACAGGAACAGGAGCAGGCGCCTGAAGGAGTCTGAAAGTAGAAATGAATCGGGTTAGAGATGCGCATCTGGCTAGTTAGGCATGAATTGCCATCATTGTCTGAAGGGATCTTCAGGGAGAAGCAGAGAGAGATGAAAAACAGGCTCAACTGGTGCCTTGTCCTCGAAACTAGTTTGCCTTTGTCACAAATTTTCGCAAGGATTTCAAATTCGCACTCGCGCAGGCAGCTTTTTTCATTTTGTTGGTGGCAACAATTGAAAGCTGCCGCCGTGCAACAAAAGGCAGCGGCAACTGCCGCAAACGGAAGGCGCGCCAAAAGCAGCGCACTATAAAAGCAAAGGCGAAAGGACACGAAACGAGGCAAACGAAGGAGCACGAGGCTGGTTTCTGAGCTGCGCTGCTGCCGGCTTTCCAGCTGCGACCCGGACCTATGGATTTCTATGTTTTTAATATGATTTTTTTTCTGTATTTTTTTCTGTTTTTTCGGGTGGTTCAAAATGGTGGCTCCGACTCGGCACACTCGCTGGCCATTTAAATAGCGGCTCAAGTGTGCGAACACGCGAAATGCGATTCGCCCGAAATTCGCAATCCGCAAAATCCACTTGAGAATGCGTGAAAGCATTTTGCGCATTTGCCCGCCTCGTTTTGCGCTCAAGCGCACTTCACATAAACTCGAAAAAAAACAAGTATGAACGTTGCAGTCGGGTGTAACCGGTTGCTCAATACTCAATACGAATTTTGATTTTTTTGTTATTCTTTGTTTTCAATTCGATTTTTAAAGGCCTGCCAAATTTGCTAACTAGCTCTAACATATAAGCAATTTGCCACGCCCCCAATAGGCATCATCAGTAATCTGGCTGAAGAAAATATCGAATATACATATATCCCATGCTAACCAATATGCTCTATTTTCCACTTCGTGAAGGAGTCTAAAAGGAACTCTCTAAAGCTTAAAACGCGACGCACGCGCACAATTTTTAATGCAGTTGAAAAAAAAAAATTGAAATTTCGTAATGCGATGATTTTCAATTGGGGTGTTTTGTAATTAAATTTCCCACAGCACACTTGAGTCTGTAGTCGGCAACTCTTCTTCTTCTCTTCTGCCGACTCTGGATGAATGCGCTTGGCTGCATTTTGCGACCTATTCCACATTTTAATGCATTTTTAATAGCTAATCGCAATGCACTTGTCGCCTTATCTTTACCTTTCTTTCTTTTTTTATTTTATTTTCTCTCTTTATTTTCGGGGTAGCTCGTTTTCATCCAAAAATATTATTTTTCTCACACGTTTGCACAGCTTACGAAAATATAGTGAATAAACCAAAAAAAAATAAATTCAAAAATCCGTGAATTCGAACAAAAATAAACAGTGAATTTTGCTGTTCGCGGTGTTAGGAACGTACGAAACGGAACGTCCTGTCAGGGGCGCAGACGCAATGTGACTGATTCTCGCCAGGCACGACATGTTGCGTGCTCGGCTCTGGTTGCGGCCAAACAACCACCACCAACCAGCTTGCGCTCATTCTCAATGCCGCTCTGCCTGCCGCTCTCGATTTCAATTTCAATATTGAAAGACTTGTGCGCTTGCGCATTGGTATTTCGGCTGCTGGAATTTGTGGGAGCGCAGCGCAAAAACGAAATCGCATAAATTAAAACAACAATCAACAAGGAGCTAAAGAGAGAACGCCAATGCGGCAGTTTAAAATTGAAAACAATTCTGTTTATTGAAGAGCATATTTAAATTGAATTAAAATTTTTTGCTTTAGCAATTGTATTTGCAAAAATTAAAACTTTAAAATCGCAGAAAGTAATAAGATAATGTATACCTGAGATTTTACAACTTTTGTGCACAAAATGGTCTACAAAAATAGTTTCCAAAGTTATCCCTGAAAATCGTGTCAAGCAACTTATTCGAGCAACTCTCGAGAATGGGATTTTTTTCTCAGTCAACGCAACACCTTCGACTTAAACAGTCTCGTAAAAGTATAGTTAGTTTCTCAAAAATAATTGGTAAAATGGTTTTCTTTCGCAGAGGTCACTTTAACTCGCTCCACCTCTGCGTTATCGTGGGGGGCTTTGTGCTGTTCACGCTCATGGAGGACACGATAAATGTCGATGTCAGCGATGCTGTGCATCAGTTGCATTTCGGTTTCTTCACTCAGGTCGTCTCCATTGGCGAAGTACTGTTGAATCTCTGGTTCATTGTGGGCGCCTCTTGCATGGGTCTGCTCTGGATCATGCGCGAAAAGCTGATGCGAAATTTTAATGCATTGACTCTGCATCAGCGCGAGGCCGAGGATATACTTCGTATGCAGATATACCTTATGTCCAACATCTCCAACCAACTCACGGACACGAGCCAACAATATTGTTGAGGTGAGCTTTGCAATTTCCATTTAAGTCTCAGTTTCAACCTGCCATTCAATGCATTACAGGCGTCAATTCAATGCACAATTTGCATTCAATTCAGTTTAATATTTGAAGCAATCAGAAATAGTTTTAATTGCAACGGGTTGAAGTTCAATGTATCTATGCCTCAAAAAAAGGATTTGAAATTTAGTTAATAAATCGTTGGGCACAAAAGATTTTACTTGTTTGTTCAATATTAAGTGTTCGAGTGTTCAATCAATGAAAATGTATCTTTAAGGGTACAACTTGGTGTGGTTAAACATAATAAAACCGATCCATTTAAAAACAAATATAATAATTTTGTTTAGCTTTAAGCTCGAATGAAAATTTGGTAAGCTTAATTTACTTTAGAAGAAACAAATTCTGAGATGATTATCTTCTGTGTGTATGGGTGAGTATTTAATTTGATGTGATTTAAGGTAAAATATTCTTGTGTCGGAGCCGAGTGCTGGAATGCTAAGTTATGGGCCATCATTTAGAGTTTCCGAGTTGCGGGGTTCAGGGGAGGCGCAAACACGAGCGTCTAATCCCACACAGCTGTTCGGGGCATTTGCGGAGAGGGGGTAACGGGATAGCCGGGGACCTGGCGCTGTCGTCGCGACGTGTGATTTAAGATTAGCTACCTCCCCGTTCCTTACCTACTTTCTCTAGCAACTGCGCTATCTTGATGTGTGCATGTGTGTGCGTGTGTGTGTGTGTGTAAGAGGGATAACGCCCGAAAACCTTAGAAAAAAAATTAATAAAGAAAAGAAAAGCAGGCACAAAAAAAAAGCGGTAGCAAATCTGAGCGTGAAGCGTTTACGTCAACGTTTTTCCTCGTTTCGCAATTTTCGGCTATGAGAAATTGCGCAATTGTTGGGCAATTTATTAGTGGCAAAGCTGGGCCAGGCGACCTGATCCCCGAGCCCAGCTCGCAGTTCCTCTGCCCTAATTTATCTTACCCGCAACTCGCCCGCTCGCACTCACTATCGCTCCCATTCTCCCTCTCCGTCACTCTGTGGCATCTTCAGGCAGGGGCGTTGTAGTGACCAATGCGTTAAATTGGCTTTGATTCAATGGCTGTCACGGGGACAGATTATTGTTAAGATCCTGCCTTCCTTTTGCTCCTGCAGCAGCTGCTCCTCGAACAGCGCGCGCGCTCTCAATGGCCATCGACAGGAGGCAGCTTCTTCTGTCCTTGGCTCATCTTATTGATTTATTTCCATTTCTGTCATCTCTTCTTTAGTTTTATTTTCGTAAAGATTTATTTATTGACCAAGGCTCAAAACTGGAGCAGCAGCTGGACAATCGCTAGCCAAGAAGCTAAAAAAAAAATAATCAACTTTTTTATTCTCATTGATTACGAAAATGAATATAAATAAATAAATTGATAAATATTTAAAATTAATTTCTAAAAGTTTTTGTTAATGCCAAATATTAGCAATAAACAAAAATTTATATATATCAAAAACATTTTCAAAATTAAATAGTTCGATTGCAGATACTATATACAAAAACAAGATCAGCTTTCTAACTTATGTAGTTTCCGAGATCGCTGCGTTCATACAGACGGACAGACAGACGGACAGACGGTCATGGCTTTATAAACTCAGCTCGTCGTCCTGATCAAGAATATGTATACATTATGGAGTTGGAGATTTATCCTTCTGCCTGTTTCATAAATTTCAACAAAACCATTATACCTTTTTTACTCATTTTCAATGGGTTCAGGGTATAAATATACCGTTTTAATAAATAATAATTAAAATACATTTTGATGCAGGATAGATTAAGAAAGAACTAAAAAATAAAGTAAAAAAGTATTATTGCGAAAACAATTTATAAGTAAATAATAAATAAAATAAAAATAGTTTGGTATTCCACCCAAGTTAATAAAATTTAAATACATAAATAAACAAATCTTTTTAAAAATAAAAAAATAATAAATAATACAACAAACACTTCACCGTGGGACAGTTTACAAATATTTTTTCAAAATTACAATCGGCTATTGAAAAAACTCAATTGAATTGACAAACAGAAAAAACAAGTGGCAAGTGTCCACTCGGTGGTCTCTTCAGTCCGGAAATGCAGCGATTGTTTCCGCAGCTCGTCAAGTGAAAATCCTTTGATTTTTACATTCATCGCAAATTGGCCAAATAAATTTTGAAAAAAATAATAAATGTTGCTGCAGGAAATTTGGCCATAAAATACTCTGTATGAATTTCTGTATCTCTCTCGCTCTTTCTTTTTAGCTGTCTCTGTCAGTTTCTTTCAGCTTGAGTTCCGTTTGGAAAATATCATAAATTTGCGACTGAAAACAAAAGTTGGCGTCGACGTCGGCGTTGGCGTTGGCAGCGGCGCAGGAAGTTGGCTGAGAGCCGATGTGAAGCAAGAAGTTTGGAATCGGGAATCCGGCAAGCGGAATTCTTCAGCCCGAGCCCTTTAACCAATAAATTGCAAAACAATTGCACAATTTTCCACAACATTTTTTTTTTCTTCAACAGCAGCAGCAGCAGCGACGCCGGCAGCGGCTGCGGCAGCGGCGATTGTCCCATAAACAATAAGCTAAATTGTACAAAGGTTTTCTTTATGTGTGTGCGTGTGTGTGTTGTCCTTTTCTTGGCGAAAAATTCAAGGTGAAAGGAGCCACACGCTGCGAGAAAGGTAATTGAAAATTATGTTTTGTGGCGTAAGCAGCGAGCGGGCAGCGGACAGCGGGCAAAGGAGCAGCAACAGCAGCTGGCAGCTAAACACACACACACACACAGAAACACACACACACACGGAAGTTGAGGCCACTCTTATCCTATCTGATATCCTTACATGCCTGGCAGTAAACGAATTCTCACACAAATTGCATGTTCTGACCAACTGTGGTTTTTGGCCAACTGTTTTGACCACCGAATTGGGCCAGTTGCAGCCTCTACACTCTACAAAAAAAAAATGTAATTCAAATATCCAAATATACCTAAATTATCACACTTAATTTAAAATTTTTAACTTAATAAGAAACACAATATTTTTATTTAAAACAACAATTTTAAATATTTATTGCATTCATCTCGGTCGCCTATTTGAGAATTGCATTTCAATCGCAAAAAATACTTTTTTAATCTAAAAAATAATAAAAATAGGGTTCTTTAACATGACAATTTTTATAAAATTTACTTAATAATATTGAAATAGCAACAACATAAATACCTTGTTAAAATTAACATAACATAAGTACTTATACAATTATATTTATTTAAAGCACAATTTATTCGCTTTATTTAAAAGTCTCATTCAAAAAATGGTTGAGTGTCCCTAATCCCCTCGAGGGTGTACAGATTTGAAACCCTAGCCACCAGCTGCCTGGCATAGCTGGAATACTTTCAGTCCACTCGCTGATTGAATGCCAGCGCCGTGCTCGCTCGCGTTCAATGAGAATTCCTGTGCGCTGCAATTGATGGAATTGAAACACTGTTGCAACTAACAGTTGTTGCTCTCTGAGCTGCGTGCGCAGGCGCTCTCGAACATTGCCAAGCGCCCTGACCGGCCTTACCAGTGTGCGCACTCCCTCTCTCTCTCTCTTTCTCTGTCTGCCACTCTCAGCGTCGACGCAACACGTTTCTGTGCTTTTCGTTCGCAGTGAGCGCAGCGAAGGTAGAAACGGTGGTCGTCAGAGGTCAGCCAGTCAGTACGCAAACACGAGCCGGTCGGAGTGCACGTCTTTGCTTCGCAGCGCTTCGATAACTTGGAATGAAATACGAAAATCGTTTTCAGTGCGTTGTGCAAATAAAACTAAAATAAAATTGACTTTGTTATTTTTTTATTGTTCCCAATTGTAATAAACTGTGTGCAAATTCTTGTGAAAAGGTAATTGAAAGTGTTTTTCAAATAAATGGAAACCAAAACGAAGCTGAGCAAAGTTCGCGGCAATTCTTTGGATAGCACTCATATTCATATCCATATTCATATTAACATTCATCATAATCATCATCAGCAGCAGCAGCAGCAGCTTGAGGAATGTGCCTTCTTTGGCCTTTAATTGTGCATATCAAATTCGCATATTATAGAAACATATTTCTATATGCAATTTTATTTACAAGCTGCACTCTTCCCAGGGGGGTTGGGGAGGGGCTCAGCCCAGGGCATATTCTGCACACCTATAGGCTACTTAATTGCATGTAAAATGAAATAAAGAGAAGGAAAAAAACGAAAAGGGTTTTTGCCAACTGCCTGCGGCGGCGGCGTTTACGGAATTTTATATTTTCTTGAATTCGTTTTTGCTGCTTCAGTGATTTTTTGTTTAGTTTTTTTTTCGATATTGGTCCAGCAAAATAAATGGACATATAAGGACATGTTACAAATATACAGATATATATATACAGCATATGAGTGCACAGTTTACGAAATAAATAATAGAATTTTATACTTTTATTATTTACAAGCACTATTAAAAATGTATTAAAGTAGAAATTTCTTAAATTTATAAAAAATATTTCAATTTTAGCAAAGTTTCAAAGGATAGTTTTATTGTTAATTCAAAAATTTTTATTCGAGAACCAAACAATGTTTCTAGTTAATAGGAATAATCAATAATAATTTGTATATAATATAAACAAAGTTTTTCTCTGAGTGCATGCATATATATCGTGTATATTTCGTATATATCTACATCGCGGAATTGGCCGCCGAAAAGCGCGCCAAAAACTCGCCCGGCAACTTGGCGCAGGAGGCGCAAACAAAAGCCAAAAAGCTAAGAAAACATAACAAGAAACCAGGCCAGAGGAATGCCACACACACACACACACACATTCATATATACCTGTTTCCTATACTAAACCAACATCTTTGCTTTGCTTCCTCCCGCACTTGCAGACACCCACAAAACCAACAACGGCAACAGCAGCAACAACAACAACAGCGACAGCAACAAGATAAACCCATCAGAAGAGCAAGAAGAAGCAGCAGCAGATATGCTCAAGTGGGCTGTCAATGCGCCGCGTCCCTCCTACCTGGGCGGACAGCTGGAAACGGCCGCCGGGATCAGCAGCTACAGCGACTTTCACGCGGCGATGCCCACAGCTCTGCCCACCCCCGCCCCCACACCCACTCCCACCCCTACTTTAACACCCACTCCGCTGACGCAGCGCCTCAAGCTGAGGCGGCAATCGGTGCTGCTGCCGACGGCGCCACTGGGCAAGGAGAACCAACTGACTTCGACTTCGACTTTGACTTCGACGCCGCTGCCCGCCTCCGTCTCCGGTCGACCCCGCACCCCACTGCTCCGCGATCTGAGCAACATCATGTCCCCACTGGCCACGCCCACACCTACAATTGCAGGCAAGCCAACAGCGTACGCCTCCACGCTGCCCACCTTCGAGGCGGAATACTCGCCCAGCTGCAGGCCCAATCCCGGCGAGGTTGGAGAGAGCAGCAGCATCATTCCAGGAGCGCTGCTGGCGCTGCGCGGAGTCGGCATCCCGGACAGCTACTTCGAGAAGCCGCGCTACCTGCAGCAGACGCCCCAACAACAGAAACTGGCCACTGGCCCAGTGGCTGCCGCAGCTGCTCCCAATCTGAATCTGAATCCGAATCCAAATCTTGGGCAGACCACGCTCAGCTCCAGCCAAATGGGCGACGTCACCTTGGAGCGGATGATTGATGCCATTCTGGAGAGCACGCGCAAGGCGCCCGCCGCAGCCCGACCTCGTCCCCGCTCCCGTCCTCGCAGACATCAGCATCAGCGCCAGCATCCTCATCAACGCCCCCCGCAGCGCCTCGTCTCGCCCACTTACAGACCCGCCTTCGATCCGGCCAGCGACTTGTGCGAGTACTGGCAGCCACCTGTGGAAGCTCCATCTGGCTTCGAGGAGCGCGAAGTGCGTTCGCCACAATCCCTCTCCCAGTCGGGGGCATCCCTCTCCTTCTCCCTCTCGGGACAGGGGCAGGGACAGGGACAGGGCAGGCGGCGTTCGCTGCAGTTGCAGCTGCGCAGGCAGCGCGTCGTGCGGCGCAAGCGGAAGATCGCGACAAAGATCTCGTCGAGCGTCCGCCAATCGGCCCAGAAACTCCTGGCGGCCGCCTCCCGCTCAGCCCAGAAGTTGCCCCACGCCCGCTCCCGCTCCCGTTCCACGCAGCGCCACATCAGCCCGGACAGCGGACACAACTCCACCAGCGACTGTGAACTGGAGGAGGAGCTGGCATTGAGTCGGGGCCTCGGCGGGGAGGAGCTGGAGGCCTGCTGCAAGCTGGATGGGATTTGGATGCAGTCGGAGGCGCGCGACGCGACGAAGCGGCGTCTCAGCTTCTCGCTGAACGAGGACAGCTGATGGGATTATCCACTAAATATTCTTTGAATATGCTCATTTTTTTTGTCGTACATCAATTTTTTTTTAATAATTTAAGAGGAATAAACAATTTAATTATGAATATTTTGTAAATTATGGAAATTGTGTTTGCCGAGTTCTGTTCGTAATGAGCGCTTCCTTGGACGTTCCCACAGTGGCCAGCACAATTTTTTGATGAGGTGGATTTTGTGGTCGGCAGCAACCAGCATTAAATAAAAATGCTAAACAACCTCACCGGAGGCAACCAAGCGCGGCGCATGCTCTTCCAGCCAACTCAGCCAACTCAGCCAAGTCGGCCAAGTCGGCTAAATGAAGGGAACGGAAAACGCGAACCAACTTCAGAATCGAGTCCAAGTGCAAGTGTTTCCCACAGCGGTTGGATAAATGGGCGTTTTTATGCTTTGATAGCTACCAAGCGAGAGAGAGAGAGAGAGAGAAGGAGAGGGTTGTTGAGAGAGTGAAAGAGAGAGAGACTGGGTAATTGCGTGTATTTTATGTGGGCCAGCGGAATTTTTGGACCTAAAACCACGTGTTATTCGAAATCTATCGGAGAGAATAAAAATAATAATAAAAATAAAAATAACAAAAAAATACAAAAATAAATATAATACAAAATAATTGAAAGGAGCAAGCTAGTTAAACTTTGTTTTCTTTCTTAAGCTTTCCCAACTGAACTTGGTAATCGGAAATTTAGATAGGCTCCTAACATACATACCAAATATTAACTAGATCAGAGCACTATATTATAGAGCTGTCATAAAAAAATCGATCGAAAGATTAGTTTTTATATAAAAGAGTTTTTTCACTTTTAAAATATATATATTATAATATATTTATCTTTAAGCAAATAGGAGTGCGACTATACTCCTAGCATATATTATATTATATTCAAAGGAAGATAAATTTTAATATCAATATGTAAATATACATATATATATAAATATTTTTGTAATTCCTAACCAAATAATGTAAGCGTCAAATTTTCACAAGGCTGTCAAACTGAGCATCTATTTCACTTTCAATCAAAATAGAATTAAAAGAGCTTGTTAAATGAGACGGCAAGTCGAGGGAAAGTGCGCCGGGAAAACAGGGAAAAGCAGAAGCCAAAACCGACACCAGACAA
This sequence comes from Drosophila paramelanica, assembly GCA_035043915.1. Lineage (NCBI taxonomy): Eukaryota > Metazoa > Arthropoda > Insecta > Diptera > Drosophilidae > Drosophila > Drosophila paramelanica. The sequence goes on from JAWNMO010000559.1 coordinate 4,433,821, forward strand.
TGACAACAACAACAAAGGCGAATCATTAGAGAACTAGATAATAACGTGCAAGTAGAACAGAAATTGAATAAAAAATAATTGTATATATGCACAAAGAAAAGGTGAGGCCATAAAGCGAAAGAAAGAAAGAAAGATGAAATAGAAAAGAGGAAGAACCCCGTAACCTTTGTCAAGTTTCACTGATTTTGGTTACGCGAGTCGGAAAAACTGCCCGCTGGTCAGCCCCTAATTCACAGCTACAGTTCCGGACGCAATGGAAAAGGGTATGACAGACAGACAGACAGACAGCCAGACAGCTTGAGGAAAATGTACAGGCGGATAATTTACCTGCACCACGTTTCGGGCTCGTTGCGACCTTTGGACCCGTGTGTGTGGCAATGTTATGATATGATATCGTATATAAAGTCCGGCAATGTCCAAACCGATCACATCATAAGCTATATACAAGTAGATTTTCTTGTCATCTGTCAAGACAACAACACAGCTCCCTTTTCTCTCGCTCTCTCTCTCTCTCTCTCTGTCTTTATGAAGTTTTCCGGTCTAGTGCACAATTCGTCTGGGAAGTCCGAAAGTTCAACAACATCTAAAATGGAAGAAAAAAAAGTGTTAACGTCTTTGGCTTAGTCCAATCCAGATTAGGACACGGACTAGAGTAGGGCTGACCAATCCACAAGGGTTGCTGCCAGCCAATAAATTTACATATTTGTCCCGGCTGTGGGCCCAAATGTTATGACAGCTCATTTAGCGCCCAGGGCCAGTTCTCTGTGAAGTTCTCTAGCTGTGAGCAAACTTGACCAGCTAATGAGCCATGGCCACAACTGTTTCAGCCAAGTTTCCACTCACTTATGCTAATTCTTCGCCTAAACTGTTGCGCTGTGGGAAACTAAAGGGTATTTTCCCATCCTCATTAAAATTAAACTGGCAAGCTCAGCGGGAGTTTCTTAAGCCATAAACGATTAAGGACTAAGCTTTTTCTCTATCCTTCATCTTTTCTTAAATTAGTCCAAAGGGAAACAAATCTTGAAAACTGCTTTAAAGCATAAAATAACCAGTTCAATATATGTTTTTAATGATGATAATTTGTAATATTGTTTGCACACAAAACTGTTTCCACATGATATACTTTAAAATATTACTCATATTATTGAAACTCAGCCCAAAACTATAATTTCATGATACAAAATAAATCTATTGAAATAAAATATTTTTTTAAAATATTATTAAAGTAGAGGTTTTAATTAAATTTAAATAAATTATTACCAATATCCCTCACATATTTAAATTTAAAAGCCATGGTTAATATCTATAAATGATTGTTATTTCTAATACAAGATATACATATAAATAAATTTCTTGCATTCTATATAAATAATAATAAATAATTATCTTATTAACAAAAACATAATTTATGCATACAACTTGATTTTAAAACACGCTAGTGGCGAAACAAAATTAAATATGTCAATATTCTAAGCATAAAATGCTCAATGTATATTAAAGTAAAATTAAAATAATTTCTTTATATTATTATTAATATAAAGTGTTTTTGTTATACTTTACCTTATAAAATAATTATGTTTTATTTTTTAATTTAAGCCATGCAATTTTTTACTTAATAATATTAATAATCCAATTTAAATGCCAAATTGACCCGTTCAAAAATATAGTCAGAAGTTATTTAAAACGCACTTGAATAAAAAATTTGGCAACTCAATTTAGTTTGAAACGCCCCTACAATTCATACACACACACACACACATTTAAACAATTTAATAGAGTGCACTGTGATTATTGTTTTTGTTAACAGTGCCATTCGATGATCTCTTACTCCCATTGAAAAACCCATTTTGATGGCACACTTTTGTGAAAAACGCATCGCACTGAAAATTGAAAAAAATGTGACAAAATTTGGGTAAAATTGGAAAATGGCCATTAAAAGCGGGCACACTTTGGGCTCTAATTGCGATTTAAACGTTGCTGTCGAGTGGCAAAAATTGTAAATTGAAACAGCACAACTCAGGCGAACACACACACGCACACTCGCACACACACACGCACAGTGCACCCGCTTGATTTTCGTTAAAGTGAGAAAAGTCGATAAACGCACCTTTCGACCCGCACTTTTCACACACACACGCACCGAACATACACAAAGAGTGTTATTTTTTTCTTGTTTTTGTGCCCACTCTTACCCCGGTCAGGTCCAGGGCGAGGACCAGGACCAGGTCCTGCCGCCCGCTTGAGCGCCGGCCACGCACGCGTGCCTCGCTTATCGCTCGCTGATCGCAGGCGAAGTGGGAATCGGAGGTGGAGAGAGAGAGAGAAAGCGAGGGAAAACAGTTGCAAAAACTCGCGAAAAACGCACAATGGACGCTGATCGAGGAGCGGCGGGCAATCGAGGGGAGCGGCCGTTCCTGCATGTCCTGCATGTCCTGTCAGGAAGTCGATTGTCAGGCCGTGCAAATGTGTAAACATGTGCAAAAGCAAAAAAAGACACGCCAGAGTACCGCTTAACTGGGGTGACCAACTAATTGATGCCCTGTATTTTAACAGCGAAAAAACATGGATAATTTTGTAGCTATTTTTCAAAAAATTATATATTACAAATTATATTATTATATACAATGAGATACAAATATGTTCGTTTAAAAAAAAACGTATAAAATTAATAAAATATATAGAATACAAATAAGTTAAATATGTGGAATAAATATAATATAAATTTAGAATATTTCAGGTAAAACTATATTTACGTGATATATTTAGGAATTTTTATTTTTTTAACTAGATTTGATTTTAAAAACGTTCTTACTTAATTTAAGTACAAGATGTTTACTTTTTTCGTTGAGTGAATCAATTTATAACTTTGGAAAAGTTTTAAAAATATTTTACATTTTAAAATTTTATCAAAAAATTTGTGTTCTTCAATTTTGAACTCCTGATCAGGCTAACATAAAATATTAGTTTGTGTGCGCAAAAATGCTCCTCATTAAAATTTGCACAGCTGCGATATTCCCCATTTGCCCACATTCAATTTGTACAGGGTAACAGGGCGACAAGGACTCGCAGGACTCGTGCGCTGCCAGACCGAACAGACAGTTGAACAGTTACAAGTCGCCTTAGATTGACACGTCCTGCGGGTCGCTGTCGCTCCTATGAACTGCCTGAAGCCTCGAAATTAGACGCAGGCGCTAAATATGCTTGTCCCAATCTGTCTCTCTCTTTCTTTCTCTCCCACTTTCTGCTGGCCAAGGCTCTAACTAGCCGTATCCCTCAAAAAAAAAAACAAAATTCAAAAACTCACCTGTTGGCCGCCTTGCCATAAAATTTGGACTTCTTGTAACAATTCTTGTCTGCTCTACTTTTTGGTCAGCCCAATTATGTGAGCGAAAGGGAAAAACAAAGAGGCTCTAACATGTTATTTGCCGTCCAAACCATTCATCAGAGCCAATTTCCAATTGCCAGTCCACGACGGGCAGGTGTAAAGGTCACGTCAACTGGCGCAACGACCTCAACGACCAATTGATCTCCGAGCCAAACACAAGCTGAAATTTCCTAGCCAAGATAAGCCCAAAGGTCAATCGATGACAGATCAAAGTGGGAAAGAAATAACAAAATTTTTGAAAATTTCAATATATTTTATATAATAATATATACATATAATAATGTTTTATATAATAATAATTTAAAATAATAAATAAGTTCTTTTGATAATAATTTTGTAAAATATACTGAATAATGGAACCAAAAAAATGATATGATGTGTTGTATATATGTGTACGATATTTTTTTTTTTTTGTTGAAACAAGATTGTTGTTCATTATGATTATTTCTTAAAAACTGACGTAACATTAAAATAATTTATAGATATATTTATATTAAATTTTACAACTACTTTAAAAATTAGACGCAATGGAAATTAAATTATTTCCAACAAAGTTGCCTGTTCTTCCAAGTAAAGATATCAAGCGATATGATAAATGTGAATCAAACTATTGCCAAAATGCGCTACGCATATATCTGCATATATCTGAATACTGAATGCATATATCATCATGCATCAATGGACTGCAATAATTGCTGGGAAGAAAGGAGAACTAAGTTAGAAATAAAAAATGATGATGAGAAGTGATCTAACAAATGTTGCAGATCATGCAGCGCATATCATTAATGCAAATCTATGGGCCAGGGTCTTCTTCTTTTCTATCTTTTTTTTTGCCCTGCATCGTTTCTGCTTTTTTCTTTTTTTTTGCACTACCCTTAAGTGTCGTGTCACTGAAAATATTATTATAACAATTGCAAAACTGACGTCGTTGTGATCAAAGCAATGACAGATCAAGAGCGCGAAAAAGGGATAGAAAGAGAGAGAGAGACATCGAATATATATTGGGTTCAGTTAGTATCCTTTTTTTGTCTAGTTCATTAAGTGCGGCTCACTTGACAGAGAAAACGTGGAAGGACAGACACAAAAAAGAAAAGGAAAAACCCCTTCGATAGGATTTGCGGCCGAGCCGTGAGAGAAATGAAAACAGCTTAAACCCCTTTACCCCTCTGCCCCGCCAGCCCTCTTCAACACGCTTGAAGTGCGCAAAAAAAATTTAAATTACCTCAACGCAGTTGAATGCGAGACGATTCGAACTCGAGCACAATTCTGCGATCGGATTTGATTTGAATCATTTGCAATTTTCCGCATTTGCGCTAATGAAGAAAATGCACGCAGCCAACGCCTTGCAAGAAAGGGACACCCGACTAGAATACAACAAAGAAAACAAATACTGAAAAATTTAACAAGATGGAAGAGCTGTATTCGTAGTGTCGCAGATTAAACGCCCAACAAAATACTATTTTTATGTATTCCCCAGACAAAAACTCACGAACTGTAAGCCGACATATACGCTGCAAATAATCAAAGATATAGAGAGCGAATAAAACCATACCCTTTCTATAATCTCTATCACTTTTTCAATTTCTAATTCAGAATGCGAAGAGCAGGTTCGATTCAAAATTAGTTAAATTCGAGTTTTTAACTTAAATTAAGCCACAATAGAGCTGTTTGAAATTAAATACTTGTAATTGATGGTCAAGAAATCTTAGAATTAAGCAAAAGTTGTTTATATAAATATCTAATAATAAATATTACTTGTTAATTCAATTTTAAGCTTACTTGATGTAAGAAAATATATAAATATTGTATGTTCTATAAAACTTCGCACTCTTCGTGACAATATTATTCGCATAAATTAAGAAATTAGACTAATTAGACTTTTTTATCCTTTTTTTTTGATTTGGCAAACAATGAACTTACAGTTGGCAATCTGTTTGTCTGTCTGTCTGTCTGTGAATTGGCTTAAAGTGTTGCCGTCTACAGTGCTGGCCATATAAATAGCTCTGACAGGGTTGCAAGGTAGCGTGCGTTACGCTTCGCCAATCCAACGCCGCTCGCCATATGCGATGCCAAAAAAAAGGAGAAAAAAGGAAAGGAAAGGAAAGGAAAAAGCCGACAGGCCTGACTAAGCGGGACTTGAACTATTTTGCATAGACTCCGAGCCCGAGTCTGGCAGCCAGGCAGCTGTTGGCCAAAAGCAAAATGCAAAAACCAAAAACGAAAAGCGAAAAAAAAACCCACTCGAGGAGAGCAGAAACAAAAACCTCGTCTAGAGGGTGTCGCCCCGTCGCCTTGGTAATTGAAGTTGATAGAGCAAAAGGGCAGGCGAGAGAGAGCCAAGAAATCAAATATCATATATCAACTTACATATCAAAACAACATGGGAAGAAAACAAAAACAGTGCCAGCACGTTTCCATTACCATTTTCCCGAATATGAAAATGAAAAAAAAATATGTTTTTTCATTTGCATCTTTCGTCTATTACATGGGCTCACACCTTTCGCGCGCCAAAGACGCGACGAGGGACAGAGAGTGGCAGACAGGGGACAGGGCCAGAACGACAGCTGTCTTAGTTAAGGGCACCCAGAGGCACAGACTCTGAATTAAGACCCCGGACCCAGACACCGATTCCGACTCCGACTTCGACTTCGATGTCGATTTCGACAGAACCAAATGCAAATGTCATTTATGCAAATTTCCCAGGACACATGATCGGTTTTTCTTTTACCTCTCCCTCTCTGTCTGCGCTGGCTTTATGAATTATTGAACTATTGGCAGTCTAAGCAAATATAAATTGAGCAATAAATTGTTGAGCCAAAGGGTTAGAAGGGCGTTAGAATCAACGCTGGCCGCGCCCCTTTTTGGCGATCGGATATTCAACCGAGCCGAGAGACTTTAGGTCTTCATAAGGCAGCGACATCGATATGCGTGAGTGTTTTTTCTATCTTATACTCTGTTCGCAATGTGAAGAGAGTTAATAATACTCTCTGTATGCGTTTTAAGAATTGCTGCAGAAATAAATCTATTTTGGAGCTAATTTGACCAAGGTAAACTAGTGATCACCTCCTGTGTAGATAACTCTGATAAAACTCTGAACAGAGTATTGTGTAGTCGTTACTACCCGTTCCTAATTCTTATAGAGCTATCTAATAAAGTATATTTATTCTCCATCAGCATCAAAAGTCGAGTCTAAAATTTGTTTTAGTTTTTATATGGGAAACTTTTTTGTTTTTCAAGCTATCCCGACGGAATAATTGAATAGACATAAATAATAGATAAGAATAGTATCTTTTATCTGTTGCCCACCTCTTTTAAGTGTCGGCAAGAGTATTCAATAATTTGCAACCTGAAAATAACTGTTCTATCATATTTTCTTATACCCATTATACCCTGTTTTTTTTTTCTTTGTTTGTTTCCGCAAGAACTTCGCGTTGAACATGTGACATGACACAGTCGAAAATAAACTTGGCCTCTTTTCGATGCAATTACGATAAGGCCGATAAGGCCCAAAGTAGCGCTATGGTCAAGCTAAACGCTACGCATGCGGGAAGAACGAAGGGGCGGGGGGAGATCGCCAATTAGACGAGTTAGTCGGCCGTTTGATGTGCCCAAATTGAGGTGCAACCCGGTAAACATCCACGTGTCCGAAAGCCGCACGCCGCAGCTGACAGTCGCTTAACCGGGGAGTCAACCAATTTGATAAGACCCTAAGATCAAGCTACTTTCATATAGAGTAACAACTCTCTAAATTAAAAAAAAAAAAAAACAAAGACAATTTTCTGTAATTGCTTAAGCAGAGATAAAAGACGATTTCTCCCTAGACAACCAATTGATATGGTAAAACGATATATACCTTTATGTTTATAAAAATGAAATTTGGGTTAGCAATGAAAAAAACATGACATAAAATAAATGTAACAAACATTTTATTTACTAAAATAAATAATTATCTGAGGCAATTTTAAGCTAAAATATGTGTGTATTGCAAAAAAATCTGTAAATTATATTTTATTGTTTTGTAAGTTCTATCTTTTCTATCCGATAAGTGCAGGGCATACCAAGTTGTACTTTATAAATTGTTAAAACTATATTTGAGCTATTTTTTAAATTATAATATTAATATAATGTTTTCGTTAACTGATGACAATGTTATCTTATAAACTGCTTTAAAGAACGCACATATAGAAACTTAAAAGAAAATAGCTGCAGATCTGTTTTAAGTTGAGTTAAGATCAGTAAAAAGATATTGTTACGCAAATACAATTGCTACATTTGAGGCCGTTCCCTAAGCTAACTACAAATGCATAAAATCTGAATATATCTGAGCGAAACAAATCCGTACACCCGCACAGCTGCTGCTGCTTTGGGCAAATGGGAAATGTGAGCAAAGGATTTGCGGCACCTTTTCCGGGCACCTTTTGGACCACGACTCGAGATTGTCGCAAGATTGTCACAAGCTGCGGCAATACGAATGCCGAAATACTCTACAATGAGCTAAGCCAAATGAGTTTCTGGCTGCAAAGGATTAGAATTAGAATACGGACAGATCAACACATCAGATATGCGATGAATGGGTAAACGAATGAATGAATACCTGCATGAATATATGCAAAATGCTCGCTTTTGTACTCCATGAATGAGTGCCACACGCACACACAGACAGAAAGGCAGAACGACAGAAAGACAGGCAGTTCGGATAACTAATGAACAGGTAGTTCGCATCGTAAATCAATGCGAACCCGAAGCAGTAGGCGTTGGTAATCCTTTCGACACATAATTAGTGCTAGCCACACCTGAACTGGGTACAAGTATTACGCGTGCTGCGAAGCCATGCAAATCAGAATTTATGTTAGGACAAGCTAGGCTGACGTCAAGACCGCCCTATGCCTAGGACACCAAAATTGTCAAAATGTTGTCAAAATATCGAAAATTTGACATTTCAAAACATTTATTGGATATCAATTCTATAAACTTTCACGAGTTAAATGAAATGAAATATCTTTTCAAAATCGAACCATAAATGGCCGAGATATAGTTATTTAAAGCATTTAACACCACTAAAATCCGCATAATTCCGGCAAATAAAGCCGTATCTTCGAATGATTTACTTTTTTCGACTCGTATGAATCTAGACTATGGATCGGCATTTAAAAAATCATATTCTAAATGTTGACCATTTCTAACAAAAATCACAATTTTTGTCAAAATCGCGAAAGTTTCAAAGTTCAGAACTTTTAATAGGGATCAATTCTACAGATTTTCACGAGTTAAATAAGCTTTATCTTTCAAAGATCGGACCGCATGTGGCTGAGATATATAGTAATTTAAAGCCTGTTGCTGTTTGTAAACTTTGTTAGCAGTACGGCCGATCTAAATATTAGACAAGAAATATTCGAATCGTTCCATAACTGTCCAATTTACGGCGGGTTTTGCATTATTCAGAAAAATCCGCTTAGCATACGGACAAAAAGTTCAAACTGTGGTTCCTAGATGACCGCCATATCCTTGGTTATCATACCAAAGGTATAGTCCTCGTGAACCTAAAGCGCCAAATTCTTGCAAAATGCGCAAGAAAATGGTCAGAAACTATGTATGCCTTTTTTCAGCTGCCCTTGCCCCTGCCTCGCCCCTTTTTTCCTGCTCCTCTGCGCTGAATTTTTCGTTAGGAGTTCATTTTTTAATGTTGCGAAACAAATTTTCATTAGTCGCAATTTCTGCCCTTGCAGGTATGCAATAGTGTTTTTTACATTTTGCAAAATTTTTGTCGACCTTCTAACGATTATGTTCCTCTGGTGATTCAGCTGAAATTTGAGCAAAAATCTTGCGCCATCAACGGACCAAAATGTTTGCCTTAGAAGTATGCAATACTTTTTTTTACTTTTCGCATAATTTTTGTCGACCTTCTAACGATTATGTTCGCCTGATGATTCTGCAAAAATTTGAGCAAAAATCTTGCACCAGCAGCGGCCAAAAATGTTTGCCTTAGAAGTATGCAATACTTTTTTTACTTTTCGCATAATTTTTGTCAACCTTCTAACGATTATGTTCGCCTGGTGATTTTGCTAAAATTTGCGTACAAATATTGCACCACCAGCGGATAAAAATGTTTGCCTTAGAAGTATGCAATACTTTTTTTACTTTTCGCAAAATTTTTGCCGACCTCTTAACGATTCTGTTCGCCTGGTAATTCAGATGAAATTTGCAAGACGACGGCTTCACAAAAAGTTACCTACCATAAAAGTTCCTCCCAAAAATAATACAAAATAAATTGTGTTTTATGCATTTTTTTATTAAATTTTTGCACATAAATTACATATTAAATTGTTTAATTATTTTTATATTTATTTCTTTTAAATCCGTAGTGTAACAATCTTATATTAATTATTTATTACATTTGCTTATTATTTGTTTTAATAATTAAATTAATTTCTGAAACTCATCCTGGGAACCTGGAATAAAAATGCTTAATAAAACCGCTTTACTCAGGACTGCTTGACTAGGAAGTATCCTGTACATAGCTCAAAATCCTCCCTTTCTGTTCCAAAAAAATATAAAAAAAATAAATGTATTTTTCTCAGAGCGGACTGTATTCATATATAAGACCAAAACCAGCATATCTCCGGCAATTGAGGTCATAATTTTGAGAGATTTGCCTTTTTCGACTTGTACGGATCAGGACTATAGATTGGCATTTAAAAAATAAAATTCGAATTTTTGACAATTTTTTACAAAAATCACAAGGGGTAACATCACAATTTTTGTCAAAATTTTAAATTTCAAAACTTTTAATGTGGATCAATGCCATAGACTTTCACGAGATAAAAGAGCCTCAAATAGTTTCATAGCTCCCGCACAGACATTGAAAAACGCATATTTTGGTCAAAAAAGGCTATATCTTCGAATGCATTCAATTTTAAATCTATTACGAATCAATCAACACATATTTTACAACTTTAAACTATTAAGGCAATTCATCTTTTGTTATTTATTAAGTTTCGAAAATATGTAAAAGCCAAATTGTATAATTTTCTCAAATTTATAAAAGCAGACAGATTAAAGATTAACAATTTTATTGACGATTATCATAAGTTTACGGCGTAGGACGGGATCACAAACGTCCTTCAGGGCCGGACAATCTAGTTCCGGTTCAGAAACGCATTCCTGACCTTCACTATTTGCGTCTTTGCAGTCTGGTTCCAAGGTTTCAGTTTTCTTCTTTTTCTTGTTCTTGTTCTCCATATCCGAAAGTTTTTCATCGGTCGTTTTCATCATCTTCTGCATAGCCTGCAACTCATTCTGCGCCTTATTCGCCTCACGCCGAAGGGCCTTACGCTCCAGTTTGCTCATTTTCGTTGGTTTCTTTTTAACATTACTCTGCTGCTGCATTCCAAACGGTTGTACCGGCTCCTCACTCTTGCTAAACGCGTTGAACATCAGGTCATCTATTTTCATTGATTTTGATTTAGGCTTCGCAACATGGTGTACGACTGGTACGGTTGGTTCGCCTGGTACAGTTGGTTCATCTGGTTCAGCTACTATAGCTGCTACGGCTGTTTGACAGTGTCCTGGGGTATTAGTCTTCTGTTTAATGGATGTATGCTTCAATTTATCCTCAGTACCTAACTCAGCCATCTCTTCAGAACTTTTCTGAGGAGATGATTTCAATTTTGTCTTTGACTCTTCATGCTTAGCACCTTCTGTGGAATTTAACTCAGATTGATTTGCCTTGCCTTCATTCAATTCGTCACCTTCTGAAGAACTTAACTTAGTTTGATTTCCTTGCAGTTCAATGTGCTTAGCACTTTCTGGAGAGGTCAACTTAGTTCGATTCGAGTCCTTGGCTTCGATCTTTTTGGCATCTTCTGAAGAAGTTGGCATAGTTTGTTCGTTTTGAATAGCTGATACAATGTTGTTTACCTTGGGCTCTACCTGTTTAGCACCTTCTGAAGTTAGCTTTGATTGATTTACATTAAGCTCAATCGCGTTGGAAACTAACTCAGATTGTAAATCAGATTCTTTCTGAATCTGTATCTTGCTTGATGAGTGCTTGAAATAAGCTACTTTTTCTTGGTTATTTTGCTCAGTAGTAGGTTTTTGCTTGGCTTGAGTTTCATCTGGTTTGGGTATAAGCTTAGGAAAAGGCTTCTGTTTAAGTTGTGTTCCTTCCGTTATTGATTTTATTACAGTTATGGCCTTTTGATAAGGCTGGGTAATACCGTGATTGGATTTTTGCTCAGCTATTGGCTTCTGCTTGGCTCTATTTCCGTCTAGCTCGCATTTCTGCTCGGAATTAAACTTAGCAGTTGATCGGCTTGCCTGGGATTCAATAACCTCGGCTTTCAGCTTTAGAGGCTCTGCTCTCGCTAGGGTTTTGATTGCTTTACATGGTGCTAGCACAATACTATTAGCTCCCTTTTGGGGAATGAAGATGGGCATCTCTGAATTCTCTGGCGTGTGTTTGGCAATAATCTGAGTCTTTTTTATTGTTGTTGGTGTTGTTTCGAAAGCAACTTGTTCAAATTTTTTCTGAGAAGTTGTCGGGTTAGTTGAAAGAGTCAATTGTGTTAATAGCTGGGTAATTTGTGGGACTGCCTTTGGAGTCTCCCTTGGTGAACATTTATTTTTTAACTGGGCCTTAGGATCTATTTCAACCGGTAACTTAACAGCTACTTGGCAAGTGATTGGCTTTGGTTCAGGTGATAATTTTGATACGGAATTGAATTCAGTTCTTTGATTTTCTTGAGGTGCCTTTGGACTTGTTTGATTTGGGGAATTCGATTCTGAGTAGGTGGAATTTTCATTTTGACGAGACAAAAAATTGACTTTTTTCATCGATATATTCCTTGGACTTGCCTTAACGACTTGCGTTGCTCGATAACTTGGTGTTCGTTTGTGATCTACGTTTTCCATTGCCTTTTCTAGACCTAATTGAATTGTTTGGTTTGTATTAACATTTTCCACAGCTGATATATTCAACATTTGTTGTTCCTTTGCTGGCTCCGAAATTGTTGCTAGAGCTACCTTCTCTGGTTCTTGAGTAGACGGTATTTGGGACGAATCTACTTTATCATAAGCTGTTTTGTTGCAAATTAATGCGTCTACTTGAAGTTTTTCTTGAGCTGGTAATATTGGAGTTAGTTGGCTTGTTTCTGCCGCAACTTGAGCTAGTGACTCGGGCACTGATTGTGTTGCTGCCAAGTTAGTCTGAGCTGGTAGCGTTAATTCTACCAGCGATGCCTTTAAGTTCGCTTGAAAAGGTAGCTCGGTTGCCTTTTGGATTGTGCTCGAGTTTTTCTTTAAATTTAATTGGGTACCCTTGAAGGTGTCCTCAGTTGATAATTTGTCAGTTGTTTGAATTCCTTCTGATGCTGCAGTCTCTTCCGCCACTTTCTTTGACTCTGTTAGCGTTGAATTTATTGGATCAGTATTTTCCAGAGTAGTTAAGTTTGGGCCATCTTCAAATGAGTCAGCATTTTGCTTTCGCGAAATTTCGTGGGCATTTGTTGACACGATATTTAAGATTTCCGGTAATAGTTTTTCGCTCTTTTCATAAGTTGTTAACTTGGGCGGTGGCTTCAGTATTTCCCTGACAATCATTTCGGGCTTTTGCTGGCTCATTGGCCGCACTGATTTGATCGCTTGCTTTGATATGCTCTGGTTCTTCTGAAATTTCCCCTCGTTCATCATGAACTCCGGCTTGCAGGACTTGCCCCTAACTGGCTGCTGAGTGCAGATCTGATTGATTGTTTGGATGACCCGTCGTGGAGCCCGGAACTGCTCAAGTGGGTCCATCCTTTTATCGGGCGGCTTTGCCTTAGGTGTTTCCTTGCCGTTAAACGATTGGGACTTTCTTTCCAGCTCGTCATTGCAACATTTTGCAGCTAAATGCTCCTGCCTGACGAAAGGACGAAAGGTGGGCGACGAGCATTCCATCAAAGTCGATGGATCGATAACATTGAAGGCCTGAAATCCGGGCACCGATTGTACGGATTGTACCGATTGCTCCGCTGCACTTTGTGGATTAACAATGGAAGTTTTAGGCTGTGGAAAGCATCTATTAGTAAGCTGTGTGTGTGGTTGCTAGTCGAGAGTGCCCGACTAGGAGATACTGAGTGCTTTTAAAAATTTTATGTTAAGTAATTGCGTGAAAGCGTTGGGTCTATCCTTAAAGGATATGCGATGCTGTGGATTTTGTGGATACACTTAAAAAGAAAATAATATTCAATATAAGCGGAAACGGAGTCAGTCATAAAGGGATTTGTACTTTGTGAGGTTAGAACGTACAAAAATCCTGACATTTAAATAAATAAGCACGACTTCATGATACCCTATGTTAATAGAGGCTTTCAATATAGTTTTTTTATAATTTACCAGCTCTTTGTTGCATACAACGGGCTCCTTAAGTCCTTGGGCAGCTTCCACGGGTGCAATGCCCGGCGTAGCCTAAAGTAAAATTTAGAAGAGTTTATTTAAAAGTAGTTACACTGGCAGTTACCCTCCCATTCTCCCTCGAGCTCACCGGCATTGGCTGAAAGCTCGCCAGATCTTGGTTGCGTGAACTTATCGGCTGAACGGGCTTTTCCGGTATGCCGCCGTTGATGTAAACATTTTGGGGCTGATCTCCGTTGCCGCCACGCTGCTTGTAAATGGTGATCACCAGCTTCTCGCGTGTCCTGGTTATGTACACATCCGTTGCGGACGAAATATCGATCTCGATAATCTGTGGCTCCATCGAATCCGTTTGGAGCTGATTACGTGGCGGTGACTGCTCTCCGCCGGCATACTGATAATTATAGTTAAATTGAAAGCCTGGATCTGGTGATGGAGCTACTGGTGATGCTGATGGGGGCATCGCTTCAGATGAGGGCAGCAAGCCCGCAGCAATTGGTGGTGTTTCAATCTCCTGATTAATCAAGTTCGGCTCAAAGCTGTACATCGGATAATTGTACGGCACAGCGTTGATTAGCGCCTGCTCCACCTGCTGCTCCTGCTGCTGTAGTGGCAGCGACGGTGGTGGTGCTGGTGGTGGCGGCGGCGGCGGTGGTCGTGGTGGCGGTGGAGCTGATGCTGTCACCAGCTGCACCGGCTGATAAACCTGATTGAACGGCTGATAATAGTAGGTCGTGGAGCCATTTGTCGGCGATGCAACCAGCTGTACCGGCTGCACCTGCGACACCTGCGGCGCCTGCTGTACCGGCGAATACTGCTGATAGTTGTAGCTCTGGGCGTTTGTAGGCTGCGGCTCCATGGGACGATAAGTGCTCGGATATGCCGGCGGTATGGCCGTTGTTAGCTGCGTGTCCTGCAGCTGTACCGGCTGATAGCAGTACGTCTGCTGCGGTTCGTAGCCGGTCTGCTGCAGCGGCGGCACAGTCAGCATTTGTGGCTGCGACTGCGACTGTTGCCCCTCCAACGGTGGATAGCCATACTGGGAGTACCAGGTGCCACGGTGATAAATACCTGGTGCATCGCCGCCATTCACCGACTGCATTCCCACTGGCTCGGCATAGCTTGTCACATTCTCCACGTGTTGCTGCAGCTGCTGCTGCTGTTGATGCTGATGTTGATGCTGCTGCAACGGCTCCTGACGATAATTGGACCTATCGTATCTGGGCTGAATTGGCTGCTGGCGCGTATGTGAGAACCTTCTCATCGTACTGACTGTACCATTACAAAAATCTGGCCTTTATATAATATTAAAAAAATAACAGCAAAGACGTTGACGCAGATAGTCAACGTGCTTCCAGTTACCAAATGGACAGACGCACGTGACTTTTACCAATACCGACTTAGGGTTGACAATATTCAAAAAAGTTTAATTTCCGTAAAGCTAAATTGACGCCATTTTGTAGAGCTGCCGACAGACAGTTGAGTGTTTACCAACACTGTTTGAGTCGTACCAACCTATAGTAAACTGACGCGCATAACAAAAAGCAAATTTACTTGGACCAAACTATTTATATATACGATTGTAAAACTTATTTTAAGTATATTTATAAAATCAAAATAAAATATATTAAAATTTCGCTTGACCTTCTTTGATTATTGTTTATTTGAAAAAAAAAAAAAAAAAGGTTGTTCAGCATATAGGATACAGGAAATTATGTATATCCAATAACATATATGTATGTAGGCACACAGGCATGGTAATGACTATGTAAATGTGTATAAGGTCTGAGAAAGTTTTGAAACATCAAAAATTACAGTTATTTGAATATTCGTTTTTTTGCCAATTCCCATACAAACATGAGATTTTTTGTAGAGATTTAAATCACTTGTAATCGATCTTATAATTATAAGACAGTGTTAGAAACGTTTTGAAAGCAGAGAACGTTAAGGCAGAAAAATATTGTACTTTATGGCAGGACTCTCTATAACATACAAATATAATAATATTATTATAATTTTTTATTATTTAATTTAAATATGACAATTAGTTTTTTAGTGTTTAACAAAATATATATGCTATATAAGTTTGCTTGTAAAGCTCAGTTAAGATACTAATATAAGATTAATATTATTAGTTATTTAATATGATAAATATTAAAGCTATTAAATTTACTGATCAAGAATGTATATATACTGCGACGCAATACATGCTGAAACTAAAATAGGCTCTGGGCTGTTCAGAGTAAAACAAAGTTCTTTGCATGAACTAAATCTTTTTCTTACTGTTCTTCCCAAACAGGAGTTTCCCATCCAAGGACGGGTCACACAAGTTTGCAGCTCTGAACCGATGTTTTGTATTGCTTCTCGCCCAGGTCAGGGCCGTGTTAGATAAATATATATAAACATATATAGGCCAGGGGGCAGGACAACGCGACCTAATCGGCGCAACAACAGAAACAAAATGCCAAACACATAAACGTTTAGCGGCATTTGCATATTTAATTGTCAAGAAAATTACCAAAAGTAAGCGGCAAAAAAAATTTTCGAAAATTTCGAAGAAAAGAAAACCAAATTTTATACATGAAAATGCGCCCAAAATGGGCTTTTGCCGTAAAAGGAAAACAAAACACAAAAAAAAACGATCGCCGCGCACTTTGTTATTGTTATTGCAGAACGAAAGAGTGGTGGCAGGGGGTAAGGGGCTAGAGGGGTTTAACTGTGCAGTTGCTGTTGGTGCTCATAAATCTAAGGTCGCAACTGGCGGCGATCGCGCATCCCGACCGCAAAGCCATTGGCCAGGCGAATTTTCCAAAAGAACAGAATCGAAGAGATGGGGGGTGGGGAGAGGGGAGGGAAGAGGCAGACAGCCGAAGTGAGGGGTGAAAATGCAAATGACGCAACATTCCGTAACATACCCAAAACGGGACGACGCACATCAACTGTCTGTCTTCTCATGTTGTTTTTTGTGTTTTGTTGTTGTTGTTGTTGTTTTTTTTTTGTTGCTGTGGAAGTTTGTCAAACGTTTGACAGTTGCCCGATCAGGTTCCAACGTACATTGCCTTCTGGCCTGGAAATTAATGCATGGCTGCAATTAAATTTGAATAAAATGTTAAGTTTATTGAGTATTACCACGGCAAATGCTCGACGTCTTACCCTTTTAGCCCCGCTCTTTTCACTCTGACATTTCTTTAAAGTTGTGTAATTGATTAGCCCGCGGCGCAGCCATCCAGCGAGATTTCGTCAGAAGAGCAAGCGCAATCTTTCCAGTTGCCCAGCACACGCACGCAATCGCTCTCTCTTTCTCTCTCAGACGCACATGCACACATGCGCGTGTATTTTGCAGACCTGTCGCATGACGTTGCTCAACACTTATACTTATCTGCGCAGTCGAAACTTGCTAAAACTAAGATCGTTAAGGTCATAATGAAATTATGCAAGCATGTACGATTAAATTGTGTTAAGATTATTAAAATTAAATTAAAATGTATTTTTATTAATAATATAATATACAAATCAAACCACCAAAATTTAATAAACTTCATAAAATGATTAATTTTATATAATTCTTGCAATAATTATCAATGTGTGTCTGCCAAAAAGCTACGCACGCCGTCTCGATATCTCCTCTAGTGCTATCTCTTTTTATCTCCCGACCTTACGTTTCGGCAGCTCGCAAGCCACCTTACTGCATAATCTCACCATGCGCGCCAGCGCAGTGCCAGTCAACACCTCACACTTCGGCAATTTACCAACACTTTCAGTGCTCAACTTATATAATGGCGCCAGCTCCAATTTTATCTTGCGCTCTCTCCTTTTCTGTGCCACAGTGTTGCCAGATGCCAAAAAGCAACACAAATGCATATTAGGAATTTCCGCATTGTTGTCAAATGTCATTTTCTTTATCTATGTGCACATATACGGCTAAAAAAAAACTATTTGTTTTTCTTAATTTACGATTCGGCACCGTTCATATTAAAGTTGACGCTAAAAATGTTTTTAAGAAATGCAATACGTCTCGTAGACTGGATTCTGCTAATGTTAAGTATGTCCATGAATGCAATAGTTAAATATTATTTAAATTGATTGTTTTTTTTAGCGGAATTGCTGCGCGCCATTTGCTGGTATCAAATGAAGCTTTTCGATAGCGAACAAGTTGTCGGCACTAATCTAAACAATATAATGAGTAATAGATTAATGATTGATATGATTCACCCTTTTAGTGCGGCCCAAAAAAGCATTGCTGTTAATAGGAACTATCCGCCGAATAATGTGACTACACATAATCTGGCTTATAATCATACCTTATAGTTATTAAACTAACCTATAGATTGCTATACAATCCACCTATTAATTTAATTTTGTTTCTAGAAGCATTTAATATTACAAAAAATAATTGTTTTTATTGTTCTTTATTTTTTTATGTTCTATAATTTCAATCCTTTAGCAAAGCTATGTTGCTTATATTGGTAGCTAATATATATAGTATGTATAATTAAAAAATTAAAATGCATGCTAATTTAAATTTGATTTTAACCGTCATAATCCGTCATTATGCCTTACTTAACTAGTAACTACATTTTGGTTTTTAATATATAAAACTAGTAAGCCCCATTCAAATAATTTGTGCACAACCGCCAGAAGGCTCGAACACCACAAAGGATGCATTTCGAAGCGTTGCATTGCAATTTTAAGGTTTTGGCAGGCTTCAAATTGTGTATTTGTTCAGCACGGTTGGCGGTGAGAGAAAGAGTGAGCGAAAGAGCGCGTAAGAGGGAGAGGGAGCGCAACCCTTTTCGGTTATTTGGATGTAGGTAGACCTTTGCCCTCGTTGCAGCAGCGGTGGTTGTCAGCTGATTTTAAACGTATTAACCCATGACCGCTTTAGCCATTGTTTATTGCCTAATTTGCGGTTTAATTTTGATTTCGCCACAATATGATTTCATTTTCGATTTCGCATTTCTCAGACAGATTGAGATTTATGAGTGTGTGCGAGTGTGTTTGCCAATAAATCTTAAAAGAGTGTGCGAAACTTTTGGCGGGCTGTGCACCGAGCAGGAAAACAAAAAAATATAGTATATAAAAAATAAAAATAAGCTAGGAACAAAGCAAAATATTTAGTTCGGCAAATGAGAGACGTGAGAAAAGGGAGAGCAACGCTCAAAGCAATCAGTCAAGGGTCAGACTACGGAACAAGCATCGCTTTATATATACAATATGTACGTGCATACATATATGTTAATATGGCGAGTATTTATCGGCTTTGTCCGGGCAAATAATTTTTCTAAAAATTTAATGGAGCATTGAAAATTTCTCATAAAAAATGCGAAAGAAACACGACATTAATTTTTCAAAAACCTGACGTAGCTGCAATCAACTCTTTTATTTGATTTCTAATATTTTTATTTTTATGCTTAAAGGAAATAGTAAATATCACCAAAATATGCACAGGAAAGTTTTACGTCCATTTGTTGACAATGTATCTGGAAATGTTAAGAAATAATTAATAAAAAAAAAAATAATAATAAAAATGAAAGATAAAGATATGGGCTTGATTAATACTAAGAATTAAGTTAAAGACCTAATTCTAAGTCAAAGTCCTTATACTTAATATTAGTCAAGCCCCTAACATTATTTTATGTTTTTATGTTTATTATTTATTTAATTTATTTATTATTTCTTTACTGTATGTAGTTAAAATTTTTATTTTGCCACTAAATTTAACTTTAGCTCATATCAGCTTGGATCCACATTTTCCAGCAAGAAGAATGCATTTTTCAATTTTACTTTTGTGGCTTGAAAATTTGTTTTGTTTTCCAGCAATTTTCTAGCGTAGCGTAAGAAATTTGTTCGTCTTAACGATTGCTCTTAATTCAAAAGTTAAGCAGTGTGTAAATTTGTAGCTTTCTAGCTATTAGGACTGGTCCTATGCGTTGATCATCAATCCGTCGGTCGATCAGTTGGTCGGTCAGTCCGAACAAACAGTTATATATACCTGGCAGACATTAATCATAAAAACGGGAGCTGCTGGTGCTTCGTTTATCGCTCGGAACTGATCGGCTAATGACGGCCTCGAGCTGGTTGCTCGAGTGCAGAAAATCAATTAAATATCCGAAAACCCTAAAATGTTTACATGTAATGACCCCGACCGAAGGACCTGAGGCCGCAACCCTCGCATAGGTCACTCGCAACATAATGATAAACTGTCAGAACAGAACACAAAACTGCACCACTAGATGCATATCGCACCACCAACCACCGACCCACGCGTCTAACACATTAGCACAGACCCACAGTGGGTTGGGGGGCGGGGCTGCTGGTTTCATGTCGATCTCAACTTTATGACACATGAAAATTTGTTTACCGCTTGCATATGTTGCCATCGGGTTAATTTTCATTTAGTTTTTTGTTTTTATTATCATTCTCTTTGTTTGTGGGTTTTACGACAACGAAATTCGTTTGACGTTGACAGTTTTCAATTAAGTTTACCTTTGGGCGATCGAATTCGGTGTGCTTAATGCATTTGTCGCATGTTGCAAGCACTTTTTTGAAATGCTGCCAGGAAGTCAGCAACTTGCCTCAACTTGCAGCATTGACTTTAATTATATACGGGAGAGATCCTAATCGGTTTGGCTATAAAATCAAATTACGAGCGAAACGCGAGAAAAATCCAAATAAAAAAATATTTCTTCAATTGCAGTTGCAGAGAAAAAGAGAAATGGAATATTTAACAATAATCACAATAATTTTTTGAAAAAGTGCAATTAATTTTTTACAACAAAAGCAAAAAATCCTGTTTAGAATGTGAACTCCTCTTTCGAAGAAACGGTTTTTAAATGTAAACTTCGAAAACATATTTAAAAGAATCATAAAAATGTTTCCTAACAAATATTTTGTAAAAATTCTTTCTTGGTAAAGCAAATATTTTATATATAATAACATTTTATCTTATTGATAGAAACAGGAGTAAGGTTACTTTTGAAATAGCTTCCTTATTAAATACCCTTTTCTCAAATTGAACAAAAATGGCAGCAAAATCGTGATTAATAATTATTGTTAGTATGCCGAACTAAATTGTGCAACTTTACGCTATTGCGCTACTTTAAGGATGCAGCTGTTATCGTCCTGCCACATCATGTAAGTAATTCTCCATGGTTGACATTCGGTTGTGCTCCCGTTTCGTCAGCCTGGGAAATTGTTGTGGGCTGAATGAACGACAAAAATCAATTCATTTATCATGCAGTAGATGTGACAGGATGTGACTGGGCATTACCAAACTGATTGTTGTGGCCAGCGCATCCTGCTGTCCCATAAAAAAATTAAAATAAAAAAAATAGATTAGAAGATGCGGAACAAATGCGCAGCAACAGCAGCAGCAGCTGGCAGCAGGAGATGCCGAAGGAACGACCGCAAGTTCGCGCCCATGTTGCGGGTCTGGTAATCCTTTAACGGCAAAGAACAGCAGCAACAGCAGCAGCAACAACATCAACAAAAACAAATAACAACAACGACGAGTCCGTGCGAAACTGACCTCTTCATTATATATGTCAACGTCTTTGTGCGGGTCAGGATCAGGATCAGCGACAGTTTTCGTGACGGTTCGCTCAACTGGAAAATTATGCAACGCTCGCCGCGCAGGATTAGCGCCGACGGTGACAAGGACAGCGTTTAAGATGCGCTGCCTTCGATAGTCCCGCCGACTGACCCTTTGTCGGGGCTCAGTTCACAGCCATCGCCATCGCCAAAATCGGGGCGGAGTTGCGCTTGTTTTTATTACCCTGTGTCGGACAATTGATTTTGTGACATAAATTTGGTGTAAACAGCTTTGGTCAGCTTCTTTTTTTTTTTGTGTTTTGTTTTGTCTTCGAATTGAGTTGTCGCCCCGCCGGACAAGAAAAAGGGGCAGGGGTAGCGGCATAAATCACCAAGAGCAGCCCGAGTGCAATCATTATTTATGTGAATGGACGGGGAAAAAGGGTATTTAACAATAGCTACATGCTTAAATACACACACATAGCCTGCAACTGACCCAAATGAAGCTGTGAACAAATGTAGCCATATAATACCTAGAAAATATATAGTTAAACCTTATTCAGATAGTAAATAGTTAATCGAGAACGAATGTTCAAATGAACAACTTAGATAACTATAAGAATTATTTTTAATAAGACAACAATTTAAATGCAAATTAATTAGGCAACAAAACGTTTTCCTATTTTCTGTATTTTATTTAATAAAAAAAAAAAGTTTGGAGAATATTTCGAAGAAGCAAAGAGAAACTTATTCATATCATGAAAAACAAATAATATTTTACGAGAAAACAAACTATTCAATATTAATATGATATATTTTGCCGATTTATGATTTTGCTGATATGTTGGCAGCTTGGTGGGAATTGGCTTAAGTTAGGATAGCTTGAGAAACAAGAAACAAAAACTCGTTTTTTATATGGTTGCTCTATGATATAGTATATATAGATATATAATTTAAAAAAAAGATTTTGCATATTTCAACTTAACATAGCTAAGTGCAATGAGCATGTATTGGAAAACAAAAATGTTGATAATACAAAAACTTATTTTGCAGCTATACGATACTGATAAAATTTTCAGACATTTTAGGAGCAATTTTCACGTCCGTCAACCTAATTTATCTTGGAAAGCAAACAATTTTTTCACTTTTTGAATTATTGTTCCTACGGCAGCGCTGATATAGTGGACTGATCTTAAAACGATTTTTTGAATATGAGAGAATAGCAAAACTTATATTAGACAAGTTTAAAGTTGATATCTTGATAAGCAAAAAAAAAAAGTTTTTATACAATAATGTATAATTCCTATGGAAGCTATATGATATAGTGCATACCAAGCAGTTGCAGGACGATAACTTAAAAACTGACAGACTAGTTGGCATAAAAAATAAAGATAGACATTATTGCATAAAGATCAAGAAGACAGTTAATAGAGTATGTATAAAGTATACATATCATGAGCAAAGTATTACATTTTCTATATTTAAGACAAAGCCGGAAAAGCAAGCATTTAGCGATCGGCTGCTGGACAGATGTTGCTCAAAGTGCTGGTAAAGATTAACCGAGTGTCAGTTGATGGGACGCGGCTTTAATTTTTGTTCGCGGCGCAATTAAACTCAATTGTAAAGGGTCACAAAAACTATGCGCAACAAAATCTAAATGTTAAAAAAAAACGAAAATGAAAATGAAAACCTTTAAATGTTATGTTTTGTTTTTTTTTCTGTTTTTTAGGGGCCGGTTCATTCATGTGGATGTAAATAACTTACATGCAATAAAAATCAACCTTCGTTATGGGACATTCAAACGGGGCTGGTCGTGGTCCTGGTCCAGGGCAAGGGCAAGGGCCAAGGGTCGACCGCTGCCCGCGGGCTGCCTTCTTCGGTTTGACGGACAACCTCAGTGCGCAGCGTCTCGCGGCCAATGTTTTCTTAATTAATTTCGCTGTTTTCTTTTGGGCAGCAACAACTGCAGCAGCAGCAGCAGCAGCACCGGGCGCAAAAAGGGGTCCATGGGCTGCCTCTTTGATTAGCTGCGAGCGAGCTGGCCGGCGAAAGGGGGTGAGGTGATTGCCTGGTCTAATCCAATTACCAATTGACCGCGCCTTCTTCCGATACCCTGTAACCATTGAGAAGGGGTGAGCGAGTGCATAAAGCTTCTGTGGTTAGAAACAAAGTAATTAATAAAGTTGTAATTAAAAAAATATATTTTTGTTCTAACCAAACTAACTAGCTTATTAAAGTTGATGGTAAATCGTGAGAGACGAAGAAGCTCAACTGTTTGGCAAAGTCGGGCACTGCCGACTGGAGCATTCTTATAGGGCACAGCACACGTCTGCCAAGACGTCGCGGCCGCTGCTGCTGATGATGACGTCCTTGCCTAAGCTGCCGCTGCAGCCGACAGCTGTCCTTTGGGTGTTATTTGTGCAGAGATTTTTCCACGTTTTTTCCATTGTTGCACCATTGCCGCCTGTCTTCTTCCTGTGCTTGCTTCTTTTGCTTCTTCGTATGCATTTTTTTTTATTTGGCATGCGCCGTTTGGCTTGTCTTTTGTCTCATTCTGCGGCGTTGTTGCAGCTGCGTCTTTGCGCATTGTTGCGTATTGCAACGTTTTGTTCAATTTCTGTAAAATGTGCCAATTATGCCGCCTATTACCGTTGGCAATTGAGAACAAACGAGCGCAAAGGCAAACAACTGAATAAAGATGCGCACAGGCGCCCACACAAAAAGCCACTCACACACACACCGTACAGATGTGCATAGAGCAAGAGCGAGTGGAAAGATAGCACGATTGGAACTTTCCATGACATGGAGCGCGTGAAATGCGAGGCAAGCATGCGCAGTGTTGCCGACTTGCGAAAAGCTCCGCTTTAATTAAAACAAGAATGTAACAAAGTAGGTAAATATTTTGGGATAAACAATGCATAACGGGACACTTGAAATAGCGTTTAATTGAGAAAATAAAAATAACTGAATAGACTTTTTTTGTAGGAAAAACTCCCTAATTACAAACAAGATTGTGAGCGCAGCAAAGGGTTTCCGTATTTGGTTTCAATTTCAGTCTGCGCCTGGGAAACGCTAAGCAGGCCCCTCTAATAACGCCATCGAACTCTCAATAAATATTTGAGCTGGAATTTTCACTTAAGCCCAACAACAGCAGCATTGAATGGGAAGCCAAACATTGGGCAAAGCGGGGCGCAACCCTTAGCGGCAAATTTGTTTAAACAACTGTGCAAATAGCCCCTGCCAGAAGGGGACGGGGGTAATCATTCTATTTTTCTCATTTTTTCCAATTTCCTACTCTTTTTTTTGTAAATTTTTTTCTAAAAAAACAGAAGAGTGAATGCTAAGCTGGCAATCAAAATACAAAAATACAACAAAAAAAAAAAATGAGAGAAAAGCAAATATAATTTGATCGAGGAAAACTTTTGTTGTGCCAATTGAAGCACCTGAATGGGCCCACCACCCCCCGCGCGGCAACAATCGGCTGACTTTGTTCAATTGTGCATTTTGCCACACAGTTTTAATTTTAATCCCTTTTTTCTTTTTTATTTTATAACCGGTTTTATTTTTTGGCATTTTTCGCTTTGTTGCTCCAAATGGATTTTTCCAAATCGCTGAACAGCAAAAAAAAAAATATTCCGGTTATGCCGGCAATTTCAGAGCGCTAAAAATTAGTAAACGAATTAAATTAACAAACAAACATAAGATTTATATACGTATATATAATGATGTGCTATAATACAGTTTTGATTTTCAGCTTAATTATAAATAAACTAAGTTACAATACCGAAATTCCTCAAAATTAACTACCTACTGTTCAAAAACAATGATCCAAAGACATAATGCAATTGTTTCTTCTTGTGGGAATGTTCTTAGACATAAATTAGGTAAGCCAAGCTAAATTTTTGTTTGTATTCTAAAATTGTTTTCCAATTTTGATTCATAATCGATGATCATGTTTGACGGCATTTCGGTCATGATTTGTCATGCGAATAGCGAACTTATATTTTTTATATCAATTCTGGGGTGTCAACAACTGATTTCAAGGTGTCATTTTTTATTTTTGTCTAACATAAATTCATAAAAGTTTTGACGTGTAAAGCTCTTGGATCAATGGAGCCCATATTTCCCACTGTCAGAATTGTTCTCTATATTGAAATTAAATCTTGTTTTTTAATGTTTAGTTAAAGTAGACATTATTCCACCACCGCCCACCCAAATCATATTCGAAAAGTACTGAGGATACTTTTTGAATATCGCTGACCAAATTTTAGCTATAGCCAATTCGTCGAGAGCTGACTAAAGTTGGGATCGTAGTAAGCAGTTTGTTGCTGACAGGTTGCACGTCAGAATAGAATGCCGAATTTGGGTTTAGTACTCCGTTAAAATTCTAGCATGTATATCTATATACAAAACGCACATCAAATTCTCAAACAAACCCGTATATATATTTTTGAAAATTGTACCGTACGTAGATGTATAAACTGAAAAGGCGAAACAAAAAAAATACACAAATCGAATTCGAAATCGACATCGAAAACAATAGGAAATCGAATTAGAAAAAACGCGCACATTTTTATGCAATGCAAATCTAACCAAATTCCCCTTATATTCCACATGTGAAATAGTAGCTAAGACACGGAGTGCTAAAACGATGTCGCACAGCTCCAGTTCCAATGAAGAAGAGGACGATGAAGAAGAAGACGACGAGGAGGAAGCAGCAACAGCATTAGCATTAGCATCAGCATCAGCATCAGCATCAGCATCATCTTATCAGAACACAAAATTGAATGAATCGAATCTGTTGCAATTGGAGCAACTGGCTAATAACGATAACGATACCGATAACGATTACGATAACGATTACGATGAGGACGATGACCTGATTGAGCTGCCCGAGTCGAGCTACAAATATCGAGTCTATCGCAGCAGATCCGCCGCGCAGCTAACCAGAAGTGAGCAACTGGAGCAGCTGCCGAAGCTGGAGAGGATTAGCAGTAGCCAAGTGGATGCCAGTCAAGAGGATGTGGAAGTCGATGACGATGACGATGACGTTGACAATGACGACGATGACGATGACGACGATGACGATGAAGATGATGATGATGATGATGATGATGATGATGATGATGATGATGATGACGACGACGATACCGAAGATGATGAAGAAAAGGTTGACGAGGACGAAGACGAGGACGACAACGATGTCGAACATAAATTGGATGTGGATGATGATGACATGGCCACCACATCGTACACATACGCGAACGAGAGTCCCAGCGATTATCGCCCCGGTGGCTATCATCCGGTGGCCGTCGGCGATGCGTTCCAGCAGCGGTATTTCGCCATCAGCAAACTGGGCTGGGGCCACTATTCGACCGTTTGGCTGTGCTACGACACGCAACGGAATCGCTACTGTGCCATCAAGCTGGTCAAATCGGCGGAACTGTATGCGGAGTCCGCCCGTCACGAGGTCCGCCTGCTGCGTCACATCGCCGAGCTCGACTGGCATCCGTTGCGGGAGCGCGTCGTCCACTTAACGGACAGCTTCACCACCAGCGGCATCAATGGGACACATCAGTGCCTGGTGTTCGATGTGCTCGGCGAGAATATGCTGATGCTGATACAGCGCTCCGGCTACCAGGGGCTGCCCATCTACAATGTGAAACAGATCGCCTACCAGGTGCTGCAGGGTCTCTTCCTGCTGCACGATCAGGGCCACCTCATACACACCGATCTCAAGCCGGAGAATGTGCTCCTGGTCGGTGACGATGTGCCGCTGCGCACCCTCGCATGCGAGGCCTCCAAGAAATACCTGCAGGAGCACGACCAGCAGCTGGCCGGCACGGAACCGAAGCTGAGCAAAACGGCCAAGCGACGGATGCGCACCAAGACCAAGCAGAGCGTCAGCTTCTTTAAATCGCATCGCAAGTGGCTGCGCGAACGCGGCGTCCAGGATCTGCTTCAATTGGCGCGACGGAATCTGCTGACGGCCAAAATGGCTGTCGATGCGGTCACCAATCAGCTGTCCTTTCTGGCGTACGACGGACCGCACATCCTTAACGAATCGGATCTGGCGCGGTTCGGGAAGCAGAGCCAACAGTTCACCGAACAGGTGGGCGACACCGCCGCCGCTGGCCAGCGATCTGTGACAGAGTTGGATGAGCAGCTGCCAGCGGACGCTGGGAAGAAGCGTTCGCGCAGCGATAGACGCACGGATGCCAGCTCCAAGGCGCTGAAGCTGCTCGGCAGCAGCACCGAGAAATTTATGCAGTATGTGCAGAAGTGCATCGACAAGGATGAGAAGGAGGACAGCGATTATGCGTCGTTTCATGGCAGCAGAAAGCGGCTGAAGATCAAGAAGCCGGCCAGGAAACCGACCGGGCAACGGTGGACGCAGTGCCGCGTGGAGGCGACATCCTCGGCCGGCGGCCAACCCAATTTGAATCTGTTCAAACGCAAGGATCCGGCACTGGAGCCGTGCAAACTGAAAGTGGCCATTGCCGATGTGGGCAATGCCTGTTTCATCGATCACCATGTCACCGAGGATATCCAGACGCGCGAATATCGCGCCATCGAGGTGATCCTTGGGGCGGGCTATGACACATCGGCGGATCTGTGGAGCGCCGCCTGCCTCTTCTGGGAGCTGGCCACCGGCGAGTATCTGTTCGAGCCCAACAAATGGCGCAACGATGCCTCGCAGGATGAGGTCCATGTGGCGCACATCATCGAAACGTGCGGCCCCATATCCAAGGAGATGATCGATAAGGGCGAATACTCGGCCGATATTTTCGATGCCGACGGACAGCTGTTAAATATACGCAATTTGGAGGCGCATCCGCTGGAACAGGTGCTCATGGAGCGCTACAATTGGTCACTGGCGGATGCCACCGAATTTGCGGATTTCCTGATGCCAATGCTCTGCACGGATTCGGAGCGACGTGTTACGGCATTCACGGCCATCAATCATCCGTGGTTGATTCTGGACGAGGAGCCGCCGGACACGGATTCCAATTAGACGTGTCAAAAATCGTTAAGCATAAATCGAATATATACACACACACAATATATACATATATATAGCGGGTCATTAGTTCGGTACAAATTTTCACAATGACATAAGCAAAGTACAGTCTAAAGTAGATATATATATATATATATATATATATATATATATATATATGTAAATATATATATGTATATATATATATATATATATATTTAAAAAAAAAGGAAAACAATTTAATGTTGTGCAAAAAATACGTATATTTTGGATTTGAAAGTTGAAGGTCGTAAACCAGTCAAATACGCAAGCCGCCACAACAGATGTATTAAATATATTCAGATTTAAAAAAGACGCGCACTTTAGAATACACGATCTACCGCTATCGATAAATGTATTGCGGTATCGCTTGCAATGGGCAGCACTGCGTAATCAGTGTGACCACAATTTCAATTCCAAATATACTACGTATTTTATTGCAATTAAAAACATTAAACTTGCATTCTTGGGTGCCCAATTTACTTTTAATGCATTGCAAAATCAACAACAAAGCAACAACAGCTTTTGATGCTGTCATATCAAATTCCTACTCTGTAGTTGCGCTAGTGATATAATACAATTTTTATACGGTTTGCCTTTCAGAACTAAACAAATTTTGTTTATTCCAAATTGTTGTAGTAGCTGGTGTAATTCCATATAACAGAGACGGCCACATTGCGTGTACAGCTGTGAACTTTGTAACGTTAAAAGAAACTGGCGGGAAATTGTAAGTGTGAATAAATAAACGTTAAAAGCTAAACTAGTGGTCAATGAAAGAAACTTGTTATGTGAAATATGCAAATAATTGTGAAATGTATTCACAAATAGCTGTATTTCTGTCTGTCTGTGTGTGTGCGTTACATAAAATATTTTGATAACGGCTGATAAACAACAACAAAACGCACGGCAAGTGCGGAAACATTTGCTGCCACACACACACACACACACGCGCGAATTCATTGTCATTCAAGGTTGCCGTCTATAAACGGCTATGCGCCAAATTTGTACAGAAGGACAGACGGATAGTGGGCTGCGCTTATCACTTTTGGACAGATAATTCTTCGCACGCGCTTCCATTATTTACATCAACAACATTTGTAAGTTGTTTTGTATGTGTTAGTGTGCGTTGGAAAGTAGGCGTTTTGATAGAAATATAATATGGTCCCTCTGCACAGACTTTGATCAGTGCTTTAGAACGAGTACAATGTAAATACGAAATCACAATAATTAATTTGACTTGACACATTAAGGTGCGTCTGCCTCGGTGTTGCTTGTTAAGTTTAGAAATGTATATATACATATTTTAATATATATTTTTCATTGTTTTCGTTTTTGTAAAGGCAAATAGGCAACAACAAGAATAACCGCAGCGTCAATTGGCCCACGCATCGTCGCCGTTACCTGGTCACATTGCGCACATCAATTTAATGTCGCCAGTCGCCTTGCTGTGCCGCACTAATTGTTGTTTGCCAAACGCGCTAAGTTTATGGCGCAAACTAACCTTTGCAGCGGGAACAGCAGCAATAATATCGCACGAAACCTACAGCACAAAAAATTCGTTTGTCGCCCAGCCACAGCGACAACCAATACATTACATTGCACATCGCACATATCAAAGGTAACCGAATAATATATACCCTTACATACGAATGCACTTCTAAACAATTCAATTTGCAGTTTTCGCAACATGGAATCTACGTCGGACGTTTTTAGTGGCGTGATAGATCGATTTATGGGCGTCACTGTTGACTGCAAAGATCAGAAAACCGTCGACACATCAGAATTCCGCGAAAAGCTGAAAAGTAAATTATATTAATGAGAGGTAACGGTTGACTTCGGCTAGCCGAAGTTTAAATACCCTTGCTGACACATTGTAGATGTACGCAACATCACAATTGTCAAGATTGGTTCGGATATCTTAAAAACTAAAAACCGAACATTTTGATTGAATGTTGCTAAAGCAAATATATGATATATGATATAGTGGTCCGTAATTGATAAGATTTTGCATATACATATGTCAGTAGAAAATTGAGTCTATCCACTGCCAAATTTGGTCCAAATATCTTGTAAAAGAAAAGTTTTTAATTTCTTGTTAATTAAGAATATATATCCCTTATAGTGTTAGAGAGGTCTACAAAACTTTTTACACTTCTTGCCAGAATTATACTGTCCACTGCAAGGGTATAAAAACAGGTTTCAAACCAGTTACATTATTTATAACAATTTATATTCTAGAATCTCTGGACTACTGGCGTAAAAACAAAAATCGTGCGATTTGGTTTCGCGTATACAAAGAGCAAGCCGAATGGGTGCCAATCCTGGCCGAGGCTGGCTTCGACTTCCATCACGCGCGTGTTGGATATGTGGCCATGTATCTGTGGCTGCCCACGGACGAGACGAGCAATTTGCCGAGCTATGCGCACACGCTGCTCGGAGTCGGCGGTTTGGTGATCAACGAGAAGAACGAGGTGCTGGTTGTCTCCGATAAGTATGCGATTGCTAAGAACATTTGGAAGCTGCCCGGCGGGTATGTTGAGCCGGGCGAGAATTTCGTCGATTCGGCTGTGCGCGAGGTGTTCGAGGAGACGGGCATACGGACAACATTCCGTTCGATGGTTTGCCTGCGGCACTCGCACGGCGGCAACTTTGGCTGCTCCGATGTGTACATAATAATTGGCCTGAAGCCGATCAATCTGGACCTGAAGCGCTGCGAGCGAGAAATCGCGCGTGTTCAATGGATGCCACTGGAGGAGTATCTGAAACATCCGCAGGTGCTCGAAGGCAATCGATTGTTTGTGCGCACCTATTTGGACTATCAGAAGCGCGGCCTGGACTTCACCTGCACCACCATGATGCATCAGGTGCTCAAGAAAGAGTATCAAATATATTATGTCGATAAGGCTAAACAGGACAAATAGGTGCCAAATTAGTTGTGCAATATCCACTAACAATTTTAACTAGTTTTAATTTGTACATACCCTAGTCAAGTTTTATATTTGTCTAGTTCCATAATTCGCTTAACGGCCAACTAACAAACCGATAACCGATCAAACGCTGATCGAAGCCATTTATCGGTAAGAATATTTGTACACTATATTGCGCGTCGATAATTTACAATTAAATTTTCTGGTAACTTTAACTATAGATGTACATCACTTCCATTTGCCCGTAAGAATATTTAAACTTCGGCGCCCCGAAGATAGATGTACTCTCGTATATTGTATTCAGCTAACACTAGTCGATTTGGTTGATTATCCGGACGAAGGATATCGACATCGTAGACAATCAGAGTCTGTATCGATAATAAGCTTTGTTCTTATTTTACTGTTAGTTAATTTACAATTAAAATCGTGTTTAAAACTAAAAATTTGCGGCTTACACTTCGTGTACTAAAGGCCCGTTAGTTCCGATAGCGGCCAAATACGGCAGACGACCCGACTACGTATCAGGCCCAGCGGTATGGGCCCATAGTAACGTGAATCGGAGCTGTTGCTCTTGTTGTCTCCCTCGATCCAAACGCAGCCATGCGGCACATAGTCGGTGACCATGGACATTTCGTTGCGCTGCTTTGACGCCGATTCCGCCTCAATTGGATGTGGCTTAAGCGTAGTTATTTTCTCACCCGAAACCGCCACAATGCGTTTGCATATATACTGGCTGGCATTGACCGGTGAGACGGCAATAATTATATCGCCGGGTTGGTACTTACGCCAATATTTTGAAAGGCGTTCCGTCAACAATACGTTGTCCGAGAAAAGCGTTGGCTCCATGGAGGGGCCTTTGCACTGCAATTTTAAGCAACGATTAACGATAACACAAATTGTAGTTTATTCAGGACAACAACAACACTGGCACTCACCAACACAAAGTCACCCACATACTCGAAGGTGCAGTGGGTTATACAAGCATATGCGATTGTATAGCGTGCCAGGCTACGCAATCGGGATAGCACTGTGTAGCCCATACTCATTTTCATGATGACTGAGCTGCACTTGGGTCTGGCTTAATTAGTAGATAGGCAATGCTGTTCCGTCCCGTCGTTGCGTGCGTGCATATTATAAAAAAAAAAAAAACAATAAATAAATAAATCAGTGTTGGTGGCGAGCTCGTTTACCAGGGCCACACAGCACGTCAGCTGTGTGATTCGCGGCGTATATTCAACCAGGGCTGCAATAGCGCTTGTTTGATTGCGGCTGTTTTTGCATCGATTTGGCGCGCCAATTTAAAAACTCACCATACGAATGAAATCATTAATATAACATTTAATTTTGCACACGAACTATTTATTACTCATATTCACCACTGACAAAATATATTATTTCTGTTCATTTTTGTTTGGGTTCAGCTTATTTTTCTGTGTTGTAAACTTTTTGACTAATATCGCCCTGCACTTCGACTAATTGAATAATGCTGACGATTTTATACATAGTTATTTTATATTTTTTGTATGTTTTTGCTCCATTTGCAGGTCTCGCCTTGTATTAATGTGTTATAGGTACCAATTGATGCTATGACTTAAGTTAAATATATGTTAAATACACACATAGTTGGTTATATTAAGAAATTCATTTAAAATGGATGACATCAATTCTAAAAAACCATTAACAACTTTTGCAAACATGCAGATCGCTTATATATAAATATATAATTATGTATGAACATACATACAATTTTAGTGTGTGTGTGTGTGTGTGTGTGTATAAGCGTCACAAATTTTAAAAATTAATTTAACTTAGGCAAATAAATATTGTATACAATTATAATGCTTCAATCACTTGTGATTTGTTGTGGCAAGTGCCACCCGCCCGAACTCAAATTAAATGTAAAACTAAATATACAGAAATCAAGTCAACAATATCTATAGAACGAACTAATAACTAAAATTTGACTATAATATGTTGTTTTGCTTTAGTTATTTTTGGAATCAAAACTGTTGCTTCGTACTTGTCGTTTGTTGTTTTTTGTTTTGTTCTGTTTTCTTTTTGGTTTGTTTATTTACTCCAACTTCTTGCCCGAGACAACAGGTTCGGCCTTATTGCGCTTCTCCTGACGCTCGCGCACGTCCACCGCGGCCAAATCGGCGCCAGCCACATAGGCATGCATAACAGAGATCAAAGCCTTAAGCACCGCAAAAGGGCCGGTGAGGAAGGCCAATATTTTGAACAACGAGGCGCCAAATACTGCAAATCAAACAAAGTCACAATCACTGATTAGATAAACGTCTAGATTTTATGGCTTTAATAGCGTACTCAAGGGTCCAGTGGTAAAATGCAACGCATACAGGCAAATGTAGAACAGCTCATTCACACAGCACATAAAGGTGAGCACATCCTTCTGATAGTAGATGCGCATAACAAAGTTATCATTCACCTTGTGCGAGGTGCGTCCCACCACAACGCTCCTGGAATTGCAAATAATAGCATAAGTATATTTAAAAATTACAAAAAAAAAAAATCCTTAGTAATTTAATAGACTTACGTTTGCATGTAGAGCCAGTGGCAGGCGATATCAATGGCAATCGACAGCTGGAACCAGAACATGTAGCGCGGATAAAAATAGGCCAGGGTAACTAGCAGACCCGTTGTGCCACAGCGATCCGTCAACTGATCCAGCATGGCGCCAAAACGCGTGCCTACAAATAAGCGAACATGATTTTATCTTATATATGTATCTTATCTTATATATTTAATTAAGAGATAAAATATCCGCGAAAATTTTAATGAATGTAGCAACAAAAATTAATTGATTTGGAATTTACGTTATGACCTGATTTGAAGATTTGAATCTGTGTAAAAGACCAAATGTTAAATTTTTAGCCGAACGGGTACAAACTTTGAAGCACGACATAATATTTGGATTATGAAATCATGTTTTTTGCGCTCCTGAAACATCACAACTACAAACAGAAGTGGGTGGAAAAATTGATTTAAAAGCAAAAAAAAGTCGTATGGCACCTGTACAACAAATATATAATAGGGTGGATCAATAGCTGCCAAAATTTTTATCTGATCATATCGGTTAATTTTTTGTTTTTAAACTTAAAAAATAGGATCAAATCCAGCTGGAATACTGAGGCTACAGCCGAAACAAAAGCCTATTTTGTAGACTTTGAAGTGATATTTTTTTGGGTACATAAAATAAAAACAAACAGACTATGTTAAAAAATAAAGAAAAACATATTTTATAAAATGACTAACTCGGGTACTTATCGACCCACCTTCGTACATATGTATGAATTTTAGATCTTATGGCATGTGTTAAATGTGGCAGTGTGCGAATTAAATTTTAGACACGTATGTGGCCAAAGTGCGCACAGTGAGCACAAACAATTGCCAGAATAACGGTTGGCATTGCCGGTGCTTGCGGTGCTGCCCATTTGCCGAGATGATTCACTTGTGCCAAGCGGTGCTAAAATGTATGGAATGCATGGAATGTGTATGCGAAATAGTGAAGGGACTCACTCTGATTGAAGGCTCGGGCGGCAAGTCCATCGACGGCGTCCAGTAGTGCACTGATCATATAACACCAACCGGCGATCACGTAGTTCGTGGACATAAACCAAAAAGCAATAAGGGCCAAAATTATGCGTGCATAACCTGAAAAAGAGTTCAAAGAGTGTCAATCACAGGCACATACACAATCACAAAATGCAGTTATAATCGATACCGTGTGTGTGTTTGTGTGGTGTTCACAAATGACGCTATCAATGCAATAACAATTTGCGCGTTGTGGGTGACTTTGGCATTAGTGGTAAGGGGGTTAGTGGAGTGGGTGCATTTGACAGGTTGCAACGCCAGCGCCACCTACCACCGTTAATTGAATTAAGAAAGCAAAAAGAATAATAGTATGTATACATACATATGTATACATACAGAATCAATGCGTCGAACCGTAGAACAACAAACACAATCAGTTAAAAATTAAAAAAAAAATTGCTTTTGAGCAACTATTTAACAAAACCTATAAATGGGTATTCAAAGTAAATTATATTTTCCACTTCACTCAAATCACTTAGTTTTATTAATTGTATTGCTGCCGTTCTTCGAAAGTGGCCCACTGTGCACGCGTCACATTTGTTTACCAATCGAAAACTCACCAATCAGATTTGGCACAAATATAAAAATGTTATCGTGCTCAGTAATGGCCATTTTAGATAGCGCTAAGGCAGTTATTTAAGATAAAACGCTTCGCAATTTATATTTTGTTTTAATTAAATGCGTAGCGGCGCGTTAACGTGGCGTGCGCTGCAATATTTGTCTGCGTTCTGTTCTACGGTTGTGCAAAAAAATGGCGCTGTATGTATAGGTGTAAACAGCTGGGCGGCATAGTGCTGGTTAGCGCCAAATAACCGTGCGTTTGAAAATACAACAGGTAACGTCAAGTAATTAATCATTTTCAATTTCGCTAATCACTTAGAGTTGCCACACCTAAATTTGTCACTGTGTAATGCAAACATGGTGTATAAGCCAAACTTACACAACGAAAGGTATTACAATTAACTAATAATTGTAGTTGTATAGAATTAAATGTCAAAACAATCGTGACGTCACGCACGTCGAACAAGTTACCTGTGCATCGCGTTACCTATGTATTAGTTGTCATATTTTAGACAGGCATTGTACAACACTTCTAAAGCTGTTGCTGTTTTTTGTTTTGAGAAATTCATAAATATTATGAGCAGAATATAATGTGTAGCACCTAAAAAAAATAAAATAAAAATCATGGAAAAACTACGTAACAATAGCACTGTCAGTGGGCAGCCAACGGAACAACATCCCCACCATCATCATCATCACCAACATCAACAGCAGCTCGACCAATATCCGAAGAATTCCATCGAGCAATATCTTCGCGCCTCAACGAAAATAAAAAAAATCGAGCGTGTTGTTTTCTTCAAGTAAGTAATAATGTTAATTTTTTTATTCAATTTCGCTATAGTTTCGTCCTGCAATCAGACGCTTTGCGCCCAATGTAGCCGACGTTCAAGCCGATTTTCAACGATTGGCATATATCTTTGAAGAATCGGGCATCATGCAATATGCGGCCATGTGCCACATTGGATTTGCCAAATGCGAGTCATACGGTGGTTCGGTACAGCGTGAGGCCGAAGCATACGTGCGCGGTGCACGGGCCTTTCTCCTGGCCCACAACGAGTTCCGCCAGCTGCACTTGCGCAGCGGCCACAGCGGCTTCCGCGAGGGTGCATTGCATTGCTATCACAAAGCGGCGGAGCGTGTGGCCGACAGTGGTGTCTTTAAGGCGGCCGTGTTGCGCGAACTGAAGCATTTGAAGCGCAAACTGGAGCGCACCAGCAGCTTCGCCTCGCCCACACACCAAATCAATGATCTGGAGACAAGCGCCGAGATGAGCATGCAGCGTGAGGATTATCGTGGTGCCCTGCTGCAGTTTGACGATATTGTTGATAACATATATGAACGCCGTAAGCCATCAATGTATGGCGAACTATTGCGTCGCGTGGAGGTGCTGCGCCTGCTACTGTTGGTGCATCTGAATTTGCCGCCTTCACGCCAATCGCCCGCACACATTAAGCTCATCGAATATTATTATACACTGGCCCAGCTTGAGCCACATCTGGGATCAGTTTGCCTTATTTACAATAATGAGCCGGTGGAAAGACCCGGCGCCTCTGTGCCGCTCCAACAGCAGTATTCCCTCGCCGAGATCATCTGCGCTTGGGTAGAGCGTAACATGTGCGATCTGAAGCATCTACTACGTGATTTTGGCGCCGAGAATATCTCGATTAGCCAACAGGAGCGGCAGCTGCTCAAAACAATATATTCCGAACTATCTAAGATCTATTAGAGCAGCTGCATCGTCGCCTGGTGCGACAGCTCTTAACCACAAAAAACAATAAAACCAAAAAACTACAAAAAAAAAAAAAAAAAAAAAACCGAAAAAACCAAAAAACAAAAGACGAAACAAAACCTCTGTATAAAATATTTAGCATATTGAAGTATCGCTTAAGTGTAATCAAGTCTACCAACTAACCTTTGAACGTGCCTACACGATGCAACTCACAAGCGAAATACACATAAGCATTAAAGCATAGTATGTATAACTATAGAACTTTATAATATAATACATGTATGAAGCTCTCAAGTACAATAAAAACTAAACACTGACACATAACCAGTTTCGTTTTCTAAATGAACTAGGCTAGAATAATTACATCTAATTAACATATTCTTCCATGTAAATTATCGATTTTGAAAATCGCCAAATATATGTATATCTATCAATATTATGACTATTGAAAAACTAATTTGTTTTAAGACACTTATTGTTTGCCACATCGAAAGTACTTATAAACATCTAATCAAAACCATAGTTACTAAGACATTGTCCTAAGAATTACAAGTTTAGATCGACAGTATATATATGTATATAGAAAGATATTACAATAAAAACGTTTCTTATTTTTGAATCATAAGAATTATGTTTTTAAATTGGGTAAGAAACGAATAAGGTATCATCGCAAAATAAATTAATCAGAAATAACCTTTCAAAATTTAAAAAAAAATTTCACAACAAAAATGAAATTTGATAACTATTTCAATACATATTTATTGTTTTGGAATTTTGGAAAACTTGTAAAATTCCGTTCGGCAGTTCCATAGTTGAAAATAATAACACAATTCCATTATTTTATATATTTTTATTAGCTCGAATTGTTTATTTGTTGAATTGTTCTTTTCATTTAAATCGCATGTATTGTATATGATATATTTTTTTATTTAAACAATTGTATTTCAGATACATATATAACCCTAAAATGTTCTGTTTTTTTCGTTATGTGGTTCTTTGTTGTTATATATATATTTTATATTCGCTTGAGCCTAAAAAAACGCTTCGTTTCGCATCGCATCCGCATTGATTAATTTTATTTTGTTTTTCGTATATAAAAAAATTCTTGCTGCATTTTATTCTAGCACAACATATTTTCCAATTGTTTATAACCTATAAAATCAGTTTTCATTATTTCGCTTTTTGTTTTTGCATTACATTTTTATATATATATATATTTAGAATTTTTAAGCATCTTCTATTTGTGTCTAACCCATGTAATTAGGCTGCGACTCCTTGGAGTGGGTTTTTTTTAGAGGGGGGAGTGGAGGTCGCTTCGGGCAGTAGCAGTAACATTTACTGGTCTTGCAATTTATATATATATAAATACATATATATATTTACGCACATACATATATGTATTTACTATGTTTAGTATTATTTCTTTTTCATAAAGTTTAGAGCGTTAAACAATTTGAAACCTAGCAAATTTATGTTGAAAATAAAAATTATATTATTTATAAAAAAAATAAATAATGATATACAAAAAATTAACGCCAAAGCCACTTCTGCAACATTGTGCACAACAAACCATTGTTGTTTATGTGTGTGTGCGTGTGTTTCTTTGGACAATGTATTGAAAACGTGGCTCAAGCTCAAGATCACAAGCAGTTTTTGTAGTTGTTGGTTGGTTGTTGTTGGTATTTTGTTGTCTCACATTTTATTTAATTTAAATCGACACAGAGAAAATGAAAAAATTCACCTAAAAATTTGAGTGTATGCTATTTGTTGTGATTGTTGTGTGTGTGTAGTTTATTATTGTTAATAATTTACATGACTTGACTATAGCGTAGTGTAAACTCAAAACTAATTTCGCACAACGCACACACGCTCATTAAAGAAAAGAGCGAACTAGAAAGTTAGAGAAAGGATCAACCTATGCCTGTATTTATAGTGTATATGTGTGTGTGTGTGTGTGTGTGTGTGTGTTGGAGCTGTTTGTTGTGTGTGTTTGTTTGTTGTGTATCGCATTTACTTATTCGCCGCCTTGGCCTTCTTCTCATTCTCAGAGGTAATTTTGTTCTTCAAGTGATCCTTGTAGTCCAAAATGCCGCCCTTCCACTTGGTCACCGTCTCCTTTTCGCACACCCAAATCTCCTCGGCCACCTAAAATCAAGTAAAATAAATTAGAAGCAGCCCAATATGGGGAAAAAACAGATAGCTTACCTGATTAATCAGACGGAAATCGTGACTAACTAGCACCATGCCGCCATCAAAATCATTGATGGCATCCGCGAGAGCATCGATTGTCTCCATGTCCAAGTGATTGGTCGGCTCGTCAAGCAGCAGCAGATGCGGCACCTGCCATGCCAGCCAGGCAAAGACGACGCGACAGCGCTGACCATCCGACAGCTGCCTAATGGGGCACACCTGCTGGCGACCAGTTAGGCCGTAGCGTCCGATTATCTTGCGCATCTCCTCCTTCTCCTTGACATCGGGAAAGGCGCGCATCATGTACTCGAGCGGACTGGCGTCCAGATCGAGCAGCTCATGCAGATGCTGATGGTAGCGCGCAATGCGCAGATGCGAGTTTTTGCGTATCATGCCGGATGTGGGCACCAGATCGCCATAGAGAAGTTTCAGCAGCGTCGATTTGCCGGCACCATTAGGTCCCACCAACGCCAGGCGCGTGTCCAGATCAATGCCAAACTCGAGGTTCTTGTAGATCCAAGGTGTCTCATCATTATACCGGAAATTCACATTCTGCCAGCGAAGCAAGAGCGAGAGAAAGTTTAGATTTGATTTAATATGAATACGAATCTTGCACTCACCTGCACCATAATAACAGGCGGCGGCACCTTGCCACACGAGGGGAAGTAGAAATTTAATGCCTTGTCATCGGTGACCTTCTCGGTGAGACCCTGGGAGACCATTTTAGCCAGCGTCTTCTCCTTGGACTGGGCCTGCCTGGCCAGCTTGGCGGAACCGTGACCGAACCGCGCAATATAGTTCTTCATGTGCGCTATCTGATCCTGCTCCCAGTTATACTGTTTCATTTGATTCTCGAGCAGTTCCATGCGTGTGCGCACAAACGCCTCATAGTTGCCGGTATAGTACTTCAGCCGCTTGCTGGTCAAATGGATGATGTTCGTGCAGACGCCGTTGAGAAAGTCCTGCGAGTGCGATATCAGCACCAGGATGCGTTTATACGTCTTCAGCTCCTCCTCCAGCCACACACAGGCATCCAAATCCAAATGGTTTGTCGGCTCATCCAGCAGCAACAGATGCGGCTTTACAAACAAAGCGCGCGCCAGCGCAATTCGCATGCGCCAACCACCTAAAAAATTATAGAAAATGTGAACAATTATTAAGGATTACAATTACATGAAAATAAAAAATAAATTTAAAAAAAACCCCCTACTTTTGACAGAATATTGTTTATACGTTAAATGCATATTAAATATATTGTGAATTTACAATTATATTTACACATTTTGGATATATCTATTATATTTGATCTACATAATAATTTCATCTAATTTATTTTGGAAGCATATGGAAAATATTAATTTAAGAGTTGGATTCACTTATTTTCAAAGAATTATTCCTATTTGATAGCTGTAAAACACAGATTTCTGACTTTGGAGAGCTGTTTATGTTTGTTGCTATGGTAGCTAAAAGACATAGTATAGACTCGATGAGTCCGAATATATAGGCTGCTGAAAGCGAAGAACAAACTATTCTATTCTATATTCGCCATGCTCTATATTCCCTTTTTGATCGCCTTACCTGAGAAGTCCTTGGCCTGCTTTTGTTGCATGGCCTTGTCGAAGCCGAGACCGTGAAGGATGCGGGCCGCTTTGGCCTCTGCCTGGTCGGCGGACATGTCGTCGAGTCGCTCGTAGATATCGATTAGCTGCTCCTGGGCATCGTCCTCATCGCTAACGGCCAGCTCCTCGGCCAGTTTCTCCAGCTTGATACGCTCCTCGTCCACCTCCATGACGCACTGCAGCGCACTCTTCGAGCTCGCCGGTATCTCGCGCGTCAAATGGAATATATCAATGTGCGGCGGTATGGGCACCTCGCGTCCTCCGAGCACCGCCAGCAGCGATGATTTGCCACAGCCATTGTAACCGATCAGGCCGTACCGTCGTCCGCAATTCAACTCCAGCATTGTGTCCTGCAGCAGCTCAGAGCCAAAGAACGTTATCGAGAAATTGGCAATCTTGACGTCACGCGATCTCGGATGCACCGCCAGGGAGCCGGTACAGGAACGCGCCTCGGCACTGATGCGTGCCTCCTCCTCGAGCTTCGCGCACAGCTTCTCCTCCTCGGTCATCTCACGGTCCACCCCATTGGTTCCGTTTGCCTTCTTCGTTGATGGTATCTGTTGGATCTTCTTGTTGCGCGCATCCTTTTTGCGTTGCGCATCACGTTTCTTTGAGTCTGATGGCATTTTCTTGCTTCTCTTTTTTTCCTCTCTTTCTTTCTCTCGGTCTCTCTCTGTTTTACGTTAGGTTACAATACTTTTCCAAATCGAAAAAAGTGTGTGTTTTGGGTTGCCTAAAATGTATATATAATATATGTATATAGTATATGTTCGGCTGAGTTATTGTTTTTTTCCTTTTAATTATATATGTGTGTGTGGTGCAAATGACAACAAAAGAAAAACTTTTGAAATAACAATTTATTACAATATAAATATAGACAACAACATAAATCAAATGTTGTTTATTATGGCTTTGGGTTCAAATTTCCACTTAATAAACATAATCCATCTATAGTGTAAATTTGCCAAATGTGAAAATAAGACTGAAAAACTGAATTTGATGCTGATCGAACTATCTTTGAAAGTTTTGTTACAAACAATCGTAACTTTTTCCACAAGTGAAAGTGATCAATAAATTTTTTAGTTTTTAAACTGATCATATGAAAAAATATATAGCACACATTTTTTTTTTGTTTCCAAAAAGTTGATGAATTTTAAAAATGTTTTAATTCGCCCTCTTCCCACGCTGGTGATTGAAATTTAAAAACCACCTGCCAGTGCTTGCTAACGCACTAATATCGAAAATTCTAAAAATGCTGCATTTAGTTCTACGTAGATAATATAAAAATAAATATAGAAACATAATATAAATAAAAAACAGCAACAAAGGAAATACATTCTTCTAGGTGTTTTCAAACAGACTTTGGCTTATTCACAGGAAACACGAGCCGCTGCGAAAGCGGATAAATAATAAACCAAACGCATAAAGAAGAGGAAGCAGCAGCCACTGCCGCTGCTGATCAGTGATCACCCATACAAGCGCACAGCATTTTCGCATGATAAATATCAGTTTCAATAAATGTGTAAACTACAGGTGAAGCCAGTGGAAATCTACAGCGAATATTGCTAAAAGAGTTGACGCTGTCTCGGCAGCAGATGGCGCCACATGCGAATTGTTTTAACAAAACGCCAAATTGGGTATAGAACCAAAGCGACGCGTTACGTTTTATTTTTTCATACACGTTTTAACAATTTGCGACTTCATTTTTTTTTGTTGCTTTCTTTCATTTTTCTTTGTAGCTGTTGCCGAGCCACATTTTGCGCACTTTTTCATGAATCACTTTTGGTTTAGGAGACGCCACTGAAAAAGCTGGACAAAGGAATTCCGCTGTGGCTGATAGGTTGC
This sequence comes from Drosophila paramelanica, assembly GCA_035043915.1. Lineage (NCBI taxonomy): Eukaryota > Metazoa > Arthropoda > Insecta > Diptera > Drosophilidae > Drosophila > Drosophila paramelanica. The sequence goes on from JAWNMO010000559.1 coordinate 4,476,647, forward strand.
CAAGGGGGTGAAGCAGGGGAATGTGTGGTAAGAGAAAGGGGAAGAGTTGCGGATTGCAGCACATACACGCGCTAGACGGCACTAAACACTTGACTGACTGTTACACCACACACGCGCACCCACACACATGCACGCATTGGATACATTTGTATGCGTGTAGATATATGTATGTGCATGTGCACATTATTGAATTTTCCACGGGTGGTTAAATAGCGCAACACCTCTCACCTTTTAAATTGTTGATGATATAAAAAAATAAACGTGTCACGCACAAGAATCGAAACCAATTTGCATTTGTTGGGCTGTTAACGCTGGTCCGGACTTCTAGGGGGGCTGCTGCTGCTAGACGGGCTGCTGCTTTACAACGGAACAGGAACACACCGAACACACACACACCAACAGCAGCTGCAAAAAGTGCTGCTACTTTTCTGCCTTTTACCGTTTTGGCCGCCGCACACGTGTTACGTTGAAGTAATCGAACGCAGTCGTCAATATCGTGGTCTAAATATCGATATTTCTATATATATATATATATATATATATATAGTGCATATGTTAATACATTGCTTTCGTATTAATTTTGATGAAATTAACGCAATCGATGATAAGTAAAGGCGAAGAAAGAATTTGTGCAATTTAGAAGCTATTTTATGACATGTACATATACATTTTTGGTCGTGTACATATCGATACTAAATGTATCGATAGCTACTTACTCAAATATTTATAAATATATATTTTAAAAAAGAGCAAAAGCACGTTTAAGTCAGTTAAACAAGTTTTGTAAAAGAATATCATAAAATATATCTATCTATATTTACTTAAATCTAAATCTTAAAATAGCGGCAAAATTCAGGTCACTTCTTCTTTACTATTTGACAGTCACAACGTCAACGTACAATATCAATTCATTATTTTGCAACACTGTTTTTATGAATTCAAAATGGTGCGCATCGTCTAGGAGTACAATTGGCTGCTGTGTACATTTTTGGTTTGCGAGTTATTTGCGTTCTGAAAGTGATTATAAATAGTTGTATTATTTTAATGCACTATTAAGTGTGTTTTTAAGAAACTTAAATTGCACTAAGGCTGCAGAAATGCTGGAAACAAAGAGCATCGCCGCATTGGCATTCAATGAGACGCCGCGCAAACGCAAACGGGAAACAGGCTGTGCACCGTTGCCACCCTTAAAAAGCGAAGAGGCAGCTGCTGCTGCTGCTGCCGCTGCTGTTGCTGTTGCGGCAACTGCGTCGTCATGCTTCAGTAACGCTGCATTTAGCTCGACGCCAAAGAAACTGATCGGGCGTCGTCGGCTACCCAAGGAGAATGAGAATCGAAATCCATTTAGCGGTCATCCTGGACTGGAAATTAAATCCATTGCGGATCTGGCTGCAGTGCAGCACCAACAGCAGCTACCCGTAAATCCCTTTGAAGTTGTGCGTCAGCCGACCAAGAAGAAAAAACGCGAGCACGCTTGCTTCGAGAATCCGGGTCTGAATCTCGAGCTGCCCGAGCGTCAGTTTAATCCCTATGAGGTAAGTGCATCTACCTTAAACATGTACATCTTCTATAAATGATAACTCTCCGCTGCAGGTTGTACGTTCCGTGGCCACGCCCACCAAGTGCTTTGTCAACGAGGCGTTAAATTTACGCGGCAGCGATGCGCCCGCCTCACTTAATCCCTTCGAGATACATCGCCGCAGCGAGATTTCGGCGGCGGCCAGCAATCCAGCGGGCGTGGCGAATCCCGCACTGGCCGACGAGCCGCTGCCAACCAGCCTAAAAATTGGACTACCCTTTGCGCCCACATTGGGCTGTCGCATCGACTTCAACGGCATGTCGCTGGCCCAGCTGACGCCCAGCAAGCTGCTGGCCGAAAAGCTGGTATTCTCGCCAGTGCCGCCGGTGGTCGCTAGCAAGCGCTCGCTGGGCGCCATCAGTGAGGAGAGCAGCAGCATGGATATTGGTAAGGAGTTGGATCGATACCAGCTGGAGCTGGAGAATAGCATCAATGAGGCAAAGTTGCGCAAGAACGGCGTTGTCCTGGAGACAACGCAAACAGATCTGGAGGTGGTGGTGGAGCAGAAGGAGACGCAGCAGGGCGATCAGCTGGAACGTCGCCTTGTCTGCACCCAGCGCAGACGCACCTTGACCGAGATTGTAGAGACGCCTGAGGAGCCGGATGTGACGGAACAGCCGGAGTCCAAGCCGGCAGTTGTGGAGCAGGCGCTTGAAAGCGCCGACGTGGCCTATGCATCCGAATCGGAGCCGGAGCAGGACGACGATGAATTGGATTTCAAAGCGCCCGCACGTTTCGTGCGCGCCTATCGTCCGGCGGCAACAGTTGCTGGCAGTAAGGAGTCGTTGCACTCCATTGCCTCCAGTAAATCCGCCAAATCCGCGGAGCTGAGAGCCAGCAGCACCGGCCACGGCGTGCGCAACATGATCCGCAAATCCATACGCAAGCTAATGCATCCCATGCAGCAGCCATCGGAGCCTGTTGCTGCCTCACCCGAGAAGCCAGCGGCGCCGCACAATAACATCATCAGCAGCATACGGCACAGTTTGCGCCGACGGCCGCACAAGCCGCAGCCGGAGGAGTACACCCAGGCGGACATCTCCATTGTGGACAGCAGCGAGCGTACAATGAAGCTGCGCTCGAGCATACCCCAAACCGAATACATGCCCATCGAGCAGCTGACCAACGAGCGCAAGCACACGCTTCGCAACAGCATCAGGCGCTCCACACGCGACGTCCTGCGCCACGTGTTCCACAAGAGTCAGGACGAATACGCGACGGCCAAGTGAACGGAGGCCCGCCCATTTATTATATATTATAAATAGTTTTCTTTAGCACCCAAAGATTGTCTACAAAGCACCCAATTCAAAGTTTGTCTACTATACTCTACTCTGTTCATTATGCTATAGGGAGCATATTGGTTTTGCGCATTGTCCGTGCGCAGCTGAATCACATACATTTATGTATTGAAAATGAAGTTATACCTTCAAGTTCCTTAACTCCTTCTCGAAAGATCGATCAATTTAACTCCATCACAATTTGAGAGAAACTGTTCTGGTTAACCTGTCCAGTAAACTCTATTTTAAACCAATTTTAGCCATTATTAGCCTGTGAACAGAGTATTGTGCAGTCGGTTATAACCGACTGCAGTATTTTTACTTGTTTAATCTGAAGTTTCGACGCTTTGCTTTTAGTTTTTTTTTCTTTCTTTAAACATTTTAATTACGAATTAATTTTAAGGCGGCAGCTATTTTGCATAACTTTATAGATCTGATAGTTAGTTGATCTGGCAACTTTTATTGATATGGCGCATGCCAGATATCTGGCAATTTTTTTATACACCAATTTTGTTTGTTTATTTTTTCAAGTTTTTTGGAAATAACAATTTTTAACTGAAAATCTTCAGTTGTGTTAACAAAATTTAACTTAAATATTGAAATTTGCACTTAGCGTAAAAGGCCATTGTATTTATTATATAGTTAACTGAAATATTATTGAATCTTATATTTTTTAAAAAATTCATTTAAATTTCAGACAGATTAATAAGTACATATTTGTATCAGATATTTAGCGTGTGCGAACTCAGCCTAACTATATGGGTATCTGGCAGATACGAATTTAATTTAATTTATTTCAGGTTATATAAAAGTTATTTGCTTGAATTTAATATAATATTTTTAAACAGATGACAACATATACAAATGTTTTGTCGGATATCTGATGTGTAAACTCAGCTTAATAACTGATCATAGTAATTCATACTTATTTCTTCATATACGACCTGATTACGAATTGTACGAATTTAACAATTATAATGTATACAACAAAAAGTTATAGCCAGATATCTGACATGCGTAAACGCAGCTTTTTTTGAGGTCTGAAATATGTTAATATTAATATCATATTATTTATTTAATGCCAGTACACTTTCAATTGAGCAGCACTTTAAGTCTACTTTTTAAAACTGTTTTGCACATTAGTTTATACATTTTTATATGTCTCGAATTTTTATACATTTGTTTTTTTTTATATATATATAAACGTTATATAATGCACAATTTTATACGACTTTTTATTTATTTCTTAAATTGTTGTTTTAAAAAATATATATATATATAAATTTGATTATATATATATATACATTATTTAAAAATCTTCGGTATACGGATTGTTTTTTTTTTATGCTGACGATAAAATTTTTTGCTCAAAAAATTATGATGTTATGTTTTTCAAAAATTCCTTTGACTCATTTAAAAAATATATTCATGTTAAATGTGAATCTAAAAATTTAATTTTGACTTACGATATAGCAAAATAAATTTCTTCATCATGTTCTAAAACATTCGTAAAGAATTTTAGAACTTCTTAATTGTGGAGTTTTAATGGTTAATAAACTCAACATTAGGTTTATTTAGTAGCGAAGAGACAACCACAATCCAATAAAAATATTAATTAGGAATTCGAAATTAAAAAAAATGTTGGATAGTAAAAAGTTATTTAAAAGAATTGTTTGTTTTATATTTTAAATGCAAATTGAATGCAGAGGACAAGTCATGATCAAAATGCAATCGAACATAAAAATCGGTTCAGTTTTGAGAAAGTTATCGGTTTTTAAAATATTGTTAATTTAAATTTATAAATATGTGTTTTTTTGTAAAAGTAAAATTAAAAACCATTTGAGTATCAAAATAAATTTTTAAAAAATATAGTATATATAGAAACAAATATTTGAGTATATTTATTTTGATAAGAAATAATTTATAATTTGAGAATATATTTATTTTGATCAAAGTATAAAAAATATTTTAGTACTAGTATATTTATTTTGATAACAAATATTTTATTGTATATATCAGAATGTTTGTATTGATTTTGATATAAATAAAAAATATACTTAAAAAAAATGCATTTATTTTGATAAAAGTATTATTAAAATACTCCGTTTTTATATGATTGTTAAAATTGATAAACAATAAAAAAAAAAAAAATTAATGTTGGTTAATGGAAATTTTCATTTAAATTTTTGATAATATTCTTCACATGCAATACTCTAAATTAAAATATAAATATTTTTTAAAATTTTAGTAGACCTTTCGAAATAATGGATGCTACTCTTAAGACTAGGTTATTATTACTAAGACATATAATTGGGAAGAGTAGGGAGGATTCATAGCTACTTGTAGACTGTTTGGAGCAGCGGCCGCCGGCGCTGATCGATCGGTTTGTAGGCGTGCTGATAGACGCTGGCCAGGCGCCAGTGTTCCGGATAGCCGCCCTGTCCGGCGCCGCCGGCTTGGCTGCGAAACGGCGGCACCAGCGTATCGATGTCATAGTTCTTCTTTGCGTAAGGCTGTCGGGGGCGTGGCACGACCAGAACACGGCCAGCGCCGCCGACGCCGCCGCCACAGCCGGTGGAGATGCCCACAAAGTCACCGGTGGCATTCAGCTTGGGCATTCCGGCGCGAAAGGCGGCCTTGCTGCCCAGACAATGGCTGTGACCGTGGGCGGAGGGGCAGCATTTGGGCGCCGGCGCCACCTTGTGGCAGAGACGTCGCGCCGGCCGTCGCAGCAGCTGATCCCGCTTGCAACCGCTCGCCGGCGGCAGATGCTGGCAGCCGTGCCGCTCCGCCTGCTGGCAATCCGTGTCCGGGCCGAGATACTTGTCACGCAGCGCCTGATAGGCGCTGTCGCCCAGCATCGGCGTCGACTGGTACTGCTTAGCCAGCCGATTGGCGGGCAGCCCGAAGCCGACGTGCGTCGGTCCGCGACGGCAGTGGTTGGCGCTGGAGTCGCGGGAGACGCTGCGGGCGCGTGGTGGCGGCGTATAGTCGCAGGCGCAGTTCTCCTCGCGCTCGCTGGTGCGGCCGGCAAAGTCCGTTTTGCGTCGCAGTATGTCCTTGTCGAAGAAATCGGGTTCGCCCAGCGTGCTGGTGAAGACGCCCGCCGAGCGGCCCAGCTCCGGGCCAGCGTTGGCGGCATCGTCGCGTGGCGTCTTCACGCAGGTGAAGACGGCCGGTCCGGCCGAGTCGTTGGAGCCATCGATGTGACGGGCCAGACGCGGCTCGTCCGCCGGATTTGCCGGCTTGAAGTCCCAGCCGATGGCCAGATCCATGGCGCCCATTTTTTTGGACGGGGCGGAGCCAATGCCGCGAAATCCGTCGCCGGCAAAGGGCTTGGGCAGCACTCCGCCGGTTTTTGGCCGGAACACCTTCAGCTTGGTGCAGTGCGTCGGCCCGGCATTGTGCGTCTTCACGCCAACGCCCGTCGCAATCGGATCGATGTCCAGCGCGAGGCCGCCGTGGCCGCCGGCAATCTGGGCCCGGCGATAGGCCAGATCCGCGACGCAATCGGGCAGCGGCTGATGGTCGAGATTGTCCTGGTGCATCCGCTTGGCCAGCTCAAAGTTGGCGTACGCTGGCACCACCGGCGATGGGCAGCGTTCGTTTGGCTTCTCCGTTATCGAGTGCAGCGGCATTTTGCGGCTCGTCTCTGGCTCTGGAGGCGCGGTCAGCGTCGGCAGCGCAATGAGATCCTTGCCGGGCGAAAATTCCAACTCGGATGGATTCGAACTGTGACACTTACTGCTATTCAGCTGACCCGTGTACTTGGCCTGCGCGGCGGCCAACGCTGGAAATTGTCGTCCCGCCGCCGAGTTGAGTTCCCGATCCCGATCCCGATATTTATCGCTGCCCGCCAATTGGAGCCGGCTCAGGGGCAGCTCCTCTTCCAGCGCGCGCTTCGCGTCCAGCAGCTGCTGATGGCTGGGCAGACGGTACTCCGGCTCGGTGAGGTCTCCGGGCGTGTAGCTCAGATCGGGCAGCTTGCTGGCGATCGCTGTTTGCGACATGGCAATTGTCAATTTCCGGATTCAATCACAATTAGGGCTCAATAAACTGCACATTGATTTTTTTTAAAGGGGGATGATTGATGGCGATTGAATGATATCTGATGATTGATGACCGATTGTGCGCTCTGTGCTGTGTGATAATTGTTATTAAATATTTTAAAATAAAATAAAAAATCAAGCGCCAAAAATTACGTTAAATAATAGCTAAATGCAAAAAAATATTCAGTGGATCGATTCACGGCTCGAACCAATCTTTTGTTTTACTAGGTTTCCACATCAATTAAACCAGAATTGTTTGAATTAATATAGTTTAATATGATTAATATTATAAAATATATATTAAATTCACTTTAAATATTGCTAAAGGCAATTTCGATGGTTCGGTTCACGGTTCGAGCCAATGGTTCGGCCTATTGCTTTTTTACATCAATTAAAACAGAATTGTTTGATTGGAATTTTTAAGTTCAAAAATATATATTCGATGGTTCAGTTCGAGGTTCGAACCATATTTATCTCTGAATACGAATATAATTAAAACAATTTAATTGATAAAAGCGTTTTTAAAATGCAACAAAATACATTTTTTGAGATATAAAATTTCAAAAATATGTATACTCTGTTAACGTAGTAAAATGAGTATATTGGGCTTATTCTAATGTGTTCGTTTTAAGTGACAAACCTTAATAAATTAAACTTAGAATACGCTGTGCTATATATATATCAAAACATAATTTTTAATTTAAATTTTAATTTAATTTCAATTTATTTATTACTATTAAAATTTAATATTAAATATTTCTAATTAATATTAAATATTTCTAGTTAAAATGTTATATTTTTCTGTTAAAAAGCATTATCAATTGTTTCATTTAATGGATTTTATTTTAGATTTCTGACGTCAGAATTTGAATTATTTGTGCACTATTTGGACTTTGTTTTGGACTTGGAGGGGAACTTGGTTGGCGATTTGGCAGTCGATTTGGTTTGGCTCGGCGTCGCTGTTGGCGTTTTGCTAGCATCCTTTGTCGGCTGAGTTTTGGCCTTGTTCTTATCGGCGGCGTGCTCCTCATGGCTCCGACGATTGTACTCGAATGCGGTCACCGGACGCTTGCGCAGCTTCTTTCTGAACCGCGACGAGGCGTCGCACATGCGTGGCACCAGCTTCTCATTGGGCTGTGCGGGGAGTTGGGGTGGTGAGGGTAGTGAGGGGGTGCATTGTGAAGGGATGCATGCTTAAATATATACATACCCCTGCAGAACATACTAAATACTATATGATATAGCTACCATAGCTACCTTATATGATAATGCATAATATTGTCAACATATAACAAAGAACTCATCGGATAAATTCATAACAAATGAGCTTTTGTAAACTAAATTAAACTTTGCTTAAGATTTCTTTTTTGAAAACTTTGCTTTTAATATAATAATATGAAACATATCAATATCGGAAGACATCTTTGACATAGGCATAATTGGTAAAAATATAGGCTTTTATATGAATACTTTTTAATTTTTTCAAAAATATCCTAACTAAATATCTCAAAGATATCTTAACTAAATCCAATATTTTTGAGTTTCTGTATTTAAGTATATGACTGCAAGGGCACTTTATCTTCGGCATGCCGAAGAGCAGATGGTCTTCTTTCTGGTGTTCGCTTATGGTCAAATGGGATGCACTCACCAATGGCATGCACTTGGTGCGCTTGCACTTGATGTGCAGCTCGTTGATGGCTTGCATTTGCTTGAAGCCTTCACACTTGGTCTGGCAGTTGGGTCGCCGCCAGAGTGGATCGTCCTTTTTGCCGAGGGTCTCCCGGAAATCGCACGGATGCGGTCGCTCCCGCTGGCAGCAGCACAGATCTCGCGGATATTTCCAATACTTGTGCCGGCCGCTGAGGCAACTGTTGTACAGCGTGGCAAAGCTGCGCGTAATCCGCAGCGGCAGGTGATAGGTGCCCCGGTACTGGCCCAGGAAGCTGCCGTCACTGTGATGGAAAGAAAAGCGTAAGCAGTAGTGGGTGCATATAAAATATAAATCAATTTTCAAATTTTTCTCAACAACTTTCAAACTGACGGATACATATATAGATTTGCGCAACTTGCCACGCCTCCAGTGGGCGTATCCAAAAAATTGTAACATGTTATCTGACGCGAGTATTCACAAATGTATATTCCAAGTTTCAAGTCTGTAGCTTGAGTAGCGGCGATAATAATTAAGTTTATACGAACGGACAGCAACCAATAATTTTTTGTTCTTTTCTAGTTGTCTAGTTGTGTAAATTGTGAAAGAAAATATACCAAGCCAAATTTGATGGCTCTCGTTATTTTTGTGTCCGAGAAATGCTTAAAAAAAAAACAATATCTGCGAATCGATATATATCGATTTATATAGAAAATAAAACAATTTAGCTGCTTCGGAATAAAAATTTAACGCTTTTGAAAAAACTAATAAAAATGATACAAAATATTTAAAATCGCAAGAGCTCTGCTTGCGTTTACACAGACAAATAGACGGACATGGCTAAATCGACTCGGCTGATCAAGAATATGTATATATATATATATATATATATATTGTGGATCGTAATCGTGTCGTGTTGAAAAAGGCTAGGTATAAGCTAGGCATGAGCAAGCACTTACCGGGCTACTGTGGGCAGCAGATGTCCGTTCTTGCCGGCAATGGGTTTCGAGTTTCCTTTCAGGGTGCGCGGACGGGGCGGAAAGAAGCGCGGATATTCCCAGTTGTTGACGCTTTTGGCGCGAAAGCCGCGCTCGTACTAGAAAGAGAGATTGCGTGAGATTGACAGAGAGAGAGAGAGAGAGAGAGAGAGAGAGAGAGAGAGAGAGAGAGAGGGGGGGGGGTATCAGTCAGTTTAAGCTAGGTGGACCAGTCAGCCACCTGTTTCGATTGGCAACTAAAACCGTTATTTATGGGCGCTAAGCAAACCAATTGATAAAAAGCAAAAGCCCAAAGAGAAACCAAAACGAAACGAAATCGAGAATCCTCCCCCACGGAGCAACCCTCATGCTCGACCAGCGGCGACGATTACACGGCGTAATCGTAATCTCTGTGCTGCAACATGTGTAAAAAAGCATTTTGTCTAATGCCACTTAATGCCTTGTTTGTGTTTGCCTTTTTAAACAGACGGAAAACAGAGACGAAAAAACGAAAGTGAAAAACAAATAGGAATGTCATAAGCGACAGCTTGCTGAATTTTAACATACCCTGTTTCAGCATTTTAATAGTTTTTATATAAAACGTTGGTTTAGTTTTTATAGAGTTGAAATAAATTTGTTCCTTTCATTAAAGCTAATTAAAGCTTGTTCATGAAAATTTTGTTATTTATCTGTGGTTATATATATTTTTTTTAATTTAAAAATTACTAGCTATTTTTGGTTTTTTATAATAATTTACATTTAATTTATTAATATTTATTATGGCGCCCGAGCAGGGACAATCATAATATCAGTGCTCGGGCGCCTGAAAAATACAGTTAATATTAACTTTGTCAATGTGCAAGCATTACAGCGTCAGATTCTATTTCAATAATTAATATTGGTATTTAATATAGATGTATATCTAATATAATAATATTTGATCATTAAAAACAGAAACATAGTTTTATTTTTTTTTTGTCCCTGCTCGGGTGCCAACCACTAGCTAACTCTGTTCGCATAGCTTGTTGTAAAACTTATATATCTCACCAAAGCCTGGCTGTAGGGTATGCCTGCACATACGCAGAAAACCAAACCGGAACTGGCAATTGTTGCCAGACCTTAATCCTTGGCTTGCCTTGAACCATGGATCAAAGTCACGTTGAATCATTTATCAGCTTTCAGCCAAGCAGCTGTTGCTTCAACGCCCATCTCCCACCTGCCCTGCCATGGAGCAAGTGCAGCAACTGGGCGCCAACAAAAAATCTTGCCTCCAGGCGCTTCCCACGCACACACAACACATTTCAATTAAGATCGCCAAAGAGAGAAAATGCAAATTGCGGATGTGTAATACAATACGCAGTGCCACGCCCATACGCCCACGCGGCCACAATGGCACGTGGCAAGTTGTCAACACTTGACATAGACTGAAGAATGTGGCGGGCTTGATTGAGTGCGTGCGAACCAGGAGCAGCCCAGTCGAATGGACTCGAATTCGCCCAGTTGCAGATGCTGCGACACGCGCAAGGCTAAAGAGGGTGGGGATGGCTGTGGGTGGGGGGTGGTGTTGTGAGGCGTTGCTATTGTAATTAAATTTACACGGCAATTACACAACAAGCAGCGGGGGCTAGCAAGCGGAGGAGGGCGGCGATCGATCCAACTTGACCAAGCGTAAAATACAAAATTGATTTTAAACTCAATTAGCAACAATGCCAAAGAGGCGTCCAACTGTTGGCACGACAAAGAAAACCCACCAGCCCAGACAGATAACGACACAATTGAGCCAACCGATGCCGCGCACCCCGTTTAACCGTTCAGAAACCCTTAGCTGGCGATGATTTTTATGCGAACCCTCTGGGGTGCAATTTATCACATGCCGGATTAGACAGTCAAAAAGCTAGCCGGGCTGCACGTGCACTCGACCGGTCCGCGCTGGTCCGGGGCTGCACTTGTGACACTGTCGCACCCGCACCCGCACCCCCTACCCCCTACCCCCCGTTTGCCCTGGCCACAACATGCACAAGAACTGGCAGAGCTGACTGAAACTTGGGCTACCCTGTACCCAAACTGAAGCAAACGAAATTTTGATCTTGAAATAGGAATACTTTTGTATTCCCAAAAACTGCACTTGATTTACCTGGCTTCCCAAATTTCATCGGTTTCAAAAATATAAATAACTAATTATGGTGTTTCAGGTCCCATTTTTGATAAAAACTTTTTTGCATACTTTTTAAAAACTTGGAAATACTTGAAAATACTTTTTAAAATTGATTTGATTGATTTGATTTAATTTCTCTGCTCTAAGTCTATATATATATCTATAAGTACTTAAGAACTTATCTTTAAAACGAACACTCAGCGGCCTAATTTACTTTCATTCTTAAATAACTTTCACTTTTTAAAATGCGAATCTGCGTCTCAAAATAATATATCGATTTTGCCAAAAAAAAAAAGTTGCATGAAATCTTATCAGGCTTTATGTCGCCTGTACAAAATTAATATGCCCAAACTGTTACACAATACAGGGTATGAGAGAGGTGGGCGACACTTAAGCTAATTTCACGCACTGCAGCAGCTTCTCAATTTCCTTCCTTTGCGAGAATTTTCGCATTCGCTTCCATTTCCATTTCCAGCTTTGCACTTTTTCCAATCAATTTTTCCGGGGCAGCTCGTCCAAAACAGCTGTCAATTTGTGGAAATTGCAATTGAAATGCCATTAAATAGATACTACCCCTTGTGGAGGGGGGCGCTATTCCCATTGGTATTAGAACAGAAAAAAAGAAGAAAACAACAAGAACAACAACACTTGTTTGACCGCTCGAAACCCGTTAAAACTGTGCGCGAATTCCGTTAGACCGTTTTTCGCGACTTGTTTATCGAAAGCGAAAAGAATGTATGAGAAATAACTGTAAACGAGTTGCATGGCAATCAAAACGGGCCGCAACGGTAAACGTTACCCACCGTTACCAAGTAAATAAACTTTACTGTCGCTATTTGGCAAACTTCCACAAGAGGGAATGGGGAAGGGGTAGGGGTAGGGGGAGAGTAGGGGCTAAAATGGTAATGGCAACGGAAATACGGAAGAACTCAAGCTTCTGACAGGCGACAAAGCTGATCAGAAGTGCAAAAATAAATAAAAATAAAAAAAAATAAATTATCTACGAGCTGCCGAGAAAATAATACAATTAAAAATACTTCTACCGATAATTAATATATAAGTCCGATATTGGTTTGATATTACATATAAATATGTTGGCAGCATTATGAAACTCTTAATTCACAAGTTTCATCAGGCTAGCTAAGAAATCAAAAAAGTTGTTCATACAAAAATTTGTCGACCGGTTGTTCCTATGGCAGCTATATGCTATAGTAGTCCGATGTTGATAGGATATTGCATATATGTACGTTAGCAGCTTGGTAACATTCTTAGTTGCCAAATTTCATTTATTAAACTTAAAAAACAAAATTGTTAAAAAAAGAATATTTTACGACCGATAGTTCCTATGAAAGCTATATGCTATAGTAGTCCGATGTTGATTGAATTTTGCATATATGTTAGAAACCTTGTAATATGTTTAATATCCAAGTTTCATTTAATTAACTTAGAAAAAATATAGTTTTCATATAGGAAATTTTGGTTATTCGACCGATAGCTACTGTATATGCTGTATATGCTATTGACTTTGCAACAAAAAGACACTGCTATAAATGGTGTCTTACAGTTAACAACATTTCGACATTTCTTGTCGCCTGTACCGTTAGTCTCTTTATTTATAGAGCCTGCTGCTCGGACAGAGACAAGTTGAGGCATTCGAGTTGGGGTCCCGTCGGTATTTTGATTGTTGTTCTGGTTGTTCGCAGCACAGATTGGGGCCATTGCTGGTTGCCATGTTGAATTGTTGTTGTCATACATTGTTCGCAACATGAAAAGGGGTGTATATCGGTTTTATAGGCATATACATACATTTAAATCACTATATAAACTCGATCGAGCCACAGAATTATATTGCACAGTTTTCATTTCTCTGCGCACGTATTTAATATTCACTCATTTAAGTTGCTTTTGCACTGTGAACAGTGTATAGCGCAGTCGGCGCGTCCTGTTGGCAACCAGCTTGGCCTTGAGGAAGGGGGCCTTACAAAGTTATGGCCATTCTATGTATAAAAACCAACAATTGCATAGAAATACCCGCTTACAATTGGCTAGCACAGGGCATAGACTAGTCGTGCAGCCAGCACAAGCAATATGGTTTGGCTAAATTTAACCGTTTGTCGGCCCGTACCAAGCGATTTTCTGATACCGCACCCCCTTCCACAAAAAGAGGAAATCGACACGAAAATATCAACAACGCAACGACAAAGATGGCGTCCGTGAATTGGGTCGCCGCTCTGCCAGCGAGCTGCCACACTGTCAGGTGGCAACGCTGGCAGAGCAACAGCATCCTCCAGTTGCAATAAACTCACCTGCAAGGCGCTAAAGTTGAACGACATTTTTGGACCAAAAACGTAATTTCGAATTTTGACAATCGAAAACTAATTTTCTAATACAAATTTCTAAATTTAAATAAAACACAAACTTAGACAGATAAAACACACACACACAGATAGGCAACACCCACTTGGAGGCGTGGCTTTCCTTGCGCACAGCAGCCAAAACGAAGCAGGAATATACAATAGAAAGACACACAATATGCTCAGCGTAAACCAGGCAGGGGGAGCTCGTGTGGTGGGGTAGTGGAGCGGTTGGGGGGCTGAGCCGCAGCTGGCGCATTTCCTGCAGACAGCAAAGCAAATGAAAAACTTGCCAACGCCAGCTGAGTCCACCACCAAGCCCGCAGAACAACAAATAAAAGACCGTGTGCACACCCTGTACTGCAAATAAGGCCAAGAAAAATAAGTGCTATAACAACCAAATTAATGAACATCAAATAGAACAAAACAAAAATGTTTACTAAAATAATTATTTAAACCAAAACTTGATAAAATTAATTATCTTTAATAATGGATGCATTTTAATATATTTTAATATTTTATTTTCAAGATGCATATATTTTAAATGTAGATTCCACCTAGCTGACGAATCATGACTAAAATACCATCAAACATGAAAATCAGTGTTGTCTAAACAAAGTTATGGGAGTTTAAAATATGGGAGCTATGGATCCGTTCCACTTGGATGTCAAACTCTTGCTCAATTTTGGCATGTTTTTTTAACCAAAAATTTGATCCCCTCAGAAAAAGGTTTTAAGTTGTTTTTCATGCTTATTGTGACAAATAAAATCGATTACAAATATAAATTCGTAATTGTGAATTTTGAAAAAAAAATTTTTTTCAAAATTGTGTAGGGTTGAGTACAAATGACCAAAAATGTAAAATGAAAAGTATTTTTAAAAATGAACATATTTTGAATGTATAATGAATCTATAGGACAAACCATGACTTAAATGCCATCAAACATGAAAATCGGTTTAGTTTTGCCAAAGTTAAGGGAGTTCGATACATGGGAGCTATGGGATTCGAGAAATTAGCTTGTCACAATATTTGTCGATTTTGACATGATTTTTGACCAAAAACTTGACCTCATCGAAACTATGTTTAGTGTTGCTCATTGTGTCAAATCCTTCGATTAAAACTATGAATTCGCAATTCTACATGTTAAAATTTATTTTTTTTTAAATGCAAAAATATATCTTTTCAATAATATATTTTACATGTACGATAAGTTTTTTTGTTAAATTTAAAGTGTCTGCAAAAATCTGATGATCTTTAAAAATGGGGTGGTCATATGGTTTTCGGCAATTTGCCACGCCCTCAGTGGGCGTAGATAACAAAGTTGTAGACTTAATCTGACGCAGTATATGTCCAAAGTTTCAAGCCGGACAACTCTTTTTACTTAATAAATACAATACGATACCATTTGATTACCAATAAATAACTCAATGATTTACTGTACAATATATACATATACATACACACACACACATACATACATATATACATATGTATATCCATATTTATTTTTGGATTTAAACAAATATCACGTATTAGATGCTATACAAAAAAAAATTACTTGCTGCATATTACCTAGATATATAGTCGACTAAAGGAATGGAGGATATATGTTTGTTGGACTAGGGACTATCTGAAGGAAGCGTTAGAAACATGGCGCCTGGCAACTGGCTGCAGCTGGAGGCGTTGGCGGTATCTCAGGGTGTCTCCAGGACATGGTTCAGATACGCTATATAGCAGATGGCCAGCTTCAGTATCTCGATCTTGGAGAGCTTCTTGTCCGGCGGCAGCGTGGGCAGCAGCTTGCGCAGCTCGGCGAAGGACACGTTAAAAGCCTCCACTCGGATCCGTTCGCGCGTCGCGTGCGCCGTCCGATACTTGAGCGTGGCACGCCGCCGGCGGCGACGCTCCTCGCGCGACAATCCCACCAGCTCGGAGGGATCCAGGTGTGCTATCGGCGTGGTGCGGCGTCGTGGCGCCGGCGTCGGTGGCGGCGGTGGCGCCGGCTGAGCGGCCGTCTCGCATGCGATGCGCGCCTGAAACCGCTGATCGATGTCCAGCGTGGTGCTGGCCGCATAGTCCTCGCCGCCGGCATGCCCGTGTCCATGTCCATTGGACAGCGCATTGTTGGCCGCCGCCAGATCGTCATCCTGCTCCATATAGTAGCGACTCAGCGAGATGCTTTGCGGCGGCGCCGGCGCCAGGTGCGTCATATCGTAGACCATACTGAGCTGCTGCTCCGCCTCCTGATCCTGATCTCGATCCTGCTGCGATTGCTCGACTGCGCACTGTGCGAATGAGACAGAAAGAAGATCACTGTGGTTAGCTTTTGAACCGCCAATATTATTGATCCTGAATTATTTCATTCGTTCGTCTGTTCGTAGAAACTCGAAACTTGGAATAAATAGTCGATAAAATTGGATACAATTTCTAACAGTTTTAAAGCTAGGGACATCAAATTTTGCATATAGATTTTAATCTGTAGTAATTAGCAAATACTGCAATTGCAAGGAAACAGAATTTTTAATGATTTTTAAGTTAAAGTTGATTTTTGCTTTTGGAAACATTACCAAATAAATTATGGAGTTTCTGTATTTATCGGGGTACAAATTATCCACATAAAACTCTGTCAAGGTTCGAGCCGTAAACGGAACCGATCTTTTGGCTCGAATTTCAGAGTAGCTCATCAAAAGTTGTAGATTTCAATGGAAATATATATTTTTGTGATGTGTCACGCTACGAAAAAAAAAACTTCATAGCTTACGCAAATATATATCCAAAGTTTCCAGTTTTTAATTTCAATACTTTCACACCTAATGAGCAGTTTTTGTATTTATATCTATTTTGTAGTTTCTAAGAGTTTGCAACTCCTCCGCCCCCGTGCCACGCCCTATGCTAACCGCAAATGAAGCAAACCGCGTGAATGCTAGTTGCATTATTTATGGTTTGCCTTTTATGGTGTCAAAGGGTGCGCGTTTGTCAACCCCTTCGGCCCCTGGGCACAGCCGGCGGTCACGTGTCCTGTTTGCGTTTCCTATTATGCACATTCATTTGTTTTTGTTCAGCTTATTTGTATTTATTGTTATTGTTTATTTGCAGCATATTTTTACACCTACACAAATAGCTGAAGAATCGTCACGTTTGCGTTGGTTTTTGGCCCGCGGGAATTGACGATTCGAACCCTTTTATGTGATTTGTGCGGTTTAACGGGCTCAAAACTCACACAAGTCCTTGGAAAGGGGATGCACTATATAATTATTAGGTGGGGCAAAAAACAAATTCTTAAAAATTATTGCTGGGTTTGTCAGTGCCACAATTCCCTAGAGATACTTTTCACAAAAAACATAAAAAAAAGGAATTTCAGAAATTCCGTTTTATTTGTTCTTATCTGAGATTACTTACAAGAATCGCAATCACACGATTTGCTTGATTGTTATTTGAAAAAAATAGCAAGTTCTGCACACGCAAAGCTTAGTCAACGAACTGAAACGATTTGAGAATATTGCAGCATCATTTATAGCACTGCGTGTCGAGGATTTGCAACCCCTGCGCTTTGGCACAAGATTAACCAATCGGACGACAGCATCCCGATTTGAGCAAGGGCCAATCAGAACAGCAAAATGGCGCCGATTATGGTTATAATCAACAAGTGCCGCCCCCATTGTTGAGCTTGCCAGGTCACGCTTTTATAAAGAGTTTAGCTTATAGCTTAAGATTGTTTAGCTTAAATTTAGAATTGCACATAACTATATAATAATATAAAAGAGTTCAATACATATACAAGTGCAAAATCAAATAATAAACATAATAATATATCAATACAAATTCAAGAGTACAGATCTACAGATCTTACTTTTCAGCAAAAACTTAAAAGCCTAAACATTTAAGTAATTTAAATAAACGTTAATAATTGCATAGCAAACTCTGTGCACATTTACAGCACTGTCTTGAGTCTTGTTCAATCGATAAACATCTAAATGCATGAATATGTGTGAATGGCAAAACAGCTGTGCAGCCCTGGCACGCTTTCATAACCAGCCAGCTGCAGCTTTATTATTTTTATTCATATTTGTGAAATAAAATGAACTCGTTAAGGCTATTGACACCATTGCAGCTCAGCCAGACGGTGGCGCGCAGCTATGGCAAACACAACAAAAAGTTCTTGTACAAGGATGGCAAGAAATACGAGAATATTATTTATTATCCCAGGTGAGTAGAAACCCGGTATAGTAGAAATTCACTCAAAACAAAGACAAAACCTTGCAGAACGCCCGACCATCAGGATCCGCCTATTGAACCCGCCAAGCTGTTTCGTGTACAGCGCATTAAGCCCGTCAAGGGTAATCCGTTTTGGGAGAAGCGCATACTCAAAGATCTGGGCCTTGATGGCAAGCAAAGCGACTTTACCGTGGTTAAAAACATACCTGAAAACAATGCACGCCTTTGGAAGATAAAGCATTTGATTAAAGTGACACCGATAACATTTCCATACGGCGAGCCGACCGCCCAGGATGTCAAGCACACGATACTCAAGGAGAACGGCGAGTGCTTGGTGACCAAGGACATTGGACCCGTCGAATTACGCAGCGCCGCACGCGATGAGTTCGATCAGCAGCCTAGGCGCTTGGACACCGAACTGCTGCGCAAAGATGCGCGACTCAAGTGGCTAAATCCCTGGTAAAAAAGAGTTCATTAAGTTTTAATGTATACAAAAACCACATGTTTAATAATATATATTATATATACTAAGTTAAACAATTTAAAATTGTATGTATTTAAAACTAGCAAAATTTTATTTGCCTCGCTCATTGGCGACCATGGCCACCTTCTTCTCGATGGTCTTGCAACCGGATGTGGCAAACATGCTGTGCTTGGGGTCATAGGTAACAGCATTATTGACAACAGCATTTATTTGATCCTGTGTTGCATAAACACGCCAGCGTTCGAACTCGGCCTTAACGCACTGGACAACGTGCGCCTTTTCGAGCGCCAAAAATGGTATATAGTGATCAATGACGTGCGCATCGATCATGTGTGTCTTCTTAAGGCCACCCTCCATATTGTAGGCGGCCAACTTGAGCATATCCTCAAAGTCGGAGAGTCGTGTATCTTCGCGCCGGGCGCCCTTCTTCATCAGCTCAGCCAAATGATCCGAGATGCGAACACCGGCGGAATTCGACAGAAATATAAATATGGCTTTCGTGTTGTCGGTGTCCTTCATATTGGCCGCATAGTCCACCAAGGATGTAAGCGCATCAAAGACACCATCGGGCATTTTGTCCACCTCATCGAATATGAACAGGGAGTGCGGACATTTCTTTATGGCTTCGCGCACCTCACGATTGATGCGCTCCTTATACTGGTCACGTAATCCGGGATGCGCAAAATCCGCTCGACCCAAATACTTGTGCACGTACGCGCTCTTCACTCCATTGACGTACAGCGCTTGTGCTATTTGGTCCGCAACGAAATTCTTGCCGGTGCCCGGCGTGCCATGAAAACTCATCACGAGAGGCTTACGCGATGGACTGTCGGATTTAAGATGGGCCACCAACGCTGGAACAACATGCTCCGTCACCATATGCTGGCCAAATAGTGTTTTTGACAGCGACGCGGATAATTCTGTGAAATACAAATTGGTTAACAGGTGGTTGAAAGCCCAATCTATAACTTTAAACGTTCAATTTTCTATCGATGGTTCCCCGATCCTCTACAACGGCATAACCACTTACTTTGCATGTCGGCCGGAATGCTTCGTTCGTCGCAGCACTCGTAGACTCGGCAATAGGTTTGTCCCATTATTTGTTTCCATCCCAGGCCGGCGCCAACAGAGGTGATAGCTAAGCCAATCGTAATTGGCTCTATGCAACTAACAGACTTAAGGCCAATAATAAATATTAAACATATGTAAATGCAATATTTAATTGCGCTTTTGTCGATCATTTTGTACTATTCTGTTGATTAACTTCGCCGGTTTAGGTGCAGAATTGAGGTATCGATATTTCTCATAGTGGAATACTATAGTAAAACTTATCGATTGTAGCCAGATGCACTACATGAGCTTTTGTAAATTCGATTCGTGTGAATTCCATTAAATACAACCAATTTTACTCTTTTTATGTTTATGTGGTATTTATTTAAATGAAATTTTAACTCTATTTTCTTATATCTCGTTATCCTCAATATTGATAAATATCAATTTTAGACGAGGCTATTTGAACATATTTTGGAGATTATTAGAACTGGAGCCATCAATTGTGGTACATATAGCATATGAAAAACAGGAACATTCCGACCCTTTACTTATATGCTGGTCGGGAAAAAAAACTTGCAAGCTATTCAAGAGTAAATTAACTTTCCTAAATTCATATATGGCGCCAAATTTGCATTTACTCGAACATCGAGTACTTTGTGTTTGTGCAAACTATCGCATTTGAGAGACACTGATGATTCAAACTTCGAGCGATAATCGATAAATACAAAAAATAAACAAGCGTCGTCGTTGCAATTTGTATGCGCACCAATAAGTTGTTTTTAAATTGTTTAACAATTTGCCGTAAATTAAACGCTTGCAACGGATAATGGCGCAAAACCTGCTACTGGAGACCTATCAAGGTCAAAGCAATAATGCCAACGTCAGCATCGATGCGACCAAATCGGCAATAACAAAAATGTTGGTCCGCACCGAACGCTTCCAATCGCGCGTACGCAAGCATATCGATGAGAATTATACAGAATTCATGCCCAATCACACATCGCCGGACATCTTTCTGGAGAAATCGAGCGTGCTGGGCGACGAGATCAACGAACTGCTCGCGTCCGTTGGCGAGGAGGGATTGGCCGCATTGAACGACGCCAGTGGCGAGCTGGCGAACAGCAGCCGGGATTTGCGCGAGGCGATGTTGGGACTGCGCGTCAGCGAGCACATACTGCGGGTGGACGATCTGTTTCAGTGTGTGGAGGAGGCCAAGGCCACCAAGGATTGCCTGGTGGTGGTGGATCTGATGGGCCGGCTGCGCAGTCTAATCTATGGTATTGGAGGGGGCGAGACCCTGCCGCCGGATGTAGAGCGCATCTTTCATGCACTGGAATGTTACGAGTCCATCAAGGTCAAGTATCATGTGCAGGCGCATCTGATGCAACAGAATCTGCAGGAGCGCTTCGATCGTCTGGTGCAATTGGGCTGCAAATCGTTTCCCAACTCAAAATGCGTGACTCTGCTGATCAGCAAGGACGAAGCACAGCTGCAGGATATTGTAATGGCGCTCTTCCAGGAGCGCTACAATCCCGCCCAGCTCTGCTCGTTCCTGCTGGCCAACTGCATTAAGCCGCTCATCCAACAGCCGGTGTCCGTTGAGCACAACGAGAACGCCAAGGATGGCACCCATGTTCAGCTAACGCTCTCGTACTCGATTAAAACGGCGGATTCGTCGCCACTGCTGCGTCCCAACTACAAGGATGTCTTTGAAAACTTTCGCCTGCTGCTCCAAACACTAGCCAGCATCAACTGCAGCCTCAACGGCACCCAACATGTGTTTAGCATCATTGGCGATCATGTAAAGGATCGGATGCTGCAGCTGCTCGTCGACGAGTGCCTGATACCGGCCGTACCCGAGACTATGGACGAATACATCAGTTCCACGCTGTGCGAGGATGTGGCGCAATTCGAACACCAATTGGCCGACACGTTTCTGATCAATCCCGAACAGGACACCGCCCTCAGCGAGTTCACCAAGCAATTCGACACGTACTACCGCAACCGGCTCTCAGCCCGTGTGCTGAGCACAGCACGCGAGATATTCCAACGGGATCTGCAGGACATGATGCTGGTGGCACCAAACAATCTCTCCGCCAACGTGGCCAGTGATCCGTTCCTCTTTTCACGCTGCATGATCTCCAAAAGCGCACAGGTAGCAAAATTAGCCAAACCCCATTTAAACTTCGTCACGGCTTTTGTGACGCCTAAAAGCAGTTATATAGATCGATTTTCTATAGATAGATCGATTGCTAATCAGCAACTGATCATGAACAGGCGAGTTGATCTGCCTGCCTGTTACTAGTCGCTCTGCTTTTAAACCAACTTAACTTTTAAACCGGAGCACTATATTCTATACCTATCATTGGAACAATCGATCAAAATTAGTTTTTTGATGAAAAACATTTATGTTTTAAAAATCGGGAAACTTTATCATATAGCTGTCGTAGTAACTATCAGTCAAAAACTAAATTATATATTCTTTATAAGATATTCTAACCAACCTTGTAATTTAGTAGTCCGATTATGTCCATAACATCGCATAGGTGCCATAGGAACTATCGGTTAGATTTTATTACTAAGAATTTTTTTTATGAATTATATTATATTATATACTAACTATGGCAATTATGAGACTAACTAAGCTCCTAACATAAAGGTCAACAAATCGGAATACTATAATATTTAGCTGACATAGGAAAAATCAGTCGAAACTTGAATTTTCGCTTAAAAACTGTTGTTCCTGTAAATACTTTGACATAATCTGGGAATTGTGAACTTTATCATGTTTTTAATATAGAAGCCCAGTATCATTCTCATCCAAATTTAGCAGCTATGAAATTTACTAAACTCCTAACATAAAGGTAAAAAAAAGAAAAACAGCATACTATAGCATAATTTATCGTTTAAGAACTTTTGTTCTTTAACATAATCTGGCTATTAAGAATGATATCATGATTCTAATATAGGAGCCCAATATCATTCACATCAGACATATATACCGTATAGCTGCGATAACGACAATCGTTCCAAGAATTGAGTTTTCATATGAACAAAACTTTTGTGCATTATAAAATATTAGCCAACTTGCCAAGTTAGAGATAATAAGATAAATAATATTATTACCATAATCGTTACGGAAAAGCCCCTATATAGAATATTTCTTAACCTTGTTCTAAAACCTATTTCCTTTTGCAGGAGTGTGTGAAGCTACTCGATCGCCTACTGCGTCAACCCGTTGATAGGAAACCTGAGGATTCGCCAGATCCGCTGAGCGGCGTTGCCGGGCTGGTGCTGGAGACGTACATTGATGAGGTGCCCAAGGTGCACAAGAAGCTGCTGCAGAGCATCCCGCAGCAATCGGCGCTTTTTCACAACAACTGCATGTATCTGACCCACTGGGTGGCCCAGCATGCCAACAAGGGCATCGAAAGCTTTCCATCGCTGGTCAAGATGCTGCAGACGACGGGCACGAAGCATCTGCGCGTCCAGGTCAAATATCAGGAGTCCATACTGATGGACATAATGAGCGGCTTTGGTGAGTTGGAGTTGGGTTCATTTCGTATAGTTTCAATTTTTTAAAATCGAATCTCTTACAGAATTCGAGAGTCCGCACACGTTGGGCACGACACCGCTGAGACTGGTGCGGCAGTGCCTGCGCCAGCTGGAGCTGCTAAAGAACGTGTGGCAGCCGGTGCTGCCGGAGAATGTCTACAACAGCAGCTTCTGTGAGCTGTTGCACGCGTTCATCAATGAGCTGGTGCAGCGTATTTTTAAGCTGCGCGACATTTCGGCCACGATGGCCAGTGAGCTGAGCGATCTGATCGATGTGGTGCTGGAGAAGGCGCCGCTGCTCTTCCATAACAAGCACGATGTGGTCAATGTGCGCTCCTGGCTAAAATTGCAACAGCTGAAGACTATGATGAACGCCTCCCTCAAGGAGATCACCGAACTGTGGTGCGACGGCGCCGGTCCGCTAACGGCCAACTATCAGGCGAACGAGATAAAGCATCTGATACGGGCGCTCTTCCAGGACACCGATCGACGCGCCAAGGCCATAACCCAAATCGTTTAGCAACGGCCAATTGAAACATATTTTTTTAGGCTACGCTTTAATAGTAATACAAATAAAATTTTGAGACATGCTAACGTTAAACACTCAGCTCATCTCGTGCTTGGCCTGCAGCATCAGCGGTCGCAGCTGATCCAACAGCAGCCGATGGTCTCGGCCATGGGTGACGCTCAGTATGCGCTGCGCCTCCTGCAAATGATGCACCGCCTGTTTGTAATTGCGCTCATACAACTGTATCTTGCCCAGTTTCATGTGCAGCAGCCCCAACAGCGGATTCCAGGCGCCATGGTACTTGCCAAAGCCCGGCAACAGCTGCTGGCCATACTCGAGCGCATCCGTCCACTTGCCCACATTGATGGCCGCCTCAAAGGCCGCGTCGAGCGTCTTCACGTGCCACACGTTCAGCGGATGCAGCACACCACGCTGCTTGTCCAAGCACACCTTGCAAACGTCCAGATCTGCAAGAGAGATTTGGACAGCATTTAGAATGGGAGTCAATATGTTCTATTTGAGAGTGGTTCGCTTATAGATATCCTGTAAATTGGACCACTGTGAGTTATGCTACTATACGACTGTAAATCGAGGGAGCCTAATTCCACATATGATATATGATAGATTAGATTTTGTGTGCCTTACAGTTTTCAGACTTTGTTGAATCGATATATATATCGATTTGTGTAAAAGAACGATAGACTTCCATCAGATACAAATAACTACATTCCAATTATGAAGTTTTTAATTCTTATAGTTTTAAAAACTGTTAAACAAAATACTCAAAAATCGGTAATAATCGATTTTGTGGGGTAATTGAAAAAGTTATCTTTTAAACAAATTTAAAACCTGGTTTTCGCATAATATACACTAAAGTTTTAATTAAATCGATAATTAAAGATCTGCAGCTCTTATATTATCGAGATTTACTTAAAACAAAACGTAAATTAGTAATTGATAATTATCGATTTTGGGTAAATTGAATCGTCGTAAAGATTAAGTAATATTTGAATTTAAAACTGTCTTGCTTTTATCGTTTTTAAGATATACCAAAAACAATATCCTTATAAATCGATATTAATCGATATTTGAAGAGTAGAGGAAAAACTTGTAGAAAGTATATTCTGCCAAAGCACAAAACTGAAGCTCCCAAAAATTTCGAAAAATGCTCGAAAAACTGATGTTGAAAATCGATAATTGTCGACGCGAACTTGTTATGAATTTGATAAATAAGAAACCGCAAGACACATATATATATGTGAAATATATACTATTTTAAGCAATTTCTATGGCTGCAAATAGAGACTACTTACACGCCACTTCCTTCATGGAGTCGAGACTGGTCTGCGTCAGCGTCATGATCTCTTTGTAGGCAGTGCGCAGTTCATCCGTAACGCTAGCATCGCAGCGTTGGCATTTGGCCAGCTCGATGTTGACGCTGGCATCGCAGCTGCTGTTTGGGCATACGGCAGCGGTCATTTCGTGCATCTCCTGGGGATCGATGCACTTGCTGCAGACGCACAGAAAGTAATAATGTTCCTTGAGATCGGCACGTCGCTGCTCCGGCGTATTGAGCAGATCGATATAGCTGATGTAGATCTTGGACCAGTCCAGACACGGCATATCCTCAATGGCATGCACGTGCAGCTCGCTACCCTCGAAGGTGGCCACCGCATTCGGCTGGCAGCTGTGATCCGTTATGGATACACCCAAATAAATAGCGGTCGCTATGGAGTTCATCTCTGCGTCCAGTATATTAAAGCCGTTCGTGATGAGCTGCAAGCAAAAATCGATCGATGTTTTTCAAGATTCCAGTTTTACATATCATATTAATATCGGGAAACTATATCATATAGGATAAGTTTTCATATTAAACATTTTGATAATAATTATAAGGCCGACTGCGGGTATACACGCGTATATGGAAAGTTTTGAGTCTCTAGCTTATATACGGACAAGCCCAATATACTCTTTTGACTTCGTGAACGAGTATAAACATTAAAGTTCATATAGCATATTTTTGCTTTCATCGAATAATAGCGACAGCTAATTGGAAACTGGCATCACGCCAGTGCCACGAGCTGTGCCAAAAATGCGTAAAAAGGGGTGTGGCAGCAGTCACCAAACATGGTTTAGAGCAGTAGCACACTAACGAAGTCCAAGTTTGAGTCAGAGTTCAAATGCTTAACTTCCACTCCTCGCTAGCTGAGTTGTCCAACAAAACAACAACAATATAATGTTGGCCTTAGCTGAAGTCTATTTGAAATAGTTATGCATTAATTAATAACAAAACCTATTAACTTACACGGCCATAAATGCTCATCAGTTCGGTGAGATTGGGCACAATGCTCTTGCTGCCGCTGGTGTCGCTCATCATGTCCGTAAGCACAGCGTGCAGTGCTTCCAGATGCTCCAATCGCTTCGGATCGTTCTTGATCTCTGCATAGTCTGCAATTGGATAACGCAAGCACATTTAAAAGATGTTTTCCTTTAGTTAACTCTGTGTGTGTACGCACGTGACATTAAGTCGCGAAACTTGCGCGAGCCGTGCTCTGTGTAATAGCCCCGCTGCAGATCACCGCCGTGCTCCAAGCGCAATATGAGCCGGCACAGCATGCGCGCCGCGTCGGGCACAATGCGCGGCTGGACGCGCTTCAAGAAGGGACATTCGTGTTTGTGCAGCGGCCACGCTTGCTGCTGGCAGGTGCGATTGCAATAGGACACATAGCGGCAATTGGAGCACTTTAGCACCTTGACGCTGCAATAGGTGACAATTCACATATTATATATAAATCATATATATTTATATATATATATTGTTGACTACTTACGCCTCCAGGCAATTGTCACAGCGTTCCAGGCGATACTTGGACTTGAGCACGTAGACAAAAGGTTTCTCGGTTAGAATGCGCTGGCCGCGCTTAATGGCCAATTTTCCCGATGAGCTTGTGGGCGTTTCCATTCCGACCAAGTGCTTAAAATATAATGAGCACGGCACACCTGCCGCCAGCAGCTTAAAGATATTGCATTTTCGGTGTATTCAAAATTGAAACGCTTTTAGCGGCACCTATTTTTCTATATTTAGCGCAGATAAATTTGAATCTACGCAAGCAAAACAACTAAACGCAAGGTCGGGTCGAACTCTGAGCTACCCTGCAGGAAAAGTGATTGTGAGCGCAAAAGGTTACATAAAGCGCAGTTCCGTTGTTCGATGGTAAAATGAAAAAGCGCGCTTTAAGAGAGTGTGACGTCACAAATACAGTTAGTGCTCCGTTTAATTTTTTTCACTTTCTTCTATTGGCAAGTTCATTCATTGAACAATATACCCATTCATATTATGGTTGCACGGTATTTGACATCCAAACACATGATATTCATAACAAAAAATATTAGTGGCACTTCCGCAAATCAAATTAAATAATTAATATTTAAATACTTTTTCGAGCAATACAAACACACAACAAAAAAAAACATAAATTTATAAACTGCTATTTCAGCCGACTTTTCTTTACTTCTCTACATCAAAAGAAAATAATATTTGATTATTGGAGCAATCGCTGGAGTTCCTCAAATGTTGCCATTTTCGGTTTTTGCTTCAGCTGGCAACGTCAAACATCACTTTCGTGACGTCACAAATCATCACAAATCGCGTTTTACGACTGCTGCACGTTAATAAGCGATATGCATTCGACACCAAATATTTATTGGAAGCCGTCATTTCTTCTTTTCTCTTTTTTTTTTATTTTTGTTTATGTATTTTAGCAAACTTATAGTGTAGATACCATGTATTATTTATGTTTTTTTTTTTAAACAAATAAAACAGGTATATCATACAATTTCCCCTCCCTGTTGTCGTCTTCTAGTTGTTCTGCGGCTTGGACCATTCCACACTGAGGATCAAGTGATCATAACCGTGACCGTTAAGGATTTCAATGGCCGCCGCGGCATCTTTGCGCTGTTTAAAGTGCACGTACGCGAAGCCCTTGCAGAGGCCGGTGTTCTTGTCGCGGGCCAGGTACATCTTGCTCTGTGGACCGATCTTCTTCACCAGCTCCTCCAAATCGGCCTCGGTCATCGACTCCGACAGATTGGAAATGCGAATGGCGGCAGTATCGTCGCGTCCACGCATGCCCATGCCACCCTTTTGGCTGTCCTTCAGGAACGGCGGCACATACTTGCCCGATTTGGGCGCATCAACGGCCGCAGAGGCAGCCGCGGCAGCCTTCTTCTCCATAAGATTCGTGTCCATGGCGGTGCCTTTGTACGGACAATTGACCGACCAATGCTCACCATTGCAAATACGGCACTTGGCAATGTTCTTGGTGGGATCCAGCAGCGGATCGTTGGCCTTCTCATCCTCCTTGGAGTTAAGAAACTGCATTATGATCTCCTCGGAGACCATTGTGGTCTGCGAATTGGGGCCGGGCTTGTCGTTCTTCGATTCACCAAACTTGGTCCAGGTGCGCCGCTTGGCGACGGTCTTCGGCACTACCTGCTTCGAGATTTTGTAGGTGCGTACCACTTTCGTTTTCTTATCGTCCTTGTTGTATTTGTATTCGGTCACATATTTGTGACCGTTCTCAATGGTCTCCGTCGTTGGCGGTAGGCCGCCGTAGTCGAGCTCCACCTCATCGGCCCAACTGGATTTGATTATTTCAACGCCCGGCATCTGTGATTAACAAACAAGAATTGGATTATTAAATTGCGGCTGCCACTGTGCTGCGTTTGCGTAAATTAACCTTGTTTTGATGTGCAATTGTACAACGAAAATTAAATACAAATTTTCGCCACGAGTTTACAGATTGCGTCCGCACCACGAAAAGAGTCAGCGATGCGAGTTGATTGACGATAATTACCTATCGCACAACAGCGATATTATGTGGCAGCGGAAACATTGTGTAGTTGAATTTACATTCGATACGTGCACTATCGATTGTTACCATTTATGTGGCGCCGGCAGCTCTAAAATCGTGTACTGCCAGAATTTTCAGTTTCAAGCAAAGGCATTTACAGTTATTATTTTATGGCAGAAATTGATGTATGTGCTTAAAATATGGACACGAAAGAAATTAGCGTTGATGCAGCTTGTGGTAAAAATGATTTCGAACAGGTGAAGACTGATCTGCAAGCGGAGCTTGCGCCTGAAAATCATTTAAATAATTATCGTGAATTTGAGGAGGTAAGCAATGGGCGTATTTTCGTCGATCAATCTGGCGATAGCGCAATTCCGTTATTCTGCGCTAAAACAAGAGTGCGCTGTAAGAGTGTGACGTCATAATTACGGTTTAAGCTGTGTTTACATTGCATTGCAACTGGCGCGCATTCGATTTTTAGCTTTTTATAGTATTTACATATATAAAGCTATATTTATAAAAGGTGTAATAAGGCCATAAATTTGTAAGGGAAAACAAAAATATTCTCGAGTTTTACCTAAAATCTTTCCGCCCATTGTATTATTAAATTTAAATATTATTCATAGTATAATCTGAATTATAATTACAGTCGGATGAACAAGTACTCATTAGAGCTACTGAACTGACACGTCAGTTAAAAGCGGGCAATCCTTTCCTACAAAAAGCTGAGGATATGGAGGACACAAGCGACCAGACATCACTTACACCAACTGAGGAGACCGAGCGCAAGCACAAGTTTTTCCCGCACATAGAGAATTATAATTGTGTGGAGAACTGGCTAAGGTCTTTGGACTACAGCAGCGCGGCGCCAGTGATGAATTCGTGCGTGGAACAAAATTTACACGAGGATAATCCAGAGAATGAAGAGGACCTCGAGCTCAACGGACGACCTTTGGGCAATGCACTCTGGGCCATTGGCACCGATGACGAGGAGGAGGAGCCCGAACCGGAGTGTACAAATCCTTTTCATGCTATTCTAAAAGACCACGCTGAAAAGCAGAACAATAATATGCAAAATTGTGAGGAGAAAGAGGAGGAGAAGGAGGAGCTTAGTGCCGAGACCCAGATGAACAATTTTATACAGCGCATACAATCGCGAGCTGCGGTGCCTGAATATGCATTGGTAGTGGCTGTCGCTGCTCCAAAATCAACAATAGTCTTAACACTGTTTTTTTCCCTTTCAAGTCGGATGCCGTGTTCTGCGTGGACAAGCCCAAGGAAGCTGTTTCCCTTGGGACTAAGCTGCCTGTGGTGTCACTGTCACTGCACTATAAGATTGGCGATATGCTCAAGCTATTTGTGTCCGAGGTGGGTGGATCGAAGCACTATATCATATAGCTACCATAAGAACGATCGCTGCAAATGCAGTTTATTTGGTCTTTTACGATATTTAAGACTAAACTTTGCAAATTTTTCCTAATTTATGAGAAACTAAGTTTAAATATTTAAAAACTATCTATCTAGGAATAATAGGTCGTATATTGGGTTTATATAAACGTTTTTTTTTTTAATATTTAACAAGCAAACCTAACAAATGCGAACGTCTCTACAGGTAGAATTTAATATAAATATAATTATTTTTTATACGGTAACTTCAGAGTTAAGTATACCTATTTATATATATTATATCTGCATATGATTTCTCTTACCCTTTCTCAATATATTTTCAATTTTCATGCACAGGTTTATAGTCCGTTTCAGTTCTGGTTTCATGTGGTTGATGGCGTCAACGCTTTGCATTTGCTGGACGAGCTGAATCAGCAGATAACGTAAGCGTTATTATCCGTTGGAGGAGTTAAATAATTACCTGGGTGATTTCTATATCGCATACCCTTCGACAATTGCAGCAAATTTTATGCCATGGTTGGCGATGTGAACTGGCAGCTGTCCAATTACTTCATCAAGACCGGCTACTTGTGCGCCGTGCGTTACGAGTTCGCTTTTCGACGTGGACGCATTGTCAGCGAACCGAAGAACGACACTGACCGTGTGTCCATCTATTTCGTGGACTATGGAAAGGGTGCGGATGTGCGACGTGAAGATTTGCACTTTCTGAATAGATGCTTTGCCGAGCAGCCGGCAATGGCAATGCGCGGCACGTTGAGCGATGTTTATCCGTTGGATCTGCACTGGCCGGCAAATGCGACGGGGGAATTTTTGCGGCTGGTGCAGGCACAAGAGTTGCATGGGGTCATCAAGGATATCGATTATGGGGAGCAGATACTGTTTGTGGATCTCGCCGAGAAGAGCAGCATGAATCCGAGCATCAGCGAACTACTAATCGAGGCCAAAATGGCCGGACGCAGCCAAAACTATAGCAGCCAACTGCGCGCCGCCAATTGCGGTCGTCGACTGCGCTATCTGCGCGAGCGTCTGCCAACGTGAGTGTAGAGAATTTCCGAGAGAATCCACTTTCGTATACACTTTCTGTTTGTTTACAGCTTTGACATGCTGGAGTCGCAGGTGTTTCCCACGAGTATGGATGATTTTGAGGAAAAGTTCGATGATATCATCTATATGCCAACTTTCTTTCAGCAGTTTAAGCCGCCTAAGCTGGCAAATCCGTTTCGACGTGACCTAGAGGATGCGTTGGCTAATTGGCTGCTCAAATTCCAGCCGGAGGAGTTGGCCTGGCGCCAGCTCATCAATAAAGCACACGAGAAGATGAAACACGATCAACAAAAACGGCTGCAGCTCTTCCTAAGCGACATTCCTAATTTCTATAAAAACACAGATATGACTGCTGACAAGCAGAAAATCGATCATCTATATAGCGTATAAATATGTTTACATTCTTATATAGAACTCATATTTCGCACAGATCTCTATATAAGCATGTAAATTGCGAATAGTGTTTTTAGACTAGCAATCTTTTTTGTTAAACGCAGTCATCTTAAGCCGAATTTATTTTTAAACTGTCAGACAAGGCATTTATATAATGTATGTTTCGAAGTATTCACTTGTTATACTGTATTTAGGCATATTTTATATATGTGAGCATAAGGCGCTTAAAAAATATTTTTTATTTTCTTATTTTTTAATTTAAATTTAAATTCGGCATTACCAAGAAACATATAAATGCTATATAATAGAGCCTAGTAATTAAATATATGAGACATATATATATACATACATATATGCATATCAACAAAAATTTTAATTGAACTTAACATTAACAGAAAATATATAAATGCTATATAATAGAAACTAGTGAATAAATATATGAAACATAAACAGATATATATATATGCATATAGTTATTAATACAATTATGTATAACCAAAATCTGTACTTGCCAAATAATAAGAAGCTATGTAATAAAGTTGTATTTTGAGCGAAATAAGATATAGATACAACGATAGATAAATAAATTTATGTATAATCGAAATCCTTATTTTTCAAGTAATAATACGTAATGTAATAACTCAGAATTTTATGAGAGAAAAGAATAAAAAAGTTAACTTTATATTAGTAAAAATTGAATTACATATTCATACATACATAAATATGTATATATAAATTGAATTTCCCCATTTTTTGCATTTATTTGCAGAGGATATTATTTTATATTTTTTTAGTAAACTTGCTATATAAGTATGTATTTTTTATTAAAAAACTGTTGGTAAATGTTAGCGTCCTTGCCTATTAGCTAGATCAACAGCGAACTACTAAATATATATGTATGTATGTATAAGACACATATCCCAAATGTCAATATTTTACGTACATATATTCAACAATTAGATTATTCCAAGCATATCATACGTGTAAAGTAAGGCGTTTTGATTTTATTTTTATTTTTTCTTTCGTTTTATTTATTTTGCTTATATGTATATTTATTTATAATCGTTTCTAACCTTAAAAGCTAATACATATTTGCATGTCTGAGGTAAAAGAAAATCAATGTCATTTTAAGGTTATGATTGAACATTAATATCTAATTGCATAGTCGCAGTGAACAGTTACACAAACAGTTAAAACGGTTACACATAAATGACAAGTGGCCAGCCATTGGCCAGCGCGACGCCTGCGCCGTTGCTTTGTTTCTGCTCCGTTCACTTGCACATCTTGGCCATGGTGTGGGTTAGTTTGTGTTCGTCGGCGCCAACGACTTTGCCTATGCTGCGGCTGCCCTTGAGGAACACGAATGTTGGCATACTGCGCACCTTGTACTTCTCGACCAGTTCGTCGAATTTGTCCACGTTCACCTTGAGGACGATCGCCTTGCTGGCGTATTGACGCGCCAGCGATTTGACCAGCTTGTCAATGTCCTTGCAGGGCCCGCACCAGGTGGCATAGAAGTCCAGCACCACAACTTTATCCTCGGCTCCGTCGATGCGTTTGTAGAAATCATTAATAGAGCGAATGGCGGCCATTTTAACAGTTACACGAACACGAAGACGATCACGTTACAATTATATTTTCTGAACAGAAATGTGCGATTGCACGCAGCACTTGTATTTATAGCAGCTTCAGCAGGCTGGAAAGCTGTGCAAATGTTTCCCGCGCTTTGTTGTCCACTATACACACACACATATATATATTATAAATGAACAAACGGTACTCATCCCGATTTTCAGCGTTGCCACCTGGCGCGCACATGCACTTATCGATTGGCGACAGGCTTGCCGATGACTTGGCTGAAATATAGTGAAAAAGCTTCTGCTGCATTATCTTAACGTATTTTTCAATTTGTAACCTTTCAATATTCAATGAACTACATGAAGGATTTATAAAATATCAAATGGGGGTTTGTTCTCAAGTTTTCCTTCCGACTATAAATTTATTTTACAAATAAATATTATGAAATTCTTAACTAATACAACTGAAAGCAGACGGATCGTATCGTGTCCATACATATAGACCATGGTCTATGAATGGGGATAGGCGTATACCATACAAAGTTGTATGCAATTTTCTGCATTTATTCGTCGATTGTTTGTTCGTAGATGCGTAGGCGACTAGCAATACCCTTTCGCGTATTATTCCTCTCCAGTTGGCGGCTTTGACAAAAAAAAAAAAATAAATATATATCCACATATATTACCATTGAATCCGCGGGGCTAATGGAACATCTTGTTGTCGTCTAGAGCCAGAGCCGAGTTCCTGCATGGGACAGACTTCAGCTTAGCAACCAATATTCAAAAGAATTAAAAGTTGCATACACAAAACTCGTTTATTGCCCAAATTCTTCCAAAAAGCAGATATGATATAGGATTCAGATCCATCCAGTTTCGCTTTATAATTTGGCTGCAAAAGATTTCAAAGATTTTGATTTTAGTTTAAATTTGAGATTTTAGTTGATGTAAAACGTAAGACTTTTTTTTTCAAAATATTGGAATTCCAAATTTTGGATTATTTTTTTTTTAGTTTTCAACTTATAAATTTTGATAGATATAGATAAACAAAATCTAAACTTAATAATAATAATAAATATGTAATTATTAAAAAAATAAAATAAAAGTTGTTTTGTCAAATAAATTGTTTTTCAAATATATGCATTACTACTGTTAATTTAAATTAATTATGTCGAAAATTGTTTTTCAACTTTTTCGTACTTTCATAAAATGTGAATATTGAGTCAATTATTTAACTTATTTTATATTTATAATTTTTCTTAATATAAATGCATTCTTATTTTTGCAATATTTTTGTGATCTTTGAGTTTGATCAGAACCCAATTTGTGACAGGATATTCTTAGGTCGACTATGCCCGGTTCAAAAATAAATGAATTGGATTAATGGACGGAGGCACTTACTCTATCCACGAATAGTCGGAACATGGCCATGTTGTAGGCCTGCTTTGCGGGGTGTGGATGGAGATAGACGGTTGGGAGGCAATCCTAGCTGTTGAAGGCGTGCTGTGCTTGTTGGAGGTGCATGGTGGGCACCTGTCCGTCATCGTCCAGCTCCATGATCTGCAGCAAGTCCTCCTGCATCAACGATGGTCCTCTGATACTTTGGTAATTGTCGTTGCCCGTTGTCGTTGTCATCGTCGTCGTCGTTGTTGTCAATCCCGTTGTTCCCGTTGCCGTCAAATTGTTGCCCAGCTGATCGCCGCCGATAGCGATGCTGATGTTCGCCAGCTGTTCGGTTGCGTGCGCGATCAGCGGCTGCTCGTGCATCACCTTGATCCAGGGCAGGGTCAGCGAGATGCGATGCCAACGCTGTGTGGCCTGTTTCGACTTGGCATCGTCCACTTTCGGATATGTGGTGACTGTTGTCGCCACATCGCCCAATTTAAGAGCATTCTGACTGGTTGTGGGCACATTATCGTTATTGTTATCGTTGTCGTCGTCGTCTGCGTCCTTGTTGTCAATGTTGTTGTTGCTGTTGGGCGGCATCAGACGCAGCACCTCCAGCTCTGTGGGCGGCAGCATGGCCGTCTGCATGTCCGCATCCGAGTCCAAGTTGTGATTGCTGCTGCAGCTGGGCGAGAACTGGGCAACGGGCAGCGGCTGCATTTGTCGCTGTCGCTGTCGCTGCAGCTGTCGGTGCCGCAGTCGGGCCGCTGCCGCCGCCGCTGCTGCGGCCGCCTCCTCCTCGATGGCGTCCGACGCGGAGACACAGCTGAGCACCCGATGGGCGGCGGCCAGTTGGCTGCGCAACATGTTGTTGCTGGACCGCGAGTTGCCGTATTGCAGTCGCTGCTGGAGCATCGCGCGCTTGAGCAGATCGGGATGCAGCTGGGTCTGGCTGGAGCTGTTCGGCGCCAGTTGGGCCACCTGGTGCCCGGTGTCGAGGATTAGCGAGGTGACCGGCGTCGATTCGGCGTTGGCGATGCGACGCTGACGCCGCTGGACGATCCGCTCCAGGTTCGAGCGCGACTGGGCATTGCCGTAGCTGATCCGTCTGGCGGCCCGCTGGCGCCGCTCGAGCGCCTCGCGACGCGCATCGTCAACGGCCCGCATCTTGGCGGTCAGCCGGAGT
The DNA here is from genome assembly GCA_035043915.1 of Drosophila paramelanica. Lineage (NCBI taxonomy): Eukaryota > Metazoa > Arthropoda > Insecta > Diptera > Drosophilidae > Drosophila > Drosophila paramelanica. The sequence goes on from JAWNMO010000559.1 coordinate 4,512,344, forward strand.
TCGCTGCGCAAATAATAGCCGACACCGCTCTCGGCCATTTGGGCATTCCGACGCGATATCTCCTGGCCTAGTTCTCGGGCCCGCTCTAGCGCCTCCAAGCGCTCGCGCCGCTGCTGGGCGTGCAGCGCCTCCGGCGTCAGAGGCACCACCGTCGACGTTGTCGTTGTCGCCGCCTGCTGCTGCCGTCGGTGTCCGTTTGAGGTGCTCGGCGACTCGTTGATGTCTTCGATCTCGCGGAACAGCCGCTTCAGACGCACCTGGCGCATCTTCAGCTCGATGGTGCGATCGTTGAACTCCTGGATACGCTCATACTCCTCCCGCAGCCGCTGCAGCTGCCCGTTGCGCCGGCTGTTGTTGAACATCCGCCGGAAGTAGGGTGTCCGCTTTATTTGATACGACATCCTGCGCCCGCTTTCCGCCCGCACTCCTCCTTCTCCTGCTGCTGCTGTTGCTGCTGCTCCACCAATTACCAAGCGACAAAGCAAAACACAACGAAAACACCACACAAAAAAAAAAAAAAAAAAACACACAGAAAGAGGTAACGAACGGGAAACGAGCAAAGAATTCTGTTCTCTGTTCACTTCTCTCTTATCTTCTCTGTGCGACTTTTTGCCGACCTCTCCTCCTACCGGGTAAATGATTCAACAACTAATTTTGCTTACCAAAGTGTCGCGACAATAGACGAGGACGTTATTTATCGCTTTTTTGTTGCACTTGAAAATTTTGTACGCTACCTAAAAAAAAAGGGGGGAATTGTTTGTTGAATGTGACTGGGACGAAAATGATTTTTATTTTGTTAACGGTTGACGTGTCTGAAAATGTGAACGATTGGCAGATAAACAGCAGCCGTCGTTCGCCTGCTCTGATCACGAATAAGTGCAACAAATATACAAACGAACATACACATATATAATTATTATTATTATTTAGCAAATTTATTACTTATCGTTTTTAACCTTAAATGCTAGCACATATTTGCATGTCTGAGGTAAAAGAAAATCAATGTCATTTTAAGGTTATGGTTGAACATTCAATATCTAATTGCATAGTTGCACAAACAGTTATAACGGTTACACATAAATGACAAGTGGCCAGCGCGACGCCAGCGCCGTTGCTTTGTTTCTGCTCCGTTCACTTGCACATCTTGGCCATGGTGTGGGTTAGTTTGTGTTCGTCGGCGCCAACGACTTTGCCTATGCTGCGGCTGCCCTTGAGGAACACGAATGTTGGCATGCTGCGCACCTTGTACTTCTCGACCAGTTCGTCGAATTTGTCCACGTTCACCTTGAGGACGATCGCCTTGCTGGCGTATTGACGCGCCAGCGATTTGACCAGCTTCTCAATGTCCTTGCAGGGCCCGCACCAGGTGGCATAAAAATCCAGCACCACAACTTTATCCTCAGCGCCGTCGATGCGTTTGTGGAAATCATTAATAGAGCGAATGGCGGCCATTTTTACAGTTACACTAATACGAATGACAAACACTTTACAATTACTATCTCAAATTGAGCAGAGACGTAGGAATGTGTGCTATTTATAGTAGCCTATTCAGGCTGGAAAGCTACACACATACGCATGTCTCCCGCGCTTAGCTACCCACCACGCACCCACACACAGAATGCACCACTAATACAAGCTTACAGAAGAAAAAACGGTACTTAGCTGCACTTCAGCGTTGCCACCTGCCGCGCATATCGATTAGAGCGTCGATTGGCGATAGGCGCGCGCGATTATTTCAAACTGTCTGCTTAACGAACACTTAGCTTCCACTTTTGTTGAAATCACAAAGAAAACAAAAAAGTATTTCAGGCGAGCTGCTCACCGAGCTGTGTTATTCAAACGTCAAGGCTTCATTCTAGCTGGCTGGGCTGACGAGCTGAGAAAATTCCAGAAACTTGTGCGTACACAGACTATTACAACTATTCGAAATTCAAGTTAATTTAAGTGGCAAGAATTAATCCACGCACAATACGCACTGTTAAATCGAGCTATCAGCGATGGTGCATGTTATCCAGAGCAAGGAAGATTTCGAGCAGCAGCTGTCCAACGCTGGCGACAAGCTGATCGTGATCGATTTCTACGCCAATTGGTGCGGCCCGTGCAAAATCATTGCCCCCAAACTGGAGGAGCTGGCCGCCCAGTACGCGGAGCGTGCCGTCGTCCTAAAGGTGAACGTTGACGAGAACGAGGAGATAACCATTGACTATAATATCACCAGCATGCCGACGTTTGTGTTCATCAAGAGCGGCGTGGTGCTGGAGGTCTTCGTCGGCGGCAACTCGGATAAGCTGGCCAAATCGATGGAGAAATATGTGGGCGATGCCGACGAGCTGACTGAGAATGATCAACAGCAAGCCTCGGAGATCGCCGCCAGCGGCAGCGCCGTCCGTGACCTGGACCAGGAGGTCGAAGGGGCGCACGAGCTATCGATGCCAATGGGCGTTCAAGGGGATCTCAACAAGCTAGACAATTAAGCGTTAAACCAACCAAAAAACAAAAAACACTCAAATACATAGAAAATACCAAAAATAAACAGAATATCCCAATATGTTTTATGCCATGCGAATTCCATGCACCACAACACTACACAACAAAATTGCAGAACACTTGACACTCATTACACGATAAAACTAAGATACGAACTAATGAATTGTAAAACAAAACAGGATCTGCAACTTTGTAAATCACCATTAAACTTGACTTGTTGCCAACTAAAAGATTACATATTTTGGGCTTTTTCTTTTCCATATTCTAAGTGTATTTAAATTAGGAGTGTTACAAAAAAAGGGAACAAGATTTGCGTGCGTTTCAAGTGAAATGCACCCACATCGAGTTAACTGCATTTACATCTATATATCTATATATATATATTTATATAGTCGGAGAAATGAAGGAGGAAATGGTTGTGGTTTTACTTTTTGGCAAAAGTAATTTTCATAGCGTGTGTCGGGGTTATTTTGAAGCCCTGAAGCGCTTCTTTGGCGGCATTGCTCTGCAGCTCGGTTGTGAACTCGACAAAGGCGATGTCGTGACGATTGGGCACCAGGCGCACCTCCTTGAAGCCAGGGAACTGATTGAACAGCATCGAGAGCATCATTTCGTTGGTCTCCTCTGGCAAATTGGTAAGGAATAGAATTTGGTTTGGCGGCTGTTCCGTTTGTGTGTTGGGATTCGAGTTCTCTGCGCTGCTCGGCTTCTTCTTCTTGTCCCTATATTTATTGAAATTGGAAATTAAATTGTATATATTGATAAATATATATGATCAAAACGTACTTTTTCTCTTCCGTGCCCGGTGCAGGCTTTGGCGGCTTCACCTTCTTTGGCCGCTCCTTGTACGTGCCCTTCAATTTTGCCACAATGTCCGAATCAGATTTGGAGTAGGCAATACGCATAGGCTTGTCATAGAATGGAAAGCCCTGCATCGTGCGCAGGGCATTGGAGGCGCTGCCAATTTCCTTAAAGATGACAAATGCCTGTCCTCGCATTTTCAATGTTTTCAGCGCGACAATGTCGAGTATCTGGCCGAACTGTGAGAAGATGGCGTACAGCGATTTCTTTAGTTCCTCCTTTTTAATCTTTTCATTCAGATTGTTTATGTAGATGGTTTGGTTCGGGCGCACATCCATTTTGTTGTTTTAATTCAAGAGCAACCAAATAAAACTGGACGAACAAAACGCGTAAAAAAAATGCTCGTTTGGTCGTTGCCGATTAGAGATGTGCCTTACAGCGCTGCATTGGCCGTCGCCATGTTTTCAATGCAAGTCGCTATATCGATATAGTTTTATGCGATAGTGATAAGTGAACTAGGAACTATAGTATAGAACGATAGTATATATTCGTTGCCCAGTCTGTATATATTTATATATATATTATATTTTACCAGCTGTGCTGTCTAGTTTAAGATTATTGTTCCGATATTGTGCTTGAATGCGATGTACTGTCGATAAGATGCAGAGATAGTTGTAATCGATAGACACTGGTACTTTACAGCCCTGGTTTGTATAATTTTTGCCGGCTGCATTCGCACGCGAATTTCAATTTTTTTATATTTATGCCAAAACGCACACATGTTGCCCCTTGGAGATGACAAAAAGGATCGCTATGCCAAACTGTCATTTCTCGGCGAAGGCCAGGTAAGCGACAATTGCTCCACATGAATTCTATAACAATATACATTATGCTTGCCCAGTTTGCCATTGTCTACAAGGCGCGCGACACTGTGACCAGCCAAATTGTGGCTGTCAAAAAGATTAAGAAAGGCAGCCGGGACGAGGCACGCGACGGCATCAATCGCACCGCATTGCGTGAGATTAAAATACTGCAGGAGCTGCAGCATGAGAACATCATTGGGCTGGTCGATGTGTTTGGGCAGCTGTCGAATGTGTCGCTGGTGTTCGATTTTATGGACACAGATCTGGAGGTGATCATCAAGGACAACAAGATTATACTGACGCAGGCGAACATTAAGGCGTATGCCATAATGACGCTGCGCGGCTTGGAGTATCTGCATGTCAACTGGATACTGCATCGCGATTTAAAGCCAAACAATTTGCTGGTGAACAGCGATGGCATCTTGAAGATCGGCGATTTCGGTTTGGCAAAGAGCTTCGGCTCGCCGAACCGCATCTACACACATCATGTGGTGACACGCTGGTATCGCTCACCCGAGCTGCTCTTTGGCGCCCGGCAATATGGCACCGGCGTCGATATGTGGGCCGTTGGCTGCATTCTGGCCGAGCTAATGTTGCGTGTACCGTTTATGCCCGGCGATTCGGATCTGGATCAGTTGACGCGCATCTTTAGCGTCCTGGGCACACCCACCGAGGCCGACTGGCCGCATCTCAGCAAGCTCCACGATTATCTACAGTTTCGCAACTTTGTGGGCACCCCGCTTCAGAATATATTCACTGCCGCCGGCAACGATATGATAACGCTGATGCGTCGCCTGTTTGCCATGAATCCGCTAAAGCGTTGCTCGTGCCGCGAGGCGCTCAGCATGCCCTATTTTCACAATAAGCCCGCGCCCACCGTTGGCCCCAAACTGCCGATGCCCTCGGCCATTTTGGCCGCCAAGGAAGGCGCCACTGTCGTCGATGAGAAGCCCGGCCTCAAGCGCAAACTGGTCGAGACCACCGTGCGCGGCAATGTGCTGCCGCAAAAAAAGAAGCTTATGTTTTAGTTAACTCGCAGCGGCCGCACACTTATTGCATTCAGCGTTAAATTTAACTAGTTTTTAAATGATAATTACAACAATAACGAATAAAAGGTAAGCGACACAAATTACTTTCGGCTTATAACATAAATAATTATGGGCATGGGTAGTTTTTAGAACAGGCAGCGATCTGGTTGCAAAGTTGTTTTCAAGGTGGTTTAAATATTTTTAATTAAAAGCATTTAGTTTCATGTCCCATTTTTAAACTGGTTTTGTAATCACTTTGAAAATTTTAAAATGCTAAAGCAAGCCACAAATTTGGTTTAAAGTACCATATTCTTCGTGGTGATAAAGCCCAATTTTTGAGCTGCACTCAAACGTGACTTGGATGCATCAATCTATAATATGTAATATAGATCAGTAAAAACAATTGGGATTGTATACAACATTTTATATTTGTTTTATAAATATATATATTTTTATTTTATTATTACTATTTTTTATAATGCTCCCAATATCTTGACACAAATTCCAAGAAACACAAAAAAATTTTAGAATATTTTTTTCTTTTTCAAGGTAACTTAAACTTACCAATGACCAATTATACATGCCTAAAAAAAATCATTTTGAAAACAGGCAAATTGACAAAAAAATGTGGTAAAACTCCTAAAACCAGAGCACTTTTAAAATTTCATAACTTTGTCAAAACTGAACCAGTTTTTATGTTTGATGTCATTTTGAACACGGTTTGCTTTTTAAAACTATTCTGCATTTGAATTATATGCATTATTGAAAGGAACACTTTTTTAAAGTTTTTGGTTAAATTTTTACTAATTTTCGAAACCATTTTTTTTTTAAATTTAAAATTGCGAATTTATATTTTAAGTCGATTGTGCTTGTCACAATTAGTAATCAAAACAACATAAACGGTGATTCTGGGAGGGTCAAATTTGTTGTCAAAAATCATGCCAAAATTGACTCAAATTTGGTCATGTAAAGTTCTCGGATCCCATAGCTTTATCAAGCTGACATAACTTTGTCAAAAGTCAACAGATTTTCACGACAAAAATCATGTTCGTATTTATGGAAAATTAATTTTCTCAACTTATATTTTGACGCATTAAGATCAGGTGATATTGGCATATCAGGTTGAGTGACGGACTGAGCTGAACTGGAGATGTTGTAACCAGGCTGGCGTTGGATTTGCTGTGGCTGGGATTGGCTGTGGCTAAAACGGAGCAGTCACTGAACAAAATTCGTAGCGAACATTTCGGCAATAGTTTTTGGTAACGGCATCGATTGGTCCCCAGTTTGGCAGCGGGAGCAGGAGCAGCAGCAATGCCGATGGGCAAAAAGTTGGCCATTGGCTCGGAAGAGGCGCGTCGACAGCGCGCCGAGCTGCGCACCAGCTACGGCAATAAGCTATCCAACATGAATCTGGGGCGATTGCGCAGTCGCTCCTCTGCCGGAACCGGGACCGGGACAATTCAATCGAACAGAAGCAGACAGAAGCTGCCGGGAACGGCCTCATTGCGACGCATTGCGTCCAGTTTTGCGCACGTGAGCAATGTGAACTGCGGCAGCTGTGCGGCGCTGCCGCACGAGGATTCCGAGGAGGATGCGCGCGAAGAGCGAGCCGAGGTCCTGATACGCAGCGAACCCTTCAAAGCGGGCGGCATTTCAGCGACAGCAGCAACGGTAACAGCAGCAGAAACAGCAGAAGCAGAAGCAGCAGCAGCAGCAGCAGCAGCAGCAGCAGCAACAGCTGCCAGCGGCAACAATAATTATCTGTGCCCGGATGTGATGCAATCGCGGGCCAGCGAACGCTGGAGCCAAATAGCCAACACGGTTTCGGCCCTGTTCCGAGTGCGGCGCATTCGGACCGCGAATCCGTTATCCGAGCTGCGGCGGCTGCGGGAACAGCGCGATCTGTTCGAGGCATTCACGCGTCCATTTCTCTATGAGGATGGCGTGCAGCGGAAATAGTCGCCATCCGATGCTGTCAACCCCAACAACAACAACAACAACAACAATAACAACGAGAACACGGCTAAAAAAATATTGAGAACAACTTCGCCTGATTCACATTCACATTCATACATACATATATATATATGTATATATTTGTGTACACAGATATGCATATATTTATATGTATATATATATATTTATATATATATTTGTATATATATAGATATGTGTGTATTTAGTCGTATTTTCAAATGCAGCTACTTCAGTTACAATATGCTCAAAACTCGCAACTTGTGCGTTTCGTCTCTTCCTCTTTCCTGGCAATTGGGCAGCACAGCTAAATTGATATCTCTGTCTCTTTCTAATAGCAACGGCATCTATCGCGCGGACATTCCGATTTATAATTGAGGCACTCGTCCATGCAATATGTGTCAGCGCCCTCGCGTCCCTCCAGCTCCCCAATAGCCACGCACTCTTGCCTGCAATGGAAAGAGTGGGCATGATAACAAATAGAAAGAAAGAAATAGAGAATGGTAGGGAATTTTGCACTTACGGACAGTGGCATGCGGTCTCCGGGCAATTGGGCGGATAGCGCAAACAGTTGATCTCACACCAGTTATCGATGCCGGGCAGCGATCGGAAGGGCGGCGCTCCAATGCACTTTTGATCGCTGCAACGTTTACGAAAGAAAGAAAGAAAGCAAACGAAAACGAGGTCAACAAGAGCATTTTTTCAATTTTGTACATTGTACATACTACGAAAAAAAAAACATATCAAACAATAAAATACAAAAAATTTTATAAATATATATTTATATATCTAGTATATTTTAGCATGAAATGTTTTTTAAAAATTGTTTTGTTAACTTGCGATTCATATTTTTTTTTTTTACAATTTACCTTCTTATAATATATAATTTTTTTAATTTTCGTTTTTTGAAATTGAGTTTTGTTTTTTACAAAAATTGGGCTTTAATAATTTGAAAAATATCAATGCTAGAAAATATTTCTACATATATTATATATGTACATTAAATTATATTCAAAACAGAAAAAAAGTATATATATTATATTAACCATATAATTTTATTTTTAATCAAATTATGCTTTTAATCAGCTTTGGGTTCTTCTGCTTATTGGTTTGGGTTTATGGTAAAGAAAAAATTGAATTGATATAACTTATATTGTTAATAATATTAGTATTATTTGTAAAATTGTTTAAGTTATTATTATTATTATTGTTTTCAATCGAAAATTTGAAATTTTTTTTTATAGTATTTTAACTTAATTATTTAATAGCTTTATTTATTAAATTTGAACCGAATAAATGCTACGTACTTAATTTTAAATTGAATTTTAATTTATTTCAAATAAATTTAAAAGGTTGTTATTTTATTCCGCAGTTTTTTTTTACTTGAACCAGTTGGGAATTATAAATGAGCAGAGTGCTCCAGGCATAAATAATGTTCTCTCTTCGTTCTTTCTCCCATTTGGCTACAAGCAGGCCGAGCTGTGAGCTTCAATTTGATTCATTCATAATTCGTAATCAGAAACTGAACCGATTGCAAGAAGCTTTCAAATCCTTGGATGAATCCACCCATAAGCAGCTGCTCTTTTTGATCGCTGCTCCCGTCATGCCGTTGAAGCGTGTCGTGAATGATTTCAAGCGGCAGGAGGAGCAGCGTCGTCTCATGGCCGAATTGCGGATCGTCTACGGCAATGCGCTATCCGATTCAAATATGGGGCGAGCCGGCCGGACAAATCTGAACAGCTGGCAGATCTCCAGCATTCACAGCACCAAGCGGCGCTCCAAGCCCTTGGTGAAGTGCATGCCGAAGACCCACAGCCAGCCAACAACAACATGGAATGGCACGGATCAAGCGACCCACGTCATCGCCAGGCGCTACGAGATGCTCCAGCGCCAGGCAATGCGACACGCCAGATTCATGAACCATCTGAACGCGCGCCAGCAAACAACGGGCCAACGGACAAACCGCAAACAATCGAAATTTTGTTGTAAAACATTTAATCCGTTTATAGAATGAATATTACAAGTACAAATATATAGATACATATTTGTGTTCCAAGTGCAAAGAACAAAGCTATCCAACTATTAAATCATAGATAATGAAAGAGAGAAGGAGAGAGGAGTAGGAGAGAAAGTAAGAGAGTTCGAGAGAGAGTACGAGAGAGAGAGAGTACGAGAGAGAGAGAGAGAGTACGAGAGAGAGAGAGTACGAGAGAGAGAGAGAGAGAGAGAAAAGAGAGGAAGAGAGAGAGAGAGAGAGGAAGAGTACGAGAGAGAGAGAGAGAGAGAGAGAGAGAGAGAGAGAGAGAGAGAGAGAGGAAAGAGAGAGAGAAGGAGAGGGAGTGGAGTAGGAGAGAGAGAGAGAGAGAGAGAGAGAGAGAGAGAGAGAGAGAGAGAGAGAGAGAGAGAGAAGGAGAGGGAGTGGAGTAGGAGAGAGAGAGAGAGAGAGAGAGAGAGAGAAAGAGAAGATTAGAAAGAAAGAGAGAGAGAGAGAGAGAAGAGAGAGAAAGAAAGAGAGAGAGAGAGAGAGCAGACAAGAGAGAGAGAAATAAGAGGCAGAGGGAAAGTAAAATAGATAGAGAGAAAGATAGAGAGAGAGATCGGCAGAAAGAGAGAGAGACAGACAGGGAGAAAGAAAGTAACAACAAAAATATGAAAGAGAGAAAAAAGGGAGCGAGTAAATAAGAGAGCGACAGCGACTAAAAGGGCAAGAGAACGGCAAAGATAGTCAAAGGATAAGAGAGCGTTAGAGGGAGTGAGAGAAAGAGTCAATGAAAAAGAGCAAGATGTTGAAATCGAGCGAGTGAGTGAAAGTCACTTACTTATAAAAAAAAAACACCACTTTCGAAATAACACTTTTAAATAACACACACTCTGATGACTGAAAAAACCAAAAGTCTGCGGGCATTACTTGAATTCATGAGAATCGCAGAGAGGGGCACACATATCTTACTAAACTGTTAACATAAGGCCGCAAGCTCACTTACAACATTTTCTTAAATAAGTTATTGTCGTATGTCAACAGATTTAAGTTTTATGTATATATATGTATGTATATTTATGTATAGTTTATATATATGTATATATATGTATATATATATATATATATATATAATATAATATATAATATAATATATATATATATATATATATATACATATACACATTTATGATTTTTTAATAAGTTTTCATAGCTGTTATAAATGAATATAAATAAATTGCTCATGTGTACTCAGAGTACATACTTTATATCATTATAGCATTTCAAGATATGGGATCGGATCTCTAGAAGTTGAAAATCAGAAACTTTTGCTTTAGATGTCATACAGTGTATATATTCGTTCCGACATGGATGTCAGCTGAGCTCCGGGCAATAATATATTTTTCATCAAATAGTAGCGAGTTTTTCTTTCGGGCAGAGTCAATTTAATACACACACACACACACACTCCCACACACACGCCCACACACGTACACACACACACACTAGCACACGAGCACACTAGCACGAACGCAAATGCATACAATTTCAAGTGAAAACCGAACGCAAGAAAGAATCAACCAAAATTTTTACTAAAAATCACAACGTTAACGAAAACGAAAATCGGGTCAAAAGCAGAGAGGTTAAGAAAGAGAGACAGAGATAGCGAAAGAGAAAGACAGAAAGAGAGACAGAGGGAAAGAGAGAGAGAGACAGTGTGCGAGATAGGGGTGAAAGAGGCGGGCCGAGCGGAAGGGGGGTGCATAAAAAAATGCATCGCGGGCGCTTAAATCACTTGCGGCACGAGCGCGAAAATGACGGACTGCAACAGGTGCTGCAGGTGCCCGCCTCGGTCGGATGCGCCCCAATGGGCAGCACGGTGAGTTCATCGCGCAAGACCACCTACACCAGAACGGAGCTCATCCAGCGACCACCAATGGGTAAGTTGGTATACATTCAAAAAAAATATAAATATTTATATATACAAAGTTAATAAATTTTGGTTGCAAGCCCAAAAGAAATTACTCAGCGGTGCGGTTCATGGTTTAAATGCATTTTCGTTTGGTTCGTGAGCCTGGCTTGAACCCAATAATTTTGTGCAACGATATTTTGTTGCAACTAACTAATAAAAATTTGTTGTAGAATTGATTTAGATTGAAAATGCTTATGCTCAGTTTTCTAATGATTTTTTTGTACTTTTTTCACTTTTATCTTAATTGTTTTGAGCTTGCAGCCATGCAAATTAAAATTTAATATAGTTGGCTTAATTTACTTTCTGTTCTCTCTCTTTATCTTTCTCTCTCTCTCTCTCTTTCTCCTTGTCTTTTCTCTTTCTCTGGTAGCCTCCGCTGGCAACCGTTCAAAGCGTTTTGCCGGCTCGATTCCGGCGAATCGGGCGCCGGGCAATGCAACGTCCGCTCCAGCGGATGGAACTGGAAATCGACGTGTTGTGGGCACGCGCGGCATCTTTTTGCCGCGCGTGGCCAAGCTGGCAGCCGCGAATAACAACAGCAACATCAACAGCATCACGAGCACCAACAGCAACATGGCCAAATCTATATTGACGCGCAGCAAATCGCCCTTCAAGAAGAAACCTTTGGTGCAGGAAAAGTCAGCGCGACCAGCAAAGTTGCCCCAGCTGCAGTCAGAGTTGCCACAACCGGAATCGCAACTGAGTAGCAGCGGCAGCAGCAGCAGCAACTGCAGCAACAGCAGCAACAACAGCAGCAGCAGCGACCTGAGCAAAATAAATTTGGGGCAGGAGTTTCACCTGCCGGACGAGCAGAACAAGAGCTTTGTTTACCTGTGCAAGCCGGTGAAGAAGGTAAAGGAGCTGCTGATGGTGCGTCCGCTGCGCCACAGTGACGACAACGTCGTCGCGGGCGACGAAGCTGCCGAAACGAAGCCAGCAACAGCAGATGCTGATAGTGTTGATGATGTCAATCGCGATCGGGATCGGGATCGGGTTCGGGTTCGGGATCGCGATGCGGATGCAGGAGCGGAAGCGGATAATGATAGCGATCTGTTGAGCTGGTGCAGCAGCACGCATCGGCAAATGTTGCCGACGTCGAGTAGTCCGTTCAGGCAGCCCGAATTGGATTCGTTGCCGTTGCCGCTGCCGGAGCTGAATGCGGCTGCTGCTGCGGAATCGGAGGTTCCAGCGGAGCAAGGGCAGTGCAAGCTGGACATGGAGCTGGTCTGCCAGAATATACCGACGCTGCAGCGCGAGATCAAATTGCTGCAGTTGCTCGGCGAGAAATTGGAGGCGACGCTGCGCGCCAGCAACAACAACGACAACAACAACAATAATAGTATCAACAACAGCAACGATGGCATCGATATCAACGATAGCCACAGCAACTTGGCGGAGAACTGCATGTTTTACACGCCCCGCTCCACGCTGACCCTCTCCATCCACGAACCGGTGGCGATCGCCCAATGCGGCTGGCGTCGCGTCGAACAGCTGCCGTTGATGTGGCAGCGGGCGCGCATCGATTATCACGCTCGGTGCTTTGGCTATGTGCGGGAATACCGCATCGAGACGAAGACGCTAACCGAGCTGAAGAGCAGCGATGAATCGCAGTGGTTCTATATGCCGCTGGCCGCCGGCGGCGGCATGCAGCGCACCTCGTTCCGTTTGCTGCGCGAGAATCCGAATGTGCTGCTGCAGCAGCTGCGTCCGATGACGCCGGCGCGTCCGTTCAATCTGCTCGAACAGGATCCGATGTTCTTCAATAGCATGGTCGGTTACAGGGAGGTGGTGCAGCCATCAAAGGAGCAGCTATTGCCACGCGAATCCGGCGGCGGCAGCGTGCTCCACGGCCGCGATCAGCTGCCGTTCAGTTTTATGCCGTACTCGCGTCTCACTGTGGGCGGCCAAGCTGCCATCAATTGGTCCGGCGGCAAGATGAAGCAACCACAGCTGTCGGCGGCCATCAAGGACAGCTGCTCGGACACCGGCCTGCTGCGCCCGAAGCGGACCAAGTCAAAGTCGCTGCGACGCGGCAGTCGGCGTCCGGTGCCGCCGCTGAAGTTGCAGGGACGCGAACTGGAGCCGCGTCTGCAGGCGCATCTGCTCAAGACCGTACTGGTTGGCATTGTCCAGGTGGCACTCTTTCTGGTGCTCATCATGGCCTTCACCTATCCGGACGTACGCTGCTGAACCGGACACCGGACTCTTTTTGTTTGCCTTTACTTCTGTTCGCGCTGGTTTTGGGACAGACAACCAGGGGGGCGGATGCTGGTGGGAGTGTGTGGTGGGGCTTGAACTTGGGCTTGACATAGATTTTGGGCGCCCCCTCTCCCCCCGACTATCTTATTTATTTTCTGGTTTGTAATTTGTTAAACATGCATTTGTTGCGTGCCTTTTGAATGCCGATCAGCCTAGCAAAAGGGCTCGAGGTGAAAAGGACGAATGTTAATAAAATTGCATGTGTAACTGAAGCTATAAAAAAACGTTTTTGGGAATGCGTATCGATATCAACATCGATTTCTATCGATATCGATTTATCGATTTAACTAGGAATGCGATTCGATACGGCGATATCGATACTAAGATGCGAAATTTAGGTAAACCCGATATGGTAATCAAGTCGATAAATATGGAATGCATCGATATTTAATAATATGTATCAGGAAATATTAAACAACAACAGTAAAATACTTCTTTCAAGCACTTAGAGACTCTAAATTTTTTTTACTATACGAGCAAAGTTCTCTTTTCTTTTCTTGCCTGAAAAAATAACTCTTTCTCTTTTGAATTTTCAATTTGTACCGATTGGATTTTCTGCATTTGAAAGATATATACACATTTAAATATTTAAGTAATTTGATGCTTCGCTCATTTATTTTTTCACTTGAAACGGTTTAACCGTTTTGGGTAATGGAAAAAAAGAAAAGTGCTTCAATATAATAATTATAGATTTTTTACGAACTTAAGATTATGTTTTTTTTTACAATTTCAAACGGTTAACCGTTTTATTTTAAGCATCAATAAAATGTTACAAAACGATTTTTTTATGTTCCGATTAAAAGTTTATTTCAAGCTTTTATTTTATATACAGCTTTTATTATTATATATAAATTTGTGTGTATGTATGTGTGTATGTATGTGTATGTGTGCGTGTGCGTGAGTGTGTGTGCGTGTGCGTGTGCATCCAAAACCCGTATTTTTGCATCTTACATCTATAGTTTACAGTTGACCTTTACCCGTTTCGTGTAGACCTTGTGCTGCGCTGCTTTAGCTAGAAAAACTTTGTGTATCGGGTAAGCGGTTTTTATTTGTTTAATTTTAGCGGGTAAGCGTTTAAGCGGTTGGTGGTTTGCGTTTTGGTTTGCGCGCATGCCGCGTGGCATTGCTAAATGGAAATGCAAAGCAAAAGTTAGAAATGTGTTTTTTTTTTCAAATTGCAAAGTCGTGAAAGTAAAACGGTTAAGCAAGCGGAAACGGTTATGATAGCAGTTACAGATGCCGTAAAAATGCAGCAGAAAGAAAAAGGAAAAATGTAAAGCCATTAAATTGTAATAGGAACCTAATAGTTTGAATGTTGAATCGGCAATGAAGTGCTTAAATATATAATATATAATTTTTATAAATTATTAAACAAATTGGTTCACGGCAAAATACAATAGAAATACAATAGAAAGCGAAAAAAAGGAAACAGCGAAAAAAAGGAAGCAAAAGAGAAGCAAAGTACAAAAAATAAGACAAGTTGCAGTCGGGTGTAACCGACAGCGCGCAACTCGTTCACAGTTCACAACTATGACAAGTAGCCTGACATTATTTGTGAACATAAAAATGCAGAATCAGGACTAGGACAAAATTATAGCTAAAATGTCATCAAACATGTAAATCGGCTAAGTTTTGACAAAGTTATGGAAGTTTGAAATATGGGAGCTATGGATCCGAAACGAACAGACGGACAACATGACGTACATTGCACAAACACAATATGCAGTTTTTAACTTCGTGAACGAGTTTTATAAGATATGTAATTATTATAGGTTAGAACTATTGTGTGGTATAATATAAAACTTATTTAAATATATCGTTTGACAAATCGACTTGGTTGACATTTGCTACTGGTTACCGGTAACAGTTTGGCAAATTTTGCGTTTAAAACGGTTATAAAACATTTGAATCTGTTATAAATCGGTTATGAAAAAAGCTATAAATAGCTTTTAAATTGATTATAAACCAGTTATAAATCAGCTTTCAACCGTGTACAAATTGCTTTTAAGTTGGCTAAAAATTAGCTCAATATCTGTTATGAATCGGATATAAACCGGTTATTATTCATTCATGTCATGAATCGGTGCTTAAACGGTTAAAAACGAGCTGAAACCGTTTGCGAATCGAGTTTGAATATAAATTGATCAATGAACCGGTGCTAAGCCGGTAATAAATTGGTTGGTTATCAGTTGTAAATTGGTTGCTGGATCGGTTACGAACCGGTTGTAAATGGGTTATAAGTCGAGCAAACATAGCTTTCGAATCGGCATCAAAATGGTTATGCGGCTAAACATATGCCACGAATAAGTTAAAAAACGCTTGTAAATCGGTAGCGAATCGGTTTTATAAATATTCGAAAACCCAAAGCCCAAAACACTTACCGCACAATCAATGGGAAGACGTTGTTGTCGTCGGGCGCCCGATAGTCGCGATAGTAGAGCAAATAGGGGGATCTGTTGTTGACAAAAATGGGCGGAACGCCGCCGCCCGTGTTCGAAATGATGGCAATATCGGCGCAGTTGCGGAACGTTTCTGCCGGAGAATAAAGAGAGTAACGGAAATGTGGATTGGATTGGAAGAAGGGTAACTCACCAGCTTTACCGCAGCCGACGGCTTCGGTGCCATTAGAGCAGGTGCCCCACATGTTGGCGGTGTAGTAGGTCCACTGTAGGACGCACTGGGTGCAGGTGACATACGCCGGCAGACGGACGCGGTAGCGGAAGATGTCCTTCTTCTTGGTGTCGCGCGGTATCAGAAATCGATGCTCGCGACTGCCCGAAATGAACAGCGGATAGCGATCGAAGCACTCCTGTGTGGCCTCCTGGCGCGGATTGTTATTGGGACACAGATACATCTCGAAGCGGCCATAATGATTGGCAGTCAGCTCCACCTCGACGTCGATCTCCTGGCCGGCGGTGTAGTAACGGGAAATGATACCCTTCGCGTACTCGCCGCCCGCCTCGTGCGGTCGCGGCGATTTCACGTGGTAAGCGTCGCCACAGACGCCGCAGCGTCCGCTGTTCTGCTCCCACTGGACCGCATAGCCGCCGCAGAAGAGCTCGTTGTCATTGTAATTGACCGGATTCGGGTAGCCGAAGCGCCACATCGCATTCCGTGCCGGCGGATCCATCAGCCGGCCATGGCCCATAACCAGTGGCAACAGCGTCAACAGTGCCTACAATAAAACGGACTCGGTTCGGTTTCATTCAATCGTGTCCGGCGTGTCCGAGGTGCCACTTACCAATCCAACCAGCATTGAACCTCCCGTCATCCCCTGCCCAACGGGGCTCCTCGAGTGGCGGCGCATCTGCAAAGAGCAACAGACACAGTTAACACAGACAGACGGCGCATAAATTTGAATGCATTTGCTGGAAGCAAACGGGTTTCCTATTTCCACCTCACAATGGGCACAAACAAAACAAATTGCAACAATAATCTACTAAATATAATTTAAACAATAAATTGTATTTATTTAAGCTTCTTCTTACTGGAAAAAAATTTTAATGTATTTAAAAAAATAACAAAACTTTGTTCAGAGAGCTGAATAGAGTTTTAAACATAGAAAAATGTGTTTCCTTATTTATTATTTTCTATTAATTTTAATTAAATTGAAAATTTTGTTTATATTCGAAAGTCTCTTGTTAGTGGTATAAACTTTTAATTGTTAAAAACAAAAAATAAAAAGTACAATTTTATTAAACATAAATATTTTTTTATCAAAATATTTTTATTTAAGTTCGAAAATCTGCTGCTCCTCAAATAAAGCAACAAATTTTTGTTTGAAAAATATCATAGGAATGCATTTCTAAATACTTTATGAAATATTATAATCATTTAAAATTTGCTGAGAAGTGTAAAAAATGTATGTTTAAAATTATAATTATAAATTGATTAAAATCTCAGAAGAATCAAATCTTAAACAAGCTCTTGTTGATTTTTTTGACGTAAAAGTTTTGAAAACAACTTGAGTAACATTTTTAAGCGTACTTTGAATTTTTTGAAAATAAAACAATTGTTCAAGTCAAGCAAACTAAAAAATATTTGTATTTTTTTAAAAGATTCATTTTTAGTATTTTTTTAAAATTTGTTGCTTCAACGTTTTTAGTCTACTGTGCCAAAGTATTCCCATACCAACATGCAAGGACATCCACCTGATCTGCTGCTTTTCTTTGTCGCTTTTTTATTAAACTTTGTAATTTTACGGCTTTTTTGTTGCTGTTGTTTTTTTTTTAGTTGCGTGTTGTTTTTCTTCTTAGGTTTTCACGTTTTTGAGCCTGTCAGGGCGCAAAAACTGTCAAAGGCTGCGATCTGTTTATATTTGTATTTTCATTTAGCTTTTTGTTGCTGTTGCTGTTGTTGTTGCTGTTGTTGCTGTGAACATTTTTATGGCCTCATCTAGTTTACGCACAAGTGGCACCGCCCTGGATACGCAGCTGGGCTCATTGGGGCTCTTGGAGCTTGGCTCTTGGGCAGAACGGGTTTTCATTTTTCATAGCCGGCTCCCAGCATGGTTCCTGACACCCCAACACGAGATCGGTGCGGTTCTCAGATTGCGAAAAGTGCGCGTCTAAAAATATATGTTTACACATACATCGATATATATATATATATAGGTATGTGTATGTATGTGCGTGAGCCTCATTATAAGCTCAAGTGTTATTTATTTATGCGGCGATATGAGAAGCTGCCATCAAACGATATTATGCACAATATGCATATTGATTAAGACGAGCGCTCAAATACCAAACATTGGCCATTGACTCTGCCAACGGAAGCAACAACAGCTAACATCTACTCGTATTGTATAATCAACCAGAAACAAAAAACCAAAATATGATAAAAAGAAAAGCAGAAGAAATACAAAAACAAAAAAAAACAAAAACAGAAAAAAATGCTGATGAGACACGGGAATTTGTGCGCATCCATTTGCATAAATTCCCAAACAAATAAAAAACAGTTCAGTTCACAGATGTCAAGTGACAAAAAGCTAAGAATTACTAAAAAATAAATATATATTTAAGCTTAATAAAACAATTAAAACGAGCGTTGCAGTCGGGTGTAACCTACAGCGCAATACTCGCTGCGCCAATGAAAACATTTTTGGTTTCAAAAATTATTCATTTTCTTAACAATACAAAAAAGTAATGAAAAAACAACATTTTAAACGAGGCATTTCTATTTATGTGTAAAATCAATCTAGAATGCCAAAATTCCATCAAACATAAAAATCTTTTCAGTTTTGACTAAGCTATAGGAATTTTAAATATAGAAGCTATAGATCCGAGGGCTTTCCATGTCAAAATTTTTGTCAAATTTGACATGATTTTTTGCAAAAAAATTAACCCACTTTGAATCACTTTTGAGGTCGTTTTTTACTAATTGTGACAACCACAATTGATTAAAAATTTCAATTCGCAATTTAAAATTTGTAAAGTAAATTGTTCTAAAAAGAATGAATTTAACTCAAAAGTTTTATTTATTTGCAATATTGCATTTATTTGAAATGTGGCTTTAATTTAGATACTTAACCACGATCAAAATGCCATCAAACAGGTTAAAAACAAGGAGAGCTGCTGAAATTTCAAATACAGAATAATCTTTTAAAGCTAGATAGGAGAAATTTGAAGAAAAAAAGTTTTTGTAGGCCTCTGCCTAAGCTAAGAATTCTTCAGAGTTGAACAAAAGTTGAACGGTCTTTTAAGAGCCATGCGATAACTTTTTACCGACGAAAACATATCGATCAAAGGCTGTGTGGCAAATTGGAGGCTGCTAAGTTGACTGCTTGATTTAACAGCCGCCTTTTGTGCTTGCATTAACTGTTGGCATGTAATTAGGCTTGAACACTTGAATTTTAATTGGTGACGATGGGGCGGGCAAACAGAAATCAATAAGCTGCCAGACGACAAGGCTCACTCTATGTGTGTGTGTGTGTGTGTGTGTGAGGTAATTGAGCGTGTTGCATGCAACGCAGGAGCCGCACAATGGGGCAGCTTCGCGCGGCAGTTGCCAGGCAAATTGAAAGCGCAGCCAAGTAAGCGATTAAGTGCTCCAAATTTATTGCCGTGCAAAAGGCAAGCGCAAAAATAAAAAACATTCAATTCAAGTCGAACTACAAATGCTCTAATTCGTCTTAAAAATATTGACAAAACTATGTAAAGCGATTGACAAAACTTTGCATTTAAAAAAAAAAACCAGTTGCTTTGAAACTAATTTAAAATTTCTTAAATTTAATATGATTCACATTGCACAAATCAAAAGCAAATAATTTGACTTGAGTGCGAAATGTTCACAAGAATTTTTGCACTTTAAATAGCCGTAAAATCTTCGCAATAAAAGTGGAACGTTTTTAGATTAACTGCTCAATTCGCACCAATAAAAAACAGCTTTGAGATATTTAAAATTGGCTGCATTTGATGAATTTTTTGTGACTTTATAAAATTTCAGAAAAACCTATTTAAATTGGACTGTTTGCTTTATTTGCTGTTTCTCGTAAAAGATTTTAAGATCTCGTTACTCCCACACAGAAAATTACAGGGTATGCGTGCGTCGTGTTAACAATTGCATATCCTTGCTGACCCCCACGGCGACAACGTTTAAAATAATTGTCCGGCAAATTAAAATGCATGAAATATTTTTTATTTTGCGTTGAATGCCGAAAAATTGAAAATCATTGCAGAAATTAAGTTGTAAATTAAGCAAATTGCCAAAAGGAGCTCCCCAAGCGCCAAGCACAGTGGCTGTTGTTATTATTATTGTTGTTATTGTTGTTGTCGCGTAATTGTTGTTTTTCTTTGGCATGCGAAACTTATTTGTTGTTGTTTATTTTGCCTCATGTCTTTTGGTGTTGTGCAATTGACAGGTCCCGATTTATATGTTGGCCCAAAAAAAAATATATATATATGTATACATGCATATATATTTTATGCGTGCCTTTTTTTTGTGTTGTTGCGCAACCGTTAAAAAAACATAAAAGGGACACGAAATTGTAAAATTGGTATTTGTGTTGAATATATAGAGAAGATTGAGGTATGTATAAAATATATTAAAAGTACTATATAGATTTACATAGGAATTTAAGATATTGTAAATTAAATTATAAAATAACAAACGACATTTTTTGACAAGCTTAATAAAAAACGAACTCATATTAATATATCTGAGGAGATTGCTGGATAAAAGCGCTTCAACGAGACGTCTTCTGAGAATATACCCACTCGACCTCCCCACTGTTAAAGTACACCCACCCCCTCCCCCCAAATAGTCCAAAAACCAAAAAAATAAACTAGTGTTGAGTTAAAACACTTAGCAAACAAACACTTAGCAAACAAAATTAAGAACTATGTAACTTAGCATTTATTATACCCTATAAATTCATAAAGATTTGTGATGTGTAGAAAACTCGATTGGCTTTTGTTATTTAATATATTATTGTATTCTAATAATATTGGCGCCAAGAAACGTTGCTTTAAATATGTAAATAGACACCAAACATAAGCAAAACTTATATGGCCCTATCTAATAATTTATATAACAAAAAAAAAACACAATTAAATGCGTCACAAAGGCAAAAAAGACTGGGCCCATAAATAATTATAATTATTGGCGATACGCATAATAAAAGCTAAAATACAATTTTTTGAGCAAGTCACGATTTTTGGTTAGCCGCAAATGACAAATTGTTAGACAAAATTTTCGGGAAACAGTTTTTGATTCGAGGTCGATTTACAAATTGAAATTGGATTCAAAAAAAAAAATAGGTATCAGATTCTATTTTTGCCGTTCTCGTGTTTGTTCTTTGTTCGCATTATTTATCAATTTCTTTTTGGCACGAGCGAATTAATTACGCGGCAAATTAAGCGGCTCACTAATTTGGTTTTCTTTTTTTTTTGGGATTGGTTTTCTGGATAGGTCAACATCAAAAGTTGGCAAAAGAGAAAGACGCCCGCGCTCCACTCAAGAATTGGCACAAATCAACAAAAATAGTAGTAGAACATTTAAAAATAAAACGAAGAAATTATCAAAACAAAACAAACAACAAGATAAACAACGAAATAAACGAAATTCTTGGTGTTCTATTAGTGCGATTCGATTCCGATTCAATTTGCATTTTGTATACTCAGCCATGACCAAAATATACATTTTTATATTGGTCCATTGAGCCCTATTAACGGGCCGCGAGTCTGCCGATAAAGCGACTAATGGACTTGACGAGCTCATTAATAAATCGCCAATAAATAAGTCAGCCAAATGTAAATGTCCATCAAATTGGACAGCAGCCAGCCCCGATTAAAGTTCTTTTGTTCAATGCTGATAAACTGTGGCGAATAAAGCTTCATAGCTCCAAAAATCAAAATACTGTAATTCATCATATGAATAAATACATATATGTATAAAATCTAGTATACCTGATAGTTAAAGTTAATTTGTTAACTTAAGAAAATGCCACCGGCAAAGTTAACGGCTTGGTGTCTTGTGAACTTGTTCGTTAAAAATATACGTTAAGGTTCGCTGGCTATTTAATCGATAAATTA
The DNA here is from genome assembly GCA_035043915.1 of Drosophila paramelanica. Taxonomy (NCBI): domain Eukaryota; kingdom Metazoa; phylum Arthropoda; class Insecta; order Diptera; family Drosophilidae; genus Drosophila; species Drosophila paramelanica. The sequence continues at coordinate 4,534,237 of JAWNMO010000559.1, forward strand.
TCGATTGGTAATTAGCAAATCGATAAATATTTTGTCAAATAATATTAAATCAAAATAGCTTATTAAATCGATAAATAGTTTATACAATTAAAATCGATAACTAATAAATTGATAACAATTTTATCGATTACCATTTATTTACCAAAATTATAAATAAATAACAAAAATATACATAAATATACATTTTGAATCGATAATTTTCGTTGTTAAATAAACTATCGATTACCTATATAATTTGCATTATGGATAAACGAAGAATCGACTCTATATTGATATATTGAGACACTATTGGAACATTTAGGGAAAATGAGTACTAAAGTTGTGAGTTGTGTCTTTAAATTGAACTTCGCCTCCTTTTTGGTGTTATCTTTTACAAAACGTGCAAAATTTGTTTGCCATTTGAATTTGGCAGTTCGAGTGAATTCGAATTGTTCCCAAATTGTTTGCTGGCTATTGTGGGTAGATATACATATATGTACTGTATATAGTATATATCTGCCATGCGGATCACGTAGAACACACGACTACATGGTATGGCATATCCATCAAACATGCGTAAATTTTATAATGAAATCGAACGGTCATCCAAATGCCGCTGACATCGATTGTCAAACGATCGATCGATCGATCCAACGGCAGATCGGTGCGATCTAAAAAACTAACACTCCCCATCCACTCACGCTATCCGTGTAAACTATATACAAATGTCGCTTTATATCAAGGCAAAAAAAAATGTGTCAATGTGTCAATTGGTTTTTTTTCTTCAGCTTTTTCTGATGTTAGCCAAGAAATAAATAAAAAAACCGCAAATAAATAAAAGTTTTAAACAATTGCCAATTAGAACAAAGAAAAAAAATAATAAATAAATAAAATAAAAAAAAATAGAGAGATTTTTATATACACGTTAAATGTTGCTCCATTTATAACTAAAACTGAGTGCTTTGTCTTAAAACTGAAATTAAAAGCTAAAAAAAGGAAAGAAGAAGCAGCCGCTTGACAGGCGTGGGAACAAGCGTGCCAAAGTCTGGTACAACAAGTTTCAGTTGTTGTTGTTGTCGTATCTGCCGCTGCTGACCACAATTGATGACCCTTGCTTAACTGGGCCTGAACTTGCGGGCATCCTTTGGTATTTAAAAATAATATTCATTTATATAAGTAAAAAGCCGCTTTAGCCGACTTTAAAATAAGATGCAGATGCAGAGAGATGATAACTGACACTGCGATTCGGAATGCTCGGCTTACGAGTGTGTTGCCAACAATTCAAGGTCAAACGATTGTGGCCAACAGCCAGCTGAGCGAAAGAGCCACATCTTTGGGCCAAACTACAAATGTCTGGCATATCCAGCCTAAAATCAGCTGTGTAAATTTATCTTTAAATACTCCTTTATATAATTATTATATATATAATTATATATATATATATATATATATATGTTCATTGTCATTTGTCAAATGTAAATTGAATTTCAAATTAAATAAAATTATTAATTGAATTGTATTTATTTAAAGAAATATATGTATCGGAAATTTGGTGCAGCTAAAACTTATAAATAATTTTGAAATGAATAAATTAATGAATATTTAAATAATTACATTTTTATTATTATTGCAATTTTATGCAGGTTTTTTTTGTTTTCATGAAATGGTTTTTTTTTGTTATAATTCACTGTATGTGAATTAGAAACTTAAATATTATTAATTACAATAATTTTTAATTCATTTTTAGTTTTCAGAAATTAGAAAAAATTAATATTTTGCATAAGATTGCAATGTAATGTATAATAAAGTATATTATAAATTTAAAATTGTGAAAAATTAATTTTTGTTGTAATTGTTCTAATTAATAATTAAAGTTTACTACAAAGCCAACCAACTCATAAATAAAGCTGTTGATAGAAAGTAAAATGAATATTAAAAATCAGTTTTTCTTGCGCAATGCCGTTGACTGAACATTTCCCGAATAGGCCAACAAAATAAAAAAAAAAAAATAAAAAAAAATTACTTTTGCTTTCTTTTCAAAAATGTTCGAACCAAAACGGGCTGATTCGTGCCCGTCCGCCCCCCTAAAACAATGATGGGCGGGACGTGATGCACATAAATTGTATTGTTTTTCTTTTTGTTTTTGTTTTTATTGTTTTTATTTTAGTTAATGCGATTATCGAGCACTCGAGCATTATTTTGACTGGTTACCAACTCGACTTCTGGCTAAATGGCTTGAGTCAGAGCCAAGTTAACAACAACAAAAAAGAGAAAAACAAATTTGTTTAATTACAATCGAGAGCTCATTGAAATGCACAAATCGCTGTGAGTTGTGGCTGTGGCTTGGGGCCACATAAAATCCAGTGCCCGGCCCCAAACTTGACATTTTTCTCTCTTTTCCCCCATTTTTGTTGTTGTTGTTTTTTCATTACTCGTAAACCCAAAAGACTTTGCTAAGCGCTAAACTCTCGAAAAGTTGTGTGTAGCGGGATTCTATGTACTGCACATTGTCATTGCACACACACACACACATACACTCAGTCGTGTATATATTGGCTTTACACCCCTCTCATTTCGATTCGGATTCGGGCCTCTTTAGTATGCCAGTCGGGTGTTTTCCCAACTGCGTTGACTTTGAACGCTTCTGAAGAAGGTAACTGCGGCCAGCTTCGATATGGCCCAGAGTTGAATAATCGAACCAGGTATCAGCTGTGTATCGTTTATAGCTAGCATTTTCGGGTGCTATTTATATCATGAGGTGTCAGCAATTGGAGCAAATTAAATAATTCAATTACATTTCAATAAAATTTAAATATTGATTTATAAGTTTGCAATTTTTATATTATATTTATTAAATTTCTATGCAAAACAGGTCCTTATGTCCTTGTCTAACCTAACTTAACCTTTTTCAACATAACCTTATTTTAACCTTACTTATTGCCCACCTAACTAACTTTTTCACGTTGCCTAAACCTAACCTAACTTTAAGTTATTATAAATTTATATTTTCCAAAAACTATTTTATTTACTTTTTAAAGTTTAACAGAGATATTATAATATAAAATATTGTATAATAAACTGTATAAATTTTACAGGAAAATTGAAGGGAATTTCTTTAAAATATATTATTTTTCAAACAAGTTCAAAAATCCAGCAGTCGAAGTTTCGACACAAATTTCTGTACTAAAAAACTTACAAATATATTGAATTAAAGGAAATTTTTAAGAAATTGTATATTAAATAAAGTAAATATTATAATAAATAAATTTTTAACTATATTAAACACTAATTCAATTAATTTGTAATGTAATTTAAAAAAATTAGTGTCACAAAACACAACTAATTTGAACTAAATGCGCAGATATCCAAATTCAAAATTGAAGGCACTTCCAATTACTGGAAACTTTTAATTTTCAGTGTAAACAATGCATTTCAATTTTTCAGATAAAAAAAATATTTATGCTTTCTGCCATAAATGCCAAAAAACACAAAAAACAACAACAACAAAATAACTGCACGAGAAACAAAACAAAACAAAATCAAAATAATGTAAAAATATTTTCTGCACATTACACTTTATGCATTTTTTTGATGTGATCAAAATTTAAAAATAAAACTTTTCAAGGTCTTGCAGCACGCACACACAATAAAAAGTGAAGTATTTAAACAATTTTTCATATATATATATTTTTTCACTCGTTAAAAATTAAAAAAAATTTCAAAAATTACCTGAACAGCAGCGAACTTAAGCACAATAATTTATCAATTGATCTTGCACTTGAAAGCACTTTTTCTTTTTGAAGGAATTACAAAAACAAAAATAAAATATCAGCGACACTGGAAAACACACGCACTGTAGTGGAATTCTCACGCGCTGCGCGTAGGATACGTTGCTTTGGACTAGACTGGAACTGGAACTGGAAGCGGAGGCTGCGTATTGCAATTCGAAATTCGAAATTCGAATTGGAATTGGAATTGATATTGGGGAGTGTGTTTGGTTGGCGCGTGCTTTGCGTTTGCGCAGCCGCAGTGTTCTGAGTTCGTTTGTCGATTTGCGCTCGAATTTCAACAGCTTCAACAACGGCGACAACAAGAACAACAACAACAGCAATACCAACAGCAACGACAACGGCAGGGCAAGGTAAATACGCTTCCGAGTCCCGTCTTATTTTTAATATCGAATACGTCGTCGTTTTCAACGCGCGTCGCTGCGACTGAATCGATTGCCGCTGCCTCGGCTCTGCCGCTGCCGCTGTCGCTGCTTCTGTTCGCTTTACGCGCTACGCATGCGCAGTGCGTCGGTGTTGGCGCTGCGACATCGATGCCTGCGTCGCAGCCAGCGTCAACGTTTCGCTGTTGTCGCCTTTGGTATTGGAGATGCGCGTAACTGTGATTTTAATATTACGGTGGCTGCCAATTGTAATCGTACTCGTACGCGTATTGTGCATATCAAAAGATAGTGAAAGCGTTTATTATGGTCGCTTTTGCATAAATATCGTTTGGTTTGGTGTTTTTGTGCGCGTCTAAAAATGATGATTTCTATTAATACACTAAAAAAAAACAACAAAAAATAATTAAATAAAAAAAATATTATATATTATATATTATATATATTATATATTAATTTTGGGTGAGTACAAATTCTAACTTTGTTTATTAATATATATCTTATATATAAAAATTGTATATGAATTAACCAATATCGGTTTTATCAGGTATACGAACTTTATTAAGACTTTTTCTATGAAACGCCAAAAAGGCAATTGTTTTGTTTGTTTGCACTGAAATTTCAATTCGTTAAATAAATTTTACTGAAAAAAATTAAAAAATGAGCATATATTTAGGACATTAAAATTTGGTATAAAAGGTCCTTCCCAGCTCATTTTTTCTTGTTCAATTTTCTTTGCTTAAAGGTTAGCGACGCAATCTGGCAATTCTTTTTAGTTTTCCAAAATATAAAGTTGTATAATTTCAAATATAGTTTCGCAGATGTTCAACTCACATAATATGATTTTAAGGCAGTTCAAAGAAGATTTTTACAAACTGTGACTCGCAATCCGTTACAAGTAACTGGAAACTGTTGACTTGCTCATCTCTAAATTGTTGCGTATGCAAAGGAATCTACGCTTTGCTGTTGTTGTGGTTGTTGTTGTTGCGGTTGTTGTCTCGCTCTCTGCTGCAGTCGCCTCGTGCGCTTTGTGCATTCTTCGCATTTGCCCTTGGCGCAAGCGTGTTTTAAAGGGACTAGACAAGGGGAGGGGGGCTACACGAGGCGGTGGCACGTTCATGTGTGGGTTGTGTGTGATGATTGCACTGAGTCAGTGTTTGGAATTGGGTTTCGGTCTGCGTCTGGGCTTGGACCCGGGTCTGGGCCTAGGTCTGGGTCTGGGCCACAGCCCAGCGGACTTCGAGTGTGGCTAATTGTCAGACCGTCGACTGATTAATCATCCGACAAGTGGAGGCCACTTACATGCTACGCATGCCAAAAGGGCCACAGTTTCACTAACAGCCTTGGCCAAGTATTTCCGCCAACGGATTTCGAGACTTTAAGCCAGAGAACGAAAGAGAGGCAGAGATAGAAGAGAACAGCAGTGGCGTCCTCAATGGGGGGGCTACGTTAAATATATATAAAGAAAATATATATAAAGAGAAAAAATTATAGGAATAATTGGGTTTTATATGTGGCAGATAGGAATAAAATGTGTTTTAACAAAGTGTTTGAAATCACTTTGAAAACTTTACATTTTGTTGAAAGTTTATACAGATATGTATATATACATATATCCATATGATTGATAGGATAAAAAATTATTTAAAAAAAATTTTAAAAATTTATAATTAGGTTAATATGAGAATGAAGGTTTGCTAAATTGTAAATGGGAAAACAAATTTCTTATAAGAGTCGATAAATATCGAGTATATAAAAAATTGAAATAGCTCTAGTTAATTTAAAATATATATATTTATTTAAGTTTATATGGCAAGTTGGTAAATAAATGTTGTAAAATGCTATTATTATAATTATTTTAATTTGCATTTTTAAATAAATATTTGTTGATTAGAATCAGCATTATATTAAACAATGGAGGTTAATTAGAAAAGTTAAATTGTGTATTTTGAAAAACACTCTAATAAATATTTAGTTAATACATTATATATTAAAATCTGTAGTTGAACCATATTAAAATTGAAAAAATCTTTATATATAGCATATTAATTAGGAAGCTATAGTCGAAAAGAATTTAAAATAAATAGAAACTTGTATAAGTTAATTTATATTCTACATAAAATGTATATAATGATCAACTTTAACCAATTTATTGAATTTACATTTTTGGATCGTTTTCATAAGAGCGCCCCTTTTGAGTGTAAGCCACTGTTGTTGTATGTTATTTATGTCGCATTTTGTTTAAGCAGATTTTGATTTATGTCGTCCACTTTGAGTGCTGAATATGAAATCAATAGATCGATTTGTGGGCCGCTTTTGCAAATTGAAATCGTGACTTGAAGCTTTAGATAAGGCGCTGGCCAAATGTAAAGGTAATTGATACAGAAACCAGAACAGAAACAGACACAGAAATAGAAAATAGAAACAGCTTCAACGGGTTCAACGAACTCAACGCACTTTTCAAATAGCCCGCTATAGTTTATAACTGTATAACAGTTGTTGTGCAATTAATGGGCAGCACTGAACAACAGCTGATGCCAAACTGATGCGCAGGACATTCGCTTAACAGCGCCAGAGAGAGAGAGAGAGAGAGAGAGAGAGAGAGAGAGTAAACGTGTGAGAGGAGACTTGCTGTTAGCAACAGAGAGAGTTTTTAAATTGAGAGTTTGAATATTTGTATTTAGTCTTTTGTTGTAATTCTCGTTTTTTGTGGTAGCCGCATTTATTGCCCGATGACTAACGCCAGTGGCTCCGGCTCCGGCCACGTTTGCGGCATGTCGGCACGGCAATTTCCACTCCAAAATTTTATTGGCACGGCCTGTCCCAAAAAGGCGTGTTTTCGATCATTAAGAAAAGCGAAAGTCGCTGCAGATTTCCCAACGATTTTCGCACGACATTTTTCTAGCACATTTTTGCATGAGATTTTTTTTTTGATTTTGCTTTTGTTTTTTCGTTTAATTTTTTTTTTGCGTAAAAGGAATCGAACATGTAATTAGCGCCAGCTAATGGCACACTTGACTTAACACACACACACACTTACACACACACACACACACACACACACACACACACACACAGGCACTCACACACACTTGTGCGGCTGCATTGGCGCACTTGAGCGCCAAGTACATTACGCATACGCCCCGTTGGCCCGCAAAGTGCCAAAAAAAAATATTACAAAAAAATAAAGGCGAGAAAAAATGGTTAAAAAAACAACAACAACAAACTTAGGCTTAGCATTAGATAAAGGCGCTTAAGGGTGACAGGGACGCCTCATTCACTGGCAATTTACACGCTTTTTTTGCAAGTAATTTAATTTCAAATATGCGAAGCGCACTGTTTTTTTTCCTCTCTCTCTGTGGGCGTGTCAACTGAAATTGCCGCCTTAGACTGTCTAATGTTAATGTCGCGCATAGAAAATTGCGGTCCAAGTAGGCGAGGGGAGGGCTCTGAGCTTACAAGTGCGTGAGTGTGTGTGTGTGTGGGTGTGTGTGTGTGGGTATGGCTGTGTGTGTGTGGTTTTTGTAAGTGTCATTAACACGGCAAAGCGACCGCAAAAAAGCGCAAAAGCATCTCCAACTAAATAATACGCATACATATGCATAACTCACGCTTTAAATACGTGTGTTTGCGTGTGTGTGTGTGCTAGTGTGTGTGTGTGTGGCAAGCTAAGCACCAACAAACACAACAGCAACAAAAAACTAACAACTTGGCTAAACAAATGCAACAACAACAAAATAATTTTAAGTGCTCTTGGCGAAAGTGCGCGACTAAAAATTACCCTACATATTGCTTAAAATGTATTCACATTTATTTACATTTCTTGAAATCTCAATCTTAGCCACAAAAATAATTTATATGGTATATATCTATATACAAATATTTATATATTTAAGTATATGCCAAACATAAAGTTTTAGTATCTTTTCTAGAAATGTTTAATATACTAAAGGGTATGCAAAATTCACGCAAACCCATTCAATCTTGCATATAAGATGATTAATGAAATGTGTGTTCTTATGCCCATTTACACAAGCTTATTATACCCATTTTTATGCATTTTTAATGATAACAGGGTATCAAAATGCTGGCTAAAATAAAATTGTCATATAAACTAAGGCAAAAAAGCTAAGAGCCAAAAACACAACACACAAACGAGTGTGTGTGACAGAGAGGGTGGGTGCTGTGGGTCTGTGTGTGGGTGTGTGTGGGTGGTGTGTGTGTGTGTGTGTGCGGCAGCTGAAGAGATGATACAGATTGCAAGGCATTTAGTTATGCAAAAGTGCTTCGTCCTGCGCTGGTGCCCTCTCGACTGCCCTCAGCCAAATGTTGCTTAAATAGGACACACACACACACACACACACACACACACACACACACACACACACACACACACACACACACACACACATGCAGCCGCAGGGTGCTGACATTTATGACTATGATAAGGCATTTTTTTTGTTAAATTATCATCATCAAAATATGATGTGTCATAGGCAACATAACAAAATAAAATATATAAAAGCATATAAAGGAAAGCGCGATTAAAATTTTTGGCAAGTGAAAATTGCACTTTAAAATTGTGCATTTCCTTTTTTTGCACTTTGCACATTAATTATCGTCAATGTCTAATCGATTTAGGGATTTGTAAAGCTTATTGCAAAGCATTATTTTAATGATTTAAAAAACCCTGCACTATGTTGTATCGATATTCAGTTTTTTTATAAAGTGTGAAACCATAAAACTCCAAAAAAAAATTCATTTGTGGCTAATTTCATTCACGTTTAGAACAAATTTAAGATAATAAACATTTCTTTGTGAACCATTTTTTTAACATCCATTAATCCAGAATTATTATTTGTTAAAAGTTGTTTTTAATTTTTGTTTATATAATTTATGCTATGAAACATTTTCCATACAATTTTAATGGTGTTAAGCAAAATATTTTAAAGGGCATTTTCTGAAAACAAAAATATAGGATTTAGTTTCGATTAAAGTTCGTCTGTTTAAAATATTGTTGAAATATATTAAATAATTTATTGCTGTGTTTTGTATATGCAATTATATTAATAAATCAGTATTATTCTCACCTAGGATATAGATATTCGACTGATTAGACAAATCTTAAAATTGTATTTTATCTTACTGCGCGTGATAATTTATCTGGCTTATTAATAATTTATAATTTATCTCAAAGGCCCTTTTTTAACTCTAAGAAATTCAGGTTTGTAAACCCGCCAACGTCAAGTACATAAAAAACTTCACAGGGCGTCCCATTATTATATGGGCATATTTTTTTTCTTTGCCGATATGACGAATTTTGTGGGCACAAAAAATAGAAGAACATAAAGAACAAATGACATGCAAATGAATGTATTAGATTTTTTAATGTGGCAATCGTTTGTTCATTTATGTGAAACGATAAAACGGCAAATGGCAAATCGCTCGATGATCTATCGAAGAGCAGCGCCTCAACTGGCACTGATACGCATACCAAAAAAAAACTCTATTAAAGACTAGAATTATATTACTTTCCATCATCAAAAAAAATAAAATAAAAAAAAATGGAGGCCTGCGAAACAAAAGGCGCAGAAAGCGGCATAAAAGTGTCATAAGCGCTATGATTTAGCTAGGCCGGGCCGCAGAACCAGATCAAAAACATTTAATAGACACAACCATTTAAAAATGCTCGTAAAAATAACAAAATCATTTAATCAAAAATTCAAAAATTTCACGTTTCTTTTTATATACGAATTTTTGTTTTTATATTTTTAATGCATAATTATTTTGGTGGCACAAAAAGCCGATGATTGTTTATTGAATTGAAAATGTTGATTTTGATTTTGATTTTGATTGTTAATTTGGCAGCTGCCATTGACAAATGCCGCTTCGTATAGTTGACACCGCCCCCGCCACCACCCCTCTCTCCTTTGATTGAAATGCTGGCATACCAATTGCAATTATAGTAGATCATTGTTTTTGGGCTCACTCCGGAGCGAAAATTGCTGGCTTGTCATATATCAGCTAATTGATTAATCGCCTTTTTATGCCCTGTAAATGTGCAGCGGTAGAGAACGAGTACTATCACTGTGTGCTGGGGTTTGTAACAGTCTGCAAATACGATCTTTAAATGGAAAACTTGTTAACATTTTATGCTTCTTCATTTATAAGTTTTTATTTTTACAAATATTTTTAACTGTAAAATCAATTTTAGTAGATTAGTTTTAATTAGTTAATCCTTAAGATGGCATTTTAGTTGCTGAATACTGGAATCTATGTACGGATTATATTTATTTTTATTTTTTTAAATTTTTTTTATTGTTTTCTAATTTTTTGTTATAATTATTTTGCAATTATATTATAATTTTCAAATAATATTAGGGTATTACCTAGTCGACTACGTGTAACTGTGTAATTGATACGTGTGTTTTGCTTATGTTCGATTTGCTATTTAGCTACCGGTAAAGACTTTATCTGCCCTGTCCCCCTCTCGACCCCACTGTGGGTATCATTGTCATAATTTCATATAGTTTTTTTTTTAACTTATTATATTTGGCTTTTTGTTGTTTTTGTTTGTTGGGCTGCTTTTGTGCGGCTGTTTTTGTTGTTGTTGTTGCTGCTGCTGTATTTTGCGCATTGTTTTGATTAGCTGCTGTTGAAGCGCATTCAACTTTCGATTCGATATATAGGATGGATGATATATGGGCGTACGATATGTGGATAAATATGTATTTGATTTCTTATACATCATATTTTTTCTTTTTATACTTTTGGAAACACCTGTAGGTTAGTTCCCCGTCGGAACGTTTGATTGAGTGGAATACTATTGAATAGGATTCGTTTTGGATGAGCTAATCGAGACAGGCACAAACAAAGTGTATATATATATATTATATATATATATATATATATATATATATATATATATACTATATACATATATATATAAATGTGCACTGCTAAAATTGCTCAGTCATTCTTGGGTATATTCATATTTATTGCTGATAGTCATAATTTTGATTGCAATTAGCCAAATTGTTTTGTGTTGTAGGATTCGCGATGATAGACCCCACTGGCCAACGGTCATTTCAAACTGTACACTGAGAAAAATGTATGCTAGAATCTAATAAGAAAGAATTTAAAAAAATTATAAATATAATAAGAGTAAAATACAAAAAATGGAATTTTTTAGGAAGAGATTCCCCAGCAACTAAAGCGAAAACATAGAAATAAGGATGAAAACATATATGAAAAAATAGAGAAGAAGCTACGGAAGAAGAAGCATATGATTTATGCTTTTTTATTGATTTATGATAAGTAAAATTTAATGTTGACAACTACAAAGTTTTTGAGTTGCTTTTTAGTCTTTTTATACACTGAATCTATTGAAAATGGATAAAAGGACATAATGCTAAATGTATGTAACAGGCAGAAGGATGCATCTTCGACTCAATAAAGTGTATATATATATTCTTGATCGGGACGACGAGCTGAGTTGATTTAGCCATGTCTGTCTGTTCGTCTGTCTGTATGAACGTATGTTGTTTTTTTTTGAGTTTTTAAAGTTTTTTTTTAATAAAACATAAATACACTAAGAGAAAAAGTGTTTGAGAGGTTTGCTTTCTAAATATCAAGATCATTTCGTTTTGAATATTGCTAAATTCTGAAAAATAAAAAAATACTTTTTAAAAGAAATTTGTACTTAAAATAAGCGTGTAACGTTATTTTAGGTTAAGTTATTTTGTTAATTTTTATATTAGGGATTTTTGGTTTTTGGTTATATACAAAATATTGATTTTTTTTGAGTGTAATTGCCAGCATTATGAATTAAAATGGCACGAACTTTCCCATTTAGAAAATATGTATGTTTTAATATGTTTATATATATAAAGGCTTATAATATAAATAAATAAATAATGCTTTAGTCACACTACCCCAATTAAATAATTCTAATTGCACAAAAAGGATTTTTTTTGGCTAAAACCAAAAAATGTGAATGAACTTGCGTTTGTTTTGAAATCCATAAATGATTATTATTTAATTGATTTAATGATTGGTTCGTTTTTGCGACATTCGATACGGAATTGTTTTGACATTCATCATCTTTCGGGGTCACAGCATTAGCGAAAACAACAATAGCAACAATTTATTAATGAGCAAGCAGGTAAATTAATTCCCATTTTGGATGGGCAAAAATTGTGTGGGACAAATCGAATCCTATGCTAAAAATAAAGGAACTTATTTATTAAATTTTTTTTCAAGGAAAAACTGGTTTTCTCAGCTGTTCTGAATTAACTCACCTATAGTTTTAGTCAGATACATTTTCATTATATATTGTGATTTTATTAATGCATTTAATTAATTTTAAATTCAACTGTCTGTTAGCCAAGACATCAGCTAACTCTCCACTCTTAAACTGAGCTTGGACAACGTTGGTTAGGACATAAACCTGCGCTCGAAAGCTGCTATAAAAATTAAAAGCTTTGCGAGAGCGACAAAAATACAAGTGTAATTGCTGTCGACAGATGGCGCCACGTCGACGAGGTTGCTGTAAATTTCACGATTATATAGCTCTCGATATGGGCACAGATAATTATTATAAATATATGATATTACTTGTTGATCACAAACAACAATTTGAACTCCAAAAATCAAACAAATATTAACAAATTTGTTTGGAATTAATTTAATTTTAGAAAAACCTATTTTAAAAACATTTTTCTAAATCCCAAAATTTTTTGATAAAATGTTGTATTTAATCGAAGAATCGTTGCACTTAAAATAAGAACTTTTAAAGTGAACCATTTTATTTTTATTATTTACGAAATATACATTTAAAAAATGATATTAAAAAATCTAAAATTTCGAAAAATTAAAAAATAAAGTGTGTAATAAAGTGTGTATATTTTCGACTCTGAAATTTTTAATGTTTTAATATATCATCATATATATATATAACAAAATTTTGATTTCAAATATGCCTCACAAATTTTGCATATTTTTATCCAAATTTGTATTTCTTAAATAAAATGTCTGAAAACCCTGAAATTTTAATACGTAAACCTCTTGGCCACAAATCAGATTGGTGAAATGCGCATCAAAAAATAATGTGAAAATGTTCAGTTGCCAAAATAAGTGTTTGTGTTTCTCTTTTTCGCATTTGTCGCATTTTTATTTATTTTTATTTTTTTTTATTTTTTACCGAAACTGGATGCCTGTGCAGCCTGTGAGATTGGATGGCAGGATAGCAGGCTGTCAGGATAATAGCATCAGCATCAGCATCAGCAGCAGCAGCAACAGCAGCAGCATCTACTACATCGATACTGGCTGGCTGCATTGATTTCCATGCGAAAGGAAATTCGATAGCCGGTAACGTAGGTGACGGCCCCATAGGAAAATACGGCAACCGACGAGCTCCGAGCTAGATGTGTCCCTACGTCCCGCTGTCCTGCTATCCTTCTGTCTTGGTGTCCTTCTGTGCTTCTGTCCTGCCGCTGTCCTTCTGCTGTCTTCTAGATGCTGTTTTTCTCTATTTTTATACCCAGTGCGCTGTTAAAATATCATAACAAGTGGGTTATGCTCATTTTACAACTGTGTATGCAACAGATATCGATTTCAGCATTTTGTACATTTGAAAAAAATATCGATTTAAATGTTAATTCTTTCTGAGACTATTTGAGCTTGAGTCATTAGACATTCGCAATTATTTATTTATTTGTTTCTATTTTAATTTCGATTAATATCTATAAATATTGATTTTCGATTTATCGATTTTTATTGATTAAAATATGTGATTTATATATTCCCGTACAACAGCCATAATTCAAGTTTCTTTCTACTATTTGCTTAGTTTTTCTGGTTTACGCTCAAAATCGATTAACATCGAAGGATTATTACTTTACATGGTATCTCTTAGCTAGCATATTTTTAGTCTTTTTCGTCTTTCCAGCTCTTTTTTGGCCGTAGACGACGCCAATTGAATTATGCGGCTGGCAAACAAGCAAAGTATGTCTCCATGCCTCCATCCATCCACCTCCGCTACTAACCCCTCACCCCTACCCCTATAGATATCCCTGGCCCTGCCCACACCAAACCCCATCACGTAGTTGAGAACCCAGCTTAGCCGCACTTCCGCAACGTCTGTTCAAATAAGTTTCTTCAGTCGTCTGGAATGGTCGCTGGCTTGGGCTCTGGTCTGCTTTGGTTCGGTTCGGGGTAGAATCTGGTCAGGGGCCTCGGGTAGGGGCTTCAACTAGAGGTCTAGTCTGGTGCGGTTTCTGTTTCTCTTTCGGTTGCTGCTGCTGCTGCTGTGCGAGGGCTTCGCACATTTATTTAAACTTTGATTTACATAAAATGCCATAGACTTTGCATTTGCCAGGGGGACTCCCATAGGGGGGCGGGGGATGTTTGGCTGGGGTAGAGGATGTTGAGAGCGACGCTGATTTGTAGCCAGCCGTGCACTAATTTATAGATAAGCAAAGCGATGCTGTCATAAAACGAAAAAACAAGAAACCAAAATGGGCAAAAAAAAAAAAACATAACAAAAAACACTAAATCGAAATGGGGATGAGCGCGAACGGTAATCCCCCCATTTGCCACAACGACTATCACCAGTGAATGGGGCGGGGGATTGAAGGGCGCTGAGGTGTAGAGTTTTCTTGGCTGCAGCGCACAATTTTCGGAAAACATTTGAACAAGTGAAAAAAATTAAGAGAAAAACAAATCAAATTAAAAATTAAAACCGAAAAAAGTGCAATTTATATGTGACGACTGTTATATATACCCTGTAATCAGTTTGATCATACTTTGATGTTATTTTGTACTGTTAGATACCCCGTAAGCACATTTTCACAATTTAAAGTTGAACGTATCAAAAATGATTGATTAGGCGATTTTATTTTATTTTTCTAAATAAAAGTTGTTTGTTGATTTTGTGTAATTTTACACATGATACACAAAAATTAATAAAATAAAGAAATTGATTTTGTTTTAATTAAAGAAAAAATATTTAGGTATTTAAATCGTTGACAACATTTTAATGAAAAATAAATAGATAGATTATTCTCTGTTTATTTCATTAAACTTTTTTAAACGTATTTTAATCAAAACAAAACTCAGCATTATTTCATAAAAATCAGATAGTTATCGATATTAAATAGAAATTTAACTTACATTATTTGCTGAAGTATAAGTGTTAGGGTATTCAACTCTCGGCTATGAAAAGTACACTCGATCACATGAGCCACTTCATCCGTTTCAGTCGGCCTCCTGTTTCTTTCGGCTCCCTGCTACTTACTCCTGGTTGTTTTGACTGTCGAGGTACGCACACACGCATAAATGCCGCTACTTTGCGCTTAAGTGTATTTGGTTTGTGTGTGGGTGCCAGCTTGACAGAGAGAGAAAGAGAGAGAGAGAGAGAGAGCGGGTGAGGAAGGGGAGTGGGTTGCATTGCATACTTTTTGGGGCAACAGCGGCACGTGTCAATGCATTGCTGCCACTATCTCCCACTTATCTGTCTCTCACTTTTTCTTCACGCATCTGTTTTCCTCTATTTTATGACCTATAAACAAAATGTATAATAAAAATAGTTTTACTAAAGTCAGTAAAGTTAAATACATAATTTAACCGTTTCCGAGATTTTGGGCTATAAAAAAGTTCTTGTAATTAATATTTTTCAAAAATGTACTCTAGAACTTTATATCATATAAATTTTTTGGTCATTTTCGAAAAAAAATTTTTTTTAAGTTAAGAATTGCGAGTTTATATTTTTAATCTATTTTATTTGTCACAATTAGCATAAAAATCATCATTAAACCCGATTCTAAGGGGGTTGATTTTCACGATGATGGCATTTTAGTCATGGTTTGTCCTTTAGACTATCCAGTCAAAATGTGTTCATTTACCCATTTTTAAAAAACATTTTAATTTTAAATTTATATTTCAAATTGATTGTCGATTAGCACAAATAACCATATCAAAATAAATCTTAAGAGTGCCAAATTTTTTGTCAAAAGCTTTGTCAAGCCGAATCCGGCTTACACGTTTAATGTAATATTTTCTGCTATTAAGATAAAAAAAACAAAAAAAAAACTTTGAAATATGTCTGAATTACCTCTTAAGCATTGCTTGGTTTTAGAAATTGAGTCCAGGCTATTTATCAGTCTGGGAATGATGATTAAAGCCTTCCAGATTGGTTCACCTCATGGCTCATCGTGAGGCCATCATTGTTGCTGCCGTTGTTGTTGTTGTTGTTGTTGGTGGTGTTGTTGCTGTTGCTGCTGTTGTTGTTTGTGCTGTTAATAGCCATCGAGGACACCGCTGTCATCAACATCATCCTGTGCGTCTGCCTCCGGCCAGGATGCGGCCCAGGACGTAGGCGATGACTCGTGTTTGCGTTTTTATTAGTGCGTGCACCAAAAATTTGTTGTCTCTGAGGTGTTTTTGCCGCTGTTGCTGCTGCGTGTTGCTGTTGCACTGATTTCGCACCTATTTTTTTTTTATTTTTCGTTTTGACTGGAATTGGGGCAGCTTACAAGCTAGCTGCTGCTGCGTGTTGCTGCTGCTGCCAGGCAATTTGTATGCACATGCGGGCGAGTGGGCGAAATTGCATGCACCAATTGCTAATCAGCAACAGTTGCTGTCAGCTGCAGTTGCTGTTGCTGCTGCCGTTGCCGTTGCTGTTGCTGTTGCTGCTGTTGACGTTGCATTCACACAGCTGCCTCATGCAAATGTCTTTTAGGGTTTAGCAATTTATGCGTTTGCCTCAAATTTTGTGTTGCAATCACAGCCGGAAAAGGCAAACGGAAAGAGGGGAAAACTCGATGAAACCTGTGGAAAGCTCTGTTGAACAGATAACAGAAGGAAAATTGTTGAAAATTAAGATGGAAAGGAATGGTAAATTGCACGTATATTAAGAAATTTTATGTTGCCACGTATTAAAATTGCTTGTTTAATTATTTTTTTGAAGTATACCTTTAATATAATTAAAATATGGTTTCAGGCGTAGAAGTCATTTTAAAATATATTGTTTATTTATATTTTTTTAAACTCTTATTAGAGTTCACTTGCTAATTTATTATGCGTGCTTACACATTTTTTTATTCATTTTTATTTTGACAGAAATATCCTAATTTTCGTAAAAATTAAAACTAAATTGCGTATTAAATAGATGTTGTTTTTACATTATCTATAATACGGTTGGCCGATTAAAGAGAATAAAAATGTGGAATTTGTAAGCAGTGATAGTAAAAGAGAGTAATACAACTTCAATTAAAGTTAGTTTAAGTAAAAACAAATTTATTCACTTTTAATATATTCTATGCTATGTTGCCAGCATATCTCATAAAAATATTTTACATAAGAACATATCATAGGATACAGATGGAATGTGCACAGATGTAATTTAAAAAAAAAAAAAACAATTCCAATTTTATTTGGAGGTTAACGTCACAAATTGTCCACCCTGCTCAATTCGCGCATGCAAAAGTAGTTGAACATTTTGTTGAGTTCGATTTGAGTACATCCTGAGTTGAGTTGTTTGTCTGGTAAATGGATAAGTGAGTATTTTGCAATCAATATCCTTGAAATTGAGCTGTCCTTTTATTTTTTTTTTGGTTTCGATGGCTCCGCCAGATAGTATCGATAGCAGCTCAGGCAGCGGCTCAGTGGCAAACGGAAAATTCGATGGGTTTTGTTCGTTGTGGCGATTACCATTTGGGCCATTAGTCCGCCTGGCCAAGTTGAATGATTTTCCGATTGCAAGTGACTTTCCATGCAAGGCTCACAGAAGGATCTTTGCTTGCCACTTGATGTCCTTTCGCCAGCGTTTGTTCCCCTGCACGAGATGGAAAAAGGCAAGCGAAACATAAAATAAAGAGAAATGGCAAAAATAACAAAATAAAGGAGCCCAAATGTAAACAGGCCGGAGCAATAAGGGGCAGCATTTTATACCCTGCACATGAGCAGCATATAGGCTATAATCAACTAAAAATTCTCTTATAGTGGCTACGGTTGCATATATTACCTTACAGAGTATCTGATAGTCCACTTTATGTTTGGTAAAACAATCGCTCCTTTATTTAACGACTTAAATTATGCACATGTAAGTTCATAAAAAGGTATTTAAACATCTCACAGCACAAAGCTGCGTATAGGATATCTGTAAGTCCATAAAATAACTAGATCTCTGGCAGTTTACACTTATATCAGGGTATTTACTACTCTTACAATAATCTGCTATAGTTGCCTAATGCTTTCAATGCTGTTACAGGGTATCTCATAGTCTACCCTTAGTCCAAACAAGTTAGAATATGCTTTGCTTGGTTTACATATCCATTAAATTTTAGCATATTCAAACTGTTACCTGGTTACAGGGTATCTGTTGGTCAATAATTTATGTTAAAAATACCTTGTTGATTCTTATTTCTGGCTTCACATTCGCGTTAATTGTTGTTGCCACGAGCTGCGCCGTCATTTTGATGCCATTGTTGTTGCTGCTGCTGTTGGATGTTGGTTGTTGGCTGTTGGCTGTTGGCTGTTGGCTGTCGGTGGTGTTGCTTTTAACTGCTTAAATTGATACAATTAAGTGCCTTTTGGGCTTGTTTATTTGCATTCGCATTCGCATTTTTCTTTCTTTTATTTTATGTTGCCTCCTTTTTTTGGCTGTCGCCTTATTTGTGTACCCGGCATAACAATAAGTGAAGTGTTTGCCCTTTTGGGCCACGTTTTCCTTTTTTTATGCCCTTAACTCATTGAAAATGGCTAAAAACGGGTATGATGGTTTTCTGCAAAGCTATGTAACTGACAGAAGGCAGCATTTCTGAATCCGGATATTATACATAATCTTGATTAACGCGACGAGAATATACCTTTGTCCGTCCATCGGTCTGTTCGTTTATCTGTCCGTCTAAACTGCAAAACATATATCGTTAAAAATCGGTTTCAAGATAACTTAGCTAACTTAATTAAAAATACGCAGATTTTAAATGTTTTGGATTTGGACTCGCTCCAAGTATGGGAAAAATATATATAAAATATTACAGAAATGCGTTCTATTTAGCATGTTTCAACACTTTTGTTAAGTGCTGAACGATTTCGTCTAGTTCAGATAATTCAGCTATCCTCTCTGTCAGGTATCTTCTAGTCGGGAGCGTTCTTACTTGTTTTTTTGTTGCCTGGCTTTCCTTGGGACCAGATCCGCTTGCCTTAATGCTAATTGATTTATGCGGCACGACCACATGGTGGCACCACGCGGTGGCGCCACACACAGCACTAACCGAGCGCCCATCTCCGCTGGTCGTGTCAGATTTGTCACGCAGCGCCAAAGAACCGCGTGTCGATTTTCACACAACCGAATCAAATTTAAATTGATAAACTCATTGATAACATGCTATCAACGGCGGGTGCGGTGGGGTGGTATTGGGACTGGTGTGGTTGCTGTAGCTCACCGCGTAGCTGTAACTCCACTCAGCTTCTCGATTTAAAAATGAACGCAGGCACTTGCAGCAGATGGAAATCAATTGGAGTTTCAACTCCTTTATCGTCCCGCTTTCTAGTCAGCTCCTTTATCAATTTCAATTGCAGCGCGATTTTCTATTGTGTGTGTGTGCACTGTGGGCCAAGGACTAAGAAAAATGTGAAATCCATCATTAAAGGATTAAACTGTTTTGTTAGTTTTATAAAAAGTACATGCATTCTACATCTAGTAATTAGTATTAGAAAATAGAATTAGAATTTAAAATATTGAAAAAACAATTTTTTTTAAGTTAAGTTAAAATTTTTTGAAAATTTTAGTTTAACTTTAAGCTAGAGAGAGAGAGAGAGAGAATTCTAATACGCCAAACAATTATTAAACAAGAAAACGCTTGAAACTAAAATCTTTCCATTCAAATACTTTATATGAAGTAAATATACCAATCTATTCATCTATTTATCTAGTATTTCATGTTCTATATACAATAACGTATCTTTTTATATGTATGCCATCTTTATGTTCACTTTGTTTTAAACGTCTATATGGATATTTCTGTTTAGCTTATTCTATCTATCTTTCTATATTTGGTAACATCTATTTTATCATAATTAACATGTTTTTTAAGAAGTTTAAATTTATAATGAGGTATCAAAAACATATATTCATAATACTATTTAACATTTATAATCACTTTGGCACCACTGTGCACCACAGCTGTCGCTGTGGCTACTAATGCTAATGCTGATGCTGATGTGGCTTGGGTTGGGCTTTTGATAACCCGCTGGTTGCTATATGGCGGCATTAGGCGTTGTTGTGCTTGTTGTTGTTGTTGCTGGTGGTGAAAATACATTAGTGAAATGCGTCTGGCAATGGAGCCAAGAATTAGATGAAACGCTAGCTATTAGGCAGGCCAAAAGCAGCAACAATAGCAGCAGCAGCAGCAGCAGCAGTAGCAGCTACCAAGCAACAATGGCAGCAATAATGGGAACATAGGTCATAATGCGAGCATTTGAAACTGAGCCGCAACGCATAAAGTGGCGCCCCTGGGCGAGTTCAATCCATTTTCAAAGGAGAACGAATAAACGTGCGAGAGAGAGGGAGAGAGAAAGGGCAACAGACGTAAAGAGCATGTAATAAAGCTTCAGTTGAAAAGAGTCGATAAAGGAATACTCTTCATCCCAAATACATAAAGTATACAATACGAGTATATACAAGTGTACAAACTGACAAGAACTAGATTTAAATGCTCTACCAATTTAGATTTTAAGCCATCAACAAAATGCCAAAATGAGTTAAAACAAATTTCAATTTAATAGATACTTTCAACTTTTTGACCGTTATATTTAATTAAATAATTCCGATAAATCTATTTAGTAATGGTAAATTAACATTATTATTATTACAAAATCGGTGCAGTTTTAAGCAAGTTTGGTAGCTACACCTAAGCCTATAAGTGATTTCAATTTCAAATTAAAAGCATTTGGAAATTTTTTTAAAGTCAGATTAATAAAGATGCAAAAATAAAAAAGGACCAAAGTTTCCTTTTTACAATCAATTCATTTTTGACAAAGGTAATTCAAAAGTTTGGGAATTTTGGGTATCATTTTAACCAGAATAAATATAATAATAAAATATGTTAAATTTATGTTTGAGAACAACAATCTACTATTTAAATAGTCCAGTTTTTAGAGTTTGTGATTTTAAGATATCAACTTGGAGATGTAATTCTCTCTGTTCTCTTTATCTCTCCCTCGCTCTTTCCCGTATTTATCTTCATCTTTGCTGTCTTCTACGGTCGCCCAGCTTTCGTTACTTTCCCATTCCGCACATTTATTTCAATTTTAATTTACAATTATTGGTTGGTTGTTTATTTGGTTGGGTTTCGTTGAGTTGGGTTTGGGTTGGGTTAAGAGTGAACCACGTAATGTCAGCGTACAAACAAAAAAAAAAAACAAAAACAAAAAAATGAACGTTAGGCCTAAAGGATTCATGACCCAAGAGCGCCAAAACTTTGCCACTGTGCCAGCTGTTAGAAAGCGCCAGACATGGGGGCGGGTGAACAAATAGGCAGCCGAGTACACTGAGAAAAAAACGAGTGTGCACTTTTCGAAAACTCCCGACTATAAGATACCCTGTCCCCAGCTCTGAGCTACCATAATATAATAAAACAAAGAATAAAAGGTTAATAATAAATAAAAATATAAATTCTTTATTTATGGTTTTATTGAATCAATAAAAAAAGGTAAAAACGGCTATTTTAGAAAACATTTATATATTTTTGGCGACTCTAGCTATACAATATCGGGGGATGAAGATTTTTGGAGCTTATCCGTCAACACGATATTTAGATTGATTTGTCACGCTCCCCGTGGCCAAAAAAATGTTGTGCGATCTTTAGATCTGTAATCTGTTAGCAGCATTTGATCTAACTAGCTTTAAAGGTAAGGAAGATATATAGATACAGATATATTTACTTATTTCAGTATACGACTCGCACAAAACCTATATACCCCTTTAGATGCTCTCGCAATGGGTGCAGGGTATAATTAAAGCATTTTCCGTCTCGCCCTTGGACATGGGCCGGCGACTGGTTGTCGTGTTTTTTAACAAACATATCATTGATATTTGCGCTGGGCTTTTGCCATGTTGCTGTTGCTGTGGTTGTTGTTGTTGTCGTTGCTTGTAAATGAAACTTTTGCCAGTTTTTAGCGGGTGGTGCTGGCGTTGGGCGCGGCTGAACAAACGGCATTGAAAGTTACGAGTGAGCCCTTCAATTTAAGCGACGCGCACAGCCAGAAAATCTTTTTTTTTTTTGGGTTTTGGTCTTTTTTAAGGGGTCGAGATCGGGGTCGGGGTCGTGGTCGGGCTCCGGCTCGGGGTTGGAGTCTGGTCTCTGGTTTTCAAGAGTTTGAGAATTTGGGTTTTATAATGTAGACACGTTCGATGGGCTTTCAATTGTTGAAGCACCTCGAAAAAGGTAAACAAATTAAGTAATTTATGGCAATAAACGCACTCGCAACAGACGACAAAGCTGCGAACGAAGCGGCCCAAAAACGCTTTAGAATTTTTAATTACATTTCACATGACAATGATTTAAGTCTGCGATTAGCTTTTTGCCTAATAATTAATCGATTTTGAGAGCCCGAAAATCTTAAATTCTACAAGAAACGAATCCAAAAATTAATTTAGGCATTTTTTTTAAAGCAATTTTAAATAATCTTTTTATATATTATTTATTTGTTTTTAGATAACGGTTCTTATTTCTTGTAATTATAAGCAGCTTTTTGTCCTTATTATTGGAAAGATAAAACGTGTTAACAACAAAATACTGAAATATTTAAAAAACATATATCGATTTAACAAAAATAATAATGTGTGAAAATAAAATATATTTAAAAATTTGGTGTAAGGTATAATTTCTTTTTTTTTATAGTTTTACAATGTTTTTTTATACATAAAATAACCACGAGTGTCACTTTTTAAACAAATTTTTAATTCAAAACTTTTTTGAGGTTGTAATTATAATTTTAAATTGTCATCTCTATGGTCACTTTTTTGGTTGTAACTTACATATTTGCTGCCTGTAGCTGCCATCCTCCGTGTTCACTTTTACTTTTAAGGTTATTAAATTCGAGCTCAACAGTTTTGGGGCATTTCTATGCATAATCAGAGTTTGCGGTGAGCGTCTTATGATACGCATATTTGTTAACAATCGCGGCATCCAAAACAAAAAAAAAGTACACACACACACACACGTACGCACACATGAGCATAAGGCAAGTGGAAGCTGCTTTCACGTGGGTCGTGTTGGGTTGTTCGTGGCATTTGCCCAGTTTACCACATTATTACCAGGGTGCTTGGGCATGACCCAAGGTCTGGCGCCTCCCGTTGTGGGGCTTATTACTTTGCTGGCACCCGGTGGGTGGTCGGGTGGTGCGGCTTGTGCTGCGGCATCTGGTCGACTTTGAGGGCCGTCGGCCACGCAGGGAGTTTTGTTCATTTCATTTTGTTTTGGGCTGCGTATGTGGCCGCTGCTTATGAAGCTGCCCTTTTCAGCTGTTGTATGTGTGCGTGTGTGTGAGTGTGTGCGTATGTTTGGAACATTTGAGCGTCTGTCCGCCATAAAAACAAATTTAATTTACGTAATTTTCAGTAAATGTCTACATCAGTTTCAGTTTCAGTTTCAATTTCAGTTGCATGTTTTCAAGTGCGGCAACCTCAAAGAGCAAGAGCAAGAGGGCGGAGCGGGGAGAGAAAACGGAAAAGGGAAAGATAGCGAGGCAGTGTCTGTGTGCGAGTGTATGTAGTATGTGTGTATCTTGTATGTTGTTTATAAATAAATGCAAATTTCTGATTAATTTTTAATAATGCTCATCAAATTTAAACAAACTTTTTGCTTCTGCTTATTTTTGTTGCCTTGCCAGCTGAATACACACACACACACTTACACACACACACACACGCACACGCATACCCCCAAAGCGTTGCCCGAGCTTACATTTGCCTTTGTTCAGCTTTGGCTTTGGCTTTTCATACGCCCCGTTGGCCCATTCTTTGCACATATTCTGTGTTTTTGGCTGTTTCACGTGCCTTTTGGCTTTCAGCTGGTGTCTCAGTTAATTGCGCTAATAGGCGACAATTTGATTTGCCTTTTTGGCCTCACCTCACATGGGCTGCCGGCTGAAAGGGCTCGTCATTCCAGTGAAAAAGGTACTTAAGGCTTCATACAAGATTTAACGTTCCTTTGAATGGGCCTCGAAGAATGTTGCGCATACGCCGCGTGCGCCAAACGCATTTACAACGGCCGCTTGAGCAAATTACAACATTTGGTAATAAGAAATGTTGGGAACAGCAGTAAGGAGGCGGATTAAGATCACAGGCTTATTTTAGCCGACAGTCGTATTTGCAAGTGCATTAAAAAAATATGGAAAGGATTTAAAGCTTGCAAACTGGTAATAATAAATTATTATGTTCAAAAGTTTAGAAGATGCGTTTAATCATTAATTTAAATTTTTAAATATTTAATTTAATTTTTTTAAAATATATTTTGTATGTTTTACTAGTTATTATATTGTAGCTTTTTTGTCATTTATTTGACATACCAAAACCAATAAAGCTTAAATATAATATTTAGACATATTCTTCATCGATGAAAGTTACATTTTTTTTGGTTCCAATGATTGAAAAATCAATTTCAGTCTAGCTTTAGTAATAACGCTTATTAAAAAACTTTCAAATAATAAACTTGTTAAATGAGCGCTTTTGCAGAATGTCTCAAAAATGCTTTTTGCATAAATCCTTACAAATATATCTGCTTTTAAATAATTTAATAATTTTAAAATTTAACATGTTATTTCTTTCCACAATAGTTTTTTTTTAAGTTTTCCTCAAATTGCGCAATTGAAGCCAGTTTAAGGTGCTTTCAACAATTTCACGCATTTAAAGCGCAAAATTTGTTAAATCATTCGCTTTCGTCTGCTTCTTTTTTTCGTGTTCGTTCGGTAACCGCAATTTTCTTTCGCATTGCTCATACGCCGTGTGCGCCGCCCTCCCCAATGCCGAGAGCAAACATCAATTATGCAAAACAACACTGCTTCTTGTGTCGCTGCTGCTGCAGACAGTCAACACAGCTTTAAATACATCTACAACTGAACAAAGAAGAAGAACTCCCTGCTTGCCAGTGTCCATCACTGGGCAAACATTGTTGTTGTTGTGTGTCTTTTCATTTGCCACGCCTAATCGCAGGCTTTAACTGTTGCTGTTGTCGTTTCCTCGACGTCGCCTTGGCGCTAATTTGCATGCATCGCATTGTTGGCGTCCGGCTGCAGCATCCTTTATAGCTGCAACACCATCTCATATTGTTGTTGTTGATATCCTGCGATGCCATTTTATTTTTGTACTTGCTTAGCTGTTGCTGCTGCGCTTAAAATTGCGCGCGACTTCAATTTAATAACGTACACAAAAAAAATCAACAAAGAAAAAAATCTGCGCTCTTATTACGCCATCAACAATAAAAACAACGCTGACGTCGCCGACAGCGGCCGCGCAACAATAACAAAGCATAAAAAAAAGAAAACAAAACCAAATAATAAAAAAAAAAAAAATACAAAAAAATAACAACGTTAAAATATAAAAAAGTGGCTACAAAAAAAGTTTGTCGCTCGCCATTTTGCACCGCATTTTGTGCAACAGCAGCAACAACAACTTAAACATAAAAAAATCCAAATGTATTTTTGCTGCGTGTGCGCGACTCTGAGCTACTCTTGAGTGGATCACAATTTGTATATTTTCATTTAATTATACTTTTGTTTATACTATATTTGTTGACGTTTACTTTCCCGTTACATATGCTGCCAATTTGGGGGTTGTTGAAGACGTCTTGCAAGACATGTCGCCATGCTGACATAATAATAGACTTTTTTCTTCCATAACGTTATCATGCACAAGCATATTGTTAGTCATCATGCAAGACATTTTCATAAAAAGTCATGCATGACATGTCAGCATCAATGTCTTCCAGCTCTCGAAATTTTTAAAAATGATATAAACAGGAAATCTTCAGTACTCCTCTTATTATAAAAACTATAATATTTTTTTTTTGATTCCCTATGTCAAGGATACAAAATGCCCAAATTAAATTTAAGTTGTAAACTGGGCTTTAATTTCTTTGATTTATATTTATTTGCATACAAAATACTATACTCTTAAATATTTTATACTTTCTAAAATTGCCCCTGGGTATACCGCAATATACCCTAGCAGTGCCGGTGGCCGCAGGGCATAACAATAACAAAAACATTTTGAGACGCCACGATAAACTTTTCTAGCAGCGACGCCGCCGGCTGCGCCTGTCGAGCAGTTGGACAATAACAACAATTTGTTTCTGTCTGACGGCAATGCGACCACGCGTCAGCTTCAGTGAGCAGGTCGGTTTTTTGGGGCGTGGCAGCTGCGCCTGCTACCATAATTAAGTCAGCTTCTTGAGCACAGTGTTGTCTGCCTAAGCGAGACAAATTTAAAGCTAAATAATAAAATTAGTAAAAATAGTTATATATATATATATATATAGTAATAATAATTATAGCCACAATAATTTAGGCTTTAATTTTAAAAGAGATTTATTTCTTTTATTTCCCACCTCTCTATTCCTTACTGTATTTTATATTGTTGGTGGCTTTGGCTGTGACAAAATTGATGCGCCTTCAGCTGCGGTCAGCCGCAATTGCCACCATTTCGATTAAAGGCGTGAGTGTTAAACAAGCTGAGTTCGTGTTACGTTAGCTGACAACAGATTGACCACAAGAATTGATTTAATAACGTTCGAAAGCGTCTCTAAAAATTTACCTAAATTTAAGAACTAAGCTAAAAATACTATAAATTTATATCAAGCAAATGTTCAAGACACAAAGAGAAAGAAGCGTATTAGTTAATGAAAAATATATGAAGTTAGTAATTTAATTGGTAATAAGAAATTTTATAAAGATGTGATTGATATTGTGTTCAGTAAGTGACGGAGAGAAGCAATGAGAAGTTAAGATAACAGGAAACTAAATTGTATGCCACAAAACAATAGTTTTGGCTTTCAAACGCTTCCCACTTTAGTTTCGAGTTCGCTGCGCTTCTTTCGCTTGATGGGCGAACATAAATTTTTGAAAAAGAGAGAAACAAAGAGAAGCTAAGCTAACTAGGAAAGATGCTGTACTGTACAATAGTCTTATATGCTTTTACTTCTAAGTTCATTTAACCTGGATCTTTGTTTTCATTTTACTGCTAAGGTCTTAACACTATTCTTAGCACACACAGGATAAAGAGAAAAGCAATAGAAAGTTAAGCTAGATATTAGGCTTTAGCTATTTGAACTTAGAACTTTGTTTGCCAGCAATAAAATGCTAGCATTCTAAACGCTGCGAGGATAAAGAGAGAAGCAGTGGGAAGTTAAGCTAGATATTAGGCTTAAGCTATTTTAACTTGGATCTTTGTTTTCATTTTACTGTTAAGATCCAAACGCTTCTTGCTTTAGTTTGACGCTCGCCACGCTTCTTCCGCTTGATGGTTGCACGCATGTGTGCTTAGCTCTGTTTTGGCAGTTGTAGACAGATGTGGGTGCGTGTTTAATGGGCGCACTGGACGATTTGAAGACAGTTATGAAAAAGCAGCGAAACGCTTTTGTGACGTCAGCGCAGCGGAAGTTCTGAATGCGAGTTCGCTGCGTGCCGACTGTTTTGTTGATTGCTGTCCCAGTGACCCACTTGCCGGCAACGGCGACTGGCATTGCTGTTGCTGGTGCTGCTGCTGCATCTGTTTGTGGCAGCGTCGCCGCAAGACAATCGCAACAAAGACAAAAGAAGCCGCCGTCGCCACAGTTGCCATTTAAATGCAAAACAGCTTTGCCAAGCAGTGTTTTGGGGCAGGGCGCCAAACTCAAAGAACTGCAGGCAGGGCAAGAGAGTGATAGGAAGATGGAAAGAGAAAGAGAGACGGAGAGAGAGAGAGAGAGGGATAAAGAGGTAGTGAGAGAGGCAGCAATACGAACGACTCACGACTTCGTTGGCAAAGCCTGCGCAGTGTGCAGAAATCGCTCTAATTCGAGGTGAGTTTCATGGTACAGCTCTAAAGAGAAAACACTCTTCGTCAAGAGAGCATTAAACGACTGGCAGATAGACAGACGGACAGAGAGACTGATAAAGAAACAGACAGATATGGTTATAGCCGTCGCGTAGGCAGATTTCCGCTTTATTTGCTAATTAAACAAACACTTTTCCAACAAATTCGACAACTTGAAGCAACTGCAAGCAAGTTGGGATTCGCTAGAAGGGGCGGCAGGGGGTACAAGGGAAGAGGTGTTGGGGTTGCTTAAATCTGTCGAATTCTTGAAGCAGGAGTTTTGTTATTTTTTGTTCTTTTTTTACTGCGTGACGCTTAATTGCCTGACGAATTGAGCCATAACTGACATAGAGTATGAAGCACTCGTAATGTCTCAGGGGCTGAGAAAGGGAAAGCGTGAGAGAGAGTGAGAGAGAGAAGGACTACGAGCAATTGAGACAGCATTATATCTTTTAGTCCTATATCATTATGACAAATTCCACTTTAAAGTCGAAAACTTTGCATTACCGCTGAAGTTTGCTTTAAAAGTTGCTCTGAGCCGATTTTGTAAAATTTGTGCCGCAGTTTTCCGCCTCATGTTGGCAAACATTATATTCCTGTTTCCCTGGTAGCTGTATTATGTGATTAAGATTTAATTAGAAACTGATTCGGTTGCAATTTCAACTATTTAACTATTTTACTATTGCTTTCTAGCTAGCTGGTGTCATTTTATTTTCTGTGAATTTAATGCCACTTTTCCATTTCCAATTTCCATGTTTGTTTTACTTTGTTTCTTTAATTTCCTTTTGTACCTGTATTTGTTCTATTTGATAATGAGCTGTGGAAAATGCAGCTTAAAAATTCCAGCATTTAATTAAGCTTTCTGCTTTTTGGTTTTCGCAATTCTAATAAGCTAAAATTTTGTTTGTCTTCATTTTGAACCACTTGAAACGTTAAAATCGAGAGGTGTTTAAAACTATCTTTTATCCTGTTAATAATCAGTATTGTGCAAAACTTATTGTTAACATGTTCAATCTAACATTTGTAAGCTTTTAACAGCTTTGATTGACAGATGTAAAAATCACTGATAAGTTAAATCGATAGCACGTCGAAACAATCGTTATTAGTTATCGATAAAATGTTGTTACAAAGATAGCAATGGGTTACACTTTCGATTTATTCGAAGCTGATGTAAACTTTTTCAAATTTATGTTTAGTCTTTAAATAACTGTTATCGATAAAATATTGTTACTATGAATAGCTGTTATCAATTTAATGTTGAATATTTTCGTTCTGTTAAATCACATTATTATAAGCTTAAGAAAACTTTAGCTCTTGACTATCTATTACATTTGTCTATCGGTAAGTTATACATCAATTTTTTTTAAAAAATCTACACATTGACGTGATACTTACAGAGTGATAATATTATCGATTACTTTGTAAACATTGACTAGCTGTTATCGATGACATATTTAATATTTTAGAGAACTGACTTTTAATTTATGTAAGCTTTCGATAAATGCTGCTAGCGTTGTATTGATGAGATATTTTAAATTATCGATACATTTTTTTAAACATTGATAAGATTTTATATAGGTTACATAATGGAAATTTGAACATTTTCATTGGAAACTCTTCAGTAATTGCGCCACGTGGCAACTGTGGCAGCTCTAGAGCCGGAACATGTGGCAGCTGCTGCTGTTGCAATAAGCGATTTGTTTGTTATGCCACTTGTTGTAGTTGTGTTGTGTTCTTGTTGCGATTGGCAAACTGTTTGTTTATTTAAAGCAATTGAAATTTAATTAATTTACTTACGTAACCGAAACTGACACAAGACAAATAAATGCGCAGCACACAGTTGTTGCTGGCTATTTGCAGCTGTTGTTGCTGCAGCTGTTGTTGTTGTTGTTGTTGTCATACATACTCGCACACAGACGATTACTGGCAATGACAATGACAACGAGGCGTTTGAGTTGAAGTTCTGCAGCAGCATCAAAACAAACAACTGAAACAACTGGCTGCAAGGGACCCCGAGGGGAAGGATAAGGAGGGGGATGGGGTGTGCGTGTGTCTGTGTGTTATTGGGTCTTGTCTTTAAATTATAATAAGGCGCAACTGCAGCAGCAGCAACAACTGCAACTGCAGCAGCTGCTGCTGCCGCATTAGCTGAAAATGAAGTTGGAAAATGATGCGACGTCAACTGAAAAGTTGCCAGAAGTTGTTGTTGTTGGTGTCGTGTTGCTGTTAGTAAAGTAGTTTATAGCTCTTGTTGTTTGTTATTGTTATTGTTGCTGCTGCTTTTGTCGTTGTTGTTGTTGTTGTTGTTGTTGCATGTTGCAGGTAATGCCGTCCCTTAGAAGCTGGTCTGCCACTGACATGCGTCAAATTGAATGAAAACATTATAAGCTCTAAACATCGAGCTGAAGTCTCAACTATATATGTTTATATATAAATAGTTATATATAAATATATGTATATATATATATTCATATATATAAAAAAGGCACACCAAACATTAAATTAGCAAGACGGACACTTTTCCTACCCTCCTTGTCCTTGCCACGCATTCCTTTTCTCTCATCATAAATGTTTGCATTATGAAATTACAATTAAGAAAGCAAATTTCAAAAATGTGAAGAGTACAAAAATAAAAGGCGAGTGCAAAGTTTTTGAATTCAGTTGGCCCTTGGCCAACAATTGACAACAAATTTTACTGCTACAACAACTACAACAACAGCAACAACATGTTGCTGCTGCATTTGCATATTTTCAGTTGTAAATTAGATTTTTGCTTTCATCTTCGAAAGTTGCGTCCAAATGTGGGCAACGTCTTTTTTGTTGTTGCTGTTTTTCTTTGACTGCTGCCGCAGAGTTTAGTGCGAAATTCAATTATTTTTTGGCTCGAAATTGAAGCAGCAATTTTTGCGTAAATTAAATAAAAATAAATTTAAAAAAGCATCAAAAATAAACAGGAGCTTCTGTTACACAAAGAACACAGAAGAAAATTAAAGGAACCTTTAGAAAATAAATACTTATTTATTCGATTCAATTAAAAACTGTATATATACATACATCTTAGTCTTCCGAGTCTGGTTACGAATTCTTAAATAAACAAAAATATATTTCATACAAAAGCTCAATTTTCAGTGTTGATCATTTCCATATAAAAATATACCCTATATAAAAGCAGCATAGTAAGGAAGAAGAGTATAAAAAGAAAAAACAACTAAATTCTTTGGAAGATTTTTGTAGATTTTTAGAATACTTAAATTTTCTGTGAAAGCAGGTAAAAACTAATGCGTGCAAATTCGGAAGTTGCGCTCACTATTTGAACGCGCAGTCAACTCGAGATATTGTTCAAATACCCAGCAGTGAATAAGGGACAATATAAATCATATTGATATAGTGCATGATATATGTATAATAATATTATAGAAGACTCCTTCGCTTAAGGGCCATATCACACAATATCACATAATTCCTGATTGTTTTCCTCTGATGCCACTTGAAGCTATGTATGTATATATATATATATCTATATGTATATGCGTGTGTAGCTGCTTAGAAGTAACGGTTAAAAGTGACTGCGGCAGATTACGTATACGCAGCATTGGCTACGACAAGGCCAGTCAAGCAGTCGGACAGGCAGCCAACGGCAAAAACAATGTCAACAATAGCAACAACAACAATATGCTGGCGAATGTTGCTGCAACTTTGTTGCTGACGTGTGTGTTCGCTATTGGCAGCAACAACAACAAGAAACACAAGAGCAACAAAGCGCCGCAGCAAAACAATAGATAATGATGACACGTCAGCTTTTGTCATGTGACAATAAGCACAGCAAGAGCAGCAGCAGCAGCAGCAGCAGCAGCAGCAGCAACAGCAACAACACTCGAAGCTACTCTCTTCCTTTAACTCACGCTTGCTGTGAGCGGTAGTGTGAGTGTGTGTGTGCGTGTATGTGTGTCTAACATGCTGTGACAACAACGACAACAACAACAACAACAAGAACAAACGCTGCGTCTTTGTTAGCTGACAGCAGGCAGCAAAGGTTGCAGGCAAACAGCAGCTAAGGGTTGTGCCTTGTCTTTGCTTGCAGGGCGATGGTAGAGGGGGCGGGCTGTGTTTGGCTTCCAGTTAAGGGTATCTGACTGTCTGTATGTTAAGCAGCGCACGGCGTTTTGGCGCTTTTGGCACACGGCGCCAACTGCTGCGGAAGTCAATGTAAAGTGACGGAAGAGCAGCCGCAAATACTTAAACGTACATAAACAACAACAACAACAACACACACATGTACTGTATACACATGTGCACACACACCATTGCAAAGTGTCTGTGCTAAACAGGCGACAAATGTTTCGAGAACAAATTACATGAAAAAGAAATTTGCAATTTAATTTCATGTTGATTCTAAAGAGTTCTTCAAACAGTTGAAACCAAAACGAAAATTAAATATTTCTTATTAAATATAGATTGTAACTGTATTAAAAATTATATAAGAAGGCCTTAAGATATATATGTCGTAGTTTAATTAAATTTTAACAGCTGACAAGATTATTATATAATAAATAATGGCACTTGAAGCCTGAAAAAACGCACGTCAAATTTATTGTTACTTTTGTTAACAAAATTTATGAAAAGAAGCTAGGGAAAAAAATTTAACATATTTTGTGTTAAAAATGATTAAATAACCTTTTTGACATATATTTTTTAAAAAATCAACGACTGAAAGATAACAAAATACATTTTTTGTTAATGTTGTCATTAAAATGATCGAAAAACAAACGAAGCAACATCAAAATTAAAAGTAAAATTTTTTATTTTATTTAAGAAATATATAAGTCAGTTAAATTTGATTCTAAATTTGATTTATTATATATTTATTTAAAGATGTTAAAATATTTAAAATAATATTAGTAATTTGTCTAGTGTTTAGTATTTAACATACATTTTGACTAGCAGTATATTTACAGTGTTTATTTTGGTATTTGAGTTCGAGTCGTAGTATATATTGAAAACTGGTTGCGTTGATAGTTTCTAACTAATGCTCTGTTTTTATATAACACTAGCAATTTGTCTAGTGTTGTATTTAAAACTATAAAATCTTTTGGTTAACATGTGTCGCCTGTGCTCACAGAACTGGGAAATTGCCATAATGTATGGCCAAGTCACGAGCTGAGTATGTTGACTTTTGTTGAGTTTTGTTGGCTTTTGGGTTTGGGGTTTGAGTTTGGGTTTCGGATTTGGTTGTGCTTCGTTTGCTGCCTGGGCAGATGCTGATGCTCGCTGCTGTTCGCTATTCACTACTCACTATTCACTCACTATTCATTTCTTTTCATTTAGTTGTTGTTGCTGCCTTTTTAATTTAGTTTGCTGCCTTTTTGGCTGTTGGTTAGTCGAGCGACGAGTTCAGCTCGAAATGAGCTGAAGCCGAGTCTCAACTTGAGTTCAGCTGAGTCGAGTGTCGCCTTCGCCCCTTCCGCCCGTCTCGCCAACGACAGTCGACGGTTGGACGTACGTGACCCGCTGTTCCGCTGTTCCGCTGTGCCCGCAGTTCCAGTTCCTTAGTTCCTTAGTTCCACGCGCTCAAGTTCGCCGTTGCTCAGTTGTTCAATTGCTCCAGTTTCGCTCTGACATTTGATGTGCCGCATTTTGTTTTCATACCCGTTCACGAGCTGAGAAGAGTATATTGGTTTGGTTTGTGCACGGTCCGTCCGTCTGTCTTTCTGTACGAATGCAATTGATGTTCGGTTTGGAATATAAACTCGTGTATATTCGCGTCAGATAAAGTGTTCAGGTTTTTAAATATATTCATCTGTTTTAAATCATAACATTTACTGATAACATTCTTAAAGCTTGAACACTACGCCCACTTGAGGCGTGGCAAACGGATTTAATCTTCGTATCTCCATAAGTTTTCCAGTTAGAATAATTAAGTTTTATAGAGAGATTGATTTGGATGTAAAAAACACTGTTAAAATGTCTCCCATAATTTTAAAGCAGACACTTTTCTGATGACCTCCTCTGAAGTGTTGAAGACTGCTTTCAGCTGTGCAGGAGTATGCCGCTGTCGGTTACACCCGATTGCAAAGTTCTCACTTCTGTTTTTTTTTTCGTATTCCATGGTGCGTGCCTCAATTGTTTCTGGCGTTGCCAAGTTTTGGTGCGTGTGCAAAGCAAAACTATGAAAAAGCGCAGTAGCTAAACACACACACACACCCTCCACACACACACACACACACACACACACAGACACGAACAAAGCCAAGTCAATTTAATTTATTTTGTCACTTTTGTTGTTTGGCACTTTGTTGTTGTTGTCAACAGCATCTGTGCCTAAGTGTGTGTGTGTGTGTGTGTGTGTGTCATTGACTTATTACACACTTCTATAAAGCGGATGCCTCCCTTCTACCCCATTCAGCGACCATCCTGCTGTTGTCCTTTGTATTCCATTTGCTGACGCATTTAAATTTCTATTTGCAATGCCAGTCGCTGGCATCGATGCCAATTGCTGCTCATGCGGCTGAGTTGCCAACGTAATTGAGTCGACCCCGACACGAACACACACACACACACATACACTCAGTTTTAGGCTGTCAGCGCTCTCTTTAGTTGCCAATTTGTACATAACTTCAACATGAGCACAGCTGCTGTCCGGGCTGCATTCATTAAACTTGACTTGGAGGCATACGAGCAAAGGATTTACCTCATTTTCAGTATTAGGTAGGCGAAAGCTCGCAAAGCTCATAAGGACTAAGCTCTAATATTGTGTGGCTTTAAGGCTTGACTTCAAACTGGCTGCAACTGAAACTGAAAAATGACCTGAAAAATTCTGGCTCTAATATGAAGAACTAAATGGGAAATGAGCTAAAAATAGAAAAATTTAAGAAAATATTCTTACAGTTTCCAAATTGAACTACTATACCATATAGCTATGATCGGTGCAAAAATGATGTTGATAATGGCTTATAGATAGTTAAAAAATGGTTTTCTTTAAAATAATTTATAAATTTTTGAGAAATAGTGCAATGGTCTTTTATACTCTGTTCGTAAGGTATATTAGTTTTGAGCAATTGTCCTAAAACTAGTGTCAACAATTTAGCTGATCAGTCTATTAAACGTAATATCTGAAGAATTTAGTTTAATATAAGATTATTCAAATTAAAACTTTTTTTTTATATATTTTTATTTTTGGTATTTTTTCTTTTGCATAGTTTTTACTTAAGTAAACTTTTGGGCCTTCAATAATATTTATATTATAAAAAAATGTATTTGTTTAAGTACTTGAAGCGAGTTTTTAAATTTTTAAATTCTTTTTTGTTTTGATGTAATCTTGATGTAATTACATGTATATTCATTATGTATATGTATATTTCAATATTTATATTTTTCATACACAGATATTGCATCGAACGTTTTACTGCAATAAAATAATTCCTGTACTGCAGACGAAAAATGATTTAATGTCCACATCAGGAATAAAGCACTCAGCTTATTTATCCCTAAAAGCAGCTGCTGTTCCCCCGTCTTCCTGGCTGCCTGTCTTTCTGTCCTCTTGTCGTGCTGTCATTTGGTGCCCTTTTAAAGTTGGCGCCCTTTAAAGCCATGTCCATAATTCCGTTCATCATGTCCTTGGCCAACATAAAGTGCCCGAAATGAATGAGCGAAATTAAGCGAATGGCGGGCGGATAAACGCGTATGAGAGAGGGAGAGGGCGAGGGCGAGGGCGAGTGCGAGCTGGGTCGAGTGCAAAGGGGCGTGGCCAGTTGACACAGCGGTTGGCCACTGGCGCAACCGGAGCTCTGCATTAATGCAAAGTTTAAGTGTTGCAAATGACGTTGATAATGGCCAAAACGATGACGAGCACGAGCATTAAGAGCAGAGGGGCGAACCGAGGGGGGGGGGGGTGGTGGATAGAAGGGTGCAGTTGGTAGCTGGCAGCTGGTAAGTTGTCTGCGAGTCCTTGCCATACTCGTTCACGCTTTCAAAAGAGTATATTGGGCTTAAGTTAGATACATAGAATTTTTAAGAAATATTACTGACCTTCTCGAAAGATCGCACAAATAATGGTTGGATTCAAATCAATAGGAAATCAATTGAAGTCAAATCTTTAATTTTGGGTACGAGTATACCGCGAAAATATCTACCCCAATTTCAGAGCGGACACTTTTCGGATGACTTTATTTAATTTTTTCAAATTAACAATAATAATTGAAATCTTTTTGACTCTTTTAAGTTTTTACTATAATGTTAAGTAGTATTTCTCCGTCGGTTACACTCGGCATTTTTATTTGTTGTCCTTGTTGCTGGGCGCTTAATATGTAATTTATAATTTTGATTGCGCTGTCACTGCTTCAGTTGACGTCGGCGTCGCAGTCGCTGCACTTAATCCGAGCAGATAAATATATACGCTTATTAATAATATGCGGTCGCTGCACTGCAGTCCAGTCTGAGCCGCCCCGTTCCCCTTTCCCCCCACCTTACCCGTGCCGCATCGGACACGCTCAAGTGTTTGCGTTAGCGCGACACTGGGCGTGGCAGCTGTTGGTGGGAGGGGCGAGAGTAATTAATGATGCGTAATTTATGAAAATTATACAATTGCTGAGCTGTCTGGGGCGGCAGACACGCCCACTGCTGGCTGCAGCAAACAAATTATGGACATGCCCCAACAGACGCAACTGTACCGCAACCCTATCACACCCCCCATACCACCACACACCGCCACCCCTGGTGCTGGCAAATAGGCAAAATGCCTTTCAGCTGCCTTTGCTTACTTAGCCAAAACTTTATATGAAGAAAGTTTGGAGCAGCCGTCGACAATGTGATGCGGTGACAGAGGAAACGGTCGGTGGGAGGGGAGGGGAGGGGAGGGACTTGGAAAAAACGGGCATTTTTGGTTAGCTTAAATGCAAAGCTGTTGCGTGGGCTGTGCAGCTGTGAGAGACGGCAACAACATTTTATTAACAGGCGTCGTCTATGAAAAGCTTAAAAAACAAAAATTAATTTAAATTACATATTTGCACAAAACAATGTGAACTGCAAAGGCCACAGTGGGTGGGGTGTGTGGGTGGGTGCACTGCTTTAACATTAGCCCGCCCACCTACATGGTCGTTATCGTTGTTAGCTGCTGTTGTTGTTGCTGCTGCTGTTGTTGTTGCTGCTGTTTGCCAAAAAATCCTCAAATTATACAAATTTACGATGTTTCGCTGAGCGCTCTCTGCCAAAAGCCAGCACCAGCAACAACAAAAAACAACAACAAGGACAGCAGCAACAACAACAGCAACAGCAGCGGCAGCAGCAGCAACAAAAATGTTTCCACGCACAGCAGCAAAGTCAAAAAATACAAATAGAAATGAATTTTTCATGAGCTCAAGACGAAATTTCTGTGCGCTGCAATGCTACCAAAGTGAACAAGCAGAGAGCGAGACAGATAGATAGAAAGAGGGAGACAGAGAGAGTGAGAAGAAGATAACACAGAGAGATTTAAGAAATTGAAGACAGGTAAATTTGGATTAAAGTGTGGTTTCCATGTATATTTGAGGCGAAAATAGCGAATAAAACGTTCAAGAATGTTGCACAAAAACGAAAACGGAATAAAATACCTGAAAGTAAAGAGAGGTAATAAGAAAGGCAATGAGAAGGGCTGCCAGTAGAAGGCTTACGAAACTTGCATAAAGGAGAATTGAAGAAATTAAGTGAAAATGGAAAGAAAGAGATGGAAAGAAAGAAAACTTTATTAGCTGATTTATATCAAAAAGAAAGCGAAAACAATGACGGAAGGTGATAAAAGAGAGATAAGGAGAAAGAATTGGAGAAGAGGGAGATAAATCAGTAATGGAAGATTGACAACAAGTAAGAGAGCGATGGAGAGAGAGAGAGAGAGGAAGAAGAGAGAGAGAGAGAGAGAGATGTACAGGTTTATAAATTTTGCAAATATGAAAAATTTATGCAATTAAATAAAATATACCATAAGTTCCACTGGAGACGCGATTAGAGAATATGTTAATTTAAGATAGCTTCAGGTTCTTTTTTAATTTATTTTTTTTTAATGCTGACAAGCTGCCTACGATAACTAAGCGACTGTCCGTGGTTGGCTGGCATTTGATGCGTGTAGGGTGCACTAAACAAAAGCCAAAGCCGAAACTTTTGTAGCGGAAAACGGAAATGTTTTACATGCACGCAGTGCTGGCAGCGCACTGACGCTGCCTCCTAAGGGGCTGGTTGCACGCGGGAGGTGGTGAAGGGAAGGTGTTGCTGAGGCTTGACTTGGGCCGTAAAGTGCGTCGACAGAGGTGTCTGTGTGCTGTAGCCAGTGACATACACACACACACGCGCTGATGTACACGGCAAAGCAAAGTCATGTCAGTTGGCTAATTTTTTCTTAACATGCGGCGCCGCAAAGTATGCAGCGAAAAACATCTTTCACACGCCTCGGAGGTGCCTCTCTCTGGCTGCGCTTAATTAGTGCTTGTACACGCACACATACACATACACACACATACAAAGTGTGCGCACTTTTTCTTTAGCATTTAAATCGCAGTTCGAAATAAATGTAAAACAAAATGTGGCCAACCACAACAAATGAACACAGCGCGTTGCCAACTTTATGACAACGAAAATAGCACGTTATAAATTTTAGAACCAAACCCACAAAAATTGGTTTAAACTTCGTTTCTCCCACACGCCCCATTCGGCTTTCCCTCTCGCTCTCGCTCTCTCTCTTTCCATCTCTCTCTCTCTCTCGCTCTCTCTCGCTCTCTCTCGCTCTCTCTCTGTCCTGTTAACCAATTGCCAGCGGCCAATGCGCCAGTTAATTAGCTCATAAAATATGCACAATGGCTAACAATTCGCACCTTGGGCCTAAAAGGTGAACACCCTCCCAGTTCACCTTCTCGAACCTAGCAAGTAAAATAATTGAGTGCCAAAGCAGCAGCAACAACAACAACAAAATATAGTTGAACAAAATTTACAACAAACAAATTTATGCAATTTTTAGCTGAAGTTCTAATACC
Source organism: Drosophila paramelanica (assembly GCA_035043915.1). Taxonomy (NCBI): domain Eukaryota; kingdom Metazoa; phylum Arthropoda; class Insecta; order Diptera; family Drosophilidae; genus Drosophila; species Drosophila paramelanica. The sequence goes on from JAWNMO010000559.1 coordinate 4,573,454, forward strand.
CTTCCTTCTGTTTATTTGAAAAGTGTATTAAATTCAGATCACGCACATAATAAAGCTTGTCCATGTTGACCTCAAATTTAATTATAAAATAAAAACTCGGCTTTGAATAGAGATTTTTTTGCCAGCTATTATATTACATTAGTAGATGATATTTATTGATTACTATCGAAATAACATAACATATAGATTCTCTTTGTTGAGTAAAAAGGTAAATCTTTTATTGGATTGAGTACTATTCTTAATTTGCTTATCCAGGATTATAAAAAACCTTTTTGAACAAAAAGGTATAAAATTATTGATTTTAAGCTTAGGAGAGCTTTTCATTAGTCAAACTTCGAAGAAAATCGACAAATTTGAAAAAAAGATATAAAAGAAATTTTGAGCAAAATAATAATAAAAACTTGCGTTTAATAGTAAAAATTAAGTATGAATTAAAATGAAAATCAATAAATCAATAATTTTTGATATTACTATATTTATGGCGTGTAAAATAGGTGCTAGGGTATTACAAAGAAACTGCGATGAATGCGTTGCGATATTACAAATAAAGTTTCGGTTGTTTTTTGTTGTTCGCGTTGTTTACGATGTTGTTGGTGTTATTGTTGTTGCTTATGCTGTTATTGTTGTTGGTGTTGTCATTACCGTTGTCGTTGTCGTTGTCGTTGTCTTTGGCCATGTATTGCAGATGAGTGTATCTGAAGTTTATGAACTTTGTAATTACACACTTTATTAATTTATGCGCTGCGGGCGGAAAAAGTGGGTGGGTGAGGGGGACGGAGAGGGAGAGCGGGGGAGGAGGAGAGGGAGTGGGTAGCATGTCGGGGTGAAAGGTAAAACTTATGCCTCAGCCAAGGGCAACAAAAAAGAGAAGAGAAGAATATCACAAATGACAGCAACTCGATGTTGCGAAAGAGACACGAATAATCAAAGAAAGAGACAACAAACGCACTGCACGGAGAAAGAGGAGGAGGTGGAGAGGAAATTAAAAGGGAAAGGGCAGCTAAAATAAAAGGCAAGACAGAAATGATGACAGGCGGGTCTTTGCTGATAAATCTTATAAATTAGGCAGATTTTTGCTGTAATTTAAACCAAAATAAAAGGAAAAAATTAAAACAAACGAGCACAAAAAGGTAAGAAAATACGTAATAAGAAATTATTTATTTATATAGATTACGAACAAAGCACAAGTAATATAAAATAAAATTTTAATAAAAGTGCGCGCAAAATGAAAACAATTCTTAAGCGATTCTCAAGCATCTCTGACTGCAGCCCCCAGTTTTGGGCAGTAAAAACTAAGCTCGCTGAGCCGACCAAAACTCAAATTATGGCTGGGACTTGTAAGAGCTGCGGAGGGTTAATTAGCCAAAGGCTGTTATGATACCTGAACGGAATGGGTATTGGATTAGGCATACAAAACGGAGGGGGATTGCAAGGCAATTATATAATTGAGTAGGCAACGCTAACGCTAAAAATTACGTCTACATAAAGTGGATATTTAAGGCGGAGTGCTTGAAATTTTATTGTTAGAAAAATAATTGGATTACCAAAAAATTTAACATGAATTTTATGTTAATAGGTATTATTAAATGTAGTTTTATATTATACAATACTGATCTGATTAAGAACAATCATTTTTAAACTCCACATTGTTTTTTAAACGCAATATAAAAATATTTTATATTTAAGCTTAAATATCTGCACAAATGTTTTTGCACTCTAGAATTTCATGTCAGTTGCCATGATATTATTTTTATTTCAATATTAATTTCAACAAAGTACTTCAACATTTTGTGTTGAATATTTCTACAGAAAGTCCAAGGGCTGTCAACAAATTAAATATGTGCACAAAACTTTGTAGCTCAAAAATTAAATTTAAATTTTTATTTATTGATTGTATAAACTGCACTTTGGTACATTTTTATCATATGTTTGATGTTGGTAACGAGAAAATTGTTGTGTATATATTATAAACAGACTTTGAGCCGATATTCTCTTTTGTCTCGCTTCCTTTGACACTCTTTGGCACTTAACAATTTTGCAATTACATATATATAAATTATTATTTTAGAGCTTTCTTTTGCCAGATGAAATTGAATTTGTTGTCGTTGGTAACTTGTGCAAGCAGCCATGAGAAATGAAATGTAAATTCATGTGCGGCAATTTATTTGATTTCAATTTCCATTCCGGCAGCATCGACGCTGATCATCAACGACACTGGGAAAACATTTACAATTTAATTAAAGTGCAAATGCCGAAAGTAATGGCCAACAAAATATACGCAAAACTTATAAAGTGCGACTGAGAGAGCTAGTGAAAAAGTGCGGGAGAAAGAGAGAAAGCACAACAATATACTGCAACTGAGTTAAAATGGGTAGCAAATTTTTGTGAGTAGTGTGAAGTGTGTTTATCTTGGAGTTGCGAATGCCAGTGGAATAATATTTTATATGCTGGCGAACCCCTCAATCCAACAACTCCCCCCCCCGTCCCCGCCTTCCTGTACGAACCCTCAAGGTGTCGCAATGCTGGCCAGCATATATAATGGCCATGCGGATATTTTGGCAACTGGTTCGAGTTTGGTGCTCATGTTCGGGTTCGGGTTGGGGTCCGTTTTGCATTTGGCGCGTGCTTCAACGAACCCATTTCTGCTTCTTCTTTTTCTTTCTTTTTTTCGGGTCCACTCTTCTTCAGAGTTCATAACTTATGTATGTGATGTGTGCGCCTGTCGCTGTCTCTCTCTCTCTCTCTCGCTCTGGCTCCTCTCTTAACTCTTTCTCTCTTTGTGCTGCAGTTTGTTTGGTTTCTTTTTTTGGGATTTCTTGGAGGGGGCTTAAAATTATGGCGCCCAAATGGCGTGCAACTATTTCAATGTGACATTTCCTTCGGGGAGCTGCAATAAAAATGGTCAAGTTATTATTTACCAGCCAGGTGCAAGAGTCAGCCGTGAAATACTGGCTCCACGCGATGAGTCACTGAACCGGTTCCAGAGCCGCTATAAAATGAGTTGAAAAGTGGTACAAAGCTTAATTTATTATGCCCCAGAAAAACGGGAGTAACAGGGTATAATGAGCTTGTCATTAAGTATATATATATATTCCCGATCAGCATGTGTATTTTTTTTATAAATTTATATTATATATATTTTTGTACACCAATTTATATAACATTTAAATATACTAAAAAAAGAATCCTTAAATAGTAAATTTATTGTAATTAATTAAGAGAAATTCCGTAGATTGTAAATCGAAGTTGACTAAAAAACGGATACTTAAGATATACTTACGTATTCTCTCATTGCACAAAAAACAATCAATCAATTAGTTAGTTAATGAACACAAACAGTTTTAAAAAAATTATGCCTACTTAAAGTCAAAAGTGATTCACAATTTAATCAAACAAAAACAACAATTTCTGACACACAGATTGAGAGATATATTGCGCTTTAGTTGATTTGATCCCAAATGGTATAGCCCATATGGTCGGGTGGACTTTCGGTTTTTGAGGTTTGTCCGTTGAACTGGGGGGAAAGTTGTTGGGTGAAATTGGGATTGTTATGATGATTGAGTAGAAATTGGTCTGGCTGCAGCCCATTTGATGTGTGTTTATGTGCATATGTAATAATGTGTGTGCAGTTTAATTGAAACGAATGACCACAACACGCACACACATTTTAGTGTTTACATATGTGTGTGTGTGTGTGTGTGTGTGTGTGTGTGCTTGGTGAAATTGTGCATCTATTAATAATGTCAGCCGCAATTTTATGTTTCACGTTACATTCCATGCCATTTCATTTTATTGTTAATTTCTTGTGCGAAACACAACCTCAAACCAACCTTATCCACCCCTATCGCTGCCGATCCCGCTCCAGGCAACGCCTAGCCATAGATATAGCCATTATCATTGTCAGCCGACAATGCGAAAAAAAAAACCAAAAACCATTACGATATTGCGAACTTTACATGTGTGGATGCCAAAGAGTGCGCAAAGGCCGCGAACAATGATAACCACTAAATTTTAAATATTAATGCAAACATTCAGTCAGTGCGTTCATCAGTTCATCAGCCGGTCAGTTTGTCAGTCGATTGCAGCACACTCAATTTTAATGCAAGCGCGATGTCAGTTTTTATTAATTAAAATGGCCGCAAGCGGATGCTGCAACTGCCACGGCGACTGTCACTGGACCGTGCAGCTGAAAGACGAGGCGAGTATTTTGTCAGCCACAATAAATAAAAAAAATACCACAAACAAGTGCAACTGACTAAGCAATACTCTGTTCACAGCCTAAAGACAGCCAATTTAAGGTTGGAAAGAAAGAAGAATTGTCTGAGATAAAAAAAATTAAAAATCATTCAAGAGGAAAAAATATATATAAAAAAAATATTTCATAGTAAAAATATGACTTAAAAAATGTAGGTGCTTTTTAATAAGAACTATTTCTTATTGCTTAAAATAACTTGTATCTTTTATACAATAGTTAGTTAATTATAACTGAAATCAACCAATTATAAGCATTCTTTGTGTTACAGTGTAACAAGCCTTGGCTAATTGTGCATATCATATTCATGAACCCATAAATACATGCAAGAACACATTATTTATGTTGTATGTACATTGGAAACCTGTGTTGAATAACGACGCTTGTCACACGTGTCGTATGAGCAATGCAAAAACCGGGTTCTCCAATTGATGCATTTTATTGCCACATTGCAGGCTAATTATGGCACATCAACGGTAACTTTATCGCTTAACAAGTCCCTGCTTCTGTCTGGCACACACAAACACACACTCCTTAACCAACACACACACACACACACGCACACGCACACACGCGCACATACAGCTGTCGCAGTCAGTCAGCCAAATGGTTTCGTATGGCAATCAGAACGCTCATTCGTTCGTGCAATGAATAATTTCCGCTTTAATAAATTTTACAACGCAAGATGCGATTTGCAATGTGATTTCAGCAGCAACTAAATGCATATTCATGTGCATACACCAACCCCTCCCCCACCTCCAGATACGTCACTCGCTCACTCGATAAACACACTTTCCACATTTATACACATTTATTATTTAAGTCCAACATATGCATGCATGCAGACTGAAAACAAAGCCAAATATTGTGAAAATCATTTTCAATATTTGTGTTTTTGGGGGCCATTTTTTTTAGTGATTGCTTCTTTTTTTTTTTTTAGCAAGGATTGAAATTTAATTATTTTTTGTACTGTCTAGAAGTTTTTGTTTTTTTTTTATTATTTATTTACTGGATTTTATTGCATTTTAGTTTGCGCTTAGCTATTTGGGATATTTCTTACCATTTTTGTCAATATTTGTCAATATTTATAATTGAACTTTTTTTAGTAAAAATACGGATTAAAATGTTGATAATATATATACATATATCTCTGCTAAATACAGTCCGATTTTGGAAAGAAATACACCTTTTGAATCGTATAAGTCTATTTATATATGTCTGCAAATCAAAACGAAATGCAGACGGAGCACAGCCAAGTATCCTATCCTATTTTATTGCTTTTCAAGGACTTTTTGCGTTATGAACAATAAATAGGTTACATTAAAAAATGTTATCGCCAGGTTTGATTAAATTTATTTTTGTCATTTTGATTGATTTCTTTATTGGCATTTGGCACTGATCAGAGTTGAATAACAGATTGCGATGCCATATAGTTTCTATAGCAACCTGAGCTATATCAAATATCAGACAAAGTGAAGCACCTCCCAAATTTGAGGTGCATAATTGACACAGCCCCTGGAGACAGCAAGACAGAGAGACAGTTGAGCATATGCCGAGCAAATTGGTATTGTAATGCCACTTTAATGCTGACAGTTGGCGATACATGAGTGTAATTGTGTGTGTGTATGAGTGTTTGTGTGTGTGTGTGTGCACATTCATACAAACAGAGATCTCTTTTTTATTTGGAAGAGTGACAGCTGACAGGAAGTGGCAAACAGCTGCAGTTCCTCGTGAGTTGTCGCCACGCTGTCTGCAAGGGTATGTGTGAGGGAGGGGGAGGGGGAAAATGGGATTGGGGAAGTGCGCTCACCACTTGAATATGCTCAAAAGCGCTGGCAAAAGCAATCAGAGCAACGAAATGGAACCCTTACGTTGGCATTTCAATGAAGCCCCCAAACCGAAACTCAAAGCCAAACTCAAGCCGAAACCAAATCAAATCCAAAGCCATAGTCGAGGCCAAAATGAATAACGCAAAGCGACGCATGACTGAATGTCAGCCAAAGGGGGGACTTCTGGGTACCTAGTCCATGTTCAGTTCAAGGCAGCAAAAGAAAAAAAAACGCAACGAGAAAAAAATAAAAGAAATGTACAAAAATAGAAAGATATGGTCGCGATATGGCTAACCAGGGCAGCATACCGCTACAAAAAAATAAAAAATAATAAAATAAAAATATAGTCGCACCCCCCGCTCCCACCTTCAGGCAGTCATAACATTCGAGTTGAAGTGGATATTGTTACCGCTGCCGCCGCCACTGTGCTGATACCCAGGACAATTTGAAGCACATGGCAACCCTTGGCGCAGCTCTTTAAGGCGTTTGTCGCTAAGCGAAATGCCGACAATTCCCCAGCTCCCCACTTGTGTGTAAATTGCAGCCAATCATGATTTAATAGATAAAAATAAAATAAATATAACAAAAAAAATACAAAAATATATACATAGAGAAAAAAATGAATAATAGAAAAAATGGGAGAGTTCAAGTGGATAAAGCATAAAGCGTTATGCACAAAAGGCCACGCTGAGGTGAATCTGCAGCCAGGCAGCAAGGGGGGCGGTAGGGTTAAGGGTGAACGGGTGTGACGATGTGGTGGGTAAACCACTTTAACAGCTCCCACAGGATCGATCTATGCTAAAGCTAAGGCTAATAGTGGCCAGCTGGTACGTGGCAAAGGGCGTCGCAGTTATGACGAAAACAACAGGACAAAAAGAAAGCTGAAATAAAACCAAAGAAAACGCAAGAGAGCTCGTGTCTGAGAGCACTTGACTGTGAGATACCCAACAAAAGTGTAACAGAAATCTGATATATATAGTGTAGATATATAGTTCCTTTGTAAAATTTGTAAAAGGTTTCTTACTATTCAATTAAAAGGGTCTACAATAACTTCAGATAACCAAACTGAATTTTTTGATTTATAATATTTTATTCTTTTTAACCTTAAAACGAAAAATATCAAATCATAAAATTAGTTGAACCTAAGTTCGAACCGAACCATGCAACAATATAATGTTGATCAAACTATTAAATTATATAATAAATTAAATTTCCTATTTTATGTAGTATATTAATTTTAAAAACAATGTTTGGGAGAATTAGGTATTTCCTATTGGAAAATTATCAAAAAAGTTTTACAATTTTAATCGTGTTTAATTAATATCTTTTCTGTAAGGTTTGACAAACCAAGGTTCAAACCAAAATCGGTCCTCATGGCTATAAAAGCAAGCCCAAATAAAATATGTAAATGTAATATGTGACCCTAACTTAATCTTATACTGATTGCGATCAAGAAATATTATTAAAAATATTTACTTATATGCATAAATATTTTCTTTTGTTACTTTAATGCTCACACCTGAAACGATAGAACCTTTTAATTAAGCAACTTTTGTGCGAGGGTATGCAAAAAATGGTATTTCTTGAACGCCACAAGGAAAGGACAGGACAAGACAAGACAGGACGGGTCAGGACAGGACAGAGCGGGACGGGACGGGACAGGCACCGACAGGACGCAGACAGGATATGCGCTGTACAACGACACTTGACGCTCGCCCCTGCGGCAATCGCAAAAGGGATGGCATCAAGGCGAAGTAACAGAGCCCAACAAGCCGTGATGAAGATGGAGTTGGAGATGGAAATGGAGACCATGTTGCAGCCTAGAAGTGAAGCAAACCAATTTCGAATTCGCGCCCAGCAACAGCAACAATAACAACAGCAACAACAACAACAACAACAGCAACAATCAGAATACGAATGTTGATGGCATCGTCGTCGTTGCTGCTGATGACGGAAATTGATAAACGCGCAAAGGAGAAATTTCGCTGTTGTTGTGGTTATTGTTGTTGTTGTCGTTGTTGTTGCCCATGGTACGCGCAATCAGAGCAGATGAGGGGAATGGGATCAGGAATGCGATGGCGTGGGTGTGGGTGTGGGCGTGGGTGGGGGCGGTGGCGTGGGCGAACTCACAATAACCGAAATCAAAATCAAAAATTGAGCAGCTTTTGATGACAGCTCAAGTGGCGCCCAGTTATCGATTACGGGCCCCGCGAGTAGTTGGAGGGGGGGTTAACGATGGGAGGGGGGAAAGTGCTACACTTAAGTGGATGGTGGGAAATTCGATGCCATAGGTAATGGCCGTTTTGCTACTCAGCTCTAATTGGCACTGTGGGGTTAACGATTCTTAACCCCAGCAACGTGCAACATAAATTAATCAAATTGCGAAATGTGGCAAGCAGCAACAAAGAAGCAAAGCTGAAAACAAAACAAAACCAACAATAAAAAAAACCCAACAATTGTTAAGCGAATATTGCGTTTAACAGCTACAGCAGAAAGAAGCAGAAAAAGAAGCACACAATTTGCGCTGAAAGTCCCCAGCAAGCTATGCGCACTAATGACCAAAGCAAGGAGAAAGAAAAAAAAAATATATATATATATATATATATATATATATAAGAAACGAGCTCGCATTTTTATAAGTATTAAAAACAAGCAGGCAAACAATGCAAAAGGCGACAGCGAATAAATTGTAAACTTCAGTTGAACCCATTGTCAAGGGAGAAGGGAGAAGCTGAGCCGTCGACTGAGAAGCAACAGCAGATTGCAATGATGCCACTTAATGAGTTGCTTATTATGATTAATTGGTAGTCAGGGAGATGAAGCTGGCAGCGTGTAGCGGGCAGTTCGTTGGCTGAGGCTGAGGTCAAATGGTAATAACTGCCCCTCAAATGGATTAAATGAAGTGCACATTGTGCGTTAGCCGAGGGGGTATCAAAATAATGAGAATTCTTTTCATCTTAACCTCAATCAAAATTCCCGGCATGTAATCAAAGTCAATTATGTTACCTCAATAAAATTTATTGCAATTTGTGATGTGAGAGAAACTTGAGACGATTCTTCAGTTACCTATTTGAACTTGATGATAAATTTTAAAAGTTGCAATAATACTAAATCTTGTATACTATAAGATCATATAATGTAATAATTAAATTGAAAAGTAAGGGTTTTATTACAAATGATATATCTTTAAATATAAACAATTAGTAGTCAAGTGATTTTGGTTAATAAACATTTTTTGTAAAAAATCGAGACTTCGATATATCGATGTAAGGTTTAATTCTATAATTAATTTTTCTTTCGATATATCGATGTTAATTTCGGATCTCATAAATTTATAGAAACCTTCAACCTTCAGAAGTAAAATGTATTCCATTTGAATTATTTAACGCGAAGATAAACTCATGTACGAAGGCAACTAAATGAGGGCTTAACTTAGTTAGTAAGACTGTCAAATAGCTGAAGGCATTCATTGGCACAGATCGCTGACTAGATTTGCCTGGCATGTCGCTCACTGCTGCCGCTGCTGACAGGCATCACGCATACGCCCCATGTTGCAGGGGGGGAATACAAGCACAACGAAAAATGTCATCGACTAATTGCACAGTGTGCGTCATAATGGGGTTAAGCTGTATCAGCACGGTTGGCTGGGGCAGGGGGTGTCGGGGGGAAAACTTGAAGACAGCTGACAGCTGGACGAACAGGAAGACAAATAAGCGGCGCGTCAACCAAAGACGGCGGCAGATTTCATGGCTCTTAAACGGATAGACAGCCATTGGGACGGAGGCGTGGCAGGGGTTCGACACAAATGGGGCAGGCTTAGCGGATAGTCGGAGTCGCCTCACACGCGTGTCCGGTTCAACGGTTATTCTGCCGTGCGGCGCTTGCCAAAAGAAAAATGAAAACAAGTAGGAACGAGGCAGTCGGGCGTTACCGACTGAACTATACCCGTTCACGGTCTTAATTATTCTTAATATTTTCGAAAATTTCGGTATTCGGATGGATGTGAACGTGGCGAATAGTTTCTGCCAAATTTTGTGACTACAGTTGTGGCACAAAAGAGCAGGAAGAAGAGGATAACTACAAGAAAATATGCAAAGTTCCTCCGAACGGACAGACGGGCAGCATGACGGACATTGGACAGACGCAATATACTAGTTTCACTTGGTGAACGGGTATGAAAAAAAACCCAGCTAAAAAATGGGGATTGGCGTTGGGATTGGGAAGGGGTTGAAAAAATAGAAACATTTGTATGCAAACTTGCAAACTGGGCACCTCTTGTTTTTGTTGACTTTCGTTTCTGTTTTGTGTCTCTATTTTTGGACATGTTGCTGTTGTTGTTGTTGTTTTTGTTGTTGCTCTTGTGATTTGTGTGGCTTTCAAATTGCGAAATTCGCGGAAGCTGACATTTATTCAACAGCCAGAGGAGCTGCAAGCAGCTGGGGCGGGCGCGCGGGCGGTGGCGGGGCCAGCAGTCTATTGTTTTGGGCCTGGCCTACATAGAGCGTGCATGGCCACATCTATATTCACAGCAACAGCAGCAGCATCGTCCCCTAACCCCTACCACCCCGGCAGGCTAGCATCATATGCATGTAGTAGGCAAAGGGGGAGGGGGTGCTTTGGGGACGGGGTGTGCTCCTGTTTTGTGCTTGATGGCATTGACACCTACGACTCGTTGCGTTGTTGTTCTCTTGCTTATCGAGCGCTGAAATTGCGATTTGTTGCCAGTTGTTGTTGTTGTTGTTGTTGCTGTTGTCGCATAATTTAACTTATGCAGCTGTGGTATATGAGGTATGTGTTCGTGTGTGTGCAGGTGTGCGCACCTATCTATGCGGCAATTGCCATAAAGCAAGCGCATATGCTGGAAATTGTTTGTGCGTGATGAAACAGATACGAGATGCGAGTTGAGAGCTCAGCGCTGAGAGCTGACTTTTAGAGAATAGGATGAGCTGCATATTATGGTAATTTTGTGGATAGTTGTGCATAGTTAGACCTAAGCCTGCCCATACCAAACTGGCTAAACAAATCGGTGAAGCAGATATCTGAGGGGTGGTTGCACTGTTTATTAGGCAAACCTCAAATATTGATGGATTTATTGCCTGAGTTGTGTAGCTTAAGCTAAGATTAACAAATCACAACAGATTTGAAGGCAAATTATACTTATTAAAACACAAAATACAGTGCAAAAACTAAATATATTCTTGTAGTAATCCTCTTGCAAGCCTTTCAGAGGGCCTTTCACAAATATCTTAACACCTTAGATTTTTATGCTATGGTAAAATTGTTGGTAAAAAAATCAAAGAAAAATGTACAAAATTTTTGACATGTTCGAAACACCCAATTTGACCCTTTTTTTATGTTTGATTACATTTTGGTCATGATTCTACATTTAAATCGATGCATTGCTGGCAAAAATATGTTTGGTTTTTTTTTTTTTTTTTTAAAGCAACCATTTTTTTCAAAATTTCAAAAATTTCCAACCGTCTCCGCAAACCACAAAAAACTAAGTCTCCCACAGTTTCCCCGCGTACCAGAAATTACAACAGTTATTTCAAAAAGAATACGTTTTTTGGCTTAAACCAATTGCGAATTATAAGAAATAAACTAAAATATCAAATTATGTGCTGATTTCATGTTTCTGTATTTTTAACCAATTGCAAAAAAATTTCAAGGCTTATAAATAAGTGTAGAAATTATATGATATATACACCATATATATATATAAATATTTTTTTTTTGTATACTTTTTTTTCTTATATGGGAAACATGTGTATAACACACACACACACACACACACACGTGCATATGCATGCAAGCAGGCAGCTTTCTTGGTTATAAATTTTCTCTCTCAGTATTTTTTTGTATATATTATATACCTATACATATTTTTTTTTGGGCAATACCAAATCCAATTTGCTGCCATTTCGTATTGCACCGCAGAATGCTCTTCGTGCACAAATGGAGCGGTGCCGCCCGTAACCCGTAGCACCGCCTCGCAGCCGCCGCTCAACGAGCGCTGCAGCCAACGCCTACCCATGCTGCCCCCTTCCCTTTAACAGCAAAACCCGAATCCGTAGCGCATTTCGAATTCAAATGCAAATTGGCCACAGGCATTCAACCAGACGTTGCATGTGTGTGTGTGTGTGTGTGTGTGTGTGTGTGTGTGTGCACATACATGCACATATAGAATTGATTAAACAAATATTTGCCATTGAGCCACAGAAGCCCAACGGGCGTATTTCTTTGCAAATTTCGATTTCTTCTTGTTTTTTTTTTGTTGTATTCATTGTTGTGGCTGGACAAATCCTTGCAATTACCGTAATGCCAGCGGCCTTGAAAAAAAAAATCGAGCATAAAAAAAAGTGGTTCTGTGTGTGAGAAGTGATTGTTGCATATGAATTTTGATGATACTGCTGCTGTTGCATGGTCAGATTCAGTTTCGGTTTCAATTGTTGTTGGCTGCCACATGCCGCATGCCACATGCCGCACGCCGCTTGCCACATCTCGCCTGGCTGCTGTCCTCGTTTCCATTTCGAGCATGTTAATAAATTGCTGTGTAGTTAACTTCAGTTCTTCTCACTCTAGATTTCTCTCTCTCTCTCTCTCTCTCTCTCTCTCACACTCTCTGCCATCTCTCTTCCGGCATTGTCATGACCTCCGCTCCTTGTGAATGGTGAATGGTGACACACTTAATTTTGGGCTCCACATGGCGTTCATCCGACTCATGAATTTACTTCACCAGCGCCCGTTGAGCCCCGCCGACCAAGTGCGGGGACTATGACTATGATTCTGACTATGACTATGAGTATGACTATGACTATGACTATGACGATGCGGCTGCGGTTGTGGCCATGACGGGTCCATGGATTTGGCAGTGGCTCTGGCACTGGGTAAAGGTCCGGGTCCGAGTCCGGGTCCGGGTGTCAGTTTGAGTTGTGTTGCCTTAACTTCAGTATTTATGCAAACTGGGCAACAGCATTAGAAATTGGACAAGTGACAAGACTTTTTTTAGTGGTGGTCACAAGACACGAGTCGTGACACGAAAAATGAAATATTTAATACCAAATTAAATATATAATGTAAGGATTCACATCATTTCACTAATTAAGAAGGAGCTCGTGTCTCGTAATGGGAATTTTACGAGCGTAAGCTGACCGATCGTGACACGATTTAATCACGTCAAGAAAGAAACAAAATGTTCGCAGCATATGGGATGCTTTACAACTGGCTGCTCGTGACACGCGTGAAAAAATATGTATGAGATGAAATATAAATTGATTAATCTTGAAACTTCTTTTCAAATTTTATAGCTAGCAATTATTTTTTTAAAATGGATGGGCGAGTTAACTGCAATTAATAGATGTTAATTAATTTGCCAGTAGGCGTATCCAAATATTTCTAAAACCTTATCTAACGTGGGTATTCACGAGTATATGTTCCTAGTTTCCACTCTCTAGCTATAATAAGGCGATACAAATTGCTTTTATACGGAAAGTCTAACGAATATTGCATAAGCCCAATATGCTCTTTACACTTGGTATAAAAAGAGAATGAAAAAAGAGATAGTGCGTGTGATAGAGAGAGAGAGAGAGAATTTAAGTTGAGAGATGTATCAAATGTTGTAATTGCACTTTGTTCGCTGCTGTTGTTGCTGCCAAAATGAATTACAATGCCAGCAACAGCAGCAGCTGCTGTCGAGAGTGAAAGGCATTAATGCAGCGCCTAGCATTTGCCATTGCCATAACACCAACAGACACACACACACACGCTGTCACACACACACACTGTCACACACATATACAGAAAACAGATTTCGGCCTACAAATGAATATAAAGTGCAGCAGCGACAGCGAAATGAGATTCTGCTGAAAAACTAGTTGCAGAAAGCTGCGTAAAGAAGAAGTAGAAATAAAAGTGGGAATGGGGATGGGGTTGCAAAGGGGGCAGCACTCGGTCATGGGGCACGTTAATAAAATGAATGCCCCGCGTGCTGTCAGCTGCAACGTCTGTGGAAGACCATCGCATGGCGTCTGGCCAGGATGGAGCCCATTTCCATTTCCATTTTCATTTCGAGCAGCTGTCGTTGCGCATTTTTTTCTGTTTTTTTCCGTTTTCTTTTTTTTATTATTTTTTTGGGCGGGTCGTTCTCATTGTTGTAGCCCAAATGATGATGAATAGGTTACGGAATGGAATTGGAACTGAAACTGAAACTAGAACTGGGACTGGGACTCGGACTCGTCTGGTAACTGTTGCAGCCACTGCCTTGGCCTGCTAATGGCAGCAAACACAACATCAACATGAATAAAAATAAAAAATAAAAGAAGCCAACAACAACTGAGAAACTATGAGTTTCTAAAAGATCTTGGCTGGCATACCTTTTTCCCAAACCAACTACATAAGCATACTAACAAAAGTCTGAATATATATTAAAAATATATATAATTATTTTGAAATATTTGAATTTTTATATTTTTATATAAATGAGTATTGACGTTTTAAATTAAAGTTTATTAAAAATGTAATTATTTAAAATGCAACGTAATTATTTAGTTTAAAATGAAAATGAAAATTTATTCAAATAAACTTTTAAAGCTGTTTTGGTTATCCATCTTGCTTTAATTTTATTTAATTTCAAATCAGTTTATTGGCTTGGCCATAAATAAAACTGCTATTTAAAAATCAGTTGTTATTGGAAAATTTTTTTGGAAATGAAGTTCGTAGATAGTATTTTTTTTTAAATCCACAAATTTTTTTAATTTATTTTGTATACTTATTCTTTTGCGTTTTATGTAGCTGAAAAAGTTGAATGAATTTTAATAATAAGTGAAAACCAAAAACTTTAGAAAGCCTCATTTAAATTATAGTTTGGTAATAAATTTAATAAAAAAAAATAATTCAAAATTGAATTATTTGTGAGTTGAAAGTGTTAAATTATAATAAATATATATTGTGGAAGGTAACAAAAACTTGAATATTTGAAATAAGCCATGAATAGAAAGATATTCAGCTGGAAAATCAATGCAGTTATTGGAGTGGGTAGATTTCTTGTTGATGCACAACTTTGCTTTGATTTTTTTTGGCATTTTATTTTTGGTGTTTTTGTAGGTGTGTAGGGTATATAAAAAGGCAAATGAGAAATGGCAGCTTTGTTTTTTTTTGTTTTTTGTTTTTGTTTTTTTTTTGTGTTCAGCCGCAACGTTCGTTTTGGCAATTGCAGATGCAGGCAGGCAACAAAAAACACACACGCACACATACACACACACACACATAGAGCAGAGACACCGTGCGAAAGGTGCTGCCAGGGTTGCCCCAATCGCCAGTTTGCAGGCTACAACGCCTCCACAAAGATGGCTCCGTGCTGCCACCAAATTGGAAAATATGTCAGTGCTTCAATTTGGCGTGTGTTTTGTGTTTTTTCTCCCAGTCTTCCTATTTTCTTGTTTTTGTTGTATTTTTTTTTTTTGTTGCGCTTGCAACGTTGTTGTCATATTTCTTGCTGGCTGTGTTCCCGGCTCGATGGGGTCGTTGCTGCTGTTGCCCTGGGTCGTTATATGCCTGCGTTTTGCTATTCAGGTTAACTAGAAATTGGAAAATTGCACTCAACGGCAGCAGCAACAACAACAACGGGTGACAAGTAGTAGAGCCAAACGTGCCAAAGATGCCAACTCCAAAAACTGCAGGCAGCATCTCTTCTGACATTCACACGTCTGGCGTTGACAATGATGGCAAAAACACCAACACCAACAACAACAACAACAACAGCAGCAGCGGCGGCAACAGTTGTTGACAATTGATAACGAATGTCCAAAATGGCCAGTGACAGTTGTTACCAGCAGCAGCGACAACAACAATTGTAACTGAAACTGTTTGGCAGCGTCTGCACTCGATGCATTCGCTTGTTGCAACTGCAACGTGCCCTTGGATTAGAGCCCGTTTGCTCAATGATGGAGAAATGTGACTTTGACTCTTTGACTCCCTTCCCACCACCCTCTTGAATTTATTATGCAATTTCCTTTAAAACATTGCCCCAGGTGCTAAATAAATGCGTTTCAGCTACAAATGCACCCAGAAAAAACGTGCAAATTTATCCATGCAAATGTGCAAAGAAACTACAAACTCGTTTGTAAAATACAAGCACTCACCGAAAACTTTAAATTTTTAAGCAACATAAATGTAAAGGATACAAAAATAACTCGAAAGATACAATTTATTTAGTTTCGGTCCTGAAAAGTAATTGGTATATTGAGATGCAAAAGTATCTATTAAATACAGGAGCAATGGAAAAGTGTAAAGTGTTCTGTTATATCAAATATTTGAAGAGGATTCAAAAGCATCTGTTAGATGTATCTAACAGATACTTGATATATTTTGCGATACTCGACATTCTCCTGGAATCGCAAACTTATTCACGAAAATAATATATTCGAAATTCCCTTTGGGGCGTTCTTTTATAAGTTATAATTAAAATCTAGCCTTTAAGATAAAGTTTTAAAGCTTAACTAACGATATATTTTAGTGTATGAGATACAGATGCATTTCTGAAAACTGCAGAAATCTCTGAAACGCAGCTGTAACATGTTAAATATCTGTGAGAAACCTGCCAAAATATCTAAAAAATACAATTGTACCTGTAAGTACCTGAAGTATTTGTGAAATGCAAACTTATCTAAATGCTGCAAAAGCATTTATACGCTTAAATTGTATCTATGCTGTGCAAAAATATTTATGGGATAGAATCGTATTTGTGAGATTCAAGCAAAAAGTATCCTTGAAGTGCGCTACTATTTTTAAGCTGCGTGCTGGCGAGATGTATGGCAATCTAAGTGCTGCATAAGTAGCAATAAGATACATAATATTTATGAGTATCTCGAGTGACACACAAGCATCAGTGAGCTACAAAAGTGTCTGTTAAATGCATCAATGAGTTGCAGATTAATTCACGAGTTACAATAAACAGTAATCATTTTTTGCGAGTTTCTTTAAAAATATAATGGCTAAGTTCTGATATTCGGGCATGGACAAAACTAGAATTAAAGAGAACTTTGGACCAGCTGCCAACTGAGGAAACGAGTATATTATGAAGTTTTTGGCAAAACATCAACTGCTGTCTAGCACATCCTCATTCGCATTTACACTCGCACTCACAATCACGTTTACACTCACATTCACAGTCGCATTCTTACATAGTTGGTGCAGTTGGAGTTTTCTGTTTGTTCGCTGAAACGCTTAAAGCGAGTTGGCAGCACCGTTTGTCTTTGCTGCTGCTGGCATCGCTTAAGCTCAAATCGATGAAGTCCTTTGCCTTCATTTGCACTAATTTGGCAGGCATCGGCGTGCTGAGCGGTTAAAAATAAATGCAGCGGCCGGGATTGGAAATAACTTTAGTGGCAGCCCAGACTGAGCAGCGGGCCGATGGGTGACGCAAATGCTGGAGTGCCGGATTTGTGGGCGGGGCAGTGCGAAGGCGGGACGGGACGGGCCGGGGGTAAATGCTGACTCGACCTGTGCCGAGTGCCATTGAGAAGTTTCGAGCGCCGACTGCGCGACGGCAAAAGTTGGCTGCAGAGTTGCACTTGGGCCAAGTGGCGGGGCGCGCGCTCATAAAACAAACAACGACACAAACACACAAACACACACAGATACATATATACACCTGAATCTATGGCAGACATCGGCATTGTCGTTAGCAAATATATGACCAAAGAGGATCAAAGAGCGTTTCGCTGCAGCTGCACAAAATAATTGCTGTCTGCGGTGCTTTGGGCAAAGGACGAGTCGAGCCTGCATAATTTGTAGCTGCCATTTCACCTCTCTCTCTCTCTCTCTCTCTTCTCTCTCTGTCGCTCTCTTTTACACGCTTTTAAGTCAAATTTCAATGCAGCGCGCGCTCGTAAAGCCTTCTTTTAATGCCATTTGTCATCTCTGGCCAGTCGCCGGCTTTTTACGGCCAACGCTCTTTCATTCCCTCGCTCTCGCTGCTTACCTCCCTCTCTTTGGGAGAATCAGTGTAATAAAGTTGTTCAGTAAAGGCAAACATCTTTGAGTTAAACAAGTATCTATTTTCTTGATCGAGGTGAAGAGCTGAGTCCTGCTGTTTGTCCTTCATCCAGTTTCTTCTCGAAGATATTAAAAAGCACAAGAGACTTTCTCTTAAATTTAACATTTTTTTTTTCAAAATCGATATATATCGAAATTCAAGTGAGTTTTTCTGGAGGACATTTATCAAATTTTAATCTTGAGTGCTTGGCTTCGTATATTATTAATAGAAATTTTAATTCGAAATGAACATCGATATTTTAAATTGGATTAAAAAATCGTATTGATTATCATCAATGTTTCGATATATTATCGATTTCAAATTAGAAGATTCACCGCTGTTAATATTGATATTTCGCATTTTTATTGAACTGTAGCTTGAGGATACATAAAGGCCGACTTATTTATAAGAACCAATTGATTACATTCGAAATATCCGAAAAATGATTATCGATTATCAGTAAATATTTTGTATCCTCTTAATTTAATTTAAATCGAAATATTGGAAAACAATTAATATCTTAATTTATCTTTATTTAAATAAACTCAAAAGTTATTTGAGAATAAAACATCCATGGTATGAAGCAGAGATAAGAAAAAGCACAGCCTCTGCACGTAATGTACACTCACCGAAAACTACAAACGGTAAAGAATTCGTACATTTTCGTTTGAAAACTTTAAAAACAGAATATAGTTTTACCTGTCCACACACTTGTTTTAGTACAAAATTCGTCGTTTTTGCAAGCTGAAGTTTGGTTTTACTTCAAGTGCGTTTATATTACAGGGTAATTGTCAGTCCATCACACTTAGCCGGCGCATTCTTTGTTGTTTTGGACAGCAGTTTGTCTGTTCGACTATATGCAAATATTATTTCGTGCCAGCGCAGAGTTGGGGCCTTTTCAAACTTGCCGCTGAAGACAATAAAAAGTGCAAATAGAAAAAGCAGTGCAACTGCCCCCTGGCCAAAAGGAAACATGCAGACAGAGAAGAAGGCTGGCGAGGGGCAAAGGGGGTGGGTTGGCGAAAGGGGACGCAGCAAAACTTATCGAAGACGTTGAAGACACGCAACTTGAAGTTTTATCGGCTGACAAAGACGACGATTGCCAATGCGCTGCTTAGATGGCAGAAAGGCGGAAGGGGTGAACTGGAAGGGGAGAGGGGGGGGGGGATGTGATAGGCCAAGTTGGCAGCTACAAAGCCTGTCAAAGGCAATGCCGGAGTTGTATACACTTCAGCTGGCGATTGCAAGACGCAGCCAAACAGCAGGCCCCGCACCCAGCACACCCTGCACAGCGTGCTCACACACATACACACACAAACACACACACACACACACACACACACACACACACAGCTGTGGCTGAAGCGAGTGGCAAAGCCGTTGAGTGCTTGGCTTGTTTGAGTTGCCTGCAACGGTGGCTGTCGCTGCGGAACTCGAGAGCTAAAAGCTCGATGGCAACGTACAAAAACAAACACGAGAAAACCACTTTTCATACCCTGTAATCCAACTAAAGTGTAAGATGAAGGGTATGGGAAGTATCTCAATAACAGCCAGGGTAAATATTTATGTATTATAACATATATAAATTTATGTTTAAGTGGAATTGTTTTTTTGTTACTTACTTATGATTTACAGGGTAATTGTTAGTGGAGCACAGCTGACTTAAAGTTCATTGATATGTTTTATTCCAACTTACAATTTATAGGGTATCTATCTGACGAGATAGCTCGTCTAGCGGAATCAGGCATTATCTACATTATCTATAAGTAAGCATATTTACCAATATATGTTTGCTACCATGACTGCTTGCAACTTTAGTCACTTGCCAAGTACAGGGTATCTACTGGCCAAGCTACGTTGCTTGGCGTATTTGTCTCACAAGCACATGTATTTATTTTTCTTGGCTCGGACTTGTTTTCGTTTTGCGCTGACTCCGAAACTGGCCTTAAGACGCACGCGGAGTATATCAAATGCCTACGCGGCGCACTGCCAACAGACACTAATCTCTCCCCACTCCTCCCTCTCTCGCTCACACTCCTTACAAATACACTGCTCGAAAAGAAATTTGTGTGACTTTGTAATATTCACAAGCAAAAATTTTGGGATAAATAACAAAAACGGGAAACAAAAATGAGTCTCAATGGAAACTTTTGGCTAAATTTCAATATCAAATAGCAGAAGAATTTTGCACAGTGTATGAGCATGCGTCCTTTGTGGCAATTGTGGAGTTTGAACGCAGCGTCCGCATTCACATTCGCATCCGCATCCGCATCCGCTGACTGTCAGGTTTTTACGGAATGTGTGTCTTATTGTGTGTATATGTGAGAGGTGTGTGTGTGTGTGTGTGTGTGTGTGTGTGTGTGTGTGTGTGTGTGTGTGCCACTTACTGTTTTGCAGACAATTAGTTTCGTAAGCAGTTTTCCTATTCTTTTGAACTTAAAGTTTTGTCAGCTGCGTTTTCATTTCTGATTCGCCTTTTGTTTGCCTCCTGTGTGTGTGTGTGTGCGTGTGCATGCGTGTGTTTGTGTCTGTGTGTGTTTGTGTGAGTTGACTTATCAACTTGTATTGTGCACAGCTGACACATACACAGACACACTCTCTCTCTATCTCTCTCACACACTGCACAATGAAAGGAAATTGATTCGCAGCTCCTTTTCGCAAAATGAATCGAAAATGATTCGAAATGAAATGGAACGTGACCAAATTTGGCCACATGTCAATATGCTAATGATCATGCTGCCGCTTTCAACATGCCACACAGACGTTCCACATTCTGTTGTCTGCTGTCTGTCCCTTAGCTCAACCGCCCCCCCGCCCCGTTCACCGTTCCCCGATCCCTGTTCCCCTTTCCATGTTCCTTGGTCAACCCTAGTTTTGCGCTTCGTTCAGTTTGATTATTTTGCTGATTGTTTTCTTTTTTTTGTGTTTTTGTTCGTGTTAAAGGCTTTAAATAGGAATTTCCGGTTACATGCAGCCGGCCACATTTGGTTGCAGTCTGCAGGCCCAAAAAATTGACGAGCTACGTACCAGGGTTGCCAAGTTGTGTAATTGGCGGCCGAAACGAATTGAAATGGGAAATGGCAAATAAATTGAATGAAACGTGCCACATGCTGTGTAAAACGGGGCGGGCGCGGCGGGTAATGGTTGGGTTGTGGTCATCTAAATGTGTGTATGTCTGTGTGTGTGTGTGTGTGTGTGTGCGTATGCGCGACTGCTGTAGCTGCTGTTGACCGCAAAGTGATGTTTCCGTTTCCGTATCCGTGACGCGACTGCATGCAGCTACACATTACTCTCTCGCTCTCTCTCTCTTTCATTGGACTCTCTCTTTCGCTCTATTTCCAACTCATTCTCCCTCTCTCTCTCGCTGTTTAAATATTTAACTTAAAATGTGTCGCTCAGCCCCAAAAAGTGGCAACGCCGCTCGAGGCTGTGTCGGGACTTGGCCAAAGTAGCTGCTCGGTGCCGGCGCATCCTGGCAATATCCTGCCAGCAGCTGCCACCTGTACAGGAATGTCCGCCGCTGCATTCACGCATATTTCACTACAATGCGCCGCGCTGGCCAACCTGCCCCGCCCCACTTCTCATTCATTGCAACGAAAATGCTTTCTCTGCGCGGAGCATCGAAATGCGAAGCTGAATACGAATTCTCGACTGGAACCCGCAGTAGTCCACAGCAGGGGGTTGCGGAGGGTGCTGTTCCATCGCGAAGTAATGCGGTCTGCAGCTGGTCTGGTCTGGTTTGGAAGGCTAGACGCTTTATTTGGCTGCCTTCGCTTGCGTTTCCGTTTAATGCAGCAGCAACAAAACAGAGAATATGCCAAAAATAATATTAAACTGCTCGACTGGAAGATACCATGCATTTGTATTTTGCTAATTATAGAAAAATATTTTGAATAGCAAAGTAATATTGGAAAAAACCCTGGTTTTCTACAGCATTGAATCCTGGTATCAGTTAACTCTTTACAAAATAAATATTTGTATATATTTTTGTTTGCTTTTGCTTAACCGGTTTTCTATTCACTTCAATTATCCGAAAGAGCTTGCTTGTTGAGCTTACGCTGTGAACAGAGCATTGCGCAGTCGGTGACATTCGACTGCAAAACTGTTCAATTTGCGCCTATGCGAAAGGGATTAAAACTATTTTTTTTGAGATCTGTGCACCTTTTTTTTAAAGGTTTCGCAAATATCAAACAAGTTTTGATCCCAACGTTAAACCTGATGTTAAACCCTTGACGACTTTTTGTTGTTCTTAAATTTTGTTGTCTTTTGTTTTGCTTTGTTTCTGTCAGCTCAGAGCTACTCTTATATCTGGCAGTCGTAATTCCATTGGAGCCTTTTGAAAGGTTTTTTGTTCGCTTTAATTTCTTTTTGTGCGTAACATGAAAGCAGCTGCGACCGCTGCCCATGCGCCCAATCCCCCCTACTGGCCTGTTACCATAGAGCTGTGCAAACAAAGTGCAGTGTCCGGCACACACACACACACACACACACACACACACACAATGTATACCGCACTGCTTTTTAAATGACTTCCAACTTTTGTTTCCTTTGCTATTCGCTTTTTACATTCATTGTTTTCATTGAATGAACAGCTGCCAGCGCCAAAGTGTGACAAAGCGAGAGCAAGAGAAAAGGGGAGAAATAATGACAAAAAGAGACGGGAGTTGGGGCGCGGCTTGCCCAGGCGAGCGGACAGTACCAAAAATTAATTCTCGCAAATGCGTTTACAATTGCGTAAAAGTCGAGCTAAAGTTACTCGATTTGCTTGCTCAAGAGAAGGGAAGGGGGACTGGTTGGCAGCGGCGGGCATAGTCTGTGGCAATCTAGCAGTTGCATTAAGCCATAAGCTGCAACAAATGACACACACACAAACACACACTCACACACACACACACACACACACACTGTCCACACTCTATTGTCGCCAGTTGCCCGAAAAAGTATGCTATACTTTTATGCTCGTCCTCAAAGGGAAAAAGAGCATATTGAGTTTCTGCAATGTGCGTCTTGCTGTCTGTCTGTCCGTGGAAGTGCACCCAATCGATAACACCTAAGATCGCAAATCGATAAAAGTAGCTGCAGGTACTAAGTTTGGTGTATAGATTAGATTGCTGGTGAGCTCCGCCAAAAACTGCGACCACGAATATAAAAAAATGCACTCAAGTATCTAAAAGTAAAATGAATATAACTTTAGTAAAATTAATCTGATTGTGATTTTTGACCACAGAAATTTTGTGATGTTATTTCTTGATATTTTTCTGAAAATGTTTCCAAAATAACAATCATATTTTTTGAAGATATGACAAAATATGCGGATTCTAGTTTTGAAAACTAATATATCTTGACCGATCACGGAAAGATCGTCTTTCAAATGTTAATTGATTGCCATTCAAAAATTAACATTTTAAAATTTTTGTGACTTTGACAAAAAGTGCAAATTGCCGAAATATTTCCAAAACAATAATATTTATTAAGACCGTGAACAAGTATAGCGCATTCGGTAACGCCCGATTGCAACGCTCTTGCTTAGATTCATTTACTTTGGTTTGCTTGCCAGCAAAACAAATTTTATTGCGGAAGATAAGAATGCAATGAGAAAAAAAAATGTGGATCACTTTATTATCTACCATGGACAAAAAAGGGGTTCTTTTGCTTTGCAGCAATGCTCAAGTGTTGCCTGAAAGATACTTTTACGACAGTTGCAAGTATGATTTTGTTTCAAAGACCACAGCAGAGACAATTGTTATCGATAGCTCTGACGAAAAATCATTCAACTGGTTGAAATTAACAAGGGACTGTTGCTAAATTGTAGCGTATCTGCATAAAACTTCCATTCAGAATATTCTCATTCTATTATCCAGCAATTTATTTAATTATAAGAATAATAAATAGCTCAACATATTTGCAGGATTGCTGTGCGTTCCCATACTGTGTGTGTTTTGTGTGTGTGTGTGTGTGTGTGTGTGTGTTGCAATATTCATACGCATAATTCGCATTGTTCCTTGCCTCTTGAGTATGCCACACACGCATGCACACACAGTCCCCGCCCCTCGCTGCCACTGTTTGTGCGGTTAACCTAATTTGCTTTAATTAACATTGCTGCATATTTAATTTGTCAAACATTGCGACACTCAGACAAACATACGTAGGTGTTTAGTTTAGTTTTCAATTAAGCTGCGCATATTTTTTTCAATTTTTCTCCTTTTTTCGCTTTTTTGCTCTCGTTTTTTTTCTGGCACGCTGCTTGTTTTTGTTGTTGTTGTTGTGCTGCTGCTGCTGCTGCTGCTCATCGCTTGTCAAATGGTTTCTAATTACGCACAGCTGCCGCGCTCCCCTGGTCGCCCACTTGACTTGGTTGACTGACTTAATTACAAATTGCATTATTTATCGTGCAACAAAGTTCGTCAAACTACAACGCGAGGCAGCAGCAGCAACAGCAGCTCACAAGGATAATCATCAGCATTTCGAATGTGTTAATGCAATTTGTATGTGTGTGTCTCTGTCTGTGTGTGTGTGTGTGTGTACGTGTTAATGGAGCCAACAGAGGCTGTTGCTGGGAGTCGGCAACATCAGTGGGTTGCATCATCAAATATTCTTTTATAGTATGCGAAGGGGATAAGCAGCTGCTGAGCGTAAAAAGTTGCAAGTTGTGCGACTGTTTGCATGATTGCGCTACAGTGAAGCCCACAAATGTGCTTCAGTGCCTGCCAATTAATTAATTACGTAATTATTTGCCGGGCTCCATTTTCAACCAGCTTGGATTTTGATATGGTTTAAAAAGCATTTCAATTTGATTAAATTGTAAGCAAACATTAAATTCTTTTGCATAATAATCAATAAAAAAAAAATTATTCTTTTTTCCACTAGCCACAACAGTTATTATTTGCCACTTAGCGAGTGTTTACTGTGCCAGCAGCATGCACAATAAATATTTGCACAGATTTGAAAGGGTTGTTGATGTCGAGCAACTTTTGGGCGCGTCTGTGGGAAAGCCGCAGCCTCAAAGCTAAAGGTAACAGAGGTTATAAACACACACACACACACACCACACACATACATACTCACGCACACACACACATGCATATGTCATATGATGATATGCAGAGCCTTTGTCTGTGTGTGGACACGTTTGTGGTTGGGCGCAAGTTGATTAAAATCCGCACTCCGGCACCTCGCGCCGCCCTTCAGTCCACCTTTTTAGTCAGTCATTCAGTCAGTCATTCAGTCAGTGAGTCAGTCATTCAGTCAGTCAGTCAGATACACACGCACACCTTTCGCCTCTAACGCGACTGCTCTCTTTGCCAGTTGAACAGCTCGCATAGTGACCCAAAGGCGATGTGCAAATGAAAGGACTGCAAAGGACCTGCAAAGGACCTGCAAAGGTACCATACCAAAAGGACTTTCGCACATTCGGGTAGGCAAACGCGACCAAAAAATTAAGGCTAGCAATCAATTAGTATTATCAAGAGTTAAATTCTACGGCTACTATGCTGACATTCAGCCTTGTAGGTGGAACTTATTGATGTATTTGTATGTGAACCGGTTTAAAACTGATTAACTTCTGGTTGTGTTTGGCTCAACAACACTTCAGAGTCATTATTAACTTAACAGAGTGATTTCAAATTCACAATTGTACCAATAACTTAAGCCATTCTTTTAAAAGTTTTTGAATCGGTTCAGATTTTTTTCCCATGCTTCTCTAATACTTAACTTTTCTTTCCTATATGAACCGGTTCAAGGATTTGTCAATGTTTAATGGTGAAAATGTTGATCAAAGCTCCATATCTGAACCGGTTCGTAAGACAAGAAGTTGTATTCACATTTGAAGCTATTTATTGTACTTGTAACACTTAATATTATCAAGTCTTACCTATCATTTACTCAGCTATCTGTTTTACTGTTGAACCGGTTTCCGGTTAGCAATGCAGCGTCATATATCCGCAGTTAATGGAGCTTTAATGCGACATTTTGTCCTGTGACCTGGCATTATGATATTATATAAACAACTCCCAGCTTGAAATTGATTCTAAATGTGTTCAAAGCTCGACTTGGTGCGGTGTTAGCCAAATGAAGCTGGTTTCGTTGTGTGTGCGCCTGTTGGAGGTCACCTTAATTATGGTCACAATTAACAGTTTGAAATTCGCTGGGCGCTGCATTTGGCACAGTTACGACGGACACACACACTCACGCACACACACACACACACACAGCATGGTTGTCACCTGTACCCGCTGTTGCCGTCGCTGCCTCCCCTTCATTCACAAACGGCGACACATTTCATTTCATTTGGCATGACCCGACAGGGGGCATATATATTTGTGTGTGTGTGTGTGTATGTGCGTGTGTGTGTAATCTCATTACAAATTCAAATGCGTCGCTCTGGCATCTGCGGCTGTGCCTCGACGTTGGCCTCTCGAGCCGCCGCTCCGCCACCTCGTCCCCATCCCGCCCGTGTGGACATGGCAAATGCTGCAACCGCGTTGTCACTCAATTATGTGCCATGTGTGCGCGACACAGCACACTTTTCAACACTGTCCAAAGATGCCGCACGATAAGGGCGACTGTGGTGCGCAGCAGGAGGTCTGGGTGGTGCAGCGGTGGGCATTGCTGAGCGGGGGGTGGGGATGCGGTGATGGTTGAACGTTGGCCTCTGACCGGGCGACATCACTTCAGTTGATTTGCATATGGGTGCAAATTGCAGATATCTGAGTAGCTAATTAGAGTGCGGGGGAAGGGAAGGTAAAGGCGAGGGATTTCGCAGAACTGATTTGCCCTGTTTGTTACACAAATTTTCCAAGCACACCTCATAAATTCATCTTTCATTTTATATAATCGCAATTGAGGTTGCGATTTCGCTAGGTAAAATAAAAAAGTAAGTGAAAAATATGTTTAACATAAAAATACATCTATAAATATAAAGATGAATAAATCTAAATAAGCTACTGTTATATTACTTTGTTTTAGAAAACATTTAAAAAGTTTAAGTTGCAAAAGTATTTAATTAAGTGCAAAGTATCATTTCAACTCAGTACTTTATCCGTTACGTATACGAAATTGAAAATACTTAAATAATATTTTATAAAAGTGTAAATATGTTTTTTATGCATAGAAGAATTAGAACAATAATTTTTCTAACAAACATTCTTAAAATAGACTTTTGTTCTTTAGTTAAAATTCACATTGACAACTTGTGTACTTCATTATTAAAAGTATTCTTGTACAACTTTAAAATCTTAGCCTTGCTAATTAACTTGTAACCAATAAATGCATAATCCATAAGATTCTTGCGAAAACATTTAAAGTATTTTAATTTGAAATAAAGTTTATGCTCTTTGATTCAATTTATTATTATCTACACGTTACAAAGATTTTCCAAAACAAGAACTCATTCGACTGTGATTGACATAATTTTTCATTAATTCCAGCGAAACTGGTCACACAATCCAGACGATTTCTGTTTCAGAGATAATCGAATTAACTGTAAGTACAATTCCTAGAAGGAAAATCAGTATATAAATAGCAAATAGCATTTTTTCAAAAGAAACATTTTAATCATTTTACACATTGTTTGCGAGATAGAAAAGCACCAATTTTACAGTTGGTTCTTGCGAATCTAATGCACCAAGGTCATATCTTTGAAAGCTATACGTTCTTAAGCTTGAATGGCATCCAAAAATTAAAATTTTAAATTTTGACTATTTTTGCCAAACTAACAAGGGGTAACATCACAATTTTTGTCAAAATCACGAAATTTTTAAACTAAAAAACCTTGAATGGGAATCGATTCTATAGACTTTTACGATTCGAAAACGGTTTATATTTCTGAAATCGGACTACATATAGCCGAATTATAATCAATTCGATTTGACAAAAGTATGCACTACAACAAATCATTTAAAATTTTCAGCTGTTGCGTATTATTGAAGCAACTTAGAGTATGCAATGGTTTTAATTGTATTAGCTTTCCAGAAATAAAATAACAGATTTATAATATAAAATTTGTTAATAATAAATTTTTTAACAAGCTTGCCAGACGACTAACTGCCAAGCCGAGGAAGAGAAGACTTAAAAGGTGCCATCCATTGGATCTGGCTACCAGGTTCATTAATTAATATTAAAATCAAATAACATATATATATGTAATTATAATCTTTGTAAATACTATAAATAATCTATCTTTCCCCATATGTAATTGTACGTATCTGCAAAGACAATATAAACACTAAGATGAGTAACGCAGTACACCGAAATCCTACAAGGCAGCTTGATATTTTGCAAAATTGAGAACGAAACGATATCGATGCACTTGCGCTCTCACAATTTAAAGAGCGTAAAATTCTAAAAATAGAATCCACTCTCAGCTTGGCATGCTAAGTGTCGTGAGAGCATTTATGTTTGGTCTTGGTTTCAATTTCAGAAGGCCGGCCAATTTTAATAACTTTTGATTTTCCAGCCGCGAGTACACCCTTTCCCTGAATAGGCTATGTTTACTTTTTTAGTGCTTTTTACATTTTACTTCAAAACTTTGTTATATGTAATTGTTTATCAGTATGAAGCAAAATGTTTGCTGCATATATACTGAGTTTCAATTAAACTAATACTTTAAATATGTTTTATATAAACATTTTATATATGAAGAGTATAAATGAGGGTATTTTTGCCTCGATGCACCAAAACAATACACACATTGTCGTGCCAATGCATAAGTATGCGTGTCCGCAACCCATAATATGCATGAAGATCTAAAGGTTGCATATATTTTCAATACGCGACGTCACATCTTAGGTTGCTTTGCGAGTGTGCATAAGCTGATGTGACGTCACGTTGATGCGTCGAATTATGGACCATTTCCCTTTTTACTATGCTACTCCGGCAGGCAAAATTTCTAGCTACCTGCGCCTTGCTTAAGCCTGTACCCCCCTCCCCGCACACTTCTCCTATTTGTTCTTTATTACTCTATGGACTTCGGCATTGAATCGTGTGGCTTTTCGCTCTCGAAAAGCCACTCGGCTGGTGTGGCGTTTGAAGAGCGAAAAGCCACTTGAAAAGCCACACCAGAAATTTTTGCGCACGTTCAAATGTATGCGCGTTACTCATCTTAGTGTTTATATTGTCTTTGGTATCTGTGATCTATTGTTCCTTCCCCTAAATGTAAAACTAGATTAAGTTGCCATTAAGGTAATAGAAAACCTGTTTAAATAAAATATACAAATTTTTACGAAAAAAAAAACAACAAATCATTTAAAATTTTCAGCTGTTGCGTATTATTAAAGCAACTTAAAGTATGCAATGTTTTTAATTGTATTAGCTTTCCAGAAGTAAAATAACAGATTTATAATATAAAAATTTTTTAATAAAAAATTTAGAATGTAGATTGATTTTATAAGTTTGTATGAGTTGAATGAGATATATAGTTTCAAGATCGGATTTTATATAGACAATTCATTTAATATGAAATGGTTTTTCGTGTCAGCACAAAAGTATGCACCACTAAAATTACTTAAGGCAACACAAGCACTTCCACAGCTGTTGCTTATTATTGTGGCATGAAAAAGTATGCAATATGCGGCCAATGTTTACTTTAGCTGCCGAAAATGGCGCTCGTACAAGTATGCAGCAAGATTATTTCGACCTGCTTCTGATTTCTGTTCGCCTGGTACTTGTTGCAGAATTTGCGTTGAAAACCTTGCAAGTTCGTGGCCGGTAGTTTATAGAAAATTATAGCCGTCATATCTACGGCAAATTTCGACAGATCTTGAAAAGATAAACAATTTCGGACTCGTGGGGATGAGGACCATCGATTGGCATTCAAATATTAAATTTTAATACTTTTTGGAAAAATTAAAATTTTTTCTCAATATCACAAAAATTTTAAAATTAAAGTTATTTTTGTATAATAATTTAAAAACTGAAATAGATTTATCCCTCCGCAATCAGACCCCACAGCCGAAATAAAGCCATTGTACCTGATTCTTAGATGACCCCATAATTTTTTGATGCCATATCCTAAAGGATCCTGGACCGAAACACCTTTTTGAGCTCGTAGGAACCAGGACTCCTCCCTAACTTGGCCATATTAAGGACTATCGCGTTGTCCTTTGGCCACCAGAATATATCTGTGCCGCCAATTCGGTATATTTAATAAAAAGGACGAAAATCCTTACAGGAGCCAAGATTTTTGTTATCAACAAATTAGCTATAACTCGGCTGTATCCTTACGGATCCTGGCATGTCCTGGGTCAAACAACTCGTATTGATCAGGGCTATCAACTGGCCAAAGGGCATCAAAATCGTCCTGTTAGTTTCTGAGATATCAAGGATTTTGCGTTTTTGGTCAGTTTCCTTGCGCTCGACGCAACTTAAAAATTTACAAGTACCCGATTCTTAGATGACCCCATAATTTTTTGATGCCAATCGATAGAGGTGGTCCTTGCGATTCTAACGCACCAAGTCCTTTGAAAATCCGCAAGGATATGGCCGAGTTAGGGCTATTTTTCTAACAAGGACTGCGAAAATATAGACGCAAATCGTGGTTTCACAAACAAATTTAATTTAAAAGCAGAATCAATGTTGAGCGCAAGCCATAATCAAGGTGGTAAACAACATAAAAATCGGATAAGTTTTTTTATTGGTTACGGAATAGGTTGAGATTGTTGTTCGTTGAGGGCTGGTCGCAGCCCATTTGGCTTCATCTTTCGCCACTTGGCAGCTTGATGTCGTTCCCGGTTAAGTGATGCATCTAATTTGCAGCTGCTGCTGGTTCTGCTGCAGCAGCAGCTGCTGCTGCTGCTGCTGAAGTCGCTACCAGACTAGAGGAGAACTGGAAAAGAATTTGCATTTGCTGCTTGGAAAAATGTTTGCATTTACTTTGCGCCGTGCTCAACGTAAGTAATGGCAACACAGACAGAGGCCTTCTGCCTCCTTGCCGCACCCACTCGCACCCGCCCCCTTAGCTCCTTCAGGCGGTTTCTCCTTGTGTCTGCTGCTGCTGCGCCGCATGCTCGTTAATTTTGCAGCATTTCCGCTTGCAATTTGGTGGCAGCTTCGTCGCCGTCGTTGTTGTCGTCTAGTGGAAATATTACGTATACGCGGTGCAAAAAGCGCCAACCGGAAATGCAGGAAGCGGATATTACACGCTCCAGAAAACACACAGCACAGCGCGCCGCACGGCAGTCGAATAATATGCTCACAGATATGACTTTTGATGACAAGCGGCAACACTGAGAGGAATCGGGGTGCGGGTTGTTGGGGCGGGGTTGCTTTAGAGCTTTAGAGCTTGGGGTGCTGACAAGCAATGGCGACATTTTCCTTATTGCTGTTGTTGCTGCCGCTGCTGTTGCAGCTGCGTTTTATGCATTTTTCGTATTTAGACAGCTGGCCAATGTTGATGCTGTTAGCTTTAGCGTCTCTTTTCAGGCATTCCGACACCCTATAAATTAACAAAGCACAAAAAGGGCGTCTACTCGAGCAAATAAGCTGTTATAGAACATTCAATATAGTCTAAGGAATCGCATCTTTATCTGGAAAAAGAAAACTTTTACTTAATATATTTAAAACAAACTGTCATACATGATGGGCTGTGGTGTAATTAACTGTAGGGCATGAGGAAGTCGACTAAGCATTTTTTTCTTCTTCTCTTGCAATTGGAGCGTAAAAAATTGGCGTTGGGTGGGGTTTTTGGAGTCGGGGTCTGGCAGTTAAATTGCTTGGCCCATTGAGTTGCTGTTGCGTTGTTCTGTGCAATTGTTGTTAGAATTCAATTATTTCGAGTCAACAGATCAAAGACAGAAGAAAATAGCTGTGAATCGGCGGGTATACAAAAATTACTCACCTTTGCGCTTGAAAAAACCTGGGAAAATAAATACAGTAGACACGGTTATATTCGTGTAAGATTTCTTTGTTTTCTTTATTGAACATAATAATTTGTTGTTTATGGTTTTTAATGCTGGCTCATTTGCTTGTCAAATGTTTGCTTTTTCTGTTTATCTTAATTTAAATTTAATTTATTAAATTTTAATCGTTAAGGTCTTATCATTTCTTTACTTTCATTTATGCAACTGTAAGACCTTTATTTTAATTGTTTTACTTTATTTTTTGTTGTTAGTTTAGAATTGTAGCGTATATCCATATGCATAAATTTAATTTTATTAATTTTTTTATTTGAATTCTGTTTTTATCGAATTTCTTAGCTTTTGCAAAAAAAAATGTTAGCCATAATAATGAACATTATTTTTTCTTGCTTTATCTTAAGCTTCAGATATATATATATATCTATATATATATATATATAAATTTATATATATATACATATACACATAGATGTATATATACATATATATATTTTTATACACACATAAAAGTGTGCATATACTTTTTTATATATATATGAATTGTTTGGCTGTGTGTAAGTAATTTATCTTTATTTTATATTAGGTTTTTTTTCGCATTTTAGTTGCTAATTAACATTATTGACAAAAAATATATATAAATATATATTTATATATATTTCGGTACAATATTTATAATTTTCAATTAAATTTTTTTCCTTCAATAATTTTTACTTTAAGACTTTAACACACATTTTTGTGGTTGCTGTGAAAAAGCGCCATGAAATATTTTCAATTTTGAAGTATGCAGTATGTGGGTGTGTTTTTTGTAAGTTTGCCTATAGCACTTAAATAATTGTTTTTATATTTTTTTTATTTCAATTTCATATTATTTGCTAATATGTGTGTGTGGGGCAATATGTGTGTGAATAATATAAATATTTAAATAAAATACTTTGCTTGTGCACGAATAAATTCTTAAATACTTTTTGTTAGTTGCGATTTTGTTTTTGTTTTTTTTTTATAGTTTTTCTTCTTCTCTTGTATAAATTTAAAATTGTCAGCCATTTGTTTGTTTATTAAAAACATGTAAGTATTTTATTTATTTATTTTATTATTATTTTTACTACGTTTAATTTTTTGTTTTGCTGTATGCCATGCGTTTCGTATTTTACCTTTATTTAATTCTATAAAAATTGCATAAATTTAAAATTGTTGGCGCACGCCTTGTTTTTGTCGCGTTTTCTGTTTGCTTTATGTATTTATAGTTATTCATATGCTGTGCTGCTTCTCAATTTAATGTTAATAGCTAGATTTTATCATATTACAAAAAATATTTATGCTCAGCGTTTGTTATATTATTATAATTATTTAAATTTTTATTTATTTATTTTTTTTTCATTTTTATTTAAGTTAATTAATTCATGTAAATTCTGCTTTGCTTTAGCTTTTCTTATTTATTTTTTTGCTTTTTGTTTTGCATATTTTGGCTGCTTAGTTACTTTTTTTAGGCTTCTTGTGTAATCAACATAATTTTATTTTTATTTATTTATTTTTTTATTAACTTTTTCTCTTTTTCTTTAAAATTAAGTACATACATACCTTTAAGCTAGCTTTCAATTTATGTACAACATTTAAATTACTAATAGTTTTTATTTCATATTCATTTTTAATGCATTATTTAATTAACTTTTGCTTGAATAAAAGCTAAAAATTATTATTTTTTATTAAATTAATTGCATTTTGTATTTATTTTAAATTAGTTTTGCAGTTGCATTCAAATTTGCATTAAACGATCTGTCAAATTATGTACATAAATAATTATGTGCCAAAGAAGAAACAAAAAAAAAAAAATAAAGTAAATTGCAACAATGGACAGCAGCAAAAATTTGCATAAATATTTATAGAAATATTTGCCATATGCCTATTTAGTAGTAATTAAGACAAAAAAATGAAATGCACAATTAATTAACATAAATTGCACACACACACACACACACACACACAAACACACGCACACACATAAGCACACCCTCAAACGCACACACGCAAAAACAGAACAGAAAATTATTTTAAAATTGTAGCATAATTAATTTATAATTATTATTATGAAGTTTCGCAAGCATTTTGAGCTGCATTAAAGTTCAACTTTAAGTACATAAATTTTGGATGGATGCATTAGTCAGTTGATAAGTTTCAAGAACTTAAGATTATTAAAAAAAAAATGACAAATTTTATTGAATTTAAAATATTTTTTTTTAAAATTTTTTTTTTACTACATAACACAACAAACATCTAGAATTTCGTGGGTTTATCATTTGGTTAGCTTTGTCATAGGTTTAGAAATATTATTATTATTATTATAATTTTGTATTTTTTGTTAAGATAATTTTGGAATTTTTGTTTTTGTTTATGCTTTGATTGTGGCCTTTTACAGCATGTGGGGGCCATTATTACAACCGAATGTTCATTTAGCTGTCTACACAGAACTCATGTATTCATTATATTATATACTTGTAGTACTTTGTGTGTGTTCTCTGGATTAGCCATAAGTATATAGTATGTATGTATATATGTAACTAGATGTATGTACAAATCTAATCTTTTAAGTGCAAATGGCGACTTGGATGGATTTTTTGGGGAACAGTTTCATCTTAAATCTTTGCATTTCGAACTCAATAATAACAAGAATCAACTACCAATTGATATTTGCGCAGCAGCAGGCGGATATAAAGAGAACACAACTGAAAAATCAGTTGGTATTTCAGTTTCCTTTTCAGCTGCATTTCCAGTTGCGGATTATGCAAACTACTCGATCTGCGCTGTGTCTTACAGACAACCATAAGCATTATATATATATATATATAAATATATATATATATAATATATATATTTATAAACTAATCAAGAACTATATGTTTTCGCCTTAGATAAATATATATAAAGTTGGACGTGTTTAAGGTTTTAAGGAAGGTTAAGGTTCGGTTGGTTTTTTGTTATTTTTTTTATAGCAAACAAAATTTTTAGCTTGCTTTTCCACTCGTTCGGACGCAATTAAAAGTGTTGCAAAACGGCAAAATATATGTAGAATAAAAATTTGCCAAGGGTTTAAATGTGTTTGTTTTTATTTTGTTTTGTTTTATTTGTGTGCGGTGCTACATGGCGTATGCGTGTTATTTAATTTTCTTATCAAAAACAGAAAAAAAGATACCCTCCGCCATTTTGCTAAGTTGCGTATTTAATATTTAATCTTTTATCCGTTAAGTATTTATAAGTAGCTTTTAGCAGTGTTGATAAATTATTATTAGTTGTTTAGCTTGAGTTGTTTTTTTAGTTTTAACTAGTATTTTTTATTTATATTTATTATTTATGTTTGATTTTTTATTAAAATAACGCGTATTCTTTTATTCTTTTTAGCAAGTGCGCTAATCGCTAATCTGTTGCTTTCTTTTCGCCCGCATTTATTGCCTTGACATTTGTTTCTCTGTATTTGTGACTCTGTTTCGGTGCCACTTGTGACGTCACAAGCTCAAGCATTTTACTTTTAAGCATTGCATTTAGATATAGTTATTTAAAAAATTGGCTTCTCTTCTGTTGCACTCTTCTTGTACTGCTAGCTTCTTTCTTTTTTAATTTCTCTCTCTATCTCTTCTCTCTCTCTCTCTCTCTCTCTCGCTGTCTGTCTCTGTGTGTTTGTTTTGTTGTGTTCATACATTTGGCCACTTGGTTTCATTTTGTTTCACTTTATTTCATTTTATTTTGTGTCATTTCAAGCATTGCTTTTTTCTTCTATTTTGTGAGAACTTTTGCTACATTATTATTTAAGTTGTTATTTTTTTCTTATGCTTTCTTTAAGCTTTATTAACTGCTTATTGCGTTTTATAAACACTAACTCTTGTTTACTTTTTTTATATTTTGTTATACTTGTTAAAACTACTCAACTTCAGCCGATTGCTTGTTGTGTTATTTCTTGTTTTCTGCATTCCTTTCTCACTGTCATAACTTAACGTACTAAACGCCGTATAACTAGTAAAAAAATGTTGTATGTATTTTTTTTTTGGTTTTTTTTTTTTTTGACTGGCTCACACCAACATACTAATACGCTATTTGAAGTAATACTAGACAAAAAAAAATAAAATAGTTTTCTTTGCTTACTAGCCTATAATTGTAAATGTCTATCGATAAAAAAAACATGAAAATACTAAGAAACAAACAAACATTGCATTTTTCTTTCATTCTCTCTTAAGTACATCGTTGCGCTGACGCTCTTTGAGGTTTTTCACTTGCCTGCCCCAACGCTCGAAGCGCGCTCTCCATTTTGATTCAGATATTTATGTGGAACGTGGAATGTGTGGAATGTGGAACACACTCGTCGGCTTAGTAGCGCTGTTGATACTCATGATGCCAGCGATTGAAATCAATGTGGAACACAATAATGGAACCGGTTGACAAGCCAGCGAGTAAATATCTGTGAAAGAGCAACGAGAAAGAAGGGAAGAGGCGAAACTATTCATTAGCAACGAGTAAGTAGTTGAGACTTCAGATAACGTGTTTTACTTAATAATAACTCTTAAGTTATTATTTATTAATATAAAAACAACCAAAAGTAAAGATTGCATCAAAAAAGTGATATATTAGACTTGACTTAAGTAATTGAACACAAAAAAGAAAGCAGTTCGCTACTTACTTCTGATCGTGAGTGAGCGCCAGCGAGCGTATACCCGCATTGCAGGCGGGGAAGGCATAGAGCGGTGCCAGGTTGAAGGTGCGCCAAACTTCGACAATGCCGCGATCGCCGGCGGTCATCAGGTATTCGCCATCGCGCGAAAGCAGCATGCACTGCAACGAGAGAGCAAGCGAGTCAAAATGTAGTGAGGGGCGAGTGACGAATGATGAATGACGAGTAGGGAGTAACGAGAGCTGCAGCGAAAGCTTACCTGCAGATTGTCGTTGTGCGTCTCATGGCGCAGCTTCTTGCCATTTATGGTGTAGGCGGCAACATTTCCCTTGTCATAGTTGATCACGATAAAGCCCTCGCGCGACATTGTAATCAGCTCTGGCGAGTGGAAATCAACAGGCGGATCCAGCGAGCGCAGCAAATCGCCAAAAGTGGTGTGTATCAAGACGGGACCGTCTAGAGGGAGAGCAGGGGAAACAAAGGGAAACGAGAGCACGCGTTAGGCTCAGTTTTATCTGCAAGCCAAGTACAACTTACTTGTTGAGCCCGAAACGACGAGTCCCAGCTCAGCGCTGATGACCACCGAGGTGACCGCTTGCTCGTGGCCCGTCAGAGTGGCGCGCGGCGTCGGCACATCTCCCTCACCGACAATGCTCTGAGTGCGGGCGTTCCAATGCCAGAGCAGTACCGTACAGTCTGCCGAACCGGAGGCAATATAACAGTCCGAGGTTATGTTGCACTCGCTGCGAGCCATGCAGGTGACGACCCCAAAGTGGCCAAAGACGATTTGCACGATTTTCGCTGCATTCCAGAAGAGAAAGGTCAAAAGAGAAGGGGCACAGGAGCACAGAGAGTTAATTAGGAATGCGTATCAATACGGTGTTATCGATTTTATATCGATAAATAAATTATTAAGTAAAACCCGTAATGATATATATATATATATATATATATATATATATATGTACAGTGCATCGATATTTAAGAAAATATATCAGAAAACATTTTCGTCTCTTAAATAACTTCACCTCCGTTTTATTTTCGAAGAATTAAATTGGTGAATATCGATTTATATCAACATTCAATGTTTAATTTTCTACCATAGAGGAATTTTGTTGCATCCCTAAAAGGGAATTCGTATTGTGTTGTTGCAGGGTTAGGGCAGGTAGAGTTACTCACCTGTCTCTGTGGCAAACACACGAAAACTGTTGTCCCAGAAGCCGCAGGCAATTAGAAAGCGACTGTCGACGGTGGTCACAAAGCAATTGGAGCGAATCTTGAGCATTTGGCTGAAATTGTCGCCCAAATGACGACGGCTCGCCGCATTGCTGTTGTTGTTGGTGCCATGGACAGCTGGAGAAAACGAGATGGAGACACAGTCAAAAAAAGGGAGATGCAATTTGATGGCTGAAAAGAATATAAAAAAAATGAAAGCACGCCTTCTCTACTCACCCAGCACCGGATCAATGGTCAGCGGCTGATTGGAGCCCGGCGATTGCGGCGATTCAGCATAGCTGGGACTCTGGACGGATGCGGTGTAATTGCAGTTCCAACGATTCACCGCAAACTGGTGGCCAGCGGTGACGGTGACCACAGAGGGCAGCGAGAGTTGCGGATACGTGTTGGCCGAGATGTGAATGACGGGCGAGTTCTGATAGAACTTGAGCATCTGGCAGAGATCCTCGGGCATGGCACTGAACATCATCGGGGAGAGATGCATCGCAGAGCTGCGCGGCGGATGCGGTTCCATCAGCAGCTGGCTGGGCGTTTGGCCAAAGTTGCGTATTTGATTCTCGACGGCCTCCCGCATCACCGGATCGAGAACGCCGTCCAGTTCGACGCTGCCCTCGTAGGTTAGATAATAGAACACGTTGGTGGCCCGGATCGCCTCCGGTCCGCGCTGCTTATAGCCGAATATCAGATCGATCCATTGGTGCAGCTGGCAGGAGACGAACTCCGATTCGAGGGCCATCCGATTGATACGAACGAACTCCTCAGGACTCTTGGCCCACGGGGGCAGCTCGATGTCATCGACCAGGGCGCCATCCTCGCGATGTCCCAGCCTGTAGCCGGATGCATTGTAGAACATCTCCGGCAGGAAATACCATTCCGGTATCAGTTCCTTGACATCGGACGTGTCGCGCTGACAGTTCTTCCAGCTGAGCGAAACGGACGAGAACAAACGATCCGGATAATCAAATTTACCGCCCTGCAGCGCGAGGAACATGCTGGTGAAGGGCTCCACACGCACCAGCCAGTTGAGGGTGAACGCGGCGGTCGAGTAGTGGGTGCCATAGTGGAATGGGGGTATTGTGTCGCTGTCCCAGCTCTCGTAGCGCTCCTCGAAGTAGGCGCGGCGGGATGGATTCAATGCGCCAATCGGTTTGGACAGATCGCGATAGTTCGATGGCAGACTGAGGTCAAGATCCTTGGAATCGTAGTTGGTCAGCACCCAGGGAAAGATGGGATACTGATTTAGATCGTTGTATGTCCGTCCGGCGATCGTGTTGAGGAACATCAAGTACTCAAAATTGGATATCTCGCGACGCTGCCATTTCTGTGTCATGTTCGAGTTGCGCATCAGCTGCCGGGGCGACATCATCGAGGCGCGTCGAGTTTGTGGAATTCCATACTTGATGCCGACGCCGACGCGCGGCAGCGCCTTGATCACCTTCTTGACGGTGTGCTGATCGGGAAACGCGAACAGGATCGAGGTGCGGCTGGCCAAAAAGATCTCCAGCGCGACGTTCTGCAGCAGATAGCGGCGCGAGAAGATGGCGCGCACCTCGGAGAAATACCACTTGCCATGCAAATGATCGCAGTACTTCAGGACCTCGGCATCGATCTTGTGGAATTCCGGATGATCCTCGTCCACCTCGAAGAACATTTCGGTGCTGGTGATGGAGACGGTGCCCGGTGCAACCAAACCGGGCGCAATCAGGCGTGCCTTGGTGCTGATGTTCACCGGTCCGGTTAGATCCAAGTCCAGCTCGCGATCCTCGATCAGGAGCTCGGCATCGTCGAGCAGCTCGCTGTTGTGCTGTGACGAGGGATGCGCACGGGACACCGCAATCTGTGTGTGGAACTCGTCGCGTGTCTGCAGAATGGCATCCTCGGGCGCCCCGTTCTCGAGGGCCGCCTTCAGCGTTGCCTGTGGATGCGATGAGCCGCGCGGATTTTGAACCATGCGCTTGCGACGCCGAGCATCGTCCTCCCAGGCGTCCAGTTTCCAGTAGGTGCCCTTCGCCAGGGCCGTTCCGGCCGCAGTTATCGAGGCGGTGATCGCGCCGATCCCGTTGGCATCGCCCCACGCACCATGGCGATTGCACATGATGTTGCGAACCTTCTCCAGCAGCCGGCTGGCGATGACATTGTCGCGTCTGCGGGCCGCTGTGATCAGGTGATCGCACATGCGCTCCTCCTCGCGCCGCTCGAGCAGCGTCTGGGCGCATTGCGACTCGAAGTCGGCGTGCTTGAGGACATCGTCGGCCCGCATGCGGTTCAAGATGAACTCGGCCTCGTTTGCGACGCGCACAATGTGATCCT
Organism: Drosophila paramelanica; assembly: GCA_035043915.1. Lineage (NCBI taxonomy): Eukaryota > Metazoa > Arthropoda > Insecta > Diptera > Drosophilidae > Drosophila > Drosophila paramelanica. The sequence continues at coordinate 4,613,619 of JAWNMO010000559.1, forward strand.
TCATCGCGTGCGACAACAGACGACCCTCGTTGATCAGCTCGATGAACGCAAGTCCTGCGTGCTTCTGCAGGCTGTTCTGCCACTCCTGCGAGCAGAGCAGCATCACCAGCTCGACAACTGAATGCGAGTTCTTGAACGTTGTCAGTCCCTTGCCCTCCATCAGCAGCTCCTGGCCGTGCGAACCGACCAGCGTCTTCGACAGGAACGGCGCAAAGTCCACCATAATCTCGCGGAGCAGCGGACACACCGGACCCAGAGCTATCTCCAGCTTCTGCGTGAGGCTCGCCTCCCGCGACGGCGTCGTCAGCGGCAGCTGTGCGACCAGCGCCGGCGGTTTCATTGGCAGCTCGTCTGGTCGTGAGCGCTGCTGCTGCGGACCGGCAGCTTGACCGGCATTGGCGCCGCCACCAGAGGCAACACCGCCACCAACGCCATAGCCATCGGGCACGCGCACCACCGATATTTCCGAGTCGGGTTTATCGCCCCGCTCGCCGCCCACGACCATGCCCACCTGCTGTTGTTGTTGCTGCTGATGTTGCTGCTGCTGTTGCTGCTGATGTTGTTGCTGATCGTGCTTGGCGCTGTCGCCGGCCTCGACAAGACCCACAACGATGCCAGCACTGGCGGCCGCTTGGACAGCGGCGTCCTCATTTAAATTGACATCCGTCCAGCTTTCGTCGTTCGAGTTGCTCGGCTTGTGATCGTCGGCGAGGATGTCGCTGGACGATTCAACTTCGGGCACCTCGTTCTCCGTCGAGTTCATGTTCAGGGACACCACATCCGAGTCGACGCTCTGCGCGGCGTTAAGAAACGGGAGTTACAAACATTAAAACGGAATCAAGGCAAGTGTTGTGTTTAAAAAAGCATTTGATGTGAGTTATCGATATCGAGGTATTATCGATATGTGTGTGGCTGGTGTGCATTACAACAAATTATGCTCTGTGGGTGCGTTAGAGCAATGGGTGATTAGAGTGAGGGGGTGAGGGTGATGGCAGGGTACATAATAGTGGTGCACAGCTATAGTTATCGATATTAAATATTATTTTGCTATCGATAACACAGAGTCTAATCTTGATAATTCATTGAATTAATGTTTCTACTTTGGACAGTTTCAAAAATTGAATATCGCTACAACCATCAATACCAATATCGATAACAGTAAAAGTCGATAGGTTCTTTTGATGATCTCTGCTAAAATCTATGTAAATATATAACTAAATTAATAGTATATCAATTACTTTACTCATCATCAACAGGTACCAGTGCTGATAATTGTCAATCGATAAGTTCGATAATTATTGCTTAGATAATCGATACTACACCAGAATCAATGAAATAATCCAGTACTCTACCTTATTTTTAATCATATATAAACCATAATTTTACAAGTTTATTATTTCATCGATAATCGATAGTCTTGCAAGTCGTTTTTATCGACGGCTCAAAAGAATTTCTTAAGGTTTCTTTTTGTACTAAATCGAAAGTTGTGCTACAAAATCGAAAACTAAAACCAACTAATGTGTATCTGTTGTGGGAGTGTTTGTATTTGCATTTGTGTGTGTGTGCGCTTTGGTATCATTTGCGCATTAATTATGCACATTGGACAATAAATCAAAATTCCGGATAGCGCAAAGCGGAGCTCATCCGCCTTTCCCCGGGCCACTCCGGTTCCCACAGCATACTGTTGACCAGCCACGTTCTCGTCTCAACGTGCTTGTCAACACATGCATTTGTCAACGCCACGCACAAAATGTTATCCACAGATCTATAGAAATACACCCCCGCCACGCCCCGTTCGGACCGGCGCCCCCCCGCTCAATCCACATCTGTGTGTGTTGACTGTGATTTGCATAAAAGGCAACCCTCGGAAAGCTCCACACTGCTAGGCCTAAACAGATTTTGCCATTACGTCATTCAGCTCATCCGAAAGGCATTAAGCAAAGTGGACATAACGGACAGACAGGGACAAGGAGAGGGGGGAGGAAGCAGCAACTGGCTGAAACGGATGGTCATATGACAAAATTTGTTAAAGCGTTTGACAAATGTCAACTGTCAAACACAAATACAACAAAAAGAGTAAACAGCGAGATGAAGAGGGAAATTGAGAGAGAGAGAGAAAGAGATAGAGGTAGGCACGAGTAGGTGTCAACACAGCAGCGTGCATGTGTGTGTGTGTGTGTGTGTGTGTGTGTGTGTGGCAGCTGTTGCGCCTCAATATGCGATATGCCGCATAAGCTGCAGTACATGAAATCAATCGTCTTTTGTTTGCCCGGCTCAAAACTCAAATCAGTTGTGGCCAAAGTTGAATACACACACATGCGTGCGTGTGTGTGTGTGTGTGCCACATGATTAGCAGTGTGTGTGTGTGTGTGTGTGCACGAACGGAAGAATGGGGACGGGGGTCGTATTAATAATGCAAGCAGTTCATTAAGAGCCCCAAAGCCGGAAGACGGCACGTTGTGCGCCCCACAAGATAAAAGCCAATATGCGTGTGCGTCAGAGTTATTGTGTGTGTGAGTGTGAGTGTGTGTGCGTGTGCGTGTGCGTATTGTTATTCTAGTTTGTAACACTAATTGCATAACATATATAGATACATTAACATACATAAATCACAAGGCACATACAAACAAATCCTAGACACACACGACAAATCACGTGGCGCACGCAGCGATATCAAAATGTGTGTGTGTGTGTGCTAGTGTGTGTGTTAGTGTGTGTGTTTGTCTACGCGGATTTGCGCACAGATTGCTTAATGAATTATTGATTGCATTTAATTGCAATTCAATTTGCAATTTGTAGTCTTCTCTTCAAAAATAAAAACGGAGGAATGGTAAAAACAAATATCTATTATATATATATATAGATATATATAGATATGGATTATGCGCTACAAAACGATAAACAGTAGTTAAAAAAATTTGAATAATTAATGTATATATATATATAAATTTGCTTAGATATGCTATGTGTTTAAAAAAGGGCTATCGAGTGGAACGGATTTGCAAGAGAGTAAAGTTGAAATTGTTTTAAGGCACGCTTTTAAAATGTTATATAGAGAGTAAAGTTGCAGCAAAAACACGATTTAGCTAAAGACTTTAGAAGTGGTTAAAGGAATGTTAATATATATTTTAATATGACAATTTTTCAGGAATTGCTAAACTATTAATAGTATCCTATATAAACTGAATAACAAAATAGCACTCAGCTAAAAATGACATGGTTAAGGCCGGGATCTTTAAGAAAATTGTCAAGATTTCGTTAAAAGGCCGTTCCATATACATTAGGTTATTGGATTACCGTGCAAGCCTCAACTAAGCTACAGTCAAATAATTTTCTGCGACAGAATTTGAAACCCGTTATTTATCTAAGGCGAAAAGTGGTTAATGTGCCATGTCGCAGCGGAGATTAAAGGAATCGGAGGCATAAGAATCTAGCCATACAGAGGGATTACGGGTGAGTTGAGCCTATATTAGTGACAGATTGGTTGCATTTCATTTAATACCTGACTGGGCAAATGCCGCATTGTGTTTGTGTTTGTGTTTGTGTTCGTGTTTGTTAATTGATTGCATTAAGCCATTGGGGCAGTGCTGCAACATTGATTGCATTAATGCGCTCAACTCGGCTCAGCTCAGCTATTCGCAATTATGCAACGTCACATTTGTGCGGCCGCGGGAACAAAGAAATTAAATAACAAATTGACAAACAAACCGAACGAACACTAAATCCAACAGACAGAAACTGGTAACAAAAAAAAAAGCACATAAGAGAATATTAAAAGTTCAAATGAAATGAAAAATCAAATTAAAATTCTCTGAAACGTGTCCACAGTGAAAATTTACACAGACGACAATTGCACAATGCAAAATGCATAAAACATAAATGATTTCTAGTGATTTGTGTTTGTCAGCTTATGGGCGTGGTCAGTGCACTAATTAACAGACGCACACACACATACACATACACAAAATGTGAATAAACGCTTTATGAATTGTTAAATTATATAAATGTATTTTTCATAATGGCCTTGCAGACAGAATCGGTTATTTATCGATGTGCCTGTTACGTATTCAGAATTAAATGTACATATTGCGTAGGCTATGAATTCAATTTTAATTGCATTTCAAATGCGTTTTCTCATTTAATTATACAAGGCTTTGCATTCTAGATGCCGTACAGTAAACAAAAACATTCCTTTAGACGCTTTTCACTCATTGGCTTCATTATTTATCAGCTGACCTTTGACACTGCTTACTGCTTAGCTTCTTTTGTGCCTGTCACTTAACTAAGACTTCTTCCAGCAAAGCATTCTTACTTAATGATGGAATTTGAAACACAACACCCAAAGTGAACTTGGAGGACCTTTGTCTGCTTGGGGAAGTATTTTTTAATTAGAGTGCAGCATAAATCTAAAAATCTCATAAAAATAGCTTCAGTCTTGACAAACTAAGAATGTCTGGCATAAATATTTCATAATTCAGTAAACTACAATCAATACAAATTTAATGAAAATTTATTTGCGAAACATCTAACAATGATTTGTTACTGGTTTATTGTGCATTTAAATTATTTTGAACCTTGCTTATCACATATCTTCTTGGTTAGCTTTCGCTTGAACAAGCGCTCTTTCTCGTTTAACTTTAGTTCAGTTACGCTTCCCGCTGTACTATGCCACTAAGCTTTTTGATTTGCCTTTTGCTTTTTTTTTGCTAATGGCTTATTGGTTTGCTATATGATTTACCAAAATTGTGGGAATTTTGATTCTTAACTAACTACCACTTCTTGTAACGCTTCTCAGAACGCTTCTTGCTTTAATTATTATTTATATTTTGAATTAGCTCTAACGTAGCTTTCTGTGTTTTAAGCTTCTCATTTCCTAGTTTATTAGTTTGGTATAAATATTATATTAGCCCTTCTGCATTACTTCTCACTACGCTTCTCACTTCAGCTGCTTTGTTTCTTGTGGTTTATTTAGATGTGCTTCTTTCTTTACCGCTTTAGTACCTTCCACGTTGCTTCTATCTGCATTTTAGACTTATTTCATAGCTTGGACTTTAAAATATAAAGAGATATTTTAAGATAGAGACATAAATATTCATCTATTAAAAATCATATATAGTTTGGCCTGCCGAAGATTTATTTACTGATTTATTGATGTGCTGTTGGTTTGTGCTAGACAAGTATTTTACGAGTACGAATACGAGTACAAGGTGCAACAAATTTTTAGGAAACTGTGTAAAAACAAATTTCGTAATTGCAATGGTATTTTTATATTTTTTTGTATTTAATTTTTTGTGGTTTGTGATTGGTAGCGGTACAAAAGTTGTTCTTTTTGCTGTACGTGTGTGTGTGTGTGTGTGTATGTGTGAGTGGGGTGAGTTGACTGCATTGTAGTTTTTGTTGTTGTCAAATTATTGCAAGTTTGCATTTTATTTTGAATTTTTTTTATAAATTTTTTTTCTTTTTTTTTTACCTTTGGTAATTTTTGTGGGACCATTGGCTTTGGTGGTGACAATGGTTGTTGTTGAATTTTGATTGTATCTTTGGTTGTTGTTGTGGATTTTACAGTTGTTGTAGCTGTTGTTGTTGCAGTTGTTGTTGTTGTTGTTGTCTTAGTGTTGTTGTTGTTGTTGTTAATATGAGCCTGTGACAGTTTGTTTTGATTGATTTGCTTCGTTTTAGTGTTTGATTTTTAGAAACATGCAAATGAATTGCTTCATTTTTGTTGTTGTTGTTGGTTGTTGGTTGTTGCTACAATTCCTCATTGAGCTAACAAACACGCATACACACACATACTCTCCTACTTCAAAGTTAACGTTAGTTTGTAAATTTATTTTCATTTATCTTTTTTTTTTTTTTTTGGGAGAAAGCTCAGTTTTGTTCGTCTAAAGTGACAATCAAACTGCCATGCAAAGTGTTTAAAAAACTAAACTCAAGAAGTGCTTAACTATGGAAACTTTAACTTAGGAGAGAGTTTTCCAGATAGCCCACCACCTGCAGAAGCACCTCCCGCTGTCATAGTTTGTTCAAAGAGCTTGCTCAAAGTTTGAGCTTCGCTTCTTTAGCTTGAGTTTCACTTTAAACTACTCTCGAATACACGCACACACCCATGCACACACACACTGTTAACTAACGGTACGTGCGCAATACTCACCTTTATCGAAGGCGGTCCACTCGAGTGCGAATCATTATCGGCCAGCACCGAAGGATTGTTCTCATCGACGACGATAATCTCATAATCGCTGTCCTGAATTTGACGGCCGCCTGCACAAAAAATTAGAGAGCACAATAAATCAGAGATAGTTATTCATATAAATGTGTATATATCTAAGATCTAAAAAAAATATTGAATATATAACGTTTAGTTAAGCACAAAGAGTGTACAATAATTCTCTTATATCTCCACAAATTGACGAGTACATAAAGAATAATAAATATATATAAATATATATATATATATAAATATATCTGATATATAAGTTGGTATATATATAAATATATATATATATATATATATATCATAGTATATATGTATGCTATCTGTTAAATAGATACTCGTCGCTAAGCTGTGCACATATTAAAGAATCAAAACGAAAACTGAAAGCACTCCTCGAAACTCAAAGAAGTATTCGCTCGCACTCAAAACAAACACTCAGAAAACGCAAACACTCGCTAAGCACCCATCCCAGAAGCGAAACACGTAATATCTGGTAAATGCGAAATATTCTTGGAAAAGTTGTTAGCTGTGCAACGAAAGTACTTCGTGGTTTAAGTCTATTGTCTGACTAACGTTTATACTTGGTTGCTTTGAGAGCAGATACTTGGTCTTAAGCTGAATTCACTAGAATTTAGAACGGTTCCAGGTAATCCCACAAACTGAGAGTGCTCAGCTTGTTTTAATTCTTATTTACAGGTACTTGATTCATAATATGTGAATATCTCCTTACTTGTTTCTCAGTAAATAAGTCTGATTAAGGTACAAGTACTTGGGTTACAATAGAAATATTGGCACATATTTAAAAAAGTCTTACCTATAAATAAGTTACAGCTCTTACTTTGAAATTTCTTTCCGAAAATAGTATTGCTTATTCCAAAAATCTAAACATTAAAAATCTCTACTTTAACTGAATAGTATCTCTTTCACAGTTCAACACTTATTCGACTCAGTTAAATTCTACTTGAATTGAGTTTTGTTTTTTCTGTCCAATTTACTATTGGACAACACTTTAATGCCAGTTTATAATCAAATGTCAATTAGAAACTGCCAACAAATGTGCAGATGTGCAAAGTCAGCAAGTTGGCAGCACTGCAGTTTGGCTTTGTCAAATATTGAATGCGTGCTTAAGTTAAATGTAGACAGGCTAGCAGAAGCGTTAATTTTGACAGGAATATGGAAAAAATTGGGTACTCCATTTAACGGGCAGTGCGAACACTGCGAAACTTGTTTCGATAAGATTTTAAACTGGCTGTTTACTTTGCGAGGCAACTGCGAATTGATGTGTTTATTTTTTTGACATGGCTGCAAGAAAGCAAATTGCCATTTTTTTAATTGCCTGTCAGCCTGCATTCGATTGAAGTCTTAGCTGCCAGTTTTTTATACTCTGCTCTTGAGCTGAAGTTCTGCCTATCGACCGTTGACCTTTTGGCCAACGATTAAAAATGACTCCAAATTGATATTGCTGGCATTTTAATGGACTCTTAAAATTTTGATATATAAATATTTGAATAAATGGAATTTGATATTTTGTGAAATGCATTCAGAAATGCTTTCAGCTAGCTGCTTGAGGGGAAGGGACAGTCCTGTGAGGTGTGAAAATTGTTTGACTTTTGCATTAATTAGTGAAATGGCTTTGACTGCATGTAGATGATGTTCAAGAGCTCAAATTTACATACCTAAGCACACAGGCACACACACAGACACACACATACATAGACCTTCAAACACTTCCAAGGACAAAAGCTGAGCGTCAGCTGACCAAACTAGATTGAGATAGCAATAGAGGTAGAAAGAGTAAGAGCGTGGGGGAGAGGGAGAACATAGCTTAATAATTTGCAACTGCTTTCAACAGCTTTTGGTAGTTTTTTTTTTTTTTTTGTATCCTTGCAGTGGGTATTTGAACTCTGTTACAAAATTGGAGTATATATAACTAAAGTCTTTTATCACGAATCAGTAACGCGAGTCTGTCTCTTTGATCGTCTTTTATTCCTGGTCACTATATTTTATTTTCCCCGTTGACAAAATTAAGTTATTATATAAAAAACTTTTGTTTTGCAATATCAAATTCATATTGGATAAATTGAATTTATATAAATAAATTTGCGAGGGTAATTAATATTCGGTCAACCCGATGTTATCTGCTCGGCTTATTTTTCTGTGGTATCTAAAGTGCTGTCAACTAATCTCTAGATCAATGTGTGCGTCCCTCTATCTCTCATTCGCCCTCTCGCTCTCTCACTCTTTCTCATCCACTCACTTCTAATTTGTTTCTAGTGCACTCGACACGCAGCTGCTGCAGCTCCTGTTGCTGTAATAACTGTGCATTTGAATTTCTAATTCTCTTTCCCCTCCTCCCACTGCGCCCACTGCAGCTGCACGCCCTTTTGTGCGGCAGTAATTTTGTAATTTGTAAAGCTTTGCGGCTGCCAGCGCTCAGCTTAAGCCCTTTGTTTGGGCATGGAACTGCAGTGGCCGCTAACAGATATCTACTTGAATGTATCTCATGGATACATAATTAAACGCCGAGTGTATCTTGCGGTGCAGCAAGCAGCTTATGTGAATACCCTTAAGCCAACTCATTATGCCAATTGCCTTGGCTTTTTTGTGGCTTGCTCTTTGTCCGGGCATGTGGCACAGTGTTGATTAACGTCTTAATTGAAATTTATTACCTGCGCCGTTAAGTATGCTACACTTTTTGTGTGGACCAAGTTGCGAGTGGCTTTTTTCGTTTTTTATTTTCGTTTAATTTGTAATAATTTCCCAGTGTGGCCATTTTTTATACACACATTTAGAGAAAGAGAGAGAGAGGGAAGGAGAGAGAGGAAGGTGGGGAACCGAGGTATGTTCTGGCCACAAATTACTTTTGTTGCAACATTGAAAGCGTGTTATCGGCTTTTACAGCTGTAACAACTGCTGCTGCCCCCTCTTCTCGCTCTTTCTCCAGCTTCACTTCTCCCTCATTCATATAAATTATGTTCGCACTGTTTTTGCTGCTTCATTTGGCGCTTTTTCTGCCTTTTCTGCGACTAATTTACATTTTTGTCGCTGCCATTAATTCTGTTGTGTGTGTGTGTGTAAGTGTGTGTGTGTTGGTGTGTGTCCAGGCGGCAATTTTCAAAATGCACGCGTGCCACATGTCGTTCGTTTTTTCTTTCTTTTTTTTTTTGGTTTTATTTTTATTTTATGGTCTGCCTGGCAAATATTTTATGGCAGCCGAAAAAAGTAAATGTTGAATTTTCATTTAATTCATTTTTATGGCATGGAAAATTAACGAATTAGATTTTCGTTTTCTGGCAGGAGGAGAGATGAGCTGGAAGCGGCTGCAAATACTTTTATGCCATTTCTATGCGTCATAGCAGCATGTGTATTAGTGTGTGTGTCTAGTAAATGAAGATAAATGAAATGAAATTTGTGCTGACACCACATGAAAATGACGAGTGAAAGCCGCCGGGCAAGCGCCTAGCCCCTAATGTCCCCGCCCCCTCCCCCCAACTGTCAAAAATGTGAGTGTCACTGTGGCTGCATTCACTGTCTGTGTGTGTGTGTGTGTATTTTCGTGTGTGTTGTCTCTGGTTACAAAGATAGATTGCAGTTTTTAAAAGCGCAAATGAATAACATTTTCCCGCATGACCCCACACAAAACTGTGACACATACGCACACATACAAATACACATAAATACACACACACACACACACACACACACACACACAGGCTAGTATTTGTTTTAATTTTATATTCTGTATTGTTGTCAGCTGCCGCTCTTTAAATCAACAATTTAAATCGAATCAACATTTTTTTGCAAATATCTCAAAAATATTTTTGCGCCAGAAGAAAAAAAGTTAAAAAAAAAACAGCAAAAACATAAAACCAGCTAATCAAATTTGGTCTCGAATCAAATAACAGTTAATTGGCTTTTTGGGCGCAACAATTGCATAACAGGCGCAATCAATACAAATAAATTATATAAAGAATCAAAATATAGGCTCGAATGCAAACAAATGTGCACTGTGCAGCAGAATTTTGCATTTGTAAAAAATAAACAAAAAAATTGATGCATGTTTAAATAAAGACGGATTTTAGTGAAAATCCCATACTGATGCTCATTTAATACAGTAGAGCACTTGTAAACAAAACGCAATTTCAATAATATATGTAATATTTTCATAATTATTCAAAAATTAACTAATTTTCAATCCTCTCTTTAAAAAAATGTATTTGAGTAGATTTTTAAACATTTGATTCACTTGGGAGAGTCAAAAATTGTTCAAGAATACTTGAATTCAATTCAATACAAAAATATATGCATACGAATTATTTTGTTCGACAGTGTACGCAGCAGTTAGCAGCAGAAAAAAGAGAAGTGAATGCGCAATGCAATCGGATTTGTTAAAGGTAAAATATAAAAATGTATAAAAGGATTGAATGTTACATCACTGCAACATTTCATTGATTCCATTGAATAACTAATTCAATTCAATTCAATTTCCGTCCAAAACTAATTCAAGCAGATTGCATTGTGTAATTAATATTGCATTTGCAATCATTAAAAATGTATTAAATGAGCTCAAAATGATGCGCAATGAATGCAAATTAAAAACCTGTTTGTGGCCATTAAAAAAGAAATAATAAAAATAAAAAATAAATAAATAAAATAAATTCTAAAGAATTAAAAAAAAACGAGACGAGTGCGTGTAATGAGGCCAATTTACACTGAGAATCAATTGCTGGCTTTTAATATATATACATATATATTTAATGATGTTGAAGAACACTCACACACACACACATACACAGACACACACCTGTATATACACACAGTTTCACACAGACTCATATACAAAATGCATATGAAATTAAAAGCGCATTAGCGTATATTGATTGGAAAGAGATGACAATAGCAAGAGAGCGAGAGCAAAAGAGAGTTCGCTAAGGAGCTAAACAAACAGAATGTATATATACATATATATACTATATATAACTATACATAAGGTATATAGCAGCTACAGCTAAAGCTAGACATTGAGAGGCAAATGGAATGAAATGAGCGCAAAGCAACGCAACGCAACGGAATGGAACACGATAAAAACAGATACAGTAAATACGCAACAGAATGGAATGAAACACAACGCAACGAAACAAAATGAAACTGTGAACAATAAACTACTTGAGTGTTGACTAAAAGAGAGCGCTAGAGAGCAAAAAGAGAGAGAGAGAGAGAGATAGATAGATATATAGATAGAGAGTAAAAGTGAGAGATAGTTCAAGAGTTTATAGTAACTAAATAAACAATTATATACATATATATCTAAATATATATAGAGAGAAAGAGATAGATAGCTAGAGAGTGTTAGATAGATCGTGACATTAACTACACACTACGACACTCATAACGAGCGATACCTGTTCCGGAGCCAGCAACATTCGCGTTGCGTCCATTGTAGCGATAATTGTTATTGATGGCATTCGTTTTATATGCAGCGCCGCCATCGCTCAATCCCATGTTGCCCATGCCCATATTCATGCCCATGCCCATGCCCATGCCCATGTTCATGTTCATGTTCATGTTCATATTCATGTTCATGTTCATGTTCATGTTCATGCCCATTCCCATGCCCAGGCATCCACTGTTGCCGCCGGCGCCAGCGGCAGCAGCTGCAGCAGCAGCAGCAGCTGTTGCTCCTCCGCCATTGCGTAAATTGCGCATGTTGTTGCTGCTGCTGTTGCTGTTGTTGTTGCTGTTGCTGTTACTGTTGCCGTTACCATTGCTGCTGCTGCTGCTGCTGCTGCCATTGTTGCTGTTCGCATGTCCATTAAGCAGCTGATGATGCTCCACAGCGGTGAGTCCGTTTTGCTGCTGCTGCTGCTCCCCATTCAATTGCACGCTCCGCAAATATGCATGCGAATGCGTGTGGTAGCCAACGCCGGTGGTGCCGTTCTCCACCTGACCGCCAAAGTGGTTGTGCTTGCCATTAACAAGCTGCTGCTGCTGTTGTTGCTGCTGCTGCTGTTGGTGTCCATTGATCAGCGCATAGTGCGGCTGATGTGCATGATAATGTTGCTGCTGCTGCTGATGCTTGTGCAGCTGCTGTTGGCGGTGCAGCGCAGCTGACGCGGGCAACTGTTGCTGGCTCTGCGAGGCCAGCGATGACAGCGACGAGCTCGAGGCTGGCTGCGACGTCGCCGTCGAGCTGGCCGACGAGCTGGTCGAGTGTGTTCCGCCCAGTGGTGGCGGTGGCGAAATGTTGCCCAACTGTTGCTGCTGTGCGCTGGCATGTTGCTGCTGCTGCTGCTGTTGCTGCTGCTGCTGCTGCTGCTGATGTTGATAATAGGCGGCCATATGATGATGACTATGATTGTGTTGTTGATGTTGCTGCTGGTGTTGATAGTAATGTTGTTGCTGCTGTTGCTGTTGTTGTTGCTGTTGCTGTTGTTGCTGCTGCTGCATGGAAGCAGCGGCTGCATGATTCTGATGTGACTCGGGCAGAAATTGTGGGTAGACGTGGTGCGACCATTGCGGGAACAAGGGACGCGCGCTGGCGGCTTCTACGCATGTTGTTGTTGTTGTTGTTGGTTTCGTTGTTGTTGTTGTTCCAATCGATGTTGTTGTTGCGGGGGTTTTATATTTACACACACACACACACACAGATTAAAGTGGGTGGCGTTGGATTTGAGTGGGGGCGTTTTGGGAGGGTTTTGTGGGTGGCGTGGCGAGCAATTTTGATTTTATACGTTTTTGATTGATAGTTAGTTACATGGGTTTTTTAGTATATTTTTGGTTTTTTTTTTGTTGGTATTTTTGGTATATTTTTGGTATTTTTTACAATAAATCCGAAAAAGCAGCGTGAAATGAAATCATTAGAAAACGGAACGAAGAAAAGAAACGCAGAAAAACTGAATAGTATCTCCAACAATGGACTCGATGAGTGTTCTTAAAAGCTAATGATTAGGTGGTACGTATTTAAAAGAGGGCGGGGCTTGGTGGTGGGTCAAGGTGGTGTCACTGGTGCAAAGTGTGCCACTTGCTGCGATTAAGTAACACACACATACACGCACACACACACACACACGCATACACACGCACACTCACACACACGCACATTGACAGCTTGCTTTGGAATGACACTAACATGTGGTGGTGGTAAGGGTGGTGGAGGTGGTGGCGTTGGTGTTTGCGGTAGCTGTGATGTTTGTATTTGCCATTGGTGGTTGTGCTGTTAAGATAACTAGTGGGTCGGTAGCAGTGAAAGTCTACTACCATTAACATATGTTAAAACTCGCTTAACAGCTGTTATAACCAAATCAAGAGCAGAACAAACATTTAAAATATTATAAAAAAAATACCGAAAGATAAAGAAAAAAAAGAAAATAAATAAATATATACTGCTGGCATGGTCTCACATGACATAAGAAAATGGAATACAAAATTGAAACTAAAAGTAATCAATTTCATTTCAGAGAGTCGAAGAGAGAAATATTTATATATAGTTAGATCAGAGAGCAGGAGATAGATAGACAGATAGAACCAATAAACGATCGTGTAGTTTTTGGTGCAGCAAACGAAACAAATTGTAAATGAAACAGAGAAAACAGACAGGCAACAAAGGCAAAGACGAGCGACAGACGCAATTAAGCAAAGCAAATGAAACACGCATGAGATATGCGAAACGAAATGAAATGGAATTGAAACTGAAAACGAACTCAAATTACCCGCCCAAATAACACAAATGAAAAACTCAAACTGATTGCAAAACGTGGCAATTGCCGTTAGGTTCGAATCATAGTCCGCATTATTTGTGGCCTAGTTCTAGAGATCTCTTAACTTGTAACACTTACCGCTGCCCGCGCTGCGCTGCAGCACTGGCGATTGGCGCTGGATTTGTGGTTCTGCCGGCGGTTCCAGTATGTCCCGATATTTGGATACCATCAGTACCGATATAAAGTAGACAATGGCCAGTGATAGGAATTGCGCTTGTTTCGTTTCCTCCTGAGAAAGAGAGCGAGAAAGAGAACAGAATATGTGTGATGAAGTGCGTAAAAATTTACAGTTGAGAATGGTAAAAATGGGAATGGAACAAGTGACCATTCCATAAATGGTAATTAAGCAAAGGGAACAAACAACTGAGAATGAAAATATAATTAGCCGAAACAAATGAAAGGGAAGGGAACAATTGGAATTGGTACATGGAAAATGTAACGGATTGGAAAATGATCAATTAAAATAAAAACTACAGGGAATGGAACCATTGAAAGTGGTACGGTTGAAACTGAAACATGAGGGAAATAACCGACAACTAAAAAAACTAAAAATGGAAAAACTTGAAATGGAACAACTTGTGTAACAACTGGCAATGAAACAGACTCAGACACTCACCACATCGCGATAGATGACGGCCCGCAGGCGATTAACGTCCATATCCTGCAACAGCTTCTCGGGATCCTTAACTGGCGATAATTGACCGGTGATTGACTCCACAATGTTCTGCAAAGAGTAAAACTTAAAATTGATCGATCGAGGAGGGAACTGTTGTTAACTTGTGTACCTTTGGCGATGCCTGGGCGCCGCGTATGAGCGCTTGGAGGTGCGCCGCGCCGGGCACATCACGTGCCAGGGCGCCGACATTGTAGCGCGTGCGCTCCTTGCACTCGAGGCAGTTGCGGACGGCGCAGGTGCAGACGAGGCGCAGACACTGGCGAAGGATGCCGCCGCTGGACATGTTCTTCTCGGCCTCCAGTTCGCCAAAGTTCAGCGATGTGGCGAAGATCAGCACATCGGCCATGTTCACCAGCCGCTGCAAAAAGGACACAGCCACCTCCAGGGGCATGCCCTGCGTGGGCTCCAGCACATCCAGCTCCGACTGATGGAAAGAGAGGGGGGCAACTGGTTAGCTAGGGAAGGGGGATCGCCACCCGAGTGCGTACTCACATTGGGGGAGGTGGCGCTGGCGAGCAGCGGCAAAAGTCCGCCGCAGGCAATGATCAGATTATCGGCCAGCTGGGATATCAGATGAACCGTATTCACCACAAAGATGGCGTTCTCGCTCGAGTTGACAAAGTCGAGCACACTTTGGTCGAGTGGCTGCGCCACACCTGAATGTCCGTCTCCAGAGAGAAGAGCACATCGCTGAGCAGCCTCTGGTGTATGTACGACCATTTGAACTCCGGTATGCGAAACGGCGGACGCGTCGGACCCGGACTGAACATCGGCCGTGTCGAGCCCGACTTGGAGCGCTGCTGCTTCCCCTCGGGACCACCAGCTGCTGCAGTCGCTGCGGAAGGCGAGCCCAAATCAAGTGTAATAATTATTATAATAAAATAGTAAAATAAAATTTAAAAAAAAAGTTTGCCTCTTGGCGGTCTTGAATTTCACGAATGAATATCAAGTTTAATCGATATGATATTTAATGTGATATTTCATCGATATATTCCCTAGCTCAAAAAATAATCCCCGCTACGTGGTAATATATGTATATATAGATAACTTAATTAAATAGAATTGCCAACTTTGAACAATATACTCCAAGTTTCCGGTTTTAAGTTTCTCTAGCTTCAGTTGAACGGACATGGCACAAACCGAATATATAAAATAAAATAATATACTCTTCACTTTTGAATCCCTCCCTCTACTTACCATAATGATTGCCTTCCAGTGTGTTGGCGCCTTCTCCGGCGGACACTGCGGTGGCCGTTGTCGTCGCCGTCTGCGGCTGTTGTGTGGCGTAGTCGTCGTCGTCCTCGTCGCCGTTGGCCGTGTCCTGGGCATCGTCGTCGGCCTCGGGCAGCTCGTCGAGCGCCTTGTGCGCATCCGCCTCGTTCTTGGGCGTTGTCTGCGTGGTCGAGTCCACCTCGGTGGGCTTCATGCGCACCACCGCCGGTCCGTCTGTCTGCTCCGACTTGCACTGGCCCAGCTCCGTTAGCGTGGGCTGCTCGTCGGGCGTGGGCGAGGTCTGTGTGGTCTGCTCCGCGGCCACAGCTTTGACGGTCTCCTCCACCAGTGTGTCCAGCACATCGTTCACAATCGCCGACACATGTTCCTTGTTCTCCGATGCCTGCTCCTGCTCCTTATCCTGATCATGGTGCTGATCCTGGGCTTGGGCCAGGTCGAGTGCCGCTTCAACCACCTCGTGAATTATTTCCTCCGCGGCAGCGGCAACGCTCACCTGCTCCTCCTCATCCGCGCTAGTCTCCGGCTGTGCTTCCGGCTGTTTAACTTGCTCAACTTGTTTCTCAGCCTCTTTGTTGGCTTCTGTGGGCAGCTCGTTGTTGTTGGTTTCGGTTTCGGTTTTGGTTTCGACTTCGGCTTCGCTTGTGGCCTCCGTCTTCTTCTGCGCCTCCGCTTCCGCTTCCGTTTCCGCCTCGGCTGCATCGATCACCTTGTCGATGAGCTGCTCGACAATGTCGCGCACGGCCGTTGCCAGCGTCTCCTCCGTCGCCGGCTCCTCCAGTTCGGGTTCGGTGCTCACTGGACTCGCATTCGTCAGCTCCTCGCTGCTCAGCGTGGAGCTCAGCTCCTGCTCGCCCGAGGCAGCTGCCGGTTCTTGGCTGTCGCTGTTGTTGCTGTTCTCGCTGCTGTTGCTGATGTTGCTGCTGGCCTCCAGTTTCTCGTTGTTGTTCAGCTTGTTGGCCGCGTCTTCAGTCTTTTGATTGGTTGCTGCTGTCTTCGAATCATCCTGCTGCGCCTCTTCCTTCGTGGCCGTTGTTGTTGTTGTTGTTGTAAGTGTCTCCTCGTTGGCATTCACCTCAGCTTGTCGCGCCCGCTCCTCCGGCTCGTTGTTGTTATTATTGTTATTGTTGTTAAGCAGGTTCTTGCTGTTCAGCAGGCTGACGTTGTCCTGCGCCGGCGTCTTCTTCTCGCTCTTGAGCACACCCTGAACCACCTCGTTGACGGCCAGCTCGATCTCCTCGTCTTTCAGCACCGAGCTCGACTCCTGCAGCACATCGTCGACAACCATTTTGCAGTCGTTTAGCACCGCCTCGGAGACCTGCAGCACATGGGCCACATGCTGCTCCGCATCGAGCGCATCCTTGGCCGTCGCCAGCTCCAGTTCTTCGATATCGTCGCCCAGCTGCAGCGTCTCCTTCAGCGCCGCCTGGCCACCGACTGCCGCTGCCGGCGTTATTTGGTCCGGCTTCAGCTCCGCCGCATTCGGCATCGGAATCGGACTCAGGCTGCCGTTGCAGGTGGGCGCAGGAGCGTTTTGAAGCGCCTCGTCCGTTTTGATTTGCTCGTTGTACACGTCCGAAATGTTGGCAATCACCGACTTATTGATCGGTTCCAGCTGCTCGACAGCCGCCAGCTCAGGCTCCGGTTCCGCTTCGGGTTCAGGTTCCGGTTCCGGTTCGTCCGGTTCGCCGTTGGTGGTGGCACAGACACAGGACTCGCTGGCGCTGGAGATGGTGCTGGTGGTGGTGGTGGCGGTGGTGGTTGCCAGCTGCAGCTCCTGTGCGTCCACATCGACGCTCTCCAGCTCCAGTTCCTCGGCCTCCTCCTCCTGCACGGGCGGCACATCCTCCAGCGAGGCAATTGACACAGCGCCTTTTACAGCCTGTTGTTGCTGCTGCTGCTGCTGGGACACCGCCGGGCCGTTCTGCTGCTGTTGGAGCTCCTCGCGCTCCCAGCCGCTGATGGTGCTGATGGGTCGTGCCTGGCGCAGGGCGGGATCGGTGATGTTGTCGGTGCGCTGGCGCTCGTAATGCTCGTACATCTGGGCGAACTGGAGCTTGAACTCCTCGTAGGAGACCTTCGAGTGGACAATGGCTAGGGTGTCCACCCAGACGCGCCAGCCGCCGTATTCGTGCTTGATGGCATGGTGGAGCAGCATGCGGAACAGCGAGTAAACCATATCGCTGATCTTCTGCTCCTCGGTGTTTTTGGGATGGATGTAGGCCATCGCGATGAGCCACTCCTGCCAGACGGACATCTGGAGGACGGTGCGTCGATTCTCGCGATTGCTGTTGCACAGCAGCGTCATATCCTGCAGGAACAGCTTCTTCACCTCGATTAGGGACTCCGTCTGCTTCGATTGGCGTATCAGCGTGGCGACCACCTTCAGTATCACTGCGTGGAAGTGAATGTCTAAAAAGCCTGCCACATGCCACCAAAAACAAATACAAAGTGGGACCTAAACGCGATTACTTACTTGGATTCTCGAGACGATAATGACTCTCCGGCTCCGGATGGCGCGTGTAGAGTATCTGCTGTGAGATGTGCTCCGTCATAATCTCGTAGAGCACATTATACGTGGGCAGCGACAGGGACTCCTCGTATAACAGCAGACGCTCCGCTAATAACGTGTACAAATTGTGCGGCGACATGACATCGTACTTACGTCTAGGGTAGATAAGTAGAGGGGGGAGGGTAGAGAAAATACGTAACCAGACACACATGCAAAAATTTATGGGCATGTGCATTACACGGCAGTTTGTCAAATGGGGGCTGGGTTCGCTTGGGGTTGAACTAGGCTGAAAGCCATTACTCAGCCCCAGCAATTACCCACTCGGGTTGCGTTTTAATTTTACTTACTTGTGTGTGCTGCGCGAGAGGAAAAAGCCGAGCAGCTTCAGCGCCTGGAGGCGTATCAATTGACTTTCGGCCGCCAGCAGCTTGAAGATGCTGCGCACGCCGTGCTTCACATCGAATGCAGGTACCATTGAGCTCGGGTGCTCCGACATCAACGAGATGAGCATCTGCAGCACATCGTGCAAATTCTCATCCTGTGAAATGTAAACAAGAATACACATTTAATTAGCAGCTGCCAGCATGCCTCGAGTGCCTTTAGTTAAAGTGTTCTCTCAACGGAGTCCTTTCAACTTTAACACTTTAATATTTAAGTATTCTTATCGCTACAGAGTTGTGTGCTATTTTTACTCTGTGTATTCACCAAATAACTTATTAATAAGTCCTCGCAATGAAAAGTTTTTCAGGTAAGGCCAATGAAAGCATTCCCAAGGCAATCAACAAAAAGTGGCAACTTTGCAGTCGGGTGTAACCGAAATATATATATATATATATAGATAAATATATGCCGCAATTTATTAATTTTTAATTTTCTAGACTGGAAACCATTTTAATCAAGAAAATTGGTTAATATTTGAAAAAGTTATGAGAGTTTGATATATGGGAGGTTTGGATCCGAGAGCTTTGCATGTCAAAATTTTTGTTAATTGTAGAATCAATTGAGAGGAGGTTTGGCGGCTTTACATAGAGGAGCTATAGATTCGACAGTTTTTCTATTTTTCAATATGCTGGTCAATTTTAATCTGTCAATGGGAATCGCAAACGAGTATAAATTTCAAATTGCAACTGTCCAGCTGTTCACACGGACAGATGGGCAGATAGCAAAGGGCTTACATGGATAAATATGTAATAATATATATTGCTGCAGCTACTGGGAGATTTTTTGATTAACAGAATGCTATGTTTATTAAACGGAACTAGTTCATTTTGTGTGGATTCAATTAGTTAGTTAAATACACTCACCTCATGCATGGTTGTCAGATAGTTGAGTATGCTTTGCAATTCATCCTCCTTGACGCCATTGCCGATCATGATGAGCTGCTTGAGGAACAGCAGGATATAGGCGCGTATGGCCAGAATATCCTTCTGAGCCGGCCGCGGACCATCTGGAACAAGTGATTGGTTCGCTCCATCAATACCATAATCCCCGACTACCGACTGGCGATGGGACTTACCCAAACCCTTTGGTATGATGCCGCTCTTGGCGCGCGGATTGACGACCCAGTAGTAATATTTGAGGGTGTGAACTGTCTGTAGAACGGTGCTGACACGTCGGACATTGCTGTAGATCTGCGTATCGCTGAGAAACTCGGTGGCCAGATAGGAGTAGAGACGTGCCTGGACATTGGCTGGCGTATAGATCCAGAGGGCCGGATTGAAGAGCACGTGATCGAGCAGCTGCCACGTGAGAAACGAGAAACAGAACAACTGCAGGGAATTAGTCAAGTAACTAATGCTGTCCTCAGATACCAGAGACTCAACGAAATTGCAAGGATTAAAGATGTGTGTATGTGTGTGCGTTTGCGTGTTTGTGTATGTGAGAGTAGTAAATTAGTTAAATGAAGATAGTTAAATAGTTAGTTTAATAGAGAGATAGATAGATAGTTTGGGTAGCACAGGAACAAAACATATTTGTTGTATACATACGTTTACATGAGTTTCATGTTGATTGTTGTTGTTGTTGTCGATTGATTTGGATAGGGTTTTGTTTATATATATATATTTTTTTTTGGAGGATTGGTAGTAGTAGTAGTAGGTTTCGATGTATATATTTATATATATATATATGGAGTAACGGTAACACATGCAGCAAACAGCAATCAATTTTTTTTTGTTTATCAACGTTTGTCATAAAACATAAAACGAGAAATTACAAAAACAAAGTAATCAACAGTTAATTTTTGTTTTTCAACGGCATTCCAAAACGAAGACTATGCTAAGCTTAATTAATTGTTCTAATTAGGCTAGAAATTATAATAGCTATGATTGTTTATATATTTACGCTTAATCTTAAGTATTTATATGTATATATATAAAGGTATATTAGATAGTTGGAAATCAAAGTATAATGATTAACATTTAAAAAAAGTTAATTATACGAATACATTTTAAGACATACACATAAAGTTAGGCTTGATGGAGCCTTGCCAGGCACTGAGGTATGATGAAGCTTCAGAGATTCGCTCTCAATGGATCAATGAATGAAAGTAGCCTGAATTGATCAAGTTCAAGAAGAAAACACAGACTTGGAAACTGACATAGAAGTAGGACAGAAAAGAGAGAATTCGAACGTCGCGTATAAAATCTTTAGAGTCTCTTAACAAGTTTAAGATTAAGCCAAAATGGGAACAGGCCTGAGATAATAGCCAGCAAGAATGATAAATTGAGTCTTAGTTTAGGTCCAAAGAGAAAAAACAGAATTTAATTCAGAAATGGAATCCGAGTTAAGACATCGCACAAAGAGACTCCATCCGATGATTTTTAGCTATCTTGCAGAGCACATTGTTTGAGCAACAATCAAAATGATTGTCAATTAATCAATTGATGAGATTGCTTTCGCGCAATAAAAATCGTAATTGAATTGAAATTCATTTGCATTAAAACCCATTGGCAGACAGATTTCAGTGCAATATTTTTGCCGAATTTTTAATTGTCAGAAAAAGGAAACGAACAAAATAACGAAAATATGTACAAGATATATTCGCACATGGCTTGGTTTATGCGGGGCACCACTTCAATTCAATCTGCAGCACTCCACATTGAGGGTAAACTTTTTGCCGTGGCTCTGTTGCTGATGTTGCTGATGAGCCCGTTGTTGTTGTTGCTGCTGTTGTTTCTGATGATGTTGCTGTTGTCGCCGGTTGCCGTTGCCGTTGCCGTTGCCGTTGCCATTGCCAATGCCCGCAGCTAACATAACAATGCAACACCCGATGTGGCAGTGCCACGCCTACCAACACCCACCCAACCACATGGGCGCACTAGCAGAAGTTTCCCAATTAAAAACTGTGCACGATTGTAAAATAATAAGCGACCACGGCAACGGCAGGCGAATAACATCAACCGAAAAACTGAAATCGGAAAACACCGAAAACAACAGATTCCCCAACACGAGCAAATATTTTATGGAAAATGTGCGAAATGTGGTAGCTGCAAAAAAAGTTTAGCTTTGCAATGGAAATTTATTCAGCCACCTTTTTCATTTTTGCAAAAAATATAAAAGTGGCCCATGAGTTACCCAAATCTATTCAAGTTGGGAAAAGGTGTAAAGTCAACCTCCAATTAAAAAAAATTATGCAAATCGAGAATCTAGAAAAATGCAGCTGAAAGTTGAATAAAACATGAACTTGCAAACACAACTTTGTGTTACATGTTTAAAAGTTGAAATAAATTAAAATCCAAAAAAACCTGCTAAATGTACTTTAATAAATGTGTTCAAATCCGAAATTAAGAAGCTTTAAGAATGACCTTAAGACTACCTTGTACAAAAAAAAACATAAATTCATGTACAAGAACAATTTGAATCAATATGGAATGGAACAGCGGCTCGAAGACAACTGTGAATGTTTAAAATACAATATATTACAAAATCCAGAAATACGTATATTACAATAATGTCTAGCTATTGATAATTATGTAAATGTTTATTTGGCAAAAAAATGATGCTCTATAATCTTAGAATATATTGCGCCTGGAACAAGTTGAAATGAAACGGCAAATGAACCAACTATACATATATTACAATCTTGTGAAACAAAGTGAAATGAAACAGCAAGTATGAAGCAACTGTACTTAAGCTTGTTGCCTAATAAACCAACTTAAAGATGAGTATAATACAATGAAGTGGAACAATGAGTAATGAAACAACACTATGGTAGTTGATATTTACAAAATGTTTTGACTAACAATGGCAACTTAATATAAATGATTCTTGATGAGCTACCGAGAGAAAATATTTTACAATAAAATGGAACATTCTGAAATAAAACTGCATGTGAGGCAACTGTACAATTATGTTATATACAAAGTCTTACAACTTAGAGACTGCGGAACGTAAACGAAACAAACGCACACGCATATAGAAACGGAACGAAACCGAATGAAACGGAACGGAACGGAACGAAAAGGAACGTTTATATAGAGCATACGATATACGATAGTTGAGTAGATAAGATTTCAGAATTGAGCTTCACCTGGTAGAACTGTTGTAGATATTTGATTTTGGTATTTAGTTCAGTTGTTGTTGTTGTTGTTGTTGTTGTGTGTGTTGATTGAAAGAAGCGTTTCAAGTTGTAACAATTTCGATTGATTGATTGATTGTTTGATTGATTGAGAAGGCGCGTGAAAAGAACATGAAGCATAATTAAAATGAGCGAATTTTTCGATGGGGCAAAGAGCAGGTGCGGTCGGTTTATGTAAGTGTGCGTGTTTAAAAAAGTTTTTAACATATTATATATTAAATCAAAAGTGGGAGAGAACGAGAGAGAGAGAAAGAGAGAGAGAGAGAGAAAGAATGTGAGAGAGCAGACAAAGTAGAAGTATTTAGTTTTAGTTGTAAATACATTTATTTCAAAAGCACGTTCATTAGATGTTTTTCTTTCGTTCGGATTTTTGATAAGCTCTCTAATTTGGCGAATCAGCTGGGTATAAAAAAGCACATTTAAATTTCGATTAATCTCAGCTTGGAATCAAAAAAGCTTTGTGCAAACAGGTGCAAAGAAATTTAACGAAACCGCAGTGCAAAGGCAGAGTGCAGAATTAACATAAAAATCTTATTCGTTAGCCAAATAAAAGTGGAAGTTTTTCAGCGCATAATAAAATCAAATAAACATGCAAAAATAAATAAATTCGGTTACACCGAAGTTTAATACAAATGCCTTCGAACTATAATAGTTCGATATATATGTTGGATAATATATTTATTTATAAAAAAACAATGATAAACAATATTCCTAAGTCTATTTTTAAGATTTTCTCAATGTGTGTATTATATAATTTATATTTCTATAGTTTTTTTATGGCAGTTTCTGAGTCCCAATTTAATATGTGTTTCCCGAAAGAACGGACAAAAGAAATGGAAACAGATTTGAGTAGTTTTCGAGGCAGTTGTTGGTTTATCGTGTTTTGGGCAAATAAAGAAGAGAACGCAAACAAAAAGGTTAAGGCTTAAGTATATATATCTAAGTAACACAAACATAACATACAAATATGTATATATATACGACTGTAGATATATATTTGTGTTGTATATAATATAAGGATTATTTTCGAAGAGGAATAGAGGGTGCTTCAATTTGCAAAGCAAAGTAACGAGCAACGAATAATGGGTAACGAATATCGTGTAGCGAATAAAACAATTTATTGCAGGAATATTTAGTGTATTTGCTATGTTTTGTGTTTACTTTTTTGAAAGGATTACGCAGGCCCGTGTTTAACTGTGCGCCATTCAGCAGGAGCAGCAGGTGTAGAAGGGAGGAACGCAGAAGCGGCAGGCGCCATCATCAACACCAAAAACACAAGAACAACACAAAAGAAACATAGTGCGATAGATATATGTATGCACAAAAGAGACAGGGAGAGAGAGAGAAAGAGATAGTGTGAGTGAGACAGAGAGAAGATGGGTAGCGAATGGGTTTCGCATATCATTTAAAATTTGTTTGTTAAGGTGTTAAACATGCCACAAAAAATATGAAAACGGCGCAAGAGAAACGCGTGAAAGTTTCTTTTTTCATTCTTAAAAAAATTATTGGCCGAAATTTTACAAAAAACGTGACGCGTTGGTGTAGGCGTGGCCGTGGCCAGAGGGCGGCAGTGCCAGAAAAAATGAACGCTTGTTTAAACAAAGCAAAACAGGAATGTGAAAATTCGCAAGGATGGGAATTGTTCATTTTTTATTAATTGTCGGGCTGAACTGAAAGATTTCAGGAAATTATATATGCATATATTTAAATAAAAAAAAAACTAATACGAATCACAGCGCGAGGCATTTGTCATGCAAATCGATTTTAATGGGTTGCGACGAGAGCTTAAAACAAACTTAAGAACAGACATATTTCAAATTAATCCTTAATATAGGTAATACATATATGCATATATGTATATATATTTATATATATACATAGATATACATATATATATATATATAGGGAGAGACATTACTATACGATATTTATATACAAAGTAAACACAAATTTAAAGCATGCTTGCCAAGACATTGCGGCCCTCAAATGTCAATCGCATGCTATCGATTATTCATTATCAATAATTATCGATGTCATAGCGCGAAATTCAGTAAAATAAAACACATACATACATATATATAAGTTATATCAATTGTAGTTTGGTCATGGTCATGGCTTAAATGCTAATATAGATTGGCATTAGGTCAGTTCTAAATATGCCCCGCCTAATGCCAGTTTTAAGCTGTTTTTTTTAAATGCAATTTTTGTTTTGGGCCTTGCGCCCACTTACCTGCTTTAGCAGCAGGTCGCTGTTCGCCGAGAGACACGTGACCAGATACTTGGTCAGATTCAGAAACGAGCCGAGCACCTCGAGGGTCAGATGTTCGCGCGACGATCGCTGCAGCATAAAGGATATCACCAGGAATCCGCGATTCTGTATCATGTGCTGTTGCACCGTCTGCGATGTCTCCACAAGTTCACAAATGAAGCCCAACAGTTTTGAGCTGTAAATATGAAAATGAAACGGCATGAAAGTGGAACACAAGCAAGTGAAACACATGGAAATTATTTAACTCAAGAGAAGCAATTGAGAAAGGAGACTAAAACTTTGCGTACTGATAAAAAGTTCAAAAATACATTAATTAAAATTGGAAAGTAAAAGAAACGTCCAATTAACTTGACAAACAATCAATAGGAACACGTGATAATGGAACATAAAATATACAAAATATACGAGTTAAGTTTAATCAAATAAAAATTCAGAAACTTGTACAAATAAAACTATACTCAATTGCTGATTAGAAACAAATGACAATGGAAAATTGATGTTCCTACTCACCATAGCGTCGGATCGCGCTTGATATCGCTTATGCCCTCGTGCGCCATGTCCAGCTGCGAGAAGAGCGGAAACAGCACCTGAATGCCGCCAATCGAATTTAGTGTGCAGTGAATGGAGTGCGTGACTACGGCCTTGACATCCTGTGAATGCAATAAGAAAATAAATTAAACATAATAGATTTTTATCACGACGATTTTCTTTACCGATGTAAAAAATCTATGTCTAATTTGGACTGAAATCATTAACACGTCCACATTTTAAGAATACATTAGTCTACATAAAGTTGTGACGAATTCTTAAAGTGGCTTTAAATTGTATTTTTCGGCTGCATTTTTAATAAATCAAACGCCTGAGGCACTGGTCAAAGTTATCCACTAAAAATAGTTAATATTGGAGAGAGGCAGATGGCATTGCCGTCACCTCAGGCTCATCTCTAAACGATTGCCAAACAGAAATGGGATTGTCTATGGATAAACCATTTTTCATATCCCCAATTTGCCTAAAGTTTGGGGAATAAATTTGCGCTTCTTTCAATATTTATCGATTAAATTGGTTTTTCTTAGACATTTTTTCATTTTTTTTATATCGCATGGCTCTAGCACCACTGTGCGTCCTATGAGACTCTGTTGTGGTTGT
Source organism: Drosophila paramelanica (assembly GCA_035043915.1). NCBI lineage: Eukaryota > Metazoa > Arthropoda > Insecta > Diptera > Drosophilidae > Drosophila > Drosophila paramelanica. Next base: position 4,640,002 of record JAWNMO010000559.1, read on the forward strand.
TGTTGCCTCTGAGCCTCTGTAAGCTTGCCTTGGGGTCATTTCGCAGGCGTATTGGACGCGTTGTCGTTGCCATTGTTGTTGTTGTTGTTTTGGTTGTTGTTGCTCTTTTATGATTTGTGTTGTTTGTACAAGAAATTACTACAAAATTTATTGAATAATTTTGTTGCCAGCTACGAACACAACGGACTACAGGCAGCTGTTAAGCATGATAAGGCTGGAACGGAATGGAAAGGAACAGCCGGAGCAGCAGCACAAGACGGAGGGGGAGGTGGAGGAATGGCAACCGTAGGAGGAGGTGACCGAAGATTGTACCTAATAAGAAATGCCAAAGCATGCGCTGGAGTCGTAAAATGCTGCCTGAAATTTATGTGGTGCTCGCTTTGAGTATATGGTGTGTGTGTGTGAGTGTGTGTGTGTGTTGTATTGGTCTTTGGCCTTGGCATGGGCTATGGAATGGACTAAACTGAGGCGAGAGTGAACTAGCGACAGCTATGTACATTTACGTACACGTAATAGGTTGGGGGATTTACTCTTATATTCCTGGCATTTACACGGACTTTGCTCAGAGGCGGGTGAAACGGGTGTTTGTGTCTGTGTGCTGGTGTGTGTGTGGCATGTTTACTTACCTGCAGCATCAGCGCGTGCGGCGTGTGTACAAAATATGAAACATTTCCTTTGGGGGAAGACTGCAAGCAAAGTTGACCATCGGTTGCCACTGGATTGTACATGAAGACAATGGCATTCGATAGTTTGCCATCGTACAGCACCTGTCGTGAAGGAGAGTGAAAAAGGGAGAGAGCGAAAGAAAAAGAGAAAGAAAAAGTGAGTTAGGCATTGCTTTCAACAAGTCATTGGTAGAGCTCTACGGCTCTGCAGCCTCTGAACCCGGCGAATTGTTTCCGGTCATGCTGACAATTTACTTTTGCGTTTGCTTTTGCTTTTGGCCTTTGCCTTTGGCCTTCTGCTTTAAGCTGAGAAAAGAGCACATAAAGTTCTATATATACATGAAGTACTTATATACTACTGCTTATACGATAAACATTAACATATAGACAAATATATATAAATATATAGCATTTTATATACAGCAAACAGGACGCACAATATTCACACACAGTTGCTGTTTTTGCACATTAGCCGTGACTTGGACCGCGCTGGTACTTTGCGTTCATTTTTATATCACATATATAAATTTTTTATATTTATTTTTTATATATATATGTATATTTTTTTTGTTATGTTCCGAGTGCATTTTTAGCTGGCGCCGTCATATGAGGCGTATGCGCAATATTCTTGCAGCAGCTGCTGTAGCTCTTTGCAGCGTGCGTACGTATGTGTGTGTGTGTGGGTGTGTATGAAGTAAACCTTTAGGCAAACATTTGCATGTGTGTGTGTGTGTGTGTAAGCTGTGCGTGTGTAATCGCTGGCTGCATAATTTGCTGCTAAAAATACTTCTTTACATTGTTTAACAAAAAAAAAAAAAGAGAAAGAGCGAAAAACACACAAAATCATAAAGAATATAAAGACAAAAAAATAAAACACGTAATGCAAACAAAAGGTATACAGCAATAAAAAAATGAATATATAGTATAAATGTATATTTATATATATATATATATATATTTATATATATATATTCTCTTTTATGCCTCCTTGCATCTGTTAACATTAACAGTGTTACTTTAACAGCAGTACAATGAAATGTAATAGCTCGATATAATCAAATTTGCCGAAATTCTAGTAAAATTGCACTAAAATTTATTTATTGAAATTGAAATTTTAAAGCGGCGTATATAAACTATTATGCTGAGATTTTGGTTGCAAAAACCCAGACTAGCCTATGAATGCTATAATATCTTAGCGAATAACGATATTAGCCAGTAATTTTAGTCTTTGAATATAAATAATAATATAAACTTAAAAAAAATATATACGAAACAAAAATCATAAAAAAATAACAAATGAATATTAATAAAAATTATAGTAATAAAAGTATTATAAATTCAAATAGAATAAAAGTGTTAGTAGACAAAGAAAACATAAATTTATTCGAAAATTCTTTGATTTTGCTAACTATGTGTAGACTAAGAAAATATTGCAAAATATTGAAGAAATGCGTCAGCAAAAACTTAGAGGCACTACATAAAAAGAGAAAAGTCAAAGCTAACTTGACACATTTTATTGGAGTAAAATGTTAAATTTCAAACTTTTAAAAACTTTTTAAATATTTAAAAAATCAAAACAAAATGTGAATGCAGTTGAATATTTTTCATTTTCATATGTTTTTTTTCACATATTAATAAAGTTGCTTCCTTTGAACTATAAGATCAGATTATATATGCCTCCAAATATACTAATGTTGCTAAAAACCCTTTCATACTCCACTCCTTAAATGTTCCGCTCGACCTATTTTACAATCTTGTTTTCTTTTTGGGGGCTTACAAATGCTTGGCAAGAACAACAGTTACATAAAATAACTTTCAAAACTAATGCACTCTTTGCACACACACACTCGTACTAAAATATATAATCATAATAGTAATAATAATAATAATAATCATACTAAAGCGAGTGCACGCAAAGAACTGAACTGAGCCAAGTCAACAAAATGGAATCTGGCATAGAAATTTTGAAATGCAGTCAGAGTACTATATGGAACACGTCGCATAGATTCTGAACAATCACAGCCACGGGGGGCACTTGGGGGCACGAATGGGGCTGGTCGGAATCATAATAGTGAAACAAAAACAAAAACAACAGCGAGAAATACGACTACAAGATGCCTAAAAGTGTGGAGAGCAGCAGGCGAGTTCCACATTCGCAGTTCGCTTTGTCTTTGTCTGGTTCCAGGTGCGCTGCGAAGTATGCAACATTTATTTTTGAGGCTCGCGTCGCGCATTGTTGCCAACACAACCCCCCACCAGCACCCTATTTTACCGCTATATGAGAGCCTCCCTTAAAGGCGGCGCACTTTAAAATTCTACACAAAATTACAAACATTTTCATAATTACGAACGTCGTACGTGGGGGTGGGCGTGGATGTGGCAGGGGGGAGTAGGTTTGCGGATTGCTGTTTGCTTGCCACAGTTGTGAATTCAATAGAGCAGCGCATGCTGCGCTTCAATGGATGGGAACATTTTGATTGGCTTTGAAGTTTTGTTTTTGGCTAAGAGCTGTTGAAGGGGTGGGGGGGTGGTGGATGGAGGAGAGTAGGTGGCGGGGGGTAGCTGTGGTGGGTTGGGCTGACTAGTATTCAAAACGATTCGTTGCGATTTGATGCGATTGGTTTGCGGATTTGGCAACGCCCGACGTTGACGACGTAGCTAACTTTTTAATTGGCGTCACGCCCAACAAGGCGCGTAGTTAAAGCCATGGCCAGAGGGTATAAGCGGGTTGCAAAGTGAGTGCTTGCTTGACTGACTGCAAATTTTGCTGAGCTGTCTGAGCACGGCCCGTTTTATAAAAATAATAATTTCCAAATAAATAATCAATTTTCATAAAATTAAAATCAAACATTAAATTGAATAACTAAGATAATCAATTATAAAAATTATTGAAGACCAAATTTTTGTGCAAAATTAAAACAGAAAAAATAAACTTTCAATTAACTAATTATAGAAAATACAAGTCTAAGCAAATCTAATAGAAAAATTTATAAAAAAAAATATTCAAATAAAATATAAAAGTAAAACTAAAATTTGTATAGAAATGAATAGGTGTTAATAATCCCATAGATACTGCTCTAATAATTTTTTTTTTAAACTTAAAGCACCAACATAAAAAATAATACCAAAATAATAATTTACATTTTTTTGTTAAAAATAAAATTTAGAAAAACATGATTAGTAATTAAATAAAAAATCAACTCAAATGAAACGCAAATAATTGTTTTAAAAAATAAAGTTGTTGCTTACAGCTTTTAGCTGGTTGATCTCCTCAGTGTCGCCGGCGATGGCGGTTACGGCGCCGACGCCCATGGAGCTCAGGCTGGTCACACTGGACATGCGACGCAGTTGATCTGCCCCGCCCGAGTCAAATCAAAATCGATCGATGAATGAAAACGATAAACATAAGAATCGAAAGCAAAGCACGCACACAAAAAATCATAAATACCAAAAGAAGCATTTCCAGTTGGCAAATGGCCAAGCGGATCATCCGCAGAGTTATTGTTGTTGTTGTTGTTCAATTGGTGTTGCTGCTGCTGTTGCTGTTGTTGTGCCAGCGGCAACTGTGGCTGCTCGCTGCTGCCCTGCTGCTTGTCGGTGGGCGTGGCTGCTGCCGCTGTTGCTGCTGCTGCCGCTTTGGCAGCTGCTGTTGTTGCTGCCGCATCGCCCGTCAGCAATGCCAATGCAACCGCATTGCGTGCGGTCAACACCGCTCGTATCTTGACAAAGGCCGCACTCAAATCGAGCCGCTCGTCGGACCAATCGATGGCGCGCGCCTCCTGCTCGGCGGCGAGCGTTTGGAACTGCAGCTGCAGCTGCAACTGTTGTTGTTGCTGTTGTTGCTGTTGCTGCTGCTGCTGCTGCTGGTTGCTGCTGCTGCTGCCCGCAACGGCGGCGGCTGTTGCATCGCTGCCAACGAGCAGTGCACCACCCAAGTTGGCTGTTAGTTGAAAGTGACTCACCCGCTTGTGATTGTCCGGCAGATTCAGATAGCACTCGTTATCGAAGCGGAATTGCGACTGTGTGTGTGTTGGTGATTTCGTGTGTGTGTGTGAACAACAGACAAACGCAGCGTTGTTTTTATTGTTGTTGTTGTTGGTGCATAATTGGTGCAGCACAAAAGAGAAAGAGAGAGAGAAAGAGAGACAGTGAGCGAGAGCGAGAGAGAGAGAGAGCAGAGCACAAGTAAACAAGAAAATATATGTAGAAAAAAATATATATAATTATTGCTGCAAATACAATTCTGACATGGGGCTGGGGACGGGAGGCCGGGAGCAGGGTACAAGGACAAAGTGCTGCAAGTGCAGTCAGTGGTTAAGTTAATAATTCGTCAGCGGTGCAGCCACAGTGGGAACGTGTGGTTAAGGCCGGCACAGTGGTTAATTAGAACGACACCATCATCACTTACCTTGTAGCCCGGCCCCAGGCGATGCATCGCGCAGATTTGCTGCGTTGTCAGCGCCTCGCTGAACAGATAAATTGCCGACATTTGTCCGCAAAAGACGCGCTCCTCGTCCAGTTCGGGCGTGGCGCCTATATAGCATTTGTCAAAGGGCTAAAGAGAGAAAAAGATATATAGAGAGAGAGAGATAGAGTGCGTGAATATTGCGCACTCTTTGAAGAAATGGTGTTCGCCTACTCACATCGTTTGTGGAAACAAACCAGGCCATTTCGGTTGACGACGCCAGTTGACCATTCACGAGGCACTTGATTTCGCTTTTTGTCCAACGATTGTATATGTACACTATGGCAATCATATACCACTAATGAGAGCAACAGAGAGAGTGAGAGGTTGATTTGATTAGTACTCTATTATTATTACAATTTATATGATTATATGAATAATTAATACTTATTTATTATTATCAAATAGTTTTAATCTTAATTTTTTACCTATTGTAATTATTATGGTTTTTGTTCTTTTGATATGTTTTTATTTTTCCAGACTATATTATTTTTTATTTACAACATACTTTTAATTAATTAAAAAATAATTTGTCACCAATTTTTAATATGATCAAATTTGAATCGATTTTCAACATTTAAATTTTAATGAAATCAAATTTATCTTTTTTGTTCTGGGCACTACTTTTTCTCTTGATTTATTTATTTGATTGATATTTTGATATTATAATCCAAAGCCAAAGTTTTAGTAAATTTAAAATTTTTCTAAAGATTTATCCAGAATTTAAATAAATCGTGCATTTTCAATCCCAAATGTTTTTAATAAACTACTTTGATAATTATTGAAAATCTTGAATATTAAAATTTCAACTGATTCCTGGCATTCATCTCAAATACTTTTGTGATTTGAAATAATGAATCAATCATAATGATATGTTTAAAGTTGCAAAGTTTTGTGCCATTTAGTTTTACAAACAATAATGGATGTTCTAAAACTTTTAATTTGCACAACTTTTCCAATTTTGAATTAATCGCCAAGCTAGTTTTAATTAAGTTTATAGCTAGAATCATGTTCCAAAACATTGGATTAACTGTTCTCGTAAAAATTTTTACCTTTTCTACACTTTGCTGTCAACTTTGGTATTAAGTCAGACGTGGACCTTAATTTGGGTCCCAAAACTAATTTCAATTGCTTCGGGCAGGTAATTAGGCCCTATTGTTGGCCATTCAATGTTCTGTTAATTAAACTTTGGCAGCCCGAAATCACGCCCATAAATTGAAAGTAGGCGGCCAGGTGGTAAGTGGCAAGTGCCAAGTGGTAAGTGGCAAGTGGCAAGTGGCAAGTGTGTGTTTGGGGGTTAATGGGTCGTAATTCACAGGTGTAACGACCTAAGCTAAGTCCGGAGCTGGGCGGGTTACTTACCTTGCGTGGCTGGAATTCATATTTGACACAATGCTGAAAGCCCTTGCCCTTGACCTTCATCGATGTGAGGACCAAACAGTTGCCCACGAAGTGTGCCGTATACCCAACGCCCTTCGATGTCTTGAAGCTGAGCAGGGTAAGAAATGTATGTGAGCAATTAGTGATTGCCAATTAGATGCCAAGAAAGAGGGTGTGAATATTGGAAAGGGGGACGGACAGCTACTTACCAGTAGAGATAGGGTTTCTCGCGCTCAATGTTCACCGAGTTAATTGGATCCAATCGAAACCAGGTGGTGAAGGTAAATCCATTTTCATAGGGCCACTTGGCCAGCGGCGGCAGCACCATTGCCTGTGGAATGCAACAACAAATAATGGAAAATCAGTTTAAAGAAGCAGTAAAAATAAGCTTTAGTCGAAACTGCCACAATTGGTTGCAAGCAAACAACAAAGAGCCTGTTAAAACTCAATTAGCAGTTGATCTGCTTCAAATGAGTCGCATTCTGCGCAACCGGAGCTAAAAGTGCATCTCCCTCGACGGTGGCATGCCACACATGATTGCAACTTGCATAGGTCACAAAGTCAAAGGCAACAGCTTGAAGCACTTCAACAAGCTGCAAGCAGCAAGCATATGAACCAAACGGAAAACTAAACCGAACCAAACTCAACTCAACTGAAGCGAATCTGCTGAGCATAAATCTAATTCTCGAATATTTGCATACCCTGTTTCCGTTTTGGCAGAAACGGGTATATGGTCACAATTTGTGATTTACAAATTTGAAGTAATTTTTGCGGTGAGGACTTTAACATAAATTAAATTAAATTGAGGCAGTCAAAAATTTAGGTCCAATTTTAAACACGCCCTTTTATAAAACTGGCTACAGAGTATTTTGCGTGTTTGCATCAACATTTCGACTTGTTTTGAACATACTTTGAACATTGGCAAAAAGCGGTGGCTAAAGGGGGCTGGCGAATGATCCACTCATATTGCTACTTGTGGCACACAGCAGCACCAACAACAACAACAACAACAACAACAACAACAACAACAACAACAAGGCAATCGAAGCAAAGCTTGGCAAATGCCAGTTGCAGAAAGGCAGTCGCAAATGCGGAGTCGAATGCCGAAGGCAGAAGTGAAGTGAAAATTAAAAGGAAATGAGCACATTTTGATTTATCATGAATTTTGTGGCTTTGCGGCCAAACGGAGCGGATGGACAGAGTTGCCACACAAACACACACACACATACATATTAATACACACACAAGCAAACACTATAAACTGCAGCTGCGTGTTTACTTTTAGTTCATAAATTTATTTCCTTTTCAATGCTCGCAATTTATGTTCTTATCATGTTTATATAACCAAATGCCACGCCCAGCTATCTCTGTGCCCCATATAACCCCACATTTGCATCCGTTTGATTATCTCGCATTTTGTACACTTTGCAATATTGAACATTTTAAAACGTTTGCGAATTAAGCGAGTTAATTGGAATATTTTATGCCTGATATTAAGCTTATGAATTGGCAATTGACAACAGGAAATCTGTGCGTGAAGGTTTCAGAGACGGAAAGCGGGGAGGAAAAATGAAAATTATCTTTATGCTTGAACAGGTGCCAAGAGACGTTTTGATATATCTCAACAAATCGTTTTGCATGAGAACATGAAATTCGAGCGACAATTGAGTTTTTATCAAGAAAATCCCATTGAATATTTTTATACTTATTAACAAAGTAAACAGATTAACCTTAAATCCGTCTGAACGCCATTGAAGCTTAAGACTTAAAATTTGAAATATTTAAATGCCAAATTCAAAATTATGCTTTCATGTTTCATAATATGTTTTCCATAACTTCTTCAAAACTGAACAGAATTTCATATTTAATGGCATTTTGGTCATGGCTTGTGCTCTACATTGATTCTGTATTAAATTTTTATGATTTTGCAAAAATAATTTTTTTTCAATATTTTTTTAAATACCACTTTAGTAATTTTAAAAAAAAATTTTTTGAAAATTTAAAATTGCCAATTTATGTTTTTAATCGACTTTATTTGTCACAATTAGCATAAAAAACAACGTTAAATGTGATTTTGGGGGGCCAAAATTTTGGGCAAAAATCATAACAAAATTGACTAAAATTTAGAAATGTAAAGTTCTCGGATCCCACAGTTCCTATATATCAAACTCTGATAACTTTGGCAATAGTAAACCGATTTTCACGTTTGATGGCATTTTCTTCATGATTTGTGACCTAGATTGATTCTACATTTTAAGCTTATGCATTTTTCGAAATAACATTTTTTTGAATTTTTTGGTCAAAAAACCATTCCCTCCCCCCCTATGTATTTTTAAAAAAATTTTTTTTCAAAATTTAAAATTGCGAATTTTTATTTTTAATCGACTTTATTTGTCATAATTAGCATAAAAAACAATTCTAAAAGTGATTTTGGGGGGTCAAATTTTTGGTCAAAAATCATGCCGAAACTGACTAAAATTTTGACATGTAAAGTTGTCAGATTCCATAGCTCCCATATATCAAACCCCCATAACATTGTCAAAAGTGAACCGATTTTCACGTTTGATGGCATTTTGATCATGATTTGTCCTATATATTGACTTTACATTCAAAATATATTCATTTTCGAAAACAAAATTTTTTTGAATATTTTGGTCAAAAAAGCATGTACTCCCCCTTGTGAATTTTGGAAAAAAACATTTTTTTCAAAATTTAGAATCCCGAATTTATAGTTTTAATCGATTTTATTTGTCACAATTAGCATAAAAAACAACATTAAAAGTGATTTTGAGAGGGTCAAATTTTTGGTCAAAAATCATCCCAAAATCGACAAAAATTTTGACATGTAAAGTTGTCAGATTCCATAGCTCCCATATATCAAACCCCCATAACTTTGTCAAAAGTGAACCGATTTTCACGTTTGATGGCATTTTGATCATGATTTGTCCTATATATTGATTCTACATTCAATATATATTCATTTTCGAAAATAAAATTTTTTTGAATTTTTTGGTCAAAAAACCATGTACTCCCCCCTTATGTATTTAAAAAAAATTTTTTTTTCAAAATTTAAAATTGCGAATTTTTATTTTTAATCGACTTTATTTGTCATAATTAGCATAAAAAACAATTTTAAAAGTGATTTTGGGGGGGTCAAATTTTTGGTCAAAAATCATGCCGAAACTGACTAAAATTTTGACATGTAAAGTTGTCAGATTCCATAGCTCCCATATATCAAACTCCCATAACTTTGTTAAAAATGAACCGATTTTCACGTTTGATGGCATTTTGTTCACGATTTGGCCTAAAGATTAATTCTACATTTTAAGTTTATGCATTTTTGAAATATATTTTTATTTTGATTTTTTTGGTAAAAGGAAGAAGTCGGAGAGAATAGTTGTTTTTAGCAATTTAGCTATTTTATTGATCGCATTGACACACCAACTTATCAAAAAGGCGACTTTAATCTCTGGCGGATTTACATAAGATTTTCCTTGCACCAATAGAACTTTAAATGAATTTATATTTGCGGACAAATAATTAAAGTAGCTCATCCCAAAGAGGAAACTGACGCAATTTGAATTTATGAATACGAAAAAATTTTTCAACATTTAATTTAATAGGCCGCAGCAATGAAAACAGAAGAAAGGTAAAAGCTTAAAAAGCGATTGGTTTATTGAATACTTGAATGCATGTAATGCACTCAGCCGCGTTTGCATTCATAACATTCAGTTGCAATTGAATCGGACACACTCATACGCCCACTCGCTTTATAAAATGCATTTAACATTCGTATTCATTGGCGTATTCGCTTTCGTATTCATTTTCGTGCTGGCAACAAAGTTCGCATTCGCATTCACATTCGCATTTGTATGCAGACGAGCAGCGTGCGGCGAATTTGAGGCCAACGGACATTGTCTTGAGGCCGCATTCAATTGTGCAACACAGTGCAACAATGGCAGACCATGTGGCATGCCACATGATTTAACATTGTTGCCGCTTGTCTGCCAGCTGTCGCTGTCTTTATCGCTGCCCATTTTGCAACTGTATGAGTGTCTGTGTCTGTGTCTGTCTGTGTGTCTGAGTGTGTTTGTGGGGTGAAATTGTCAAGCGATTTGGCCAAAAACAAAGCGCAATCGTGATGTTGCGGGGCGGGCTGTGAGTGTGGGTGAGCTTGGGGCATACAACGTGCAGCTTGGCCATGCCACATTCTCTCCATGTAGCTAAAGCTGTCCCTGGATACGGCCTGGGAACTCATTAGTGCAACGCAATGCAGTGCTCTGCAAGGGAGAAAGGGATTGAAAGTGGTGTGGTGCGGTGTGGTAAGGGGAGGGGAGGGACATGGATCGGGTCTGAAATTAAAGCCTAAAAGAGCGCCGAATGGAAATTAAAATAGAGGAATAGAAAAAGTAAAAGATACCACGGGGAAGGGGCTGCTCCAGTAACATGTTCTGTTTATTGAACATTTTGTGACAATTGCTTTGCGAGTTTCTCGTTTCGTTTCATTTCATTTCGTATCGTTTCGTGTCGCATTTGACTTCCAATTCGCTTTATGGCGCTTTTTATGTGCTTATGCCATAGACAGATAGCAAATAGAAGTGCGCTCGTGTGTGTGTTTGTGTGTGTGTGAGTATGTGTGTGTGTTTGTCCGGCTGGGCAGTGCAGGCTGAGCAACATGCCACATGCCACATGGGCAGCGCACATTACGAATTCGATTTAAGTGCGACGCAATAAAATAAAAGGCCAAACAAACCCCCTCCTCTCCGGGAAGTGGATGTGGGTTGGAGTGCTTCAAGTGCTTGCTGGACATTTGAGCAGTTGGGCGGAGGAGGATGGGGAGGGGGGTGCACTTAAGGGCAGCTTGCAACTTGCCCAAAAGCGAAAAGAGAAACACACAATTGCTTATTGTTGTTGTTTATTATCATTAAATATATATATATAAATATATATTTATATATATATAGTAAAGAGATATACTCACCGATCCCTTGCGGCCGGGGAAACTGAAGAACACATCGGGTCCGTTGCGATGCGGCATTTGTCGCAGCACATTCAACAATTTGGCCGAATGACGCGGCCATTTGCCATTGTTGGCCTTCATCGTGCCGAAGAGCAGTTTCAGCTCCTTAACAGTAATGCTATAGCTGGCCAATACGCCAAGCATCTCGATGAGCAGATCTTTAAAGAGAGAGAGAGAGAGAGAGAGAGACACAGAAAAAGTTATCGCTTGGGTTTTCAATGACTATGTTGTGTGTATGTGTATGTGTGTTATGTGTGTTTAATGGTTATGAAAAATATATTTTGCTGATGCTGCCGCTTCAATGGCGCGAATTAACGACAGATGCAACATTCAGTTGCAGGTGCACACAATCTGCACTTGGCATAAAAGTTTGCACCAAAATCGAAAAAGAAAGTTAGAACGTTGCAGTCGGCTGTAAGCTAATGGGCGATACTCGTTCACAGCTGTTAATTAAGTTAAAAACAATTTAAAAGTTTCGGCTTGATCTTTAGAAGAAGTCATCAGAAAACTATCTGCCAAATTTGACGGGTCTAGCTATTAAATTAGGTGAGATATTTGTTTTCTCGATTTGCCACGCCCCATCGAAATATACTTTAAAGCACTTAAAAAGTGGCAGCGCAGCTTAAATAGTAAGTAACCAAATATTTAAATATTTCATTTACCCTAAAAGCTCATTAACGCTACCAATGCTAAATAAAATTAAATTTTTTAAATTGCTTAATTCTAGTTTGAAATGCATTTTTCTTTATACTGTGATTTAATTTGTCAAAAGCAAAGAAACAATAACATATACAAATCTGTAAAAGCACATTAAAGCTTTATCTATGTGCATAGCTAAGCTTTTGCCCAAAATTTTATTTAAACGTACAGCAAGAATTGGGCAGGATTGCTAGAATAAAACTGAATTTTTTAAGTCAGACTTTAACTAACTTCTATTTTTAGCTAGATTTTTAGCTCACTTTTAGCTGGCCTTATTAGTATACCTTTACTTTAACCACTTAAAGCTGTTTTCTCTCAGTGCATGCAGCAAATTGATAAAAAAAAAACTAAAAAATATAAAGTAAAATAAAATAAAAGTCAAGAAGAAAAAACTGCAAGCTGTGCGCGTGCAGCGAAGCGGCAAGGACGCTTTTAAAGTAGAGCGCAATGTTGGGCGAATTTGTTGGTAGGCGTGGCACGGGCGGTGCTCGCTGCTGCTCAAGGTCAGCGCGTGAAACGAGCTGGAAATTGAATTCGAACTGTCATTGAGCTGAGCATAAAAATGCCCCCGAAAATCTATTGAGTGTGGCGGCACGTGCTGCCGCTTGGCTCAAATTGCATTGTGCGGCGTTGCCAGACTGGCACGTTCTGTCAACGTTCACCTAGTGTGTTTGTGTGTGTGTGTATGTGTGTGTGTGTGTGTGTGTCTTTTCGCCTGTAGCCTTATCCTTTGCCTCGAATGTCGCTGTCGCTGTCGCTGTCGCTGTCGCTGCTCTATTCCCAAACTTCATTTGTAATGCACACTAATTGAAATGGGACGCACGGGCCGTTTTAATGCCTGGACTGCTGCCGAGGCCATTACCCAAAGGAGCTGCTGCTATGCCAGCCACGCCAGCTACACTGGCAGCTGTTTGCCAAACTTACGAAGGCCTCGCCCGCACACAGAGCTCGACGGTTTCACAGCAACAGCAGCAGCTACAGCTGCACGGTTTCCAGTTCCGCCTCCGTCAACACGTTTCGGGTTGCGTAAATTAAGAAATTGAGTAACATCAACCCACCCAGACGCCCACCTACCATCTCAGCTACCACTGGTAGCCGCTCCGGTCCCAGGACAACAATGTTGCCCCATTGGCCCCAAGTTGACGCTGTCTCTGACGAACCAACACCCCCGCCCTCCGTTCTCCGCCCACGCCTACGCCTCGAGTATCAGCATTTAATTACACACATCTTTGGCCCACGCTTCGGGAGCTAAGAGCTCCTTGCGGAGCTACATTTACCGTCTGCTGCAATAGCTTAGAGCGCAATGACAGCAACGCCAGCACCAGCACTAGCATCAGCATCAGCAGCAGCATCAAGTCTGCGGCCCGCTTTAGTTCGTCATCTGTCTACCCAACCATTCAGATGTCTGTCCTTCTGTGCAGCTGTCTGTCTGTTTGTATGTCTGTCTTTTCCCTGTCAAAGTTTAACTGCCTTTTGCATATCTTGGCATCTTCTGCAGCTCATAAAAAGCCAAAGTGCGAGAACTTGTCAGCTTTTTATGCCCTGGCCGAACTCTCAACGCCCCACAAAAGTCCCTCAAGATACACATTACATCTTCTTCTCTTTTTTAAGTCGTCGTCGGGAGCAATAAGAAAAACCTAATTGATGAAAATTCAAAATAGTTGCTTTAAACAACACAAGTTGTGGTTAGAATTCAAAATTTTAAATAAATAAAATTTAAGCAAGTTTTTCATCCCCATAAAAAGATTTCTCAAGCAATGCTTTTATGTTTTTTTTTATATTTAAACTTAAGTAATTTTTAACTACAATCCTATTTTGAGTTTATTTGAATAAATGAGTTTTATTTTTCCATAAATATCGAATTTTAGTTTTACTTTTTATGGTTTATTTTTCGATTAATATATTTAATATAATTTTACCTTAAAATACCTTTAAATTTCCAGTTCACGAAATATATATTGTATATATTAATAAATGTATATGTATATGGATAGATACAGGGTATCTTCTAGCTTGCTTTAATCAAAAAAAAAAACAAAATCTGAAGAAACTGTTGAAAGAATATGTTTCTCTTTGATTGTTTATATAAACAAAATAGTTTGCTACAAAATTCCTTTTCACTGCCTTATATTTCTCATGAAGTAAATTCAACTGCAAATTAAAGACAATTCAGCTAATGAAATTTTTAACTTTTCATATAAGTTGAAAACGGAGAAAAGTTTTCCATGTTTTTTTTTCTTTTACATTTTTGTACTTTTCAGAGAGACGAAGAAGAGACAGCAGCAACACAGTTTTCCTCACACACAACTTTTAGGTTATCTAATTTCTTGGCAAGTGTCACGTTTCGACATTTGTCAGGTGACACGCACACACTCACACACACGCACACACATGAAATTATGGCTAGAGCGGCGCGGCTCAAAAGTCAGCGACTGCAAATTGACAGCAGTTACAGTTCGTTAAATGCCAGCTGGAGAGGGGCAGAGGGGGAGGAGAATATTGACAGTCTGGTTAGGGGTAAGGCCAAATGGAATGGGCAACGTTGCCAGAGGGTTGCCAGACCGCAGATGTGTCATTGACTTAATAAAATCAAAATCAAAGCCAAAGGCACGCACACGCTGCTGGCATTGCCATCGGGGGGTGCGCTGGTGCAGGGGTGTCGAACGGGGGGGCAGTGGGGGTAGAAGTGTCAGTCGACTGTTCACTAATGAAGAGAAAATTTGCTGCGCTGTTTGTTGCTGTTCTTGTTACGTTTTGTTTGGTTTAGGGCTGGAGGCAATATGTGAAACGAACGCTTAGCATATATGTGGGCGTTGTGGGCGTGGCCAACGGCCGACAGCAGCAGCGAGTGCGGTGCGGACCACTGGGCGTATCACGGCCGCTGACAAGCGTGAAATTAATCGAAAAGCAATTCGGCGGCCCGGTCGACGCCACGAAACGCGACGATGCTCCAAATATTTTTCTTTTTTTTATACCCACACACACACACACAAACACACATTTTGTTTGAACTAGTCCAGCTGATTCATTGCCAGAACTGAACTTTATAAAGGACAAAGCTGACCAGCCTTTTTAGCTTTTCCCACTTACTTCCATTTTCTGTCATTTTCTTCGGTTTCACCTGCTGTGTCATTTTTGTAATCACTTAAATTATTATTATTATTATTATTATTATTTTCTACACATATCTCAATTTTTCATCCAACTCGCATTTCAAGTTTGCTACTCGTCATCCGCGTTCACTTTATCTGCTTTGAAGTGTTTTCATTTTCATGATTATGTTTTCTCATTATTTATTTCGGCTTGCCTAAGTTCATAGCGTATCGATACAGCGTTATCGATATTAAGTGGATACCGTTATGCGAAATTTAAGTAAAAAACTATATGATATCTAATTTGATAAATATGAAATGCATCGTTATTTAATAAGATATATCAGAAAACTTTCTTTTCTATATACTTTTTATCTCCATTATATTTTTTTGAGGAATTTAACTGATGAATATCGATATTAGTCGATATTGAATGCGATATAATCGATATTTTTATATTTAATTTTTTGCTATATTTGCTGTTAATATCGATACATAAATATTTAGATTTTCTTAACATTACAAATTGATCCAATCAAAGTAGAATAGTTCTGTACCTCTGTAGCTTGAAAACTTAAAAACTTGAAGAAACTACGAGTTTTTTATTTCTTGTAAATTTGTATTGAGTTCCACTTTAATTTTAAATTGAGCTGAAAATCGAAATGGTATATTTAAAAGTTTTTGATTCAATTTTCAGTTGTTGGCCAAGTCTCCTCTGCCGATAAGTCATTCCCTCATTCAGTCAGTTAGGCAAGCAGCATTGGCAATTTCAGCTGAGATGGTCAAGTATTGAATTTATTTCTTTTATTTATTTATTTAAATTCTCAAAGTTTGCTTTTCATTTAAATTTGACATGAGCTCAACTTTAGTTTTAACTCTATTTGAGATGTATGTGTGTGTTTTTGTAGGTGTGGTTGTGTGCTTATTTGTTTTTCACTTACCTGCCACAACTGTTTCGGAGCGCTGCAGACGCACCAGGACATGCTCGATAAGTCCGACATCTGTGCAGGCCTGTAGATTGCGAACACTCTTCCGCAGAATCGCAATAAACACGCTCCAGATCTCGGCCTGCAATAGAGAGTGAGAGAGAAAGAGAGAGGGTTGTGGTGAGTCAAAGCAGTTAAAGCAAAGCAAAGTCTTACAAGTACAAAAGTTTGTATGTGTGTGTGTGTGTGTTGTGCCCCGAGGAGAAAAAAGGGTGCAAAAAAGAAATTGAAGCCCAAAGGCAAATGTATTACGAAATCAAAGAATCGAAGTTGAACTTGTTGTTGTTGTTGTTGTTGTTGTAGTTCCCCACTGCCTGCCCAGTTCAATAAGCAAAGTGAAGTGGCACACACACACACACACACACACACACACACACACACACATACACATACTCGCATACATATAAGAAGGTTTATATATTTCTCTATAGCGAGAAGCGCTTAGAAGTATGCAGCACTTTTTGCTGCAGCATCAGTGCCTGTGTTTGTGTGTGTGTGTGTGCCTAATGTAAACAGTCATTGAAATAAAGTAAAATAATGGAAAATAATGGCAAAATAATCGCAAGCTGAAACCAAGGAGCTGCTGTTGCTGCTGCCAGCAGCAACTCTTGAGCCGCAGCGGCAACATCAACCGGCAGCAACTGCGGCAATCAGCAACTGATTCACTGTTTGAGTTTCAAATACGAAGAGTGCGCTGGCACAGGGGCAGGGTGCGGGGGCACAGTGAGAGGGATTGTGGCAAGTGCCTTGGCTGGGAATGTATTATTGCCGCAATATTTGTGCGGCAACCACTTTTGGCAGGAAAGAAAAACGTTTTGGCGGTTTTTATGATTATTGCCTGGCACACACACACATACACACACACACAGACACTCGCACACAAGTGATTGCACATTGGATTGGCCATTGCATAAACACAAAATTCGTATAATTTTCGTTTGGTTTATTTTCTTATATTTTATTTTATTTATTTTACTTTTCTTTTTTCATCCGACAATTGCAGACAATGAAAATGTAAACGTTTTGAGTATTTATAATGAGTCTGTTGAATACTGAATACCCAAGTACGCCACTCGTTGTATGCACCAAAACAATTATGGCATATGCTGCGTATGCGTGATATTTAATAAAGAGCTTTTTGAAACTAGTAAAAGTTAAAAATTTTCGATAGTTTTCAAATAATTTGGTATGAAAACGTTTATAAAGTATTATTAATTTTTTATTTTCTGTATATTGAAGTATTTAGTTTTGACGTTTGATTCACTTGGCGATTTGTTGTCCTTATTTTATACAAAAAATTGAATTCAATTTACTCCGTTTTTATTAACGCTGGTCAACTTTCTGTCAAGTTAATTTGTACAACGGATTTGTGTGAAAATCTGCGTGTTTTTCTTTTCGTTATTGTTGCTCTTGTTTTCATTCTGTTCGCTTTCATCGTTATCTGTTGCTTAGCTCGTTTTACGCATCATTTCTTCCGCCTTCCCCCCCGTTTTGTCCTTGTTCTCGTTCTCATCTCATCTCTGTCGTCCGCATCTTATCTAAAATGCCTCGTTCTCGCCCCCTTTTTAGCTACTGCTACTGCTGCTGTTCTTGTTGTTGTTGTTGTTGTTTTTTAATGTACTGCACGCATAATTTAATTCGTCGATTCATAAATTGCCAACAAAAATTCACTCACTGAACGCCCTTGGGCGCCCCGCGACCCCCTCGACCACCTGCGCAGCTTCAGTGGGTCCCGTGACTAGGAATTTGCCGCTTTACAGCTGCCGCACCAAAGCGGCATTTGACTGTACAAATACGCATTTACATAAGCATATACCCTGTACATACACCTAACAAATGCTATATATACATGCATAAATATTTTTGTATATTTTTTTTCTTTTGTAGGTGGGCATGCGGCGCTTTGGGTAATTTGATCAGTCCAGGCACCAATTGTGCCCAAAAAGAGAACTCAAAAGACACACGCACACACACAAAGCGAATCTGAGCAGCTCTCTAGTAGGCCTTAGTGCTGCCCCGGGGCACTTCTTGCGCCCAGCGGAATGCCCCCATTTATTTAGCTGCTCGCTTTCGCTTCACGTTCTGTAGTTATGCCCTATACCCTGCAAATATAATAATCCTAATGTGGGTATTCTGCACCAATGGCATCAATCTGCACGCTCTCTCAAAAGGTATACGACATAGTAGCTTGTAAATTTAGTTAATTTCTCCATGTTAATAACCATTTCTATATTTTAATTACTGTCATATTCAGACTTTAATTTGTCTAGCAAATTAATCCAATATAAATTCTATTAAAATTATTAACAAATATTAATAAAGCTATTGATTTTGTTGTTCATCAGCTTTATTGTGCCAAAAGTTCTTTTGAATATATCTCAATAATAATTGTTTTCTTTATCCATTTACAGGTCAACATTTAATTACAGGGTATTGCCAAGTTGAGTCGATTAGTTGGGGGTACTTATTTTGTGTTTCATCTTCAAATGTTGCTCATAGCAAAATACAAAGTTGATTTGACGCCATTGCGTTTTGTTTTTACAGCATTATTTCTTAATAAGCGCCAAGCGGGCAACGTTTGTCAGCCCCCAACAACACCCCCGCCCCGCACTAATCCTCGACCGCCAGCCCAACGCACAACTACCCCACAAAAAAGTTGGTAACGCATAAGAACAAAAAATACAAAAAAAAAAAAATTACACGAATAAAAAAACAAAATCAAGGAGGGGCAGAGCAGACAGAAATTAAATAATAAGAGAGAAACTTCAGTCAGATTTTATTACGTAATTGGGTAGCAATTTCTGCATGGCACAACATCAGCAGCAGCAGCAGCAGCAACAACAACAACAGCTAGAAGAATAAGAAGAAGCAGGAGAAGAACTGTTGCCACTGAATACAAATTAAATTTTGGCCTATTTTTTTTTGCACTGGCCTTTCTATCCCTCTCTTTCTCTCTCTCGCTTTTAGATAAAGAATGAGAGACAGAGCAGCTAATGTGAGTAAAAAGCAGCTAAGACGCACTGAAGCGGCAACTGGCCTTAAAGAAGCTCCAGTTGTTGTTGTTGCTAAGGTTAAATTAAGCATCGTCCGGCTTAAAGTCAAAGCAAAAAAATAAAAAACCAAACACAACAAATAAATTTGAAAATAAAAAATTAAAAATTAAGTGAATTCTTTCACTTTGGGTTTGTTTTTCTTTTTTCATAAAATTTCTTATTTTGATCCAAAATGATGGCAAAAGTTTAATTCCCACAGAATTGCTTTTTTAAACTTTTGTTTAGCTTTTTTTTCTTTAAGTTTAGCTTAATTTTATTGCAAGCTATTTTTTTGATATCACATTTTGCAAATGGTTTATACCCTTTGTACCATTTAAATGGCTTTAGAAATAGGTTGTATTAGTTTAAATGACTAAGTAAAGCATATTTATACTCATTGTTGAACATGGAATAAAACTAGAATTTTGAACTTTCCTGATGGAAGTGCAATGTTTTGAAAAACTGTTATTAAGTCTAATATTAGAAAGTTTTGGATTATAAAAGTTGTCCAGAATTTTGTTTATAAGTAAAAGATTCGTATTAAAAAAAGGTGGTTAGGTTGATTTATATATAAAAGTAATCGATACTTTAAATACGTATTCTTAATTTGAAATATTGGGGCAGCACTATCAAAAATTTAATCAAATTATTTTTAAGTTAATGTCTACTATTATTTTTTTATAGATATTAAGAAGAGTCTTCCATTTGTGTAAACAAATCTGAATCACTTAAATCCAATTGCATAAGAGTCTTTTTAAACCAAAGGAAAAACACAGATAAAATTCCTTTAATATTTTCTTTTATGTTACATATACATTTGGTTTTATTTAGTTCCAATTTATAGGGCACCATCTCGTCGGCTATTTTCTTTCTAAGCATTCCCATTTGATTTCTTTTGTGCAACACGAAATTTATATATAAGGCATTTGCTGCTTGTGTGTGTATTTGTGTGTATGTGTGTGTGGGGCTGTTTTCTTGCATTATTTTTTGCCGCTTGTTGTTTTGCACTTATTTTCCACTTTATCAGCGATTTGTTTGCCGCCAACTTCTAGTTGCCCACTTTCCCATTTTATCCCCTTTACAGCTTGGCGCAGTCAAATCGTTTCGATTCAATAGAATTTCAATAAATTTATCAACCAGCCGATGCCCGCTGCACGCTGCATGCTGCCGCTCCAAGCCATCGAGGCGATGTCGCCGCTTTGCCTGGGCCAACGCGTCGTATACTTAATATCAGGCATTGGCCAAAACGAACAAGAACACGAACAAGCACAAGTAGAACTAGCAAGAGAAGAACCAGAACAACAACAGGCATCGGTTGCCTTTATTTTCTTACGTTTTCCCATTTTATTTTTTTTTTTTTATTCCTTATTTTTGTTGTTGCATGCCAGCATTGCCAGAGTTGCCCCCTATTCAATTTCAACACCCGCTCGGCTCCAGTTTGATGTCATCTTTTTTTTTATTGTCGTGCTGCAGCTAGTCAACGTCTCTGAGCCTTCGTCCTTCCACTCGCACTAGCTCTCTTCCTCAATGTCACACTCTTTCTCTGTCACACACACACTCTCTCTCTCTCTTTTGCACTGACTTGCCTTGCATCTTTGGCATGCCGTGCAATGCGCTTATGCGTTTCCTTCCTTCCTTTGCGCCATTTGCCTGGCCGTACGTTCGTCCGTCCGTTCCTGTCTCCGTTCATCTCTCTGTCTTTGCTTCTAACTTGATTTTCCCTCCCCACCTGCACCTTTGCAACTCCCCTCTCCGTGCGGCCAACTGCTTTTTTGCTGCAAATCTGCTGCAGCTCTAACGGAAATTTATTATTGACAACAGCTGCCGTTGCAATGCAAACAAGCAGCAGCAGCAGCAGTAGCAGCAGACGCCAGGATACGCACACACACACACACACACACACGCACACACACAGACTCTTCTAGCTTCTATATAAAAAGTGGCAGCAGCGTCAGCAGTTTGCGGGTTAAGTAGCGTGGCCTCCGTTTCTGGCAGTGACACCAACAACGCTCCAATTTGGCCCCCCCTCCGCTTCCCCTCAGTCAGCCCCACCAAAGATGGTGAATGTCATTGGCGTTGCTGATGTGCATAACATTGACACAAAGTGCTGAGGCAAATGCATTGCCAGGATATGCAGCCATCAGAACGCAGAGGCGTCGCACAAAGGGGTGCTTGCGAGCTGAGCAGGCCATTCACATTGGTGCAGCATCTAAGCTGTGACAGGCGACAAATTTGTCAATTTGCGTGTGCATTGAGCCGTTGCGGAACGCTGGAATTGAAACAGGGCAGGGCAATCCATCAATTGAAACAATACTTCAACGCAATTCATCAATTTAACAATTGAGTTCATATTGCACTCAATTTGTCAGCATCGAATTGCATATTCAATCAACGCAACTTAATCGGCCATGTTTGGAGCAAATCAAATAAAACTAGATTTTCAACTCAACTGAAAAAGATTTCCAAATAAAAACGTAATTTGTTTCAATCTCAGTTGTTTGCTTGCTTGATAACAAGAAACTAAGACAGATTTAGAAATTCTGCTTTTTAAGAACTTTTGGGAAACGGATTAAAATAAAATTTGTTTTATTTCTCATATAAAAATATGTTGGGCATAGTGGAATATTTGTATGAAGCGAAAATATAAAAATACAATTAATAATTGAGTGTCAAATAAATTGTGTTTAGGCTCGAACCCAAACGTTAGTTTAATGTGACACTTGATAAATGCTTTTAACTTTAGCTCTTGCTTATTTTAAAAACAACTTTTCTAATGTATAAATAGAAATATAATTAACGACAATTTTATAAGCGTTCGCATTTGTTTGCTGACACATTTGTGTCCTGGCTAACAGATTAGACTTTTGTGTGTTGTTGTGATTGTTGTTGTTGCTGCTGCTGCTCATTGCACTTTAGTGGCACTGGCAGTTCTCATTTCAGTCAACGTTGTGTGGCAGCTGCCGCTGTCAGTCACTCATTCAAGTGGCAAGTAGCAAGTGGCAAGTAGCAAATGGCAAGTGACAAAGGGCAATCACTTGCGACCGACCGATGCTGACCTCCTCGGGGCCGAAGCTAAAGCTAAAGCTAAATAAAAAAAAACAACAACAACGGGCGGGGCCCGCCCCAGCCACAGTCGACTTGACGCCATCAAGTTAATTACGCAGCACTGTCAAAAGTGTTTTATTTCAATTTATTTCTAGCTAAATTTTAATTTATTTAATTAATTTCAGCCGCGCAAGGGTTGCCACATTTATATAAAGACAACTCAAGCAACAACAACGCCATTGTTTATAATTTTCGGGCAAAGGCAAAAATAAAAAAAAAAATAAAGTTCAAGTTTAATTATTTGGTATAATAGGGTTGCCCTTTTCACATTTTGTTTTGCGGTTTTTACTCTGTGTTTGTTGTTGTTAGGCGTGTAAAAAGCAAAAAGGCTGCTTT
Source organism: Drosophila paramelanica (assembly GCA_035043915.1). NCBI lineage: Eukaryota > Metazoa > Arthropoda > Insecta > Diptera > Drosophilidae > Drosophila > Drosophila paramelanica. The sequence continues at coordinate 4,662,782 of JAWNMO010000559.1, forward strand.
TAAAAATATTTTATTTTAATTTATTTGTGCCGTTTTGAAGTCTCGAATTGAGTTGGCATGAAAGAGATTAAACACTAATTGAGGTACTCTATTTATGGTTATATATAAATAAATATACTTTCATTTGTAAACCAACTTGAAATGAAAAAAATACTCTTATATTATTATTGTTTCAACCTTTATGCTCATTTATTCGTACATATCTACGTAAATACTCAGACTTTTACTCCAACGCCTACTCATATAGCATTCATGAGCTACCCACAAGTTTAGCATTGCGATCAGGTTTTTGTTTTTTATATTTTTTATTTTTATTTTTATTATTATTTTTTTTTATTTTTTTGTCGACTCGTGCGATGGGATTTAACCCTTGGCTGTCGAGTGCCTGAGCACCTGGTCGGGCACGTTTCTAGGCTCAGTCGCCTGTAAAGGCGTCAGAAATCGTGCGCGATTTGTGAAAAACAAGCGCGATTCGCTAAAGTCGCGTGAGACTAGCAGCCAAAAAAGTTTAAAATAAAGTTAAAAAAAAAACAAAAATGTAAAACGAAAAAGAGTTGCCACCCAACGATGTGAATCGGCGAGTCGCATCAGCAACCTTTTGATGCCAACTTCGTGCCTTAAATTGAATTATAAAAAGGTGTCACAAAAGTCAACAGCTGAGTGGTTCCGAGCTGGTTCCCAACCACCTTTTCGAGAGTCCATTGAGAAAAGGGTTGCCTGAGTTAAGAGCACACCCACACACACACCCGCACACCTTGTGCAAATAAGTAGAAGGCGCCGCTAGAGATTGATGCGATTTTAAGCTGAATGCGAATTGATTCAGGCGTGCACTCATATTCAAAAGTTCCACCTTCACCGCCTTTGCGCAATATGATCTACTAAATAATTTGATCTCTTTATCTCAGCTTAAGTTGAAAATTCAAAGAACCTTTTTTGATTTGGTAAAAAGCTATGAAATGTGCGCAAATAAAGGCCCGCTTCTTATAATATCCCTTTCTTGTCTATGCTTAAATTTTACACTTTGATAATTTTGTCAAAACTGAAACTGTCAGATACAGTTTTGTTTTTCTTTTTTCATTGCCTTTTATACATTTTTTTCAAATTAATTTTTTTTTTTTAATTGTTTTTTTTAATCTCCCTTAAAATGTGTGTTGGTTTAACTAAGGCAAACGAATAAAATTTAAAAGCCTTTTGGGCTGGCACAACACACACACGCACACACAGCACACACACATACAATTTACAGACTTGGCGAGCGTGTGTTTGGAGACGCGATTTGCGTGCGGTTTAAAGCGCGTGTTCCCTTTAAATTAATTTATATGCAAATATTTGGCAAAAACCAAATCGCAGCTAAGCCACACGCCTGCCACGCCCATTCACTTGAACCAGCCTTAGTCAGCAGCCTCTCTGCATATGTGTGTGCGTGTGTGTGTGTGTGTGTGTGGCATGATTTCAGTTTCTGTGAATTGGAAACCAATGGAAATAGCATTAAATATTTTACGCACCGCGAGCACACAAATCGCACAAAAAAACATCGTGGAACAAAACAATAGATGGGGTTTATAGGGTATTGGGGGGAAGGGGAGGTGCTGCCTTGGTATTGGTCATGTCAAACATGAAATTCAATTGTGTTTGGAATTCGAGCCCAAGTTAGCAGACGCGTGCAACATATGCGTCCACTGTCAGCTGCCAGGACGAAGATGGCCGGGGGGGTGAGGCGGTATTGCTCACAGTAGCTGCTGGTAGCTTTGAATATTGTGTAAAAGTTTCACGTTGACATTTCCATAATAATTTTCTTTCATTTTTTGCTTTTTATTATATATTTTTTTGACTTTTTTTTTTGTTGGCCACCCACAAAAAGTTTTGCATTGCTTTTGACGCACGGCTGACTAACGGGCAACTGTGTGGCACCAACTCTTTTGTTCGAGACGCAAACCTGCAAAACCCACAGCGCTCCCTTCCTCCCGCACACACACCCACTCCCCGTTGACCGTCTAGCCCTGTGGCTTTGGTGTTGCCGGTTTCGTTTCTTTATTTTTATTTTTATATTTATTTTTTTTATTTTTTTTTGCATATTGATGAGTTGATGATGCCAACAGCCCCGCAAATTTCAGGGCCTCGAGGCCGCGCACGCGTTCAAATTGAATGACAAAACGCATGTGTGGGCATTAGAGAGAGGAAAAGAGAGGGGGGGCGAACGGACCCTGGCAGCATTCAATCCTTTGCTAGAACTCAGAGGAGGGGGTAGGGGAGGGGGAGGGGGAGGGGTGATCTGTCACACATATGCGCACTTGCGAGTTTAACAGCTAAGCCCACAAGCCAAAAATGCAAAGCAGCTCAAAAGTATTCCAAACTGTTTTCACAAGCCCAAAAGCAACACACGCACACACACACACATGTTTGCCACGCCCCTGCGCTCATGTGTGTGCTGCCCTTAGGGCTTTGTATTCGTGTCTCACTTCACGTCAAAGCAGAATTGTTATGCATATTTCATGTCTGATGATAGTAAAAACAAAAAAATATATATAAATGAATGGAAAAAAAATTCTTCTACTTATGATTTTTTTGACAAAATTTGAATACGAAAATTATCAAAATGTAAATTTTAATTTTTAATTTTTAACAATATAGTCAAAACTAAATAACTGCGTGAGCTAAGCTTTAACTTTGGGTAAGGAATTATCTAACCTTAAAAATAACATGACAGAGTCTTGAGTAATATTTTTAGAATACGTTTGAACTATTTTTTTACTTGGTATAATATTTTGGTATATATCCAATACAACCAGTATTTTTTCTTCAGAACTAATTAGCCCACATGAGCGTGTTGGCTAAAAGCACTTTTAATTGTCCACATATATATATATATATATATATGTTTATATATCAGTCTTACGAGTCTAAATTACAAATCAAATTTGGAAATTGAATTGAAATTTAGCTCGCAACTCTCAAGTTAATTTCGATTTAACAGCTTCGAGTTGATGACTTTTCCATTGTATTTCATTTGTTGAGCGAATCTTTGCCTTTCATTCTGGATGGGGATGAGAGGGTTTTCTGTGTCCTTTTGCTTTGTATTTGTTGTGTTGTACTTAAAATGCTATTAACTCGAACTGGGAACCAAATTTAAACTTGTGCGGCTTTTTGGCTTTACGGTCTTTGCCTGATTCTATTTTACTTATAGATTTTATTTTTGGTATTTTTTTGGGCTGTTTTTTTTATGCCTTTTAAGCGTCTACTTAAAAATACATTTACACTTTAATGGCGCGACAAAAAAAAAAAAAAAAGAAAAAAAAAGGAAGAGAGAGCACAAAAACAAATCAAAAAGAAATTAAATGACCTTTTCACATTGCGGCGGCTTTTTTAAGCACTGTGAACCACGAAGCGTGGGAGAGGGGCAGGCGGGGTCTGTTGTCCTCTATGTTTGTCAGAGCTTTGCGAACTCGTACGTGTGTGTTTGTGTGTGTTTGTGTATGTGCGTGTGTGTGTGTGTGCCTGCTACGTGACGCCGACGAATGCTGCCATATGAAAGGCCGGCCAAGGCGACATCAAAAGGCGCCTTCCAAATACAAAAAAAAAAAAAAAATACAAACACAATTGGCTAATATTAGGAGCAACGTTGTTTGAGTGTGTGTGGCAACTCTACCCGGCTGTTTGCATGGAATTCAGTTCGATTGGCTCTGAATGACAATCATTCATATTTAATGTGCGGCGCCCGTTTTGTGTATCTTTCGTTGGCTTTTTGCCAGCTTCGAATGCATAAGCAAAAAATAAAATTGTCTGCACTGTGAGACTTTGTTTATTTTGGCTCAGCTTTTTATACCTTAAACTGATGTGATCGTGCAATAAATTCATACGTTTTGCCTCTGAATTGAATATATATATAAAGTATATATAAAGCATTATTTTATATGAAAATATATATACAAATAATTCATAAATTAGTAATTGGTAATTACTAAAAAGTTTATACAAATATTATGGCATTAACAAAAAATCAGCAGTATCAGCAGTAAATATTATAAGAAAAATTGCACTCATCATAGATAATATTCGCAAAGTTTTTAAATGAATAATTCGAAAAAAACCTTGTTGAATATTCTTTAATAGAATCCGTATTTGGTAAATCCTAAAAAAATGAAGTAATTTTTAAACTTGAAAATTGAGCTGATTTTGTTAATGATTGAATTGTAAAATTCTCATTTATTTTCGCCAAGTGTATTCATGGGTTATATTATAAGGTTGAAACTTAGTTAAATATTGAATGATTATATTGAACAAATATTGATTTGCTGCTTGCCGAAAAACTGCCAACAGGAAAACTGCAAAAATTTTGTGTGTGGCATCTATGCGAAAAGTTCCCCCCGCTGACAAACCCATTAAAATTATTTCTTATATGTGGTGTTAAGATACTATTTAAATATCAAATAAAATACTGCGCATGCTGAGGGCTGATATTAAAGCCTCTTTGGCCATGGGCCACGTCTGGGCGTGGCTTGACTAGGGCGTGGGCGGAGATGGGTGTGGGGGGTGAGAGGATTGTGGTTGAGGCTGGGCGGTGCGGTCACTTTGACTGGGCGTGGCAGTTTGGCCTAGCAAATGGAAAACTTATAAAATATCTGCAGCGAATATAAATTCAATTCATGAATAAATTTTAATGTGTTGCCTTTGGGCTATCGCCCGCCTTTGTGTGGCTGCTGCTAGTTGCTGTTGTTGTTGTTGTTGTTCCTCTTCTACTTCTACAGCTTGTTACGCCGCGTAATCCCCCCGGGCCGCTGAGCGTGGTCGCTGGCATTCATAGATCTGGGCATTGCCCAGATATCCATCGCTTGGATTTGTGTCCATTTTGTTGTTGCCTTTTGCTGCTCAGCTGGCCACACTGGCGGATAATTAAGACCGCACTTTGGACTTTAAATTCAGCCACCCTCTTTTGCCAGCCCATTGCTGACCATTCCTGTGGCATGCGCGCATTTTTTTCTTCTTTTTTTTTGGCTTTAACACGCCGCTAAGCTGCAGCTAAGCCGCTGCTGCAAAACTTTGTGTTTTTTTTTTTTTTGTTTAGTCCACTGTCGGCTCGCGGCGCCCCACTTCAGCCACCCACCACCGCGGCCTTCAGTTGTGCCTCTAGAGGCCGTGGCAACATAATCACAAGTTAATTCCCCGTGTAACTTTGGAGCTTGCAACAGCAACAGCAGCAGCAGCAGCAGCAACAAAAACAGCAGCGGACGTCGACGTCGCCGTCGCTGTTCGAACGCAGATAAGCAGCTAAAGTCAATGCCAAGCCCACTCCAGCCCACCTCCCAGAGCCACCCCCTATGTAACGTTGCTTGGAATATATATGCTACACAGATAAGAGCACGAATTTAAGTCCTTGCAGCGGGTAGTTAAGCTTTGCTGCCTAGTTTGCGACACATCAGCCAACAACAATTGCAAAGTCCTTTAATAAGTTTAATTAACTATATATTTACAATTGTTATAGCGAGCAGCTGATGTTAACATGATGCTCTTAAAAAGCTGTTAAGCTTAAGTGCACAAGTCGAAGCCGATTAAAATTGAGGAAAAAATAAGTGAAAGCCTTACGGACGGGTGTAACCGATAACTCGCTCACTGTGTACATGTTTTTTTTTTCTTTAACAAAATATATATATATTATATATTATATTCAATATTCTAAATTTTGAAGAAAAACATACATAATTTTACTAACAAGAAATGCAAATTTTATGTTCAGTAATGCATTCATGAAATTCAGATTCAATTTCAAGGAAAAAACTATCTCAAAAATAACATTTAATCATACAAATTGATTCAGCTTTGACAAATTAAGGAATGGTTTTAAATATGTCAACTGTTTGCTGCCTTTAGATCGTGAATACACTATGTATATATCTGTTTAATGGTTGAGTTAACAATACATCATAATTAAACATGATCAAAGAGAATGAAAAAGCAAAGGATAGAAAGGGAAGAAAAACTACAGCCGATTATATGCTTACAAGAGGATGAAGAAGCAGGCGGCTGTGTGTGTGTGTGTGAGCGTAGGGGCGTGGCAGGCAGGCAGTCATGCAGAGCAGAGCACGCATGAATGGAGCCTCAACAATGTTATTCAAAGCAGCTGGCAGCTGGCAGCTAGCAGCCACCAGCCGCCAGGTGGCGCGCAATAAGCAAACACAACGGCAATTTGACGAAAGGTGAAAGCTGTTGACCAGGCTCAAAGCAGGCCCATCAAGGGTTAGCTACAAGGTTGGCTACAGGTGCAACTGGGAAGAGTTGTGCAAATTGCTGCGCTGGCAAAGGCCGTAAAATTTTATTGGCCATGCCGAGGCGGCAGCTGAAGGCGGAGCCAGCGACCCGGTCCCAATATGCGGTTAACGGGGCAGAGGCTTCTGAGCCAGAAGCGGAACCTAAAGTTCAACCGGAACGGGAACCAGTTACCAGGAACGTCAACGGTAGCAAAAGTCAAGTCGGGAGGTGGGAGTCGAGGAAAACGTGGCTTTGATTTTTGCTTGGCTTAAACCGAACGCAACGCCAAAATTTATTGTCAAGTATAAAATGTAATGGCCACAAGCAAAGTGGGCTGAAAAGGAAAAAGGGAACAATAAAAGGCGGTAGGGGGGAGGGGGTGTGTAAAGGGGAAGGCTGGTAACTGAAACAGTTATTTGCACTTGGCCCGGTTACGTGCCGAATCAATTGAGTGGCGGACGCAGAGACGCTGCTGGTAAACACATAAATCATTTAAGTATACCACCAGTTAAAAGTGTGTGTGCGTTGGTGTGTGTGTGTGTGCGCGCGAGCTATGCAAAATTGTTGGGGGCTGCGGCCCGTTAACTGTTCCCTGTTGCTGTCCCCAGGCAATAAAATGGCTGTAAATTCCTTTTTATTTCCACTTGCCACGTGAAGGGGCATGCCACAGCGTAGGCGAGTGATGGGGGGTGGGGTGGCCAACCCCAACCCCCCTCCTTCGTCCCTGTGGCACCTGCTTGGCATGCCAAATTAAGCAGGCAGTCAGGCGCTGGCAAATTCTTTTGTAGCTGGCGCCTAAAATCACGCAACGCTTTTTGCCACTTGAACGATGCATATTTGAAGCGTGTTTTACATATGCCAACAAGACACACACACAACATTTGTCAGTGACAATTTTCATTAATTTAAAAAGCTAAATAAATTTGTCGAGCCACAGCCAAGACGCAACTATTTGACGTTAAATGCGGCTGACGTCGAGCGACATAAAACAAGAAAAACTCATGTTTCGCAAGCAAACACACACACGTACACACACACACACACACACACGCACACACACGCGCGTATGCACACCTACACACACACAACACACACCCACTCAACATCAGGCGCCAAGTGGCATTTTAATGGTTCGCATATGTAAGTGGCTTCACCATCGACCCAGCAACACAAGCAAACACTCCCACACACACACACTAACACATACATCTAAACACCTTTGCGCTAACATCCCCCTTGCCAAAAAAATAAAGAAAAGTTTGTTTTAATTTTTTTTTTCGAAGACACTTCCCCAACTCGCTTTCTTACTTCCTTTCATTCCCTTTCTCCTTGCCTTTCTGCTTTCCTTAAATAAGGCAACAAATTTTAAACAGTAGCGAAATTTATCTGCTGCTTCTCTTTTTTGACAGGTTTCTTATGAAGTTTTTAGAAAATCGCCAAAACTTTGCCATGAGCTTGAAAAGAAAAACATTGCAAATCAAGTTAAATTTCTCAACATATTTTTTAAATATTGCCTTCTATGCACTTTTTGGGAGATTGTCAATTTCAGACGACTACGGAAACGTTCTCGAAAAGGTACATTGTTATCAATATTAGTATCAAGAAGTATTTGCTAAAAAGTATAAAAAATTGACTAATTAAAACGCATCGATTATTTGTTGAATGTACTCAAAATAAATATTAAATTTTCTAAATTTCTTCCCTCGATTTTTCCACTTTTCTTTCTTCTATACTTTATCACTTTTCATTTTCTAACAAAGCTCGAAAAAAATTTTCATTAAATTTTGGTTAAAATATTATATAAGGTGTAAAATGCTCTGAATTACTATATGTAGGGTATCTACGAGTCGAGCAATACCTCCGCCAACTGTTATCAGTTTGTTTGTTAGGTGAATAAACCGAACTGTGAAACAAACTTGAAACAAACTCATTAAGCGACAGCATTGGCGCGAATTTTGCCGGCTCTATGGGCTGTTCTATAGGCAGATTGGGTGGGGGAGGGGGCGAAGGGAGGGATTGTTGGGTTGTTGGAGTGAGTTTAGGATGGCTCTTGCAGGCTGCTGACACGGTTACTCAACTTCCGGCGTCTACTCTTTCACACTTTTGCGGGCCATGGAATCAGGTCTGAATAAGACGGTGAAGGGGGGAAGGGGGGGACATGCACAACCGCTGTTGCAGGCGGGTGTAGCAGTAGAGAAAAGCACACTTCCTGCCAACGCAAACACACCTACACTCACTCACACACACGCACAACACTCTGGGATATGCCCAGGAGCAGCATCCTTTGCCAGCATTCATGCTAATAATTTGATGGCGCCGTGCGACAGCGATTGCGACTGCGACAGCGTCAGGTGTAAAATATTGTTTAACACGCCCACACATACACACACACACACACACAGACGCGCACACGCATATCTTTGCACACACCTACACACATATAAATTCATATGCAAATCAAAAAAGATTGTCGCCGACGAGGCGGATGACAACGCAGCAAAAGTAAAAACAGTTGAAAGGCATTTCATGTTGCGCTTTCATTACGCACAATTTGGGACCGCCCACACATACCACCCAAGCACACACACACACACACACATACACTGACACTTTTCTGTTGCTGGTTAATTTGCCTTTGATGGCGCGAGGCAACAAATTTTTTTTATTGAATTTAATAGCATCAAAATTTGTATTTATTGTTGTCGGGCCCACGCCCAACCAACCTTCATCCAATTACAACCCCTTAAAGACCACCCCTTTGCGGATAAAGAAGAAAAAATATATATATTTTATATTGCTGCTTACCTGCAAATTGGGCGGACAATGATCCAACAGCTCCAGCATATGTTTAATATTCTGCGCATCCTGTATCACAAAATTCAATTCCATATCGAATTCACCGCCGACCAGCTGCAAAAATACCACAAAATACCAAAAGGTTTTAATTAGTGAAATATACACAAATTAAATTAAGTAATTAAATATGCATTCTGAATGGGGTTTAATATTGAGTTTCATATTCATGTTGAATTCGAAGTGAGATTTTCAAAATCTTAAATGTGGAATATGGATGTAAATTCCTAATTTATGAACAAATGAATATTAAATTTCAAAGTTATTATGCTCGTTTAAAATTAAAAAATTAGTAAATGGTATTTAGAATTGTTATAAATAGATTTTACAGATTTTACGTATGCAAATAAATTTTAAATGTATTTTATAATTGAGCTATGCTTATCAAATTTAAAAATCACAATTCCCAACTCATAAAATTCCACGGAAAATATTTAGAAAATGGTAGCAAAACTTTCATATAATTTAGCTGCTAAATTATACAATACAAAATTCTTTGCAAACTATTTCATTCAGCTCTCCAATAGAGAAAGAATTTTGACGAAATTCTCAAAGCATTGAAAAAGGAACGAAAAATTTCCATTTTAAATTAAAACGAAAAAGTAGTTTGTCGCTTTGCCAGTTAGTTTTTGTTACAAGGATAAGTTGAGTTTAAAACCTGATATAAAAATCATTTTTAACGTCATTTAAATGCAGAATTCTAATTTCCAAAGCTTTTGCATTTAAAAGCAAAAACATGAATATGAATGCTTGAATTTGCCATATAGAATATAGTACGAGAATTATCGAGTGAGGGAAATCGAATATTCATACCAATAATTATGTGAGCTAGAGGTAAATTCAGTTACGTTTAGGAAGAGCGATTCACGGTTAGGGGTCAGGGGTTAACTTTGGAAGTAATTTGTGTTATGCGTGTTTGAATTACGTTTCACTTTTAAAGTTCGATGAAATGACGATAATGTTGATGTTGATGCTGATGATGCTGATGATGCTGATGATGACGATGATGATGGCTGAAAGCAATACATTTTGGACAGACCAGTTAGGGGTCCCGGTTAGGGGTTGGTAGGAGCAAGAGGGCTGGGGATTATCATATTGTAGCGCCTGCAGGCATTTTGGCCAGAAAGTTGTGGAACTTAGGCTAAGTACCTATAGATGTTGGTACTGTTCTTTACTGGGGAGGCGCTTGGGGGCGTGTCCGAGAGGCATTCCGACAAACGCAATCAGCGCGTCTTTCAGCCAGTTGTACCCAGAGAGGAGAGGGGGAAAAACTCGCAGCGAGTAGTAAAAGTGATGAAAGGTTCTAACTTAATTACGTTAGGCCTTAATCCCCCACTCCAATTTCCACCCACCTCCGCCCACGCATCGTTCAATATATACGCTTTTTGACAGGCAATTGAATCGGCAATCGAATTTTTGTTACTGTTGTTTGGCCACACCCCTCAGGGGGGGATTTTTGTGTCAATTCATTTGATGCTTTTTGCGCGCTTTAATAAAATCAGAGACGAAATTCAATAAATTGATTTGGAGCGAAACAACAAAAACAACAACAACCACAACGCAAGTGTTACAAGTGTTAAGGCCCCACCTACTTCCACCCGCTCTATTCCACGCTATTTCTCTCTCTCTCTCTCTCTCTCTTTCTCGCTCGTTTTCATTGCGTATATATGTGCCTATTTTGTTTTGTGCTCGTCTGTTATCGTTTTTTTTTTTGTTTTCAGGGCTTAGCTGGCGTCCGCCAGCTGGGCGCCAATCTCATCCCTTTGTCGCCAGGCCGCCCCCATCCTTCTTTTCTGCCTTCTCTTTTTGATGCTCGCCCCAAAGCGAGTTGCACTTGAGCTGCTTGTTATGGACAGCTTTATAATTATGCGTCTTTTGCCCCTTTTTTTTGTTGTTCTTGGCTCAGCTCCAGCTTTAACCGCAGGCTGGTGGTTGCCTGTGCTATCTGAGACCCAACTCCCAGACCCACTCCCCCCCCCCCCCCTCTCTCTCTCTCTCTTGTAGCTCTCTGATTTCTTATCACCTGATTTGCAGTGAAATCAAAGCGACAGCTGCGGTATTAGGCAGCTGCCTATAATGCCAAATAAGCTGTCGAATAGGAGCTCCGAGAAGCTCGACGGCCGTATACCCTGCAGAGAGTGTGATGGTACAATAATGCATGGAATACACAAGTAAACTGTTGCAAATATCCTATATTATCTATTATGGTACCTTCATTCTTCGTGCGAACGAAGAGAGAGAGAGAGAGAAAGCGACGGTAAGTAAGATGAGGGAGAGTAGAGAGAGAGAGAAAGTAAGAGAATGAGAGAGTAGAGAGAGAGAGAGCGAGAGAAATAGAGAAAGAGAGAGTAAGAGAGAGAGTAAAAGCGAGAAGTAGAGAGAGAGAGGGAGTAAAAGGGAGAAATAATAATAGAGGGAGAGGGGGAAAGAGAGCGAGAGAGAGTAAGGGAGAAAGACAGATTGACAGAAAGAGAGCGCGAGTGATTGAGAGCCACTTACCTATTAAAAAAAAAATATCAAATTTTAATAGCACACACACATTTTACTGAAAACACCGAAAGTCTGCAAGTATTACTTGAATTCATGAGAATCGCATAGAGGGGTCTAAATTGAAGTGGACAATTAAGACAGACGCATGACCCTTCTTGATCTTGTCAGCAGGTTTCAATCTTCTACAGGACACCCAACTAACATGGATGTTATACATCCAATATAGGAGTTACCGGTCATAAATTTAAACTATTCGCTTCATTAAATTAGGTTAAAGCAACTTAAGCTGACACATAAATGAAAGGTTGATGTCCCGGTTAGATTATATCAAGGCAAACAACTATCTAAAAGTGTCAGGAACAGAGGTAAATATGGCTCTTAAGGCAAGGATCTGGCTGCTTTTTAATTTGCCCGCTCAACCAACCCAATTTTAAAAATACAATCAGCAAATCATTAAAAAAAAATAATAATAAATAGAAGTTAAGAAAAAAAGAAAAATACCAAATTCTCATTCAGATTTAAATTAAACTTTTGCGGAAAGTTTTTTTTGCGCCTTGCGTCGGCAAACAATTAGGCAAAGTTCCTTGCGCTCTTTACAAGCGTTCTAAACGCCGCTTAATTATATTCCAGTTTTTCTGTCGTGGGGGGCTACCAGTCGAAATTCCCCAGTGAGTTGCCCGCACCAAAACCCCTCCCCGCTCCCCCCATTTTGCCACGCTTTTAGTCCCCGCTACGCACCTTTCGCTAGCACATTTAGTCAATTTTGAGTTCATTTAAAAAGTTTTTTTTCTTTCTTTCTGTTTTTTTTGTCTCTTTCTTGAGACTTTAAGAGCGGGAAGGGGGCGGGTGAGTGGCTCTGAGTGAAGAGGAGCAGAGAGAAGCAACAGCAGAAGCTGTCGCTGACGTTTCGCTGCTGCTTGTCACCTCGTCTCAGTAAGCGTGAATACCCCTAACCCAATCCTCTGCACAGCACTTGTTCCGCTTTCATTTTGCGAGTGTGTGTGTGTGTGTGTGTTTGGGTGTGTATGTGTGTGTTTGCGTTTCGAGCTGCCTTTGCTCTGTTTCTGTCGCTTTGCGCTTATTTAAAGTAAATTGAATTTCTATTTTATTTAAAATGCGCATTGAGACGCACTAAAAGTTCTCAAGTGGCACCGGCAACGTTTTGTATATGCGGGGTGGGGGTGGGGTCGGGTGGATAGTGGGAGGTAATGATGGGGCCGGCGGTTGGGTGTTGAGTGTTGCCAATGTCAGGAGCTAGGGGACTGGGACTGGGCAATGCTGAAAATTTAGCGTGAAGGTGTAAAAATTACACTTCACATTCACTGGTAAAAAAGCAAATAGAAAGAGTGCGAGCAAAAGAGTGCGGTAAACGGAGAGTGACGGACGGTCGGACGGAGGGAGGGGGCGGAGGGGGCGGAGGTGGGTAGCAATGTCGAGGGCCTTTGTATTTAACTTTTTCCAATGCTATTGCCTTTGTGCAACTTTTTCGCCTTATTTTTAACTTTTTTTTTACTTTTTTCTCTTATTTTTTATTTTATTTTGTAATTCAATTTTATTTTGCAGGTGTCGAAGTTGACTCAAATTGCTTTAGGTCCCATTGTCAAAGATGTGTATGTGTGTGTGTGTGTGCTCTAAAGTTGGTGTGTGGGTTACACAATAAAAAGGCTAAGAGAGCACACCACACATGACAATGGAGAATTTTAGGATATTTACACGCAGTAAAAGAAAAATGAATAAAAAACAGTTAAAAAAACATTGAAACCATTAATTAAACATATAAATTATAATCTTTAGAAACGAAGCTTTGCTTGGTAAAAAATCAAATATATATATAAGAAAAGTTATCCGTTATCTTAAAATTTACGAAATTCATTAAATCTTTGCTAGCAAATAAAAGAGCAACAAACAATGGATATTATTATACATTATTGCCCAAAAAATTGTTTAATTTTACACTTAAATCTACCAGAAAATTAAAAAATTATGCTTTCAGAGATCGCCCGACGAGCATGTACTCTGTAATTTTAAACAATTGAAATATTTTCTTAGTTTGCGAAGTTTTCAACAAAATGAAGTTGCAAAAAGTGCGCGCTATAATTCCCAAATGGTTTTAGCAGAAACTGTAACAAAGATCGCCGTGATTAACTACCCCTTGAGGAAATGCAATGAAAAATTCCAATCAAAAAGCGAGACGCAAGTCAAATGCATAAGGAAAATACACAAATTTTTCGCACATTTCACGAATATTTTTTTTTTTTGGTTTTGTTAGCTGTTGCTGTGTTAACTCCCCTTTCGGCTCTTGGCTGAGTTTCGTGTGTGAAATGTGTGCATCACATTGTGCTTTGGCCTGTGCCGAATGCTAATGCCTCTCTGATGCTTTATCATGATGCTTTATCATTGCCGGTTCCCCAGTCATTTCACTCTTCCAGTTCTACAACTAACCATCCCCCTCTCTCTCTTTCACACATACACACACTCTCTCTCTCTCTTTGCCATTTTCATGGGCTTTTGTGGCATTTCTTTACGGCAGCGGCCGTCATTAGGGAATATTCGCAGTTGGTTTTTTTTTTGTTTTGCGTCCCTCTTTCTCCTGTTTGTGGTTAAGCTTTTAAAACAGTTTTTGAAAAGTAAACGCCAGCCGCCTCCTCCCTGACTCCCTGACTCCCGCTCCCAAACCCTTTTCTCACGTCTCGTTTTGCAAGTTGTTGTTTTGTTGCCTATTTTAATTTTTTTCTTTTCTTCCTTTATTTTGGTGGTTTTCCTTTCATCGTCGCTTATTTGGAAATGCTCTTTGCGCAAACACTTTGCTCAATTTCTTACGTTCTTTCTTGCATCTGCTTTTTCATACACTTTTTAAAGTGGAGTTTTCTGGGCTTGTGCATGAAATTATTTATCTTTATAGGCTGACGATTGGATATATTTATGAATGCATTTTTATATACAAACATATGTATATATATATATATATATGAGGATGTTTTTATTCTGGGATGTTTTTCTCGTTGCAAATATTTAAATATTTTATTCTTTTTACATGAAGTAGAGTATTTAAGTTTAGTCGGGGAATTGCGACAGTAACATTTTCTGACTCTCTGTGTAAGTGTGTGTGTGCTTTTTTTTGTTCATCCGTGTCTTTTTACACACACGGCACACACACACACACGCACACATGCAGAAAATGGCTCGTTGGGGAAATTTTGTTTCCGGCGCAACTTTTTTATTGTTTTTGACGCTGAGACGCACCCGCAGCTATCCCAGCTGATCCCCACCCGGTTGCCCACAGTTTGCACAATTCCCAAAGTTAGCAGAGTTGCCACCGCTCCCAAATTTCACATAGTTCTTCAGCCTTGAGCTCGAAGCTCCTAAAGTTTCAGCGTTCCCTTGTTGCACTTGCCCAATTTTGTAATGCTTTCTGCGGCCTGCGGCGATGCTTTGAGGGTAAATCACTTTTTGCAGAATGAGAATGTTGAGGGGGGGTTGGGGGTGTATATCTTTAAAGTCTGCGTGGGGCCTCATTAGACGTCAATCTAAGCGACGATTGTTGTTAGCGCCATGAAGCACATTATTGATGACTCCGGCGTTGGCCATTAGGCAACTTGGGCAACTGGGTCACGGGCCCAGGCCAGTGCGTGTGCCCGTGCGTGTGTGTATGTGTGTGTGTGTGTGTGTCTTAATGAATTTCATGGTCATGGCACGCCCACTGGTCTATGATCTCCCAACGCCCACTTGCACAAACACCCACTCCTCTTTTTTGTTCTCTGTTTTTTTTCGGCCTTGGTTCGTCCATCATTTATCATCACAAACAATTGCCGCTGGCTTAACATGGGCCATAATTACAACAGACACACACACTAGCAAACACACACACACACACGCATTGACATGCATGCATGTGCCACGCCCACTGTGCGCAAATGATAAAAAGGATTCCTTTTGCCACATAACTGACAGACATCAATCAGAGATTCCTTTACAATTGGCATGGATGGGGGGCAGTTGAGGGAATTGTGGGGGCAACTGGCTGGGCGGATTTACCGTTATATGCCTGTGTCTTTAATCTACTTTCTCGTATTTTATCTCCGTGCGCATTGCTCGCCTTATCAATATGCAAAGTTTTAGCCTTGCGGTGGAGGCTGAAGAACGGCAAATGGAAATGGAATATGAAAGGAGGGAAGGGAATTGGAGGGGAGACAGTTGGACGTTTGGGGCGCATCCAAAACTTTTGGCTAGAGCGCAAAGCTGATTGCGTGGGCGGTTTGGGTGGCTGCACTCGAAATTGTTAAGCATAAACATTAAAATAAATTTATGCTATAAAAGAAAAAAGTACAAAAAAAAAAACACCGAAGAGCAGAGAAAATGCGCAAGAGGCGCACAAAGCAATTGGCGAAAGGGGCGGAGGGGTTTTAGGTGGTGAGGGGTAAAATACGTTGAAAATTGTTTATCGCCATGAAAAAGTTTTCAGTTTGCAGCAGCAGTTGTTCAATGTTGTTGTTGTTTGTTTACTTTTCTATTTTTCCATTGCACACATACTCACTCACACACATACACACACACGCACACACACACACATGTGTCTTTGTGCGTTGTCTGTTTTGAGTTTTGAGTTAATCGAAAAAGTTAATCATCGAAGTTTTGCAACACGCTAAGCATAAAATAAAACCTCACCGCCACGCCCTACGCCCACTTTTAAAGCAGTCAAATGTGCATGGTCATTAAAAAAAAAAATAAAAAAAGTAGAAGAGAAATAAATAGACCACAATCATAAAAATAAATCAAATCTGGCATCGGGCATTTAATCACATTTGACCCAAGAAATAAAAGAAGAGATAAAAAGCAACCATAAAAACTAATAATAAACAGGAATTTTAAATTTAAATCTTTTTAAGCCAAGGAAATGCCAATAAAATGTTTACTATCTACTAAGAGACTATATATATATATATATTATCTGTTCAATTTAATTATTGGTCAAATAATTAGATTCCCTTTAAATATGTCGACTTAGATCTTTACAAATATTTATATACAGCACCCAATAAAATAACATAAATTACTTATTTTTTTAATTTTGCAATTGATTATTGTTTAAATAATATATATATTCCTTATTCATCAACTCATTGAATGAAAAGAACACGTATTGAGTTTCTTATCTCAGTCTGTAAAATTGCGATTAATTTGTATTATAAATAATTTGTAATTCAAAAGCATATTTTGTGAAAACAAAATAAAATAATTTCGAGCTGCCTGCAAAAGCAATTAATTTTAATTAATGAACCAGCACTGTATTGCAAATTAAACAAGATTACTTGAGCTTTGCTAATTGGAACAGAATGTTCAAAACTGTGTGTGTGGGAAGACGTAACTCGGAGGCACTGTATGTTTGTTACGCCTCCTCCCAACGCCCTCTCACATCCACCGGACAGCTAATGAATAGAATTCAAAAAAAAACATTTTCAACTCTAATTGAACTAATGGTTTTTGCCTTGAATTGTCAATTTACAGTTGCTTAATCTATTCTATATATTTATATATACATATATCTCTTGTTTAACTCCTCCGTGCTTTAGCTTTACCTCCCCTCAAATTTTCAATCTTTTACAAACTTGCCATAATCTTGACAGCATAAAATAATTGCCTCGCAACGGATTCGTTGTTCGTTCGTCTCTGGGCTAGTGACTAGTCGGCTATATCCGAACTGGGCCTTTTCATTCCGTTTTCATTCTCCCCTCGAGACAATGACAAGGCAATAGGGCTGCAAAAAGTCGCTGTACTAAATCCCTGACACTCTCGCGCACACACAATTACTTAGCCCCGGCTGACAGTTATTATTCACCCCCGCTTAAGTTGACTGCTTGCCACGCCCCCTGCCTCTAGGTAGCTACTGTGTACGCCCCCCTTTCGCCGCTACAGTTTGCCGGGCAAACATTATGGACACTTAAAAAATTTTCAATGCACATTATTTGCTGATTGATTGAGTGATTGATTACTGACTGAGAGAAGACGCGGCCAAGAAACCTCCTCCTCCCCCTTCCCCTCCTTCTGAACAAGCAGGCCACGCCACCTCTGTAAAGTGGCTGTCATTTGTGTATCTGTGTCCCTCGCCGTCCCAGCCTCCCCTTCTCTCTCCTCTTTGTTTCTCTCTCTTTTCGGCATCGTTTTATAGGCCGCCTTCATCATTGAAAGCTTTACAAATTGTCATTTGAGCACACAAAGCGTAGGCGGATGGCAGCAGGGCGAGGGGAACGGGAAGGGGGCGTGGCGTGGCCCACAACTGATGCGTTGAGTTACGAGTATTAAGTGCAAGCCCTGCGCCTTTTCACTCCCCTCGCTCCCCTACCCAATAGCCTCTTGAGTGCGCCATTAGTTTGGCATTGTCTGAAGTCGGCTTCGTCGCCTTTGAGCGTCAATAATTGAGCGTTAAATATGATTTAAAAACGTATAACAAAAATGAATGCGACTGGGGGAGGTGGGTGGTGGTGGTGGGAAGGGCATGGGTGTGGGGAAAATGGGAATGAAAATGCTTTTCCCGCTGAAAAATGTCTAGCGCCTTTACTTGATTGCGGAGCGAAAAGCGTGCGTAAAAAAGTGAGGAAGAGAACGAAGTGTTGGTTCAAAAGATACCCTGTAAACAGTTATAAGAGAAAAAATGGAAGAAGTCTGAAATCGATTATAACGTAGGTAACAAAAAAAAAAATTTTAATTCAAATAGAAATTAATAAATTAAATTAATTATCATTACTTTTTAAATTCAATTTAACATAAAAGATAATTAAGGTTAAAAAAATAAAAGCTGCAAAAAGCATTAAATGACTACGGAAACTAATTCAATCGTGAAAAAAATTGTAATTAAAATTAAATTAAGGAAAAAATGAGACAGTTGAGAGAGTAGATAAACACTTGAAACCGACAATTCTATGAACAATATCTGTTAAATCAAAATGTTTTTTTTTAGGGAATGCCATAAATATAACTTAACTTAACTTAACAAATTAAGGAAGTCCAACTTATTTAATCGATGTAATTGAATATTTAAAGTCCTAACCACCCCGATGTCATATAGAGTAACAGGGTATAAGAAAAATATTGTCGCACATATTTCAACCGCTGTTCAATTTCCAAATGTGCAATGTTGGCGCTGTGGGAAAGAGGCGGCGGGAGGGGGCGTGAAACTGCTTGACTGCGCTTTTCAATCTGCACAAAAGGGCAACCTGCTGGAAAAGCACGCACACAAACACACATACACACACACAGAGCCAAGGAGAGTAAAATTAAGAAAATGCACGCTTTTTGAGAAATAAGGACAAATAATAAAAGTAATGAAAATGTGGCGCTGCCCGAAAAAAAATGCTTGAATGATGCAGCTTTAAACGCAACTTGCAGCTAAAGCAATAAATCAGGATGCCAGGACCCCAAGCCGAGGACGGGCAGCCAATGGCAATCAAAAGCGACATTAAGCAACAGCATATTAATATCGAATTCCTTGTGCGCTGACACAAAAGGCGGGATGGCAACCCTACTTGTGGAAAGCGTGGACAAAAACTAAATAAATCTCTATTGAACTCATGTCGCAGATTTTTGCAGGCAATCGTATTGGCTTAACGTCGATTATCGATTTGAACTTTATCGATTTGAACTATCGAAAATGGGAGGTCAAAGGAAAAACGTTTTAGAAATAAAATGGAATGTTAAACTCATGTGATAAGAGTGAGTTGTTATGTCTTGAGCTATTTTATATATATGTATATATGGAAAAACAATTCTAACATATCTTAACTTGAAGGTAAATCAAACATATCGATTTAACTTTACATTGAAAAACTATCTTCATTTGTTGAAATAAATTTGTTTTATTTTTAGATTTATCGTGAAAAAACTTAAATTTAAATACATTTAACAAATTTAATTGATTAAAGATAAATAGATATTAATAGTTCCAGATACATATTTTTGGATAGATAATCGTATGATCTTTATTTTTGATATTCATAATAAAGCTACTAATTTTGTACTTTAAAGTCAGTTATTTAGTTTGCAAGATTCCTGCGCATTTATTGGATACTTTAACTCAAAACGTGACTCACGTGCGTGACTCACGAACACGACAAAGCGCTTTTATGCAACCCGAAAAATTGTCGTACATAAATTGCAACATTTTTGTGTAAATTTGTTGCATAGTTGCAGGCGCAGTTGCAATGCACCTGCCTTGCTTGTTGCTGTTGTTGCCACATGCCACATGCCGCAGGCCGGGTTGCGGGTTGCTTTATGTATTTGCAATTGTTGTTGTTGCAGTTGTTACCACTCACGAAGTAGTTAAGACAAAAGGCAGTGCCAAAGAAATTAAATATTTGCTGGCAGCGAGTAACAGAGACAGAGAGAGTGGCAGTGGAGAGAGAGAGAGCTAGGCAGATAGATAGCACGCCAAGCCAGGTATGCTGTTAACTTTAAGAGATGTGGCAAAAAAGCCACTGCGAAATGTGCCCTCATAAAAGCCAACGACCTGAGCCGTCACTTTAGCAAAATTAGACAAAATTAGCAAAAATGCAGACCAGCGCCAGGTGTGGCAGGTGGCAGGTTGGAGGGCTAAAGAAAATGTAGCTGGCATGCAAGCCAGGCCAGACTCGAATACCGAGCGCAATGCAAAGAGCCAAAACCAACGCGCTGACAGAAACTTGGCCAGCCACTTTGCTTAATTAAACGCGCCAGTTGTTGTTGTTGTTGTTGTTGCTTGCTGTTGCAGCTGAAAAATAAACTTCAGAAGTTTGTAGGCGGCAACTCACAACTGCACAATACGCTGGGATCCTTACAGAAACAGAAAAAAGTCCATTTCAACAGTGGTTGGCAAAATGTGAACACGCAAGTGGAACTCTGAAATTACCTAAAAAATTCCGAATCTATGAGTCCTGAAATTTAAAGCCGAATCTCGAGTAGTGCAACTCATCTTTTGTCTTGAAGGTATCTACAGTGGCTCTAAAACTAATGATTCTAAAATTGTGGTTCCCCATATGGGTACTTTTAAATAGTTGCTTCAACTCTGGAATTGTGACTCTGAAACTGTAACTGTGCATTGTAAACTGTAACCATAAATTGATTGACGCGAAAGTTGCGACTTTCATTTGAACACCTTTTAAAACGGCAGGCAGACAAACTAATATGCTCCTTCCGGCGCTTCAGGCAACAGCGCATCAGAAGCAGAAATGGAGATTGAAAACTGTGCCAAGTGGCAGGCCAGGCACTTCAGTGGTTCAAAATGACTCACCAAGTCACAAAGTTTGTGGCAATTTTTAATTTAAATAATTAAAGCAAGACGCAACAAAAATGTTAGCAGAAGCGAGTGTAAGAGAGAGGCGGATGGCTAAAGCGGAAGATGGCGGGGGCAGAAAGCGTTGCCATAGCGCTATCGAAGCAACATCATCATCATCATCCTGAATATCCTGAACATCCTCAACATCCATGGCAACAGGCTTAGCATCAGCACTTTTGCATTTTAGCACCTTTCAGCAATAAAATTTCTGCAAAAGTCGACAATTTTTGCGCTTTAGACAAAGGTAACAAAAGTCACCGCACACACACCCACACGCACACACACACAGACACAGACACACGCACACACACAATCCAAGGCAGCCCAGTTGGTCTAGTCGCCTAGCCAAAAGATCTGCATGGCCAGATAGGCGCACACAATTTTAATGAAAAGCCAGCGACAAAATAAAAAACAAAAAAAATAAAATAAAATAAAACGAAGAAAATCACAAAAATAAAAGAAAAATCCCAAAAAAAAGGCATCAGAAAGTTTTCTTCAGCTGCTTCTTCATCTTCTGGCACAGGACGAGCGCGTGTCCTGGACGAGTGCAAGCCGTGTGCGATGTGTGCTTTAGATAGCAGCTTCAATGCATAAAAGCGGAAACGATGGCGTTGCCAGATAGCGTTGCCAGATAGAGTCTAAGACGAGTTGCGTTTCTTCTCTCCCTTTCCCTTTTCCATTCCCCTGGAGCCAGCTTATCGCCGTCTTAAGTGCCTGGCAACTGCGGACGAGCCTTTAAAGGCAGCCCAGTACGTTGTTAAAGCATACAAAAGCAGTGCTTATGGGTCAAACGAGAGATCTGGCAACGCTGATAGCTTGCATTTTCTGTCGGAACACTTCTCAAACTGGAACAGGCTGCAGAGACAGCCATCTAAGCCGACAACGACGACGACGACTTGCGTCATTTACTTGGCCAAAACCAGTTGGGAATTATAAGAGTTTTTGCTATTACAATTATGTTTAGTTTAACTGATATCAGATTGGCAAAAATGAAATCAAAACATAAACAGAACTTAAAATTTTTAGGAAAAACAAATTAAAGCCTAAAATTAACAGATCCTAAAGGAATAAAATTCCATAAAATAGAATATACAAATTAAACTTTATAGTTATTTTCAGCTCGACCAAACAAACAATTGTATTTTATCAAAGCTCTAAAAAATATATTTCTATATTTAAAATTAGTTAGAGAACTTACAAATAAATATAAATCCAAGCACTCAATTTTTAATGTGATTCTTATGAGAGAAACATAGCCAGAATATAGTTTTCCCATAAAATAGTCAGCCACTGAACTTGGCTCAAATTTTAGTGAACTTCGTCTTATTAATAATTCATCTGACATTTTATTTGTTTTTCGTAATTTCATTGCAAATTTAGCAATCGAATTGATAGCCCCCATCAGCAGTCGGAACTTGCTGACCATGCGAGTGGTGTTTAGTGGAGTGGATGTGTATAATCTATATTTATCTGCATAATAAGCGACATTATGGCCACCTAATGCTAAATATTTGCATATAGATTGTGTATTATAATTTCGGAATGCCACACTCAATGATCTAACGCATATCATAAAATGAATGAATGCTAATGACATTCCAGACAGGACGCACAACAAAAGGACGTCGTGGCTCGGACCAGACAAGAGACCTCGGGATCCTTGGAACCATGACCATATCACGAGTTAATTGCACCAGCTCAGATGTGTCGGGCGGATGCGTGGAATCGCTTTATGCATTCAACTCACTGAAGCGCAAACAAAGTAAATTTACTAAATGTGTAGATACATCTACACACACACACACACACACACACACACAAACACAGACACACACACAGATACTCGCTAAATTGACTAATTGAATGCTTTGAAAGGCAAACGTGTTTTCACAGTTGAAATGCGATTGTGAATCGAGCTAAGAGAAGGGTAAAATCTCGCCTTGAGTCGAAAAATTCCAAATAAAACAGCAAGAAAATAGAAAGAAGCAGAGTTATTTTCATGATTGGTGCATATTGAATACCCTTGCGGCCAAGTTAAGTGAAAAATTGAATTTGATTAATGAAATATTTAATTGTAAATAATGCATTTAAAATAATAATTCAGGTTCAAGCTCCCTGACTGTAACTAATAGCTGCAAGATAACAGCACAATTTTATTATTTTTTAAAGATTCAATTTTTTTGTTTTTTTGTAAGGCGAAAGATTACAAAAAAATTTGCAATATCCCTAGCGGGCATTAATTAAAAAGGACTATAATAATTTCTACCTCTTTATTACAGAAAAAAAGACTTTTTTTCTTTTCATCTTCTCTTTGCTTTTGGCCCTCGTTTAAGTAAAATGTGTTTTCCTTTTTTCTAAGTTACTATCAGATAAGCTGTTTTGTGAGCAATTTAATTAGAGAGACGCAGCTGATGCTAGGTGCTCATATAAATTATTGGACCTTTCTGGAGTAGGGTATAATCAGAGTCAGCTGCACAGCAGCATATATATATATATATATAAGTGTGGGTGTGTGCGTGTGTGTCAACTAATTAGGTGAGCAAAAGACGTGCTGCACAAAAAATTATTTTATATATTGAAGTGGGTGGATGGAGGGGAGGGCGGGGCGGCGCTGCTGCATGAACTGCGTGGCAGCAGCTGCGTTCAAGTCAACGATTAGCTAATACTATGGCAATTGCAGATTGACGGCCGCTGGCCGATGACAAAACTTTTGGCTTTGGCCACTTTGTGAAATTGTTTGCCATATTTGCTGCTAAAACTTTATTCAACCAAACACACACGCACACACACCCACACCCACACACGCACACGCATACTAATCAAATAAATGGGCGAGACGAAACTTGAAGAGACAGGCAAAAGGCCGCTTTAGGGGCGGTGGAAAGGTGGGCTGCTTGGTTGGTTGGTTACACGCGTATTGAATGTGGAATATGGCTGTCAAAATACACACACACACACACACACACACACACAACATAATAAAAGCAACAACATGAAAAGCGGATTTTATTAAGTAAGAAAACGATATCAAGTTACACACTTTGCTGCTGTTGCAGATGCTGTTGTGCGTCTGTGTGTGTGATTGTGTGTGTATGTGTGTATGTCTGGCACAAAGTTTGTCAGACATTCTCTGTGTGTGTGTATGTGTGTGTGTGTGCGTGTGCCCACTGACTGGCTAATTAATGAATTGGCATAACTTTCCTACTAACTCGCCGGGCAGCCAGTTTCTCTTTAGCACTCTATCGTCCTTTCAATTTAGCCTGCCCCTCCCCCCTCCAGTCCAAACCAACCACACAACTACGCCGCTTTCTCCCTTTCCCTCTCTTTCACAGACTTTCACTGTTGTGCTCGTGTTGCTGTCTTTGTCTTTTGCTTAGTTCGCATAGTTTGCCAAATTGCTTTGGCTTTTGTTGACTTGTCCTCTCGTTGTTGCTTCATTTAGTTTTGTTTAGCAGCAACAACAACAACAACAAGCGTGCACAGCATAAATGTCATTTACAAAAAAAATTAAGTAAATAAAAAATAAAATAAAGCAAAACTCGCAAAAAGAGTGCACAGAAAATAACTTTGGACATTTTACTCGAGTTGCTCGAAAACTTGTTTAAGCACCTTTCACTATAGTTGTTGTTGTTTTGTTGCTGTGCTGCTGTGGTTGATTCGGGTTGCTATGTTGTTGTTGTTGTTGTTGTTGCTCGCATATTTGTCAACTTTGTGCAACATATCAACATAGTTGAGCATAAATAAAAGTAACTGCAAAAAGAGTTAACTAATGAAAATTGCTTGTGAATGCAAATCATGTAAACGTGTGCGTGTTTTGTGTGTGTGTGTGTGTGTGTGTGTTGAAAGTCAAGCTAAATGGCAAAACTATTCAAATTAAAAAGAGTTAAGCAACAATTAGAAAATTGTGACAGAAAAATGGCAAATATAATTTATATGCATACACATAATAAATATAAAATGGAAAACAAAAATCAGAACAAGAAGGAGAAAATTCGGAAACATGTTACTCTCAGGACTAAACGAGAAACAAGATTAAATGAAATAATTGAATTTAATTTCATTTGTTTGTAAACATGTCTAAAGTGAACATGGAGAATGTGTATATATTAAACGGAATATGGAGAACAATTGAATCGAATCGAACGCAGAGTTTTATAGAAAAGCGAACACAAAAACTCATCGGATGAAGGACCGAATATTATTGCAAAAAGTGAATATTTAAGATAAGGCTAACGAGATAAAGGAGCACAACATAGATGGGCAAAATTTTAATCGAAATTCGACTACAGTTCAATGCCTTTCGGCCAAGCTAATTTGTTGGACAAAAACTTTGCAGGCATTTGCAGAACTTGCCAAGTCTCAAGTCCAAAAATTCAATTGAGATTTCAAGGAAAAGCCCCAAAACAAATGGCAAACAATTAGCGATAGGCGAATGAAAAAGTGAGAGAGCGAGAGGGAGACAGCGAGAGAAAGGTGGCAATTATTATACGATAGTTGTTGTTACCAAATGGGCACTCAACCACTCGGCAGCTAAATGCGAGTGGGCGTATACGTAATATGCGCTGTCGGCTCAATGAAAATTACGTGAGACACAAAAACAGTAGCATACTTTTAAGCGCATACCAGTTTTATGCGCTCTACCCATTGAAAATGCGAAATGGGTATGCTGGTAATGTGCAAAAACAGGCTCCTCCGCAGCCATTACGCATATGTATTCCTGATCAGCATGGAAAGTTTCGGTATATGTTCTTCCATTATACACGCATATTTAATGGATTTTAAATGAAACGTTCAATTTCGCCAAGAATCTATTTGAAATTCAGTGAAGGATTCTTTCAAATTTTTTTTGATAATTTTCCGGAACAACAAATCGATAAATATCGAAAAGAAGCAATAGTTTTTTAAATTATATCTCGGATATTATAAACTACAGAATTATAAAACTTGATATGAAATGAAATTGTACAAAATATATCATTAAAATTTAAATATAAATTATATTATCGGTTAAATCTTTGGTATGAAACTGTTTGAAACGTCAGAAAATCTTGAGAATGTGTAAAGAAGAGCAGAACTTCTGCCGAGAAGTAAAATAAGACAAATGTGTACTTAGGGGTATGCGTACATCAAATGGTTATGTCATTCTTGTGAAGTAGAAGCAAAGCAGGTTACGAGGTATTTTCTAGTTGGGCACTTTCGCATTTTTGTTTTACTTTCTTCTTTTTTTTTGGACGCTGCTCAACTACTGGCGCCATAAAATATATGGCTAGAGATATGAGCGCGAAAAGCATAAAAGCATAGGGCGCAGCCACACATATTCGCTCACACACACACATACCCACACATACACACACACCCACACACACACATAAACACCGAAACGCAACAACAGTTTACGTTGTATTGTAAATCTAAACCGACGAAAGGACATTAGCCGCATTTTGTCTTGGCAACCACACTTACCAGCACACACGCATACCAGCACACTCACACACACACATACCAACACACACAGTCACAACACTTGTGCATGCATTGCACGTAGGGCAGCGCCCGCTTTTCTACCTTGACTGCTGGCTGGCTTTCGCAGTTGCGTGGGCGGACAGGGGAGGGGACTGCTTCAGGGCGGTTGACTGGTGCCTTCCAGGGACTGGGGGCTGGGGGAAGGGAAGGGGGTGTGGTTGTGTTGCGATTCATAGCTGGTGTTTTGTAGCTAGTTTAAATGCTCAACGCCATGCCAGGCTCATTTTTTAGTGAAGTTTTAGCCAAAAGCAGAAAAAAGAAGTCTACGACATGTACGTGCAACAATACAAAAGACAGACAGACGGACGGGCAGACAAAACAGAAAGGGAGGCAGACAGACGGAGGGACAGGCGCCAAACGTGAGTCGCGCTGAGCATGTGCTCAAGATAATGTTGTTGTTGTTGTTGATGTTGATGTTGCTATTGTTGCTATTGTTGTTGTTGTTGTTGTCTAGCAAAGCGCGATATCCATTTAGATAGATGATGCTGCAAACTGAAAGGCGACACACACACACACACACACGCACACATGTTAGACACACATGAGCCTATGGGCTTCTATGGCAGCCCAGACGGGTGCCTAACTGGTTGTCAGGTTCCGTTCACTGTAAACTAGCGAAATTGTCAGGTTCCTGGTTGCCGTGTGTGGCATACAAAACTATGTGAGCAACAACAAACAACAGCGAGAAAATGTTTCTGCCTTTATTTACTCTTTTTGCCGCACTTCCGAACTCCCTCTTTCTCTCTCACTCTCTCTCTCTCTCTCTCTATCTATTTCCATTTTGTGCAGGCAATGAATTTCAAGTGCCAAATTTTGAGCACAGCGCAAAACTAATGCGATTAACACACATTTTCAATCGATAGGTAGGCGGGAATAAGAAAAAAAGCGACGAAAACTAAATGGAATTAGATACAAAATTAAATGATAAGCAAAATGTAAAACTAAATACAGAAGTGTAAGTTTCATATATGTTATGTAATTGTGATTAAACTACAATTAATTGGAAACGATGTTAAAGAAGCAAATATTTATTTTATATGGAACGTTGTGGAATGGAACGGAAATTCGCATAAATTAACAGAAACAGTGAATATATAAAAAAGTATACTGGAATAACAACAAATAAAAAAATTAAATAAACGTAGCATAAATATAAAAACTTAATAAATAAGAATAATTTATACGCATATAAATTGAATATGTAAATTATACATTTCATTGTATTCCAATAAAATTTACTTGCTGCAATTAAATCGAACCATTCATTCGATTTTAACGCGTGCTGTTTCTTATTTTTAGAGGAAAGGAAAGTTTGAAATAATTACACAAAAACAAAGAGAAGGAAATGTACAAATAATAATTATAATTATTTAAGAAATATATATCAAATATATTTTATTCATGTTTAATTTGATTGAATATCAAAGAAAATAACTCAATTTTTATTTAATACGGTTTGTAATGAATGAAAATGGAAACCCAGAATAAAATGGAACATTGAGTTTGCTTCTTCTACTGGTTTGTAGCTCATTAAACTTAATTGCCACATTTATGCAGAAAATACCACTCAAAATGGTTTTGCATTTTGTGGGCAAAATAAATTCTATCAAGTTACCGAAAGCTTTGTCTTCAGATTTTGAGTTGGAATTCGTAATAAACTGAGTTTGCGGTTACATTAAGTTAACGTGGCAGGTAACAAGTCAGAGTGAGAGAGAAAGGCACACAGAGAGAGAGAGAGAGAGAGAGAGAGAGATAGAAAGAGAAAAAGATAGTTGGCATCAGAGAAAGAAAGTTAATATTTAACAGTACAGTCATGCCTGCGGCTGTGCAAATTTGAAATGAATGCAAAATCGGAAATGAAATGCTTTTTTTTATAGGGTATAAACCCATTGAAAATGTGTAAAACTGGTATAATGATTTTGCGCAAATTTATGGAAAAGACAAAGGGTGCTTTATAGATTTGA
This sequence comes from Drosophila paramelanica, assembly GCA_035043915.1. Taxonomy (NCBI): domain Eukaryota; kingdom Metazoa; phylum Arthropoda; class Insecta; order Diptera; family Drosophilidae; genus Drosophila; species Drosophila paramelanica. The sequence goes on from JAWNMO010000559.1 coordinate 4,691,159, forward strand.
GAATATGTTTATAATTTATTTCCGATATTTTCATTAATATCAATAAATGTCGATATAAGTACCTATTTTTCTTGCATATTATAAGATCCAGAGCTATCAAATTGACGCACATGATGTATGCATATATGTTATGTATGTAAGAACAGACCACAACTGGACACAGAGTATCTTCTTGTCGGACCTGCGCAATCATACTTTTTTTTGTTCCTGCATCTCTGTGTTCCATAAGTGACAGCAGCACACAGAACAGAGAGCCTGCAGCCAAGTTGTGTATGTGTGTGTGTGTGCGCTTCACTGTCCGTTGGCCGTGCAATAAGCTAATCCACACACAACAACTAAGCAGAAGGCAACTGCCTTGTAGCTAAGTCCAGCTACAAAAACAACTGCATCTGTATACAAAAATAAAAATCCATGTATATCTGTATTTGCATCAGCATTTGCAACTGCCTTTTTATGTCCTTCAAGTTTGTCTTATTATTCAGGATATGTTTAGTTGCAGGTTTTAGTTTTAAAGCTATCATTCTGGCCACAAATAGTATAAAAAACAACATTTAAGCTGATTCTGAGGGGGTCAAATTTTTGACAAAAATCATGCCAAAATTGAGAAAAATTTAGACATGTAGAAGTCTCGGAGCCATAGGTCTCACATTTGAATCACCCATAAAATTGTCAAAACTGAACCGATTTTCATGTTTGATGGCATTTTGGTCATGATTGTTTATTTAAATCAATTCTACATTTAAAATCAATGAATATTTGAAAAAAAATTTTTTGATTTTTTTTGGAAAAAAGCATATCTCAAAATTAAAAAAAAAAAAATTCTTCTTACTTGTTCTTGACTTGGATTTATTTGGTTTTGCAACTGTTTAAGGTTACAAATGCAGACGCTGAAGCTGACGTTGAGGCAGACTGCTGGCCAAGTCATTGTTAAAATTGTGCCACAGGCCTCAATCATACACACTCCTAGCCACACACATACACGCTTGGCACACACGCATGGAAAAACGTGCTTGCATCTCAAGTGCAGCTGCGTGTTTGTGCATGTTTGTTGTGCCGAAGTGCGCACAAAATCTACACAGAGTGCACACAGCAGCCCGGTTCGCCCCCCTTTCCCATTACCGCACCTTTCACCTAAGCAAACGTTATGCATGCAACCACATGGCAAAGTGTGACCAGAGCACCACAGAAACCATGCGAAAATAAACGTGTCAAAAAAATCTAACAAAAACGTCAGTTTGCATTCCGAAACAGCATTTTCCACGGGTAGAATGTTGGCAACATTCATAACATTTATAAATCATCTCAAATATGTTAGCTCTTTATCTCTGTCAGTACCCCAAAACTGTAAGAAATGGAAAGGAAAGAAATTCTGTTCACGGCACTTAACTGAAGACATGATTATTATATATATTTATATTTTTTTTAAAGATCAATATTATTTGGATACGTTTTTGAACACTTTTTCTGAATCGTTTTACATTTTTATACCCTGAACCCATTGAAAATGGGTAAAAAAGGGTATAATGGTTTTGTGCAAATGTATGTAACAGGCAGAAGGAAGCATCTCCGACCCCATAAAGTATATATATTCTTGATCAGCATCACTAGCCGAGTCGATTTAGCCATGTCCGTCTGTCTGTCTGTCTGTCTGTCCGTCTGTATGAACGCGTCGATTTCAGAGACTACAAAAGCTAGAAAGCTGATCTTGGTCTCAATCGGTTTGTATATACCATACGCAGATCAAGTTTATTTCAAAACATCGATAACTCTTTCCGTTTTCTTATTATCGATATTTATCGCTTTTTTGACTCGGTTTTTTAAGCATAACTCCCAAAATATAAAAGCTAGAGCCACCAAATTTAATTTTTTATGTTCGCGTAAAACATACGAAGAATTTAAATGTTTCAGATTTTGGATACCTCCCCCCAATCGCCCCCAATATTGAAAAAACCATACAAACAAAGCAAATCAAATACTACACACGTGCAAATTGGTTTGTACATACATTTCGATGATTTGAATAAGTCCTGAAAATTTCATAATGATCGTACATTTAGTTTACGAGAAAATCAAGAATCTATTTTCAGTAGTGGGGGCAAAGCGCAGCTGCTTGGCAATTTCTGTGTACATGTGCACGCATACATATGCATATGCAAAATTTGTCTTGCGTTCTTCCAGGAATTTTGTTTGCAACGGTTAAATTGAATTTTAACACAACGAAAAGCAGTAAGAGCGTGGTCCAGTTGGTAAGAGTTAGGCCGCGTAACGTGGAGGCCCGGGTTCGAATTCAACGTTGGTATGGTAGTAAATGTTGAATTGTTTTATTTATTTATAATTATTATTTTTATTAATTTGTATCGTTTTAATGACAAGTGCAAAATTTTCGTTTTCCTCGACTTTTTGCGATGGCTAAGTAATATTATATCATTCGCGAAAAATTTGGTAGTGTGGTGCAGTTGGTAAGAGTCGTGCATTTAAGACGGAGAGAGCGAGTTCGAGCCCCGGTTTTGGAACATTTGTTTTTCCGTTGGTAATTGTTTTTTTTTAATTTTTAAAAGCCTCAATACTTAATACAATCAACTGCCGAGAGTTTGTGTGTTAATTTCTGGGTTCAGGGTATCTACTAGTCGGGCGGTCCCGACTAGAGCAATCTCACTTGTTTATTTTAATTTTATATTTTGTGACAGCAGCAAAGGTTTTCAAAAGAAATTGTACAACACTGGGAGGACACTGAGGACCCGAACCCTCTCTTGAAAAACTGTTTCTATCAAATATAATTTAATATATAATATTATGTAATCCAATGCTTTGCACAAATCTTAGAATAAACTTAATAAAGTTAAGTAAACCCCACTTGACTTATATCAGGAGAATGAAATGCGTCAATAATTTATAAATGAAGCACTGCTGTTCTAATTTGAGTTTTTGTGTTTGTTGCTGTTGTCAAGGAGCGAAGTGTGTGTGGTGTGCCTTAAAAGGGTGGCTGGAGGGTTCGCTTGGTAGTGTGCGTCATAATTATGTATTGGAGACACTTGAGCTGCAAATTAATTACACAATTTTCTGCGCAAATCGAAGAGACGCAGCACTGCTTAGGCGTTTCAAAAGGTGGTTTAAACGGGGGGTGAACGGGCGGGAGTAAATGCTGGGCAGCCACATTAATTAGCGTTCATCAATCATGTTTGACCGTAGCCGTGGACGCTGCCAGTTACAAGGACACGGGCACACAGGCACTCAATAGCATTCAACGGCGAATGGCCTCGTGTCCTCGTCTGCATCGTGTACACCGCCCACCGCCCATCAACCACCAAACCATCCTACGCCCCTATAATTCTCCTTCATTTAGTTGCTATCTACTGTTTGCGACTTGCTGCAAATATTGCGCAATTTGTCGTCATTATCCAGGATATTGAACCTCATAATGTGCGTCGACATCATCAATTCTGTAATGTTGACGGATGCACAGCACGTCTCCCCTCCCCCTTTCGACCCCTCCTCGACGAACTGAGAAGGTGAAGCAGTAGCGTCTGATAAATTCAAAGAGGAGGCGATGGAGAGAGTATGTACAAGAAAGGCACACGGGTGCAAGCCAGGTTGCAAAGATGAAAAATCGAAATGGCAACTGTTGTAAATCTAAAATGATGACATATTTATCGATAACGACAATTGCAAAAAACCCAAGCTATATTTTATCAGTAAATTATCTACAATGCAGATGAATACGGTGATCATTAAAGTCATACATTTACCAAAGTTATCGATATGTTGAAAATATTTCTAAAAGTGCAGAATCATTGATGCATTTCTTTGATATTAAGGTTATTAATAAAATATCATAAAGTAGTTTTTAAGAAACATATGATTTATCAAAAGTCTAAAGACTACACTTTGGTGGAAAAGTTAAATTTTTTAAACTGTTTATGTCAGCTTATTTAAATATTAATATTAATGGCACATTTAGTGTTATCGATACATCTCGATAAACATTTCAAACCTTCAAGAACCATTGATGCATAATAATGGTATTAAGATTATTTTAAGATTAGTTAGATTGTATTAGAAATTACAATGTCAGAGCATTCGATCGATAATTTTTATAATTTATCGAAAAATGTGAACGGTTAAACTTTAATGGTTTTGAAAACTGTTTCTATTGATTCGAATTAAAGTCAAGAGAATTTGTGAAAAATGTAAATAATTATTTATTGTTGTCATTGAATTCAGTCGTGTCATCGATAATCTGCGCTGCCATCTCTAATCGATTTCACAGCCGCCTGAACCACAATAAATGCCTGGCTCGTTGGCCCGTTTTGCGAAACGGTGTTTGGCGCGGTGCCTCTGCGGTTGTGGCAGTCCAACCGACATCGGAGTCGGCGGGCCTGGGCGGTGGCAGGGAAGTGTGCGTCATTGACAATCATTTTACACTTGGCAGGATATTATGTAAATTGCTTTTCATATTTGTGCAACATTTAAATTTAAACACACACACACGCGCGCGCGAAAGGAGACAGAGCCACACTATAGGTGGTTGGGTGGTGCGGCAGTAAGTAAATCACGACGGTCGCCGCTGCTGGTGGTTGCTTTTGCTGGCGGTGTTGATGTCAAAGTAAAGGCCTAACAGACAGACATCATTATAACGGCAGACAGCGCCAATGGCTGATTGAGTGAAAGAGTGACAACCCAAATGAACGATAGAGATAGAGAAAAAGAGTGGGAAAGAGACAGAGGGAGAGAGAGGAACAGAGATAGGGAAATGACGGAGAATTGTCGCCAAGCGTCGAGTTGCGTCTACGGGGAAAAATTAACGATGCGTAAAAAGTCCTCACTGTGGTTTTTATATATCTGAATGTGTCCCTTCAGCAGCCCAAGTGTATTTGTGTGAGTGTGTGTGTGTGTGTGCGTACATGTGTGTACATTTTTTGAGTCTTGGCGGAATTATTTGATAGCCTCAGTGAAATGAAATTGCAATGTGTCAGTTTTAATGGCGCTGCAATTGCTCCCAGCGCTTAATATATAGATACATATATGAACATAATAGCAATGTGTGTGTGTGTGTGTGTGTGTGTGTGTGTGTGTGTGTGTGTGTGTGTGTGTTTGTGCCGTAAAATGCACAAAATGAAAATGTTAAAACCTGACAGTAACCGCCTGGGACAGCAATGGATAGTAGGAACGGTTGAGTGTTAAGTACAGTTTAATAACACCAACAAGCAGCGAGTGACGAGTAGTAATAACGAGCAGTAAAAGAAAAGTAAAAAATAGCAGGTAACGAGAAAAAGCAACAGCTATAGCATAAAAAAAACATACTTCGACTAAACAGCGAGCAACGAGTAAATAGTAACGAGTACAAATCTATAGGCAGTGAGAAGCGAGTAAGACAACAAGTAACGAATAGCAACTCATAAGAGAAAATTATATCGTCGTTATTATCGTCGCTTGTTTTTGGCCTTGGTTTGCTTCGACGTTTCTCGAACCATGTAGTAATGGGTAACGAGACAAGAAAAGTAGTCTGGGCGAGAGGCTTGCAATTACGACCGAAGCAAAGGTCAACATGGAATATCAGATAACTGTAAAATTAATAGTCAGTTACAATGAGCGAGCAACGAGTACCTCGAAGCAGAATGTGCAAGAGCGAGAGGCCAGCAATTAAGACCCAAGATAATTTCATGGAGCAGAGAAATGGTTGCAAATAAATTTTTAAATAGTCGACAAAAGGGATACAGTAAGCGGCGAGTAACGAGACACCGGAAGAAATGGAAAAAAATATGCACAGAATAAAAAAAAAACAAAGAAGTGTGCACAAATGAAAAGCTTGCAAATAAGTCCAAGCCAAAATTGCCAGAGGCAAGTGGAAACAAAGTTGTCAGCAGACAGAAAAGCGAATGCAAATAAATATTAAAACAGCCGGTAAAAAGCGAAACGAAGTCAAACTTAATTAAGAAGTCACATGAAAAACGAGAGGCCAGATAAATCAATCAAATTTCACCAACAGACCAGTAAAAGCAGAGCGTTGCCAAGGAAATTGAGTTATAAGCACAACGATTAAACAGACTCCACTCTTCCCCCTCGCTCAGCCAACCAATATCAAAGCAACTGAATAAACTGAACTCGATTTATACGCATGCATACAAAAAATAAATCAAAATAAGCACGCGGAAAAAGGCTTTTCCAAATGGAGGCTTAAAAGCTATAAATTCGATATAAATATTTTTAAATTTAAACAATCTAACCGAGACTGCAAAATTCATATATGTATTATTCAGTGGTATGTTCTCGTATTTTTTTACTATTTGTGTTAAAAATTAAAATTCAAAATTGGAAGGCAAATAGAGAATAATTTATAAATCACTTATGGCAACAGGTGATTTGCAATGTAAATTTACCAGGTAGTCAATGATTTGAAATTAAGCAAATGCATTTACATGTTTAGTTATTCATCTATAAATTCTAAATTTCATGTATGCATATTTTAATGCAAAGCAATAAATTTAAATAAAATTGTGGAATTATTTATTTAAATTTATTAACAAAGGAATGTAAAGAATATGTGTTGACAAATGGAAGTGAGTAACAAAATTTACTTTTCAAATTAGGAAATGTTGGCTTTTATTTTTGTAAATTTATACTAAAATTTTGTTGTACTTATATGAATTAAATGAAGACAATATTTACTTATTGTGTCCATCTTCATAATTTTTATCACAAATCTGAAATTCTGTTAAAAATTCAAATTGAAGGATCTGGAAAAATGTGAAAATTGCTCTGAAATGTCCTTTGCTTGAGCTAAAGTAACTAAGACCCGAAGCAATCTATGTTGGAGAATTTTCATTATGTCAACTGTCCAGAGTTGCCGGCACACACAAACACACACACACACACACTCACACACATCCATGGCCTGAGATATTTGTCAAGTGAATCTTAAATTCAAATTGTGTATGCCAAGAAATCTAACATTTGATGGCTGTATGTGTGTGTGTGTGTGTGAGGGTGTGTGTATTTTGGCAAGTTAAGCATTTGCTTTTAATTAACTTCAACGTTGTACTCACAAAAACCCAGTGTGTGTCGAGGGGTGGGGGTAGGGGTCGGTAGAAAAAGCAGCTCAACTCACCTGCAAAGACACGAAGCAGCGGTAAGAAAAAAAGAGAAGAAAATGTGTTAAAAAATAAGCAGACAAGTTAAATTTTATTATATGAATATCGGCTTATGGCACATGGTCAGTATAAAAAGGGAGTAATGGGGGAGGAAAAGGTTAGGGTTGGTTTGGCAGTGGACAACTGTAACTGAGACTGGCCCAAGGGCTCTTTGCGTACGCTCCGTAAATGTAGTTATAAAATTCATATCAAAGTGAGTTCACAAGCCAAAATCCCAAAATCAGCTACACACATCATATGTGTGTGTGTGTGTGTGTGGGTGTGTGTGTGTCAACTGTATTTGCCTATTTACAGCCTATTGCACATTTTGATGGGGGTCGTTAAGGTGGGAGGGGATGGTAAAAAAAAAACTTAGTCAAGCGCAAACCAAAAACTAAATTGAATTTTGTGCAGGACGAAATATGATATACAGATTAAAATTGACGCCCGACATTTTCTCTCTCTCTCTCTCTCTCTCCTTCTCTCTGTCTGTCTCTATCTGTTTGTCTCTGTGTGTGTGTGTGTGTGTGTATGTGTATCCTCCACTTACCGAGAACGCTTTGAGAAATACCAAACACTGTATGATGCCCTCCATGGTATCGCCGGTGAGGCAAAATGTGCCGGTCAGATGACGGCCCTTGCGTCCGACTGTGGCCGCTGCCAGGGAGGCATGGACCAGGGCCCGCTGCTGCTGCTGCTGCTGGCCAGCGATGCCGACGACGCCCTTGACGCCAGCAGCGGCGCTGGCAGCGGCAGCGGCGGCCGTGGCCACAACACCGCTGGTTAACATGCGGGGCAAGGGGGCGGCGCGCATTAAACGCTCCAGCGAGTCCATGTTTGCTTTTTCTTCTTAGCTGTGTGTTTTGGTGCGTGTGTCTGTGTCTGTGTAAGTTATCGATGTTATCGATTCACGTTCAACGATTAACGATTAACGTTCAGCGATTTTCAATTATCGGTTATCGGTTTTCAGTTATTGTTGCTTATTTTAATTGGGCAAATTTGAATTTTTCTGTTGTTTTTCTTTTTATCCTTTTCTAGTTTCTCATTTTTGTATTTTTTGGTTTGCACTATATTTGTTGTTGGTATTTTTGGTATATTTTTTTGTTGTATTTTTCGTTCGTTTTATTGTTTGTCTTTACAAGTTTTTTGATTCATTGCTTCTCACACATTTGTTTAACTAAAAATGTGTTAAAAAATTTGTTGTTGGTTTTTTATACGTTTGAGTTAATAATTGTGAAAAACTCAAGAGAATTTGCCAAAGAACAAACTAAAACTCAAGTAAATTCGAAGAGGAGAAAAGTATACAAACACTAGCGAAAACTGCAACTGACTGACTGACCCGAAAGGCATTGAGCAACTGAACCAGTTCCAGTTCCAGTTCCAATTGACCCGCAAGACAGAAAAGAAACAAAATAAAATGAAATCCAAACAAACCGAGACGAAAATGGAACACAGCTAAGGAGGCCCGAAGAAGAAAAAAAGTTTGTTAAAGAAATTGTCATTATGATGACTGCGTACAAAAGACAGCAAGATAACGATAGAGATAGCAACATCAACTGTCTCTCAATCATTATATTTCTCTCTCTCTTTCTCTCCATGTCTCTGTAACTCTTCTTCACCGTTGACTGGGGACTAATAAAATGCAAGTTAAATGTTTGTTAAAAATTTATTGCCAAAAACACAGCCAGAGATGGATAGTAAGAGAGATTGGGTACAAGACAGACAGACATATAAAGAGAGAGATAAAGAATAAGAGTAAATGAGACGGAGCCAACGAAAGGGTGAACGAAGGCTGACATCTTTTGGCAGCTGAACAGGCGACAAAAATATACATATTCAATATCATAACTGAAAAACAGAGTATTGAAAACCCTGAAAAACTGACTGGTTAAAATCAGAATCTAATTAAAGGTTCGAAATCTGAAATAATTATTTGAAATTTATCTGAGCTTTAAAAAGTCCAAAAGTCTCTATCGCATAGTCAACTATTTCGAAAGTACCTTAAAACTCGCCGAATCGATACAAAAATGTATCTTATTCATTGTTGACCGCTATTTAGCCAATGCAATAATTAAAGCCATTTTCCTTGCTGCTTGAACTGCATTTTAAGCAGGTTTAATGCACATAGAGAGGGGTGAAAAATCCGCGGTGCAGCAAAAACTTGTTTTATATCCCAAGCCACATCGCGAACCGGTTCAGGTCAGATGCAAGAATAATAAATATATTTAATAAAAGTGTTTCAGCAACCGATCTTTGCCTAATTCTTGTTAACTGAGATAGTTAAAATTTCATAAATTTTGAATTTTGCTGATACTTGAACCGTTGCTGAAACCGATTCAAGGCGCATAGCTCCACTTTCGCATTAAAAAAAAAAACACAACACTTTTGCAAAAACTGTTGGCAATCTACATAGTTATGCCAGCTTTGCAGCTTGCTCGGGCCAAAAGCAGTATGTTATTTATGTCGCCTGGCAGGAGATTCAAGTCACATGTGTGTGTTTGTGTGTGTGTGTATCGACTGCATTTACAGTTAAAGAAAAATAAGCATACAGAGCTCCGCTTGACAGTCGTCAGCTTCAGAGTGGTCTGCAGTCCTGTAGACCTTAGAATGCTTTTGCTTCATGCGCTGTTGCTTCCCTTCCCTCTCTCTCTCTCGCTCTTTCGCTCTCTCTCTCTGTCCCTCTTTACCCCACTCTTTCTTTCTCTCGCAGTCTTTCTTTATGTGCTTCTATCCTTCTGTCCGGAGCTGTTGGCTCTTCCGCTTCCATTCGCCTGGCGCTTCAAGCGTAATTTATCTGCTGGCAAAATGTGTGTGGCTGCGACTGTCAACGAGCGCTAGAGGGGAGAACAGCGGGGCGTGGTGGGGCCAACTGGCAGTAAAATTTATGCAGGCCGACGTATGGCCAACAGTTGCCAGCACACACACACACACACACATACACACGCACAACAGTTGTTAGGGAGAGTGTATTAACTGCAGCTAAATCAAACTTTTGAGCCAAGTTATGAATTATTTGCCATTGTGCAGCATGCGAAACATTTCTTTGTCGCTCTTTGAGTCCTTGCCTTTTTGCCAGGAAACGACAACGAGGGCAACCTTTAGACCCGCATCCACCCACCCGAACGGCCCCCTTTTCCCGGCCTGGCTTCCTGCTCGACCTGCCCCGACGTGGCCATCCGGCGGATGGGGCCGATACCTTTTGCTACCTGAACTGTCATCCTGCCTGCCTCCTGTCTGCATCATTTTTGTGGGCCAAGTTAATTTGAGCAACAGCGAGAACAACAACAACAACAACAGGCTGTAGCATACTTTTTTGAGGGCCAACAAATTTGTATAAAAATAAATAACAAAAATGCGAAATGTGGAGGAAAAGGTTTTTTTTTATGTATTATTTATTTATGCCTAGCTGTGATGATGCGGCATTTGACTTTCTGGGACAGTCGAGACACGTCAATTTCATAGACGACCCCAAAAATATTGTTGCTGTTGTTGTGGTTGACTAACCCCAACAACAACAGCAACAGCAAGCAAAAAACAAAAACACAAAACAACAAAAAATGTGAGCGAGGGAGCAAAAAATTAAATGAAGCACAAATTAAGTGAAAATAATAAACCGCTGGGCGGCAAAACAAAATATAAACAACAACAACACACACTAGAGGCTGTAGAGCATATAGTTGAAGCGAGTGGGGTGGGGTGGCGGACAGAAGGCTCTAGTGCATATACATTGGGCACCGTGTCCGGAATGCGTGTGTTGTTGTTGTTGCTGCTGCCGCTGGATTTTGCATAAAAGTTAATTAAAGCTTGACCTCGCACAGTGGGGCCAAACGCTATGACCTGTCTAATTTGTAAGATTAGAGCTTAGGAATTAAGCTGTGTGTACAATGTATAAAAAATAAATATACATTGTTTGCGCCCTAAAATATGCTACATATTTTTCATTCTTTTTGTATGATGTAACCTATTAATGGAAACCAATGCTAGTTTTATATAAAATATTTGGTTACCAATAATAATATTTATGATTTGAAAACTTTTAACAAAATATTTGTCATATTTTTCACGCAATAATATTTATCACTAATAAAATTGTCAAATTTTAGATGTTGATAACAACTAGTATTTTGCGATAAATATTTTTTATACAATTACCGTATCGATATTTATCGATAAATTTGGTTGATTGAAATTAGAGCAACAATAATAAACGATCGATGACAATTTGTATTTAGTTTTGTGGATAAATAAAAGTCTGACCTAGAAATAAAGGCATAATTTAAAGGACTGAAAGGTTTTGGGGCTATAAGGGAAATCCGTTGAGTGTGGAAATGTGATAAGTTTGCGAATGCTGTCAGTGGCAGAAAAGTCGCCGTTAACTAACATTTCTTACACAATTCCCCCTTTAACTTTGTCTCTGTCTCTTATCCGTATCAAAATCCATGACATTTAAGCTTCCTTATCTGTTTTCTTTATATTCATTTTGGAATTGTGTGCCTATCGCTTCGGAACCATTGTGAAAAGCTTGAAAACTTATCAAATACAGACTCAAGAATTTCTGCAAGTGTGTGTGTGTGTGTGTGTGTGTGTGTGTGTGTGGGTTTGTGGGGGGAGGGGCGGCGTCAGGGGACTAACTCGAATCCTTGCAAATGAATGGCTACGCATTGAAATAATGAGCCGTATTTACATTTCAAAGCGTACGGAAAACAACAACAACAACATTGTAATGCGAGAAGCAAAAGAGAACTGAGCAACTGCTGAACTGTTGAGCTGAGAACTGGAGAATCGGAGAGTCCGACGCCAGCGGACGATGGCCGATTGCATGCAATTTGTTTTATGGCCGGGCATGCACATTAAACGCGCACTTAATCACACGCACGGGGCGTGGCCAGACGCCCACTTTTTGCGTAGCGACCCCCGGCGACAAATCAAATTGATTTCACTGTACCATTAATACCCTAAGCAGGGCATATTACAAACTGAGCATTAGCAGACCCATTTTCTTATGATAAACTAAGATGATGAACTTTGTTGTAAAACAAAACCAACAAAATAGTGAAAGAGTGAAGGTATCATATAGCTCATGTTGGAACAATTAGTCAAAAATTAAGTTTGTGTTAGACAAACTATTTTGTTTTTCAAGATAGCTTAACCAAAGCAGCTGCCTAATGGTTTTATTATTGTCGTTTTGCTATATTGTTTCGTTACAAGTAAAAAATGTTGTGGATCTATTTCAATAAATATTTACACTACTTATAAACAAAATCTATAATCAAATAATCCCAAATAAATCAAAGTTCAAAGATGACGTTACTATAGAAATGTAAATTAAAAAAACATATTTTTCTAATTTATTGATTAATTAAGAAAATTCGTATAAATATATAAAGTTTAAACAAACTTTTGACGATTTTTGTTGTGTTTGGATTGAACACTTATGAAAATATTATACTTCGTAAATAATAAATTCAAAATAAAAAAAAGCAAAATAAAAAGTAAAATTCGAACCATAAAAATAAGGCATAAGTTCGAACCATATAGCGAACCATTGAGATTATATATATGCTTTCTCACTTATCAGATGTTATAAATCTTAACTTGGCAATATGTTCTTCCCCTGGATTATATGCTTATTTTCCGTTTTAGTGCAACTCTGCGTATTATAGTACATAAAGTAAAGAGCTAATCTATTTTTCAAGCACGCAAGAAAAAAATTCTGAAAGGAATTCCAACAGGAAAGCTTCAATGTAGTTTTTCCATGAAGCCAATATACATTTTTCTCTACTTATTTATTTATTTATTTTTTTTTTGGAAAGGTATTTATTGTGTTAACAGAGAATTAGGTGTACGTATATATCTGTTAGGGTATTTCACGTTTGTCCTGCGCTATTCCAATTGCTTTTTTTTTCTTCGTATTTTTCAGGCATTTCTTGTTGTTGTCATTGTTATAGCTGCTGCTGTCGTTTGGGGCTTTAACGCAGCATTATTAAATCACTTTTATTGCCATTGAAATGTGCAAAAGTTTTGTGCGTTCCCCAGCCAGCCGCGCCTACGCCTCAGCCAGGACAAAGGCTGAGCTAAGGCTGTGGCAAAGGCGTACGAGGCGTATGCGTAATATGAATCCAGATGCGTAACTCATATTTGCGCCTGTTGGCGAGCAATGGCAACGAGCTGAGTTCATTGGCAGCCACAAAATAGGCACACATACACACACACACACATACACCCACACAGAGAGACACGTAGAGACAAGTGAATTATATATTTGTTGTCTGGAGTTGCTGCTCCTGGCCATTGGCATGTGTGACTGACAAGACAGCCAAAGCAACAACAACAACAACAACAACAAAAACAACAACAGCAACAGCAAATAAACAGGACAAACACAATGCGACTTTGGGCACTTGAGGCGCCACAAACAAGACACGACACGAACAACTAGAAGTTGAAGCTGAATCAGAAGTAGCAGAAAAAGCGTCTGCCCTCCAGACATGTAAAGCCTACTGTTGTCTATATGTGTGTGTGTGTGTGTGTGTGCGCTTGGCATCTTAGCAGAAAACAAGTCAGCAATAACTCCAAAATAGCTAGCACATGACTACCAAATGACGTCAGTCAAATACAAATTGAATACAGCATTTGATTTAAATTCAATTGCAAAACAAATGCACATAAATCAAACTTCTATCATTAATTTTCAGTGTATATTTTAACTAAAGATAAAAACTGCGAAGTTTATTGACTTCATCCAACAAAGTCTATCGAAAACCTTAATTCTGACGAAAACTTCCAGCGTGTATAGATTCGGAAACTTAACATGTCCAAAAATTTGAAATTTTTTGCATGATTTGTGACAGGAAAATCGACCCGCACAGAATCTCATTTAAACATGTGAATTATACTAATTTTGCTAGTAGTACGATTTAATATAAAGTTTCCCCATTTAAAATAAAACAAAAAAATATGTTTCCAAAATATGTAAGGGGGAAGTAAATAACTTTTTTGGAAAAAATAGAAATTATTTTTAAGTACGAATTAAATCATGCGCACTTGATTTAATTTTCAAAAATCATGACAATCGGATATAGTTTTGACAAAGTTATTATCTGGAACCTAACATTTTCAACTCTTTGTCCATTTTGGCATAATATTTGACACAAAAATCAATGCTTTTGCCCTTTAGAATTTTACAATACACGCAAAAGTTAGTCCACAAAATGTTGTCTTTAGTCGGCTTTATGGTCTTGAAAGGAAGTTTAGACCTCTCTATGAGATTCTCAATACATGCTGACATTTGGTTTGTTCAGTGATGTGTGTGTTATTTTTAAGTTATGTTTGTTCTTTTCTCGTTTTTAATCTCGCTCTTTGTCAATCTCTTTCTCTCGCCGTTGGAGCAGTAGGCTTCGTATGGACTTTCATTTTTGAAATCCAAGCCGGGAACTCAAACAGATTTCGGCACATAGACACACACGAAGCTCTCGGAAGTAGAACAATTCGAGTGCGACACGGAAAAACAGTTGTTGAAAATCGAGAGAAATACGCCCAAATATATATATTTTTTAGATATATATTCATATATATGCATATTGGTGTATTTGATTGGACAAGTGGACAAGCGAAAGCCAAGACGTCAAAATGCCAATGTCAATGTCGTGCGTGACACGCGCGGGTCGTACCCTGCACCCGGACTGCTACGATAGACTCGGCCGCAAGGTGGCCGTCGAAATGGAAAAGCCGCTAAAGCGGACCAAGCCGCTGACGGCCGAACAGATGGCGATGGCAATTCGGAAGCAGCCGCGTATGTCCATCTGCGAGAAGCAGCGGGCAGAGGCGCTGCTCCAGCAGCGAACGAACACTAGCCACCTGGGTGGCAAACCGAAGGGGCGCAGCTTGCCGCCGGGCACCGTTGCGCCGGCGTCCATCCGGAATGCTGCGTCAGGGCAGAAGCCGTTGAGGCGCAAAGGAACTGGCGGCGAAGCCACCTACTTTCATGTGCTTGGACAGCCGTGGGAGTCGAAGGGATTCGCGGCGCTGCAGAAGGAGCAAGTGGAGCGCATGAAGGCATCGCGCCCGCCCACCGCCGAGGAGCTGCAGGCGGAGCAGGAGCAGCGCAAGGAGGAGGAGCGCCTCAACAAGGAGGAGGAGGAGCGCGTCCGCAGCTACTACCACGAGATCGATGAGGCGCGACGGGAACGCGAACTCGAGGTACAGCGCCAAATCGACGCCGAGGCCGATGGCGACGACGAGGAGAAGGCGGCCGAGGCACGCCGCTTGATGGTGCTCCACAAGTCACTGCAGGTGGGTTATCGATTGCTTTTACCTCCGATTTGATGCATATATTGAAAACGTTGGCTTATCGATAAATACTTGACTGCTAAAATTTAAATAACAAGTTGGATCATAATTTTGATTACTAATTTAAAAATATTTATCGATTGCTTTTACTAGCATTGTGATACGTATTTTAAGCAATTTAAAGAGCATTATATATCTTCCATATAAAGAAAATCACTGGCAGCTATTTGCGTTCAAAGCGATTGATTTAACTACATATATTTATCGATTTTCTTTATATTTCGCTACAATGTTGAACATAATACTGCGTTATTGCTAATTTCATTGAATTGTTGACAATCGATAATTAATTAATATTTAGTAGTAATGTATCGATCTACTAATTTACTTATTCGAACTATACATTGTACCGATACCACATGCGTAATCTGTATTAAAAACTTGTGTTTTGTTGTATTTTAAAGATATAATTTATTATTTTAACTATAACATTGAGTGTTTGGATATTGATAATTTAGTTATCGTTTAATCGATCAGCTGAGTTTGCACCCAAGCATGATTATATAGGTACATTTGTGGCAACGAGGGGCCTGCCAATTAAAAGCGTCCACATATGTTGCAATATATTTGTTTAATGCATATCGATAAGCACATATATCGATTGGCTGCACTCAAACTCATTTGCCAACTGAAAAGAGTAGATTGGGTTTGAGGAATTTGTTGAAATGATTTTCACTTTTGGCTATGGTTTATTTTTAATCGATTAATCGATTGCTTTGCCGCTTGCAGGCACGCCATGAAAATGATGTGCGCGTTCAGGCGGCCACACGGGCCATCGGGGCCGCCAAGTGCAGCGCGATGTGGACAGCACAGATCGAGGAGCGCGAATGATGGAGCGCCTACAGGCGGAGCACGACGTGGAGCAGGCGCGCAAGGATACCGCATTCAACGAAGAGAAATGGGGCTCGCTGCCGCACCAGGAACAGATGGAGCATAACAAGCGTTTGGAGTTCGGCGCTGCGGTGCGCCAACAGATCAACGATCGCCGCCAGCTGCGCCACCTGGCCGAGGAGCGGCGACGCGAAGAGTCGCGCCAAATGCGCGACGCCTACGAGGAGTACAAACGCTTCCAAACGGAGCAGTCAACGGCGAAAGGGCAGCGAAAGACGAACTATCGCAAGGAGCTCTTTCACTACATTCAGCTGCATCGCGACTTTGATCGGATGCTGTGCGAACAGGAGCAGCGGGATGAGCTGCGGGCCAACAAGTACGTTATTGAGAAGGAGCAGCAGCGTCTGGAGATGCGACAGCAGAAGGCCGCCATTGAGCTGGCCAAGCAGCGGAAACGAGATGCGCTCTATGTCATCCAGCAGAAGATACTCGATGCGAAGTGCAATCGGGAGGAGATGCGTCTGTTGGCGGAGCACGAGCGGCTCGAGCGCAAGTATCGCCTGGAGGAGCGACAGTCGGTGGAGCGACGTCGTCGCCAAATGGACGAATTGCGCCAGGGCAATCGCGAGGCGATGGCCCACATCAATAAGCTGCGCGCCTGCTACTACGCCCAGCGTCAGCGCGAAATGGACGAGATGAAGGTGGAGCGGGCCAAATACGAGGAGCAGCAGAAAATCGAACAGGAAAAGAAACTGGGCCGCAAGATCAGCCTGCACCAGGGCGTCTCCGCCCAAATGGAGGAGCACGAGCGCGCCCGCCGCCGTGATCTCGAGCAGGAGCGAGTCGAAAGCGAACGCGCCCGCGCAATGGAGGAACAACGTCAGAAGGAGATCGATATGGTGATCAGCGTCAAACTGGATGAGCTATCCAAGAAGCGCTGCCTGCCGAGCAATGCCCTCCAATCGTTGACCGGACGTGTTACCCACGCAGGACAGCCAAAACTTTCCGCCTACTATCAGCCGTAGGCAAGTGGGCGTGGCAACTGCTGGGGATTCTCGCAATGTTGTTGTTTGATGTTTTGCGTTGTTGAGTTTTGGTTTCATTGTTGCTGGAGTGGCAACACACACACACTCACTACACTAAACGATGGCAGTGGCATACACACACACACACACACACACACATACACACTCATAAACACACACAGCGCGTGGCATTAAATCTTGAAGCATACTTTGCGGCGACATTTTGTTTTTTTCTTTGTACAACACCACTATTGATTCTGGGAAGGGGTTGTTGGGGTGGTGGGGCGAGCGCCTGTTGGCTGTCAACCGCAGACTTTTAAACTCAACAAGTTTCCCAAAATACAACACACACTCCCACCAACACACGCACATTCACTTGCCGCTCATTAGTAATCGAAAACTAAAGCAAATTTTTGATTGCTAAAGCTGAATGAGAAAACGCAGACGAAACAAGTACATCGAGGGGCGTTTGTTGGGTGGAGGAATGGTGAAAAGCGGGAGAAAAGCGTTTGAGTAAGCAATTATTGCAGTGAACAGTCAGCTGTCATCTGTAAGTAGAAAGTTAAATCGCAAGTCGATGATAAATTGAATTAAATTTGGCGAATTGAAAGCTGAGAAAAGAACAAAAAAAAGAGAGAGAGAGAGAGAGAGAGAGAGAGAGAAAGAGAGAGAAAGAAAGAGAGAGGAAGATAACAGCAAGAGATAGGGAGGAAGAGAAGATACGAGCTATAGGAAGAAAAAAGAAAAGGAAACAAAGAGACAGATAGAGGAGAGAGAGAGAGAGAGAGAGGGTGTGTGGATCAATTTAAGACCACAAATTATTGAAAGAGAAAGATAGAGAGCGAGAGAGAAAAGCGAAGATAAAAGAGACAAGAGAAGGGAGAAAGAGAAGAAAACAAAGAGAAGTAGAGAGATAGAGTGAAATTTAGAACGAGCGATGTAGGGAGAGGCAGAGAAAGAAAGAAGAAAATAGACAGAGAGAAGTGAGCAAAACGAGTAAAAGAAAGGCACAGGGGAGAATAAGAGGACTACGACACAGCCTCTCTGTCTCTCTCCTTTCTCACTCATTCAGTTATACTTAAAGAAAAGTAAAACAAAAAAATTTATTTTGCCCGAGTGCAAGGAAATTTAAATTAAGAGCAAAATTATTATTTGAAGAACATTTTGAAAGTTTAATGCAATCAAGAATATTGATGAACAAAATGTGCTTCAGATTTAAGATACAGATTTTTTCAGTCTGTGTCACTCTCTCTCTCTCTCTCACCGCTCTATTTCTTTGACAGCAAGCATCCAAACTATGGAGAATTTCACGTGTCTTTGCGTTATCTGAAATGTGAAACCTTTTCCAAAGGTAATTTTGATTGGCAACAATCCGAGACATACATGCAGGCAATAATTGCGTCACATATTCGTATGATTGCCAATAGAAATGAGCTTTTGTTTGGATCGAAAGCAGAGAAAGACGAGAAACTTAATTAGAGCCATGAAAATAGAAAATATGTGTCCAGTGTTCAGATTGTGCATTTGTTCTGTCAATACATCAATACAATTACGACGCCAGCAATGCCAACTTCGATTCAGCTTTGTCATTGAATACAAAACAGCTGCAGCGACGGGGGGCTGAAGAGCATATCGAATTGGGTCTTACAAGACAATTGGGGGTTGGACTGGACTGAACGAACGTTTCAGTTGGAATCATTGTTTGTGGCTTTCATTGGCATTGTGATTGTTGTTGCCGGCGCTTAATGATGTAGAAGAATATTACCCTTGACTACTTTGAAGCAAGTGCAGCAGCTCAGCATCAGCAGCAGCAGCTAAAGCTACAGCTGAACTGTGACTAGCGACAGCTGAGTTCAGGCTTGTGTCTTGTGTGCTTTTTGCTCTTTTCGTATACCCTATTACCAAAAGGCCTATTCTTGCCAAGCCTAAGAAATTTAAATCAGGCAATTGCCATTTTAATAAGCACCTTTTTACACGAATTTTTTCTAGCAGTAACAAATAACGTGCTTAAAAAAGTAAAAGCTATTCTCTTTTTATATAAATTATTGTTTTACTTCATTTATCAGAAATTACACATTTAAACTTTGTATTTTATTTTTCTCGTTAATCAATTGTATGCGTATTTTTTTATAAGAAAGCGACATGAATGCGTTTTTGATATTAATTTGTGATTTTTTTTTAAATTTTATTTTTTATAATATATATAATGAATTGAAATGTGTAAACATGGCAAATAATTTCTCTAATGCATTTTTAAAGAATTTTTTATATTATTTAATGCAGTTTTCTGATGTCTGGAATTTAACTATTATTTTTCCATTTAGCCAACAGCCATTTAATATATATATAATTTTTTATTTTTAATTTTTTACACTTAATATTTTATTTTGCTTTCGAAACGTATTTATCATGAAAAAGAGAATTCTTTTTGCCAGCACCGAAAGCTTAAATTTAAAAATTAAAAAATTATCCATACATTACACTATTTTTATATATCAATTTAAAAGGATCAGCTATAAAGTCACATGACCGATCTAAAGTCAAAGCTGCAAGGTAACAATTTTAAAGGAACGATCACAGTTTCAGTTTCAACAAT
Organism: Drosophila paramelanica; assembly: GCA_035043915.1. Classification (NCBI taxonomy): domain Eukaryota; kingdom Metazoa; phylum Arthropoda; class Insecta; order Diptera; family Drosophilidae; genus Drosophila; species Drosophila paramelanica. The sequence goes on from JAWNMO010000559.1 coordinate 4,711,087, forward strand.
AAGTAAATGATGCTGTCAGTTGCTTCAAATGCAAAGAAAGAGTGTTGCGCAGTCGGTTATGGACAATTTCAAGCTCTGTTGTTGCTTTGGCTGCAATGATGAAGCATTTATGAGTAGCCCGAGCCTATGTGTGAGTGTGTGTGTGTTTGTGTGTGTGATTGGCTGTTTTTGTTCATGTTATGAACACGTTAAACTGTCATGGCAACGCACAGACACACACACAGACACACACTCATAAACACACACACGCGGCATAATTGGCAGCAAAAGCTGTTGTACACAAAAAAGGCGAAGCAAACTTTTTAGCGCGCCATTGTGATATGCATGTGTGTGTGTGCGTGCGGTGTGTGTATGTGTGTGTGTACAACAAGCAAACCATCCAGAAGACCATCCAACCACTGAACCCAATCAGCAGGGCAACATCAAACAACAACAACAGCAACAGCAACAGCAATATTGGGAAGGGGGCGCTGGCCAGCAGCAAATCAGAGGAACTACACACAAACACACACAAACGCACACACAGGGAGACACACACATGTGGCAGCAAAGAAAAAGTAGCTGGAATATGGTATGTATGTACAGTAAAAACAAACAATAGTAAAACTGATTAAGTCGGGGGCAAAACCACATCAAGCTAAACGATGATGAAGAAAAGACCAAAAGATTACGAACATTGAACGCTGCGAATGGCGCAGGATGCGGCAAGGACTTGCAAGGACTGACGGACTCTGGACGCTAGATAGACGCGAATGTGAGCGACGCGGACTTCACTAAGCACACACACACGCACACAATCGATGTGGGCCCCCTCAGCAGGAACTGTGCAAGTGGAAGGAAATGAAAAATAATGCGGGTCTTAAGGCTCAGTGTGTGTGTGTGTGTGTGTGTGTGTGTGTGTGTGTGTGTGTGTAATGAAAACGAAGCAAAAGTTGAGGGTTGAGGCTGGATAAAGCTAAGAAAAGAAATGTTAAGAAAAGCACCAAAACAGAAAATGCTACCACATATCGAATAATTGAAAGGATTCGCACAAGCTGCACAAAATGAGGCAAGTGCGGCCAAGGCCCAGCATAAAAAGGGCCAGAGGGAGATGGAGACGAAGCAAGAGAAAGAGAGGGCGCGACAGATAGAGAGAGAGGGGGAGAAGAAGCAAATTTAAGCTACAAAGCTAATAAGCGAGTATGCCGGACCATGCAAATATCCTGTCAATAACTGTTCACTGTTGACAATTTTCCTTATTTAGCTCTAAAATTAAAGCTCTCTTTAAAGGCAGTTTACAGTAATTTAACTTACATAAGTATTATTTAATAAAAAATCTTAATAAATTTGCTTTAGCTAAAGATCTTTACTTTTTTTTTAACATTTGAAGCTAATCCGCTTTACAAAAACATTGGCGCCCAACGTAGGATTTCAAATTTAGCTCCAAATTATGTTCAAAACAATTCAAATTATCATAAAATTTATATAATAAATACAGTCAAACTATGAAAAATAAGCTTTTTAAAATATTTAGTAAGCATAAAATATGCAATAAAATATATTTCGGTGATATCGATATCATATCGATACTGAGAAGCAAATAACTAAATGATAATCAATTCGATATGTAAAATGCATCGATATTTAATACGATATATCAGAAAATATTCGTAACTCCTGAATTACTTTCCCTCCATTATATTTTTGCCGAATTTAACGGAAGAGTATCGAGTTCAATCGATGTTTATATTTATTTATATTTTCGATATGAGTTTCAATGTGATATTATCCCCAATAATAATACGAGAATATTGCTGAAAATAAGTATGTTGAAATGTTTGTACAGTGAACTCTGCTCCCTCTTTAAAGCAATAAATAGTTCATTTGCTATACCCCATGTAAGAGGAACTGGAGCGAGTTAGTCGGATTAAACTTTCAAGCGACAATTTGTAAGATATGATAGTAATGCTCTTTAACAGCAGCAAGCGTTGAGGCTAAATTAGTCATTGTCCTGGCTAAAGAGCAAGACTCGACTTATCCACATGCCCACAGCTCGCCGCAAATTTGCATATGTATAGCATGTAGATAAGTATGCTTATATACATACATATATATATGCATACATATATATATATATATATCTGTATGTATTTGGTGCGTGGTGTGTGCTTGCTATAGTGCCTGACAATTATGTACAATTTACTTTGCATAACACTCGAGAGCACAAGAGCAACAACATTTGGGAAAAGGCAGGGGAAAGTTCGGTGGGGCGCTAGCTAGTTAGCATTTTGTTATTGCCAACAACAGAGACCAAAGAAATCTGAGAAGCAAAACAGAAAAATAAAAAAAAAAACACAACAGAACTGAAAACAACAGTTTGAAGAGTTCTGAATATGTTGCGGAGCAGCTCACGTTATGCACAGTATAGATAGATACATGTTAGTTTGTTACAGTAAGTGAACTTTGATTTTTGTTTTGAAAACAAGTGAAAAATAACAACCAAAAGCAACGTTGAGCCTCAAGTTTAATAGAAAAATAATTTATGACGAGTTTTAGCATCAAACAACACATAAAAGGGTAACTAAATACAAATTATTAAATATTGCTCGAAGTTGTAGAGCTGAAGCAAGAATATTTGTTAATGCCCCACGTTGGGCGCCATGTAACATTGTGATTAACATAGAAACAATTGGCGCGCAAATTGCATAAATTTGGAAGAATAACGCGTTGAATATTAATATAAAAAGCTGATTAGCAATCAGGGCACAGCAAAAAATATATAAATAGAATAAAATGCCGTTTTTTTTTTGTCACTTGAGTAACAATTCATAAGCAAGCTGTGTAAAATTTAGTTTAGTTGCTAAAACCAATCTCGCTTAAAAAACAACAGAGTCAACTTTTTACAGAAACCAAATGCTTTTACAGTCAGTTCGAGTTGCAAGTTTCCACAGAAAATACGCCCTAATGCAGAGTTTCAACACCAAACAGTCACAAAACTGTAAATTGTAGTTCGAATATGTGTATTTGTATTTCGAAAGCCAGCTTTAAAAGTGTAACACATTGGGCGACCAATACGATATTACGCCCAACGTGGGTCACAAATACCGAGCAAATTTGCATTAATTGCCTAAAAAAAATGTGCTTTGCATATATTCATTGAGAGCTTACTAGTAATCGGGACACACCATGCAGCTGCTTTGTTCGGTTTTACTTGTACCACAATGGCTGGAAATATTTGTAATAACAATTTAAGCATTAAAGTCTAGAGAGCAGGCATTATTATTTCTTGTTTATTTTATTTTTTTTTATATGTGAATGTGAATTGTGAGTGACAAAAACAAAAAACGAACAGAGAGCGACGTCTAGAGAGTGAAACGCAGTGAACTTGGCTTTAAGTGACTGTGATTGGTGGTTTTGGCGGTGTTGATGCAGCTGCTGTTGAGATCAATGTGAGCACAGGTGAGTTCTATATTAAATAGAATATATATAGTTGGCATGGTGTGAGATTTTCATTGAGTGAGCAACAATTGTGAGCAGAAAAGTGAGCAGAAATAAATGTGAACTGAAGTAAATTAAATAGAAATGGGCTGAGAATGCAGTGCAAATTCTATTGGCAAATTTCAAATTTGTTTAACAATTAATAATTGGTTTATTAGCTTGATATTCAACTCGGCCGGAGTTGAGTTCGCACTATGTTTCTTTTTATTAGAATTTTTTTTTTGTGTGTTATTCTTTTCTCTTTGTTGGAGCTTTTTGCTAACCTTGTGTGGGGTATTTCGCATATGGAAATTTTGTGATTTTGCTTGCATTGTTCGATATCGATTATTGAATTTAGATATTCAGTGAGGCAGATATTCGATTGATTGATGAGAATTTCAGATATATCGATTTTGATTTCGATTCAATTGTAAAATTTCATTTTTTGATTGCTGGATTTATATATATAGATATATATATATATATATTTTTTTTTTAATTTTTGCATTTTCTTTTACTGGTGCAATGGTGAGTTAAGCGCTTTGTACAGAATGAGTTGAGCTTGAGTTTGATTTTGATTTGAATTTCGATTAGCAGTTATCGATAGGTTTGTTTTTTGGTTTTGTTTTTGGAATTGTGATTAGAACTTCTCCGATATGCTATAGATGCGCTTAACGCTCACGCACTTGCGTCTCAAACGCTCGCACTCGATCTCCCGGAAGTCGGCGTGCGAACTGGAACTGGAGCTGGCCGCCAGGCTATGGTGGTTCGCCTCCCCGCCGGCCGATATCTGGCCGATGCCGCCGATTCCGATATCGTCGATGGCAATGTGATGAATGCGCGGCAACTGCGATGCGGCGCAAATGTTTGGCTCACTGTTGGCGCCGCCGGCGGTTGAATGGCAGTTGGAGCCGGAACCGGAACCGGTACCAGAACCGGAGCTCGAATTGCTGGATAAATCGTCGTCCTGTTCTAGCTGCTGCTGCTCCTCTTCCTCCTCCACGCACTGCGGACAAATGTTATCGTCGTTATCGTTATCGTTATCGCTGAGCAGCTCGTCGTCCTCGTCGCTGTGACAGCTCTTTGGCCCCGCCTGCTTGCCCTGGGTGCTAATGATCGCCCGCTTCAGCTCGAGCAGCAGCGGCGACGCCGGCAGCAGCGGCACCAGCGGCGGCTGGCAATCAAACAGGCCCAAACTAGCCGCCGATTCACCGGCAACGGGCAGCGGCTGTGTAGTGATCACCGCCGCAGCGGAAACGCCCCGAACGCCGTGAACAGTGGTGGTCGCCTCGGATGGATGGATGCGATTGTCCGAGTTTGTTGTGGAGAATTTCGATAGCAGCGACTTGGAGCTGGCCTTGTTCTTCAGCTGCTGCTGCTGCAAATAGTAATAGTCGCGGGGCAGCGATGAGGTGGCATGCAACGGATCCTCCGGATCGTAATAGCCCAAGGCTGCGGGCCGGAAGAGTCCGGGTGTGCTCAGCGAATGTGGTTGCTGTGATTGTGACTGGCACTGTGACTGTGACTGCGATTGCGACTGCTCCTGTTCGTAGGAGTCACTGATCACGCTGGCTGTGGAGGCGGTGGGCGTGGTGCTGCTCAGCGTCGATTGAGAGCCAGCGGCAGCCGCGGCGGCAGCGGCCGCAAACTGAGCGCCCAGCAAAGGCGTTAAACCGGCCAGGAACTGTTCCTGCTGCTGCTGCTGGCGCTGTTCGTCGAGTTCGCGGCGATAGGCCTCGATCTGGTCGCTCGGCGAGGGCGTGTTACTGTGGATGCAGCCTTGAAAGAAATCCAATGCTTCGTACAGGATAAAACACAGGCCCAGGACAAGAAATGTCTCCATCATAAGGAACGAACAGCCATTGGAAGTGCAGCCGGAACGAAGCGAAACGAAACGAAACTGAAACACAACGAAATGAAATTGAAACGAAACGAAACGAAACGGAAGTGAAACACAACGGTACGAGTCTCTATAGAACGCAACGAAATCGGAACACAGCGCAACTGTATGTGCAACGGAACGAAGCGGAAGTGAACCGGCAACTTTTACCCGTTTACCGTTAACCGAAAACCGTTTACTGTTCTCTCTCTCTCTCTCTCTGTCTTACTCGCTTTCTTTCCCGCTTTCGCTCGTCCGGTTTCTCTTGTTGTTCTTGTTGTTTGGTTTACTTTTTTTTTGCTTTACACTTTTTGCACTTCATTTTTGTGGCTTTTCAAATTCCATTGGACTTTCGGCTTCACATTTTCGTGGTGTTTCTTATTTATTTTTTTTTCTTTTTGGTTTCTTTGCTGCTCGTTTTTTTATTCGGTTATGCAACACTCTAATTAATATCGAATTTGTTGTTGTGTTTGCCCTTTGTGCGTTTGCATTAGCATTAGCAAATTAAAAGCTTTTCTCTCTTTTGCTCTCTCTTCCTATATAGACAGAGATATTTATCTTTAAATACTTATAAATACAATTAGTACTATTTATATTTACATTTATACCACATACACATACACATAGATATTATTATGGTTATTTACTTAAATATTTAAACATAAATTTAAAATTTTTTTATTTTTATATATTATGATTTTTTTTTTGTTTTTGATTTTTGCAGTGCGTGTGTGCGCCTTTGTGCGAAACGTGTTGAGATTGAAACAGCATACATACATACACATACACATATATACATATTTAGTTATATACTTAGATTGGGACGTAAAGATTGCGATTTTTAAATGTGTTTTTTTTTAGTTTAGTATGCAGTGTATTTTTTCTTTGTTGTGCGTGTGTGTGTGTGTGTGTGGGTGTGCGCGCGTGTGTTTTACAACGCGCATAAAAACCAAAAGCAAAATGTAAAAACATAAAAGAGCATGTAAAGTAAGCAAAAGCAAACCGGGAACAACTTTGTTGCCTTTGGTGGCGTTGTTAAGCACAGCTTACAGATAAGGAAAATCCACCCAACATATCCCCAACATACCCCCTTCCGAGCATCGCATCTAAACCAGCTTACCACCCTTACTATACACCAAACACCGAACAGCTCATAAACTTTACAAACAGCTGAGAAGCCTCTGAAAAACATTTCATATTTGCTGCAGAAAAATGCCCACACAGAATCCAGAGGGAGAAGCGAACTGAGAAGTTAGAACTTTTTCTCAACGAAGCCAACACAAATCACAGGCAAATGTTACTGAATGCGAACCAAACAATGACCGTAAGACTTTTATATTTAAATACGTTTAAATAAGTTTGAAGAAACAATGCAAAAATTAAGAACTTTGCAGTAGCTGGAAATTAAACTTATCGCATTTATTTAAGTTGTTCGGGCAAAGTTCATGTTATCTGACTAGAAAATATTGTACTATAACAAATAGTTTATTTTATTATTTAAAATATTTACTCAGCATTTGTTAACCTTCAAATTTCAAATGTTCAGCTTTTTAAACCATCTAAAACGGACGCTTAAGGCTTAAACCACTTGCGAACTGCAGTGCAAATATATTTTATTTACATAGAACAAAGTGCAACAAACTCAAAAAGCTAAATGGAAAATGTGAACAAAATGCTTGCAACATTCCAAATATGCCACACAAAGACAAAACGAAAATAACTCCATGCGTCGAAAAACAATAGACAAATCCATCCAAAGCAAAAAACCAAAAAAATATTACGAAAATTGCAATTTTCCGTATAGAAAATGTTGTTTGACATGCAACTCGTTGCATAGTGATGCAAAATTTTCTGCTTTGTTTGCTATCGTTTGATATTGTAATGCCCATTAGTTGACAACTAAATAACAGACAGATAAAATAGAGGAAAAAAAGCAGGACGACAATCTGGCAACGCTGTGGGAAAATCACAGCTTGACAAAGTCATCAAATATGCAACGAATGCTGCTGGCAGCACAATGAAAACTGATAGAGAAAAGCGTTTAGTGGACATGCATGCAGTCCCCTCTCACTCTATCCCTGTATCTATCTCTGTCCCTGCCCCTCCCGCCTCCTCTCTGCCAATAACAATAACTGCATCGACGTTCATATGCGTATTTCCAAGTTGAATTGAAGTTTTCCATTGGCATTTACGACAACAAAAGATGATGATGTGAGCTTTAAAATAGTCTTTATGCATAACAAGCCTTGCATTGTGCCGGACAATAAGCTTTATTAAATTCTATTTAGCCTCATTAAAGTTTCTTTCACATAGAGAAAGAACATAGTCAAATTTCAGATAATTCTCAATATGAGAACATTTTCTTCCTTAATTTTTTTTGTGTTAAAATTTCTATGTGCCAGATGGCAGGATATATTTAATTAAAAATATATTTTACTATAAAAAAAAAATTTATAGCGCTTATTGAAATGAATTGCATTTAAGTAAACAATGAATCTATTAAACTTTTGCGTTAATAATATTTTTGTTGTGTAAAGTATACGGAATTAAAGTGTATTGAAAAACAAAATATTTTTTAAAAAGAAAAAAACTTTTTGAATTTTAAAATATTTCAATTTTCAATTTTTTTGTAAATATAATTAATATATATGTTAACATGTCCTACTGGGCATAACTCCATGTATTTGCTTTAATTAAAAATGTGTGCATTTATTGAACATTGTTATTTACACTTTTATTAAAAACTAGCAATCGAGTGCACTTTACAACACTGCTATGCAGTGTTATAATTTAAAAACGTATATTTTTTCTGTTCTTTTCAAAACTATTGTTCGAACAATGCTTTCAGTGAACGCATTTACATAAAAACAATGAAGCTGACAAATTGTTTGCCAAATTGTTGAATTCAATTGAAATTTATTTTGCTCGTATTTCAATTACATATACATTTATATATATATATAAATATAAACGCGGCGTGCCCAGTCATAAATGGGCATATGAATTGAATATGCTAATGGAAACAATAAAAAAAATACAATAAAAAATATATATATGAAAATATAATAAAAATGCATATAAAAAAGAAAATGCTGTCCAATGGAAAATACTTGGCTAAATAAATTGTTTAGCTACTGCAGCAAAAATTTGCATATTGCTGCACAGAGGACAACTCACATAACTAGATGTGATTTTTTATCCAATATAAATACAAGTAAATATATATTATTTGATAGAATGTCTGAAATGCTTAACACAATGAGAAAGAAGTAGAAAAATCCTGTCATAAAACAGAAATCTAAAGTAATGTAAATGTTAAAGCTAGAAAAATATAAATTATTCAAAGCATAGTTAGGAAAATTAACATAAATACACAAATAAGTACACTTCTAAAAAACATTTTGAAGATCTTTAAGATTTAACTACCGGTAAAAGAACATTTATATTCAACATTAATGTAGAGTACTCATCTATGTTCAATTTACATGCAGTTCAACTGCAATTTGATTCATTTACATTCGAAACAAGTACGAATCACAGATGCCCAAAGTGCCAATCACACACTCGCATACACACACACGCACACACGATAAGCACACACATAAAAATAACGAGAGAGCGAAACCTGAAATTCGGATTTTTGACCCTCAATTTGATATGCAATATGAATGAAGACATCTAGACTATATTTACAGCAATTTGCAGCTATAATAACAATCCGAAATACTTACACACGCACAAACACAAACACACACACACCCAAAATAAGAAACGCACAAGAAAAGTAAAGTAAAAGTAATACCAACGTAAAGAAAATACAAAAACTGAAACGAATACCAAAGAAAAAGGAGTAAAAAAAACACAAGTAAGAACATTGCAGTCGGGTGTAACCGACAGCAAAACACACGTTCAGTGTGTAATTGTGACAAATACAATCGATTACAAACTTTAAACTTAAAATTTAACATTTGAAATACATATGATTAAAAATACGATTTTGCAAATCTAAATTAAAAAAAAAATGAGTAGAGGGTACATGACATATATGTTCCAAGTGGGTATATTCAATAGTGAAAAGATGGCGTTCACGCGGACAGACGGACGGACATTGCAAAAACCCAATATACTCAATATTCACTTGGTGAACGAGTAATAAAAAAAGGAGTAAAAAAAAACAAGCAAAGCACAAAAAAAAGGAGAGGCACAAAAAATATTGGAAAATAAAACACTTTACAGGAAAATACGCAGTGAAGCTAAACCCAAGATGATGTGAATGATGATGAGAATACACCCACCCACCCATCCATGAATTGCACCCCGCCCCTGACACAGAATCGATGATGCGTAAAAGGGCGCAGCAATCACAGCCACAGTGTGGCCAGAGCAGCCATAGCCGCCGCCCATTAAAGAGTCACAGTTCCAGTGTGCGAATGTGTGTTCCAGTTCCAGTTCCAGTTTCAGTTTCAGCTCTGGGTTACATCAAAATGCACAACGTGTCGTTATTTATGGCTTTGGGTCGAAGCTGCGCTGCTGCTTCGGCACCGTTAAAGCAACAATGCGTTAGAGCGAATCAGGGGACACGCCAGCGAGGAACTGAACCCTTTAGTCCACCACACCACACACCACACACCTCACACCTCACTTTAACTCACCAGCGGACTTGACAAAGCGTAAGCCGAAGGACGCGCAGCAGATCAAACGAGCTGACTGAGCTCTGACCCTCGCTCAGTGCGCTCTCTTCCCTTCCTCCCGCTGCCAACAGACACACACATGTAAGTCGTAAACTGCCCATACACACACACACACACAAACAGAGACACACGCACAGGAACCCTTTGCGCGCGGATTGCAGTTTGGCGGCTTTAATCTGCGAGCTCTCGCCAGGGTTTATGCAACTCGGCAAACGGTTGAGCTGATGCCACGTACACAAGCACACAACCAACAAAAGCAGTAACAACAATTACCGTAACACAGCGGCCCCTCTCCCTCGCTCGTAACAGCCTCCTCTGCCTGGCCAGCAATACAAACGTTTCGTGTTTCAACTCAATTTGCTGGCAACTTTTGCTCGATTTGTTTCGATTTACAATTTTATTTTCTTCTCTGCATTTTGCCTTATACGCTTTCCCTTCTTTTTCGCTCTCTCCCTTTTTTTATTATTATTATGCAAGGCACTCTAATTAAATTTTTAATGTGTGTGTGTGTGTTGTTTGTCTGTTTGGGACAGAGTAAAAAGTTTTGCTTTAACTTCAAACAAATTCCAAGTAATTGCACATTGAAATTGGCAGCCGAGATCCTCGATTCCCGTGCGGGGGAGGAGAGGAGTGCATTGTTATGCGCACGTTAACTTTACAAGACTGAGTTTGTGTATGTGTATGTGTGTGTGTGTGCATAACGGACAAAAGCATCTGAAGCCTCGCTGACTTTTGACGCTGCTAAGGCCAGGAGCAGAAAATTTTTTCAACAATTTAATCATTAAAAGCAAAACGGACAACAACAACAAAAATAACAGCGATGAAAGAATGAAGTTTTTGCTTGCATATTTTTCTTATTGCCTTCAAGTTGAGTCAAAACTTTTTTAATAGCAACAGCAACAACAGCTACGCGTACCTTTTGCTCTCACACGTTCGCTCGCTCTCTCACTCTCTTTATAATTGCGACACAATGCAGTTGTGATTATCGACGTTAAGAACGTGAGCGCAAAAAAAAGCAGACCACACTAATAACAACAACAACAACAACATCAACAAGAACAGCAACAGTAGCAAAGAGAAGACCACAAACCACAGCTTTAATTTGTTTTTTGTTTGTGTTATGAGATTAAGTTCCTGTGTGGGCAGTTTTTGCTGTTGCCGTTACTATTTCTTGTGGTGTTTAATTAGAGCAGCAGGCGTGTGAGCGAGGGGCGAGGGGCACTCACTCAATAAGGCAACAAAAGGGAATTAGACAGAGTGCGCGCTGCTCCGTATGTAAGTATGCAAGTGTGGAGTATGTGTGTGTGAGAGTACATGTCATGGTCAACAGGCAGCGAAAGCAAAGACCGAAAACAAAGGCTGCTGATTTAAGGCGAATTTCGTATGCGCTACGCATGCAGACAAATCAAAGAGCAGACCACAAAAATGAGTTGTTAAGCAAAAAAAATAATAAGAAAATAAAAGAATTACAATATGTATGAATTTAAGCTTTTGCTGTGTGTATTAAGTTAGAAAAGAGGAAAACAAAGCGCATATTAAAGTCAATATGACCCAATGGCATAAAAACAAAACGAGGGGTAAATAAGAAGAAGAATTAGAACAACAACAACAACAGCAACTGTTGCCAACCGTAGAACTGCAGCTGCCACAGCCACTTCATTTTGTCAACTGCTGCTGTGTGTGTGTGTGTGTGTGTTGTGTGTGTTGTGTTGTGTGTCCACTGCTGAACTTTGGTGGAAAGTAAACCAACATAAGTGTTGCGACGTACGTCGTTATTGTTGTCAGGGGGCAAAGCGACGCCAAGGCTCAAGCAGTGGCAGAGGCAGCGACTGCGTCCAGTTGCAGCATTTTTTTTTCTGCTGATTTGGACTCGTTGCATTTTAACCTCTTTCGTCAGGCAACTGCGGCAAATGTTTAAAAAAAAAAGAAGAAAAACAACAAACAGAAAGCGGGGCAGACAGCGCTGCAGCGTGGGAAAACGGTAAAGGGCGGTGGTGACGTGGCACCGTCAATTGTTGTTGGCCTTGCCTGCAGCATAAATTTTTAAATGTGCCCCAAATAGCTGAGCACTTGCCACACAGCCAAACACATGCCCCGCACGAGCTGCAAATTGTTTGCTGCGGCTTTGTCAACTGCAGCAACCTTCACCTTGTTGCATGCCACATACGGCCACGCCCACGCCCAGTGCCGCAGCATGACAAAAACAACAAGCGCAAAATAATAATAACAATAACAATTTAAAAAAAAAATGAATAATTTGCAGTTATTTGTGCGGCAACTGCAGATGCATTTTGCATTATGTAATTCACTTTGTGTTGCACTGCATCAGTTTGCGGCAAGTGGCACACAACCGCCGCAAAGAGCGACCGCAACGACCATTGAATATGCTCATTATGCCACGCACTTTGGTGGCACAACCGACTGCTAAACCAAAGCACTTGTCGACCGCCAGACTGCGGTCAGCTCAGCTCGTTTCACGGCCGGAACGAAGAAGATTGGGGGAAATGGGGGTGGGGGGTTGTGGGAGCTGGTTGTTTGATGTGGCTGATTGGGGTTCAAGAGAGCGTGTAATTTTCATGCTCAAGATGTCAATACTTCAACAATAATTGGCCAGCTCTTGCGTCAGCAAATAGCGCTTATGTGATCGATATGTTTATCGAAGAGTAATTGAATCGATTGCAATTCCATTTGCTACTTAACATGTAGCAATACTACTTCTTCACATTATATCGATAGTTGAAACTGATGTTATCGATTGCTGGAAGCTATTAGTTCGATAAATATCGGTTAATGCACGTTAGTTAGGGTACTAAAGTTTCTTCAAAGCCCGCATATTTAAATTAATTCCTTTTTCAATTATATTATCGATTTTTAGTCTATGATCGATAAAAGCTAATATATATATATTAAACCGTGAAAAATAAAAGTTTCAGTATGCACACTTTTAAATCGATAGCTACAATTTCTTATCGATTGTCTCAAAATTGATAAGCAATTAAAATATTCAATTTTATATGCAATTAGCCGAATGTTTCACAAGCTTCAATAACTTCAATCGATAAACACATCTCATTTGAGCTCACACACTCGCCAACCAACTGCGAAACTTGGCTGGCTCATGAACTTGTTCAGTTCATAAATTGTTAATTGAGAATCGAGTGGCCGGACTCTTGGCATCTGCCCAGCTCGACTATTGATGCGCATTATTGAGGGGGCTCGTTAGCCACAGAGTCGTGCAATAAATAAACGCATAACTCGCTCAACTTTCAACCAGAAGCCAAAGACTTTCAACTCTTTGCCACTTGCCACTTGCCACTTGCTACTTGCTACTTGCTACTTGCTACTTGCCACTGGCTACTTCTCTCGTTCGGTTGCTTTGAACTTGTCTAACATGCATTCAAGTGCCTTAAAGTGGCCCATGCAAACTTTGAAATTGTTTTCGTTCAATTTGCAAGCCAAACAAGTTAACGATTAGGGGCATTCCCTCGCATCGAAGACACCCCAGCCCCATGTGTGTGGGCCTAGGGGTGGGTTGTTGGGGCTAGTCGCGCACAAAAATAATTAGCCAGAATTTGTTTTAAGAAAAAACACACAAACTTTGTTTGCTTGACCAGCTGATACCCTGTAACTTGAGCATTTAGCCATGACTCAAATTGATCAACATAAAATTAAACTCATTCATTTTCAACAATTTGTTGTTCAAATGCAAAAATATATCCAAAGTTCTTTAAAGAATTTTTAATCATGTCTAAATTTACTAAAGAGTTTTTAACATATTGTAATTACAACATGTATATTTAAAATACATATTTTAGACATATATTTAAATTTGTATATAAATCATATACAAAAATTAAGAAAAATAAGTAATATTATATAAACATATATATGTACATATCTATATACATGGATATATATAAATATATATATATATATAAAATTTTTTTTTTGTTTTATTTGTATTTAATTTCCTTTTGAGTTCAAAAACTCATCGCTGATTTTATTATTTACTTTTCTCTCTTTTTCCCATGCTGAAGCGAATGTTTGCTTTCAGTTTTTGAAAGGGCCTGAAAAATGCCTTTTGTGTTGTTGCCATTTTAATGTTGTATTGACTCTCTGGCAGTCATTAAATATATGAAATTTCATGCAAGGACACCAAACCACATACACATACTAGTATATACCACTATATACATATGCATATGTATATACATATATATATGTTTATATTATCACATGGTGCTACACTTAAATGAATTACGCTGTTTCACACAGAATTTTTCTTGTATTTTTTATTTTTTATCGATATGTACATATGCGTGGGCGTGGCAATTCTCACATGGTCTGAACAGGCCTCCACCTCCCCTCCCGCCCCACATAATATGTTTGCCCATTTACGTGCATTTAATAATCCTGATGGGGCAGTGGACATACAGCAAACACACACACATACAAACACACACACACAGACAAGAACACATACCGTCGCACTGACAGCCAGCCAAAATGGTGACAAGGGGGGGCTGGAGAAAAATCAGAGCAGAGCAAAATAAAATGTGCAACACGCTCAACCGTGGCAAAGCAAATAATGCGGCACGCCCACTCATCCCTCTGGCCCTCTGGCCCTGCGGCCCTCTGGCAAAATATATAAAATTCTGCTTTTCGGCTCCTGCGTTCTTTCAGTCTTATCTGTCCTGCACCTGCAGCGGACAACGACAACTCAATGTCGATAAATAACTAAACAGACAGAATCCGATTAAACTATCGGGCACAGTTTCCCGGCATGGCGAGAGGTTTAGTCAGTAACTGCAGTGAGTAAAATTTAAAATTGAAAAAAATTATCGATATTCCAAATGCCATAATAAAATTGCAATCACTTGTCGATACATAAACACCGCAGACTTGTAAATCTAATAAATGCTTAGCCAGAGCTTCGTGCCTAACAGTATTATGTATAGCAAATTGATAAATCGAATTGGAACTTGTAAGCAATTCGATAATGTTTTCATAACAACGTGTCTAAATTATCGGTTTTATCATAGTCATCGATTAATCAATTATTCTACTCTGTTTTCCGGAAAACCAGTCGGTCAAAGGCCAGTTTCTTTATATCGCAAAAATAGGCAATATAACATTCGTTAACATTACGATTATATTTAATGATATTATCGATAATATTCGATATCAATGTATGTTATATTCGATGACATTAACGAGTACATCGATAAAACCTATTTATATCAAATAAAATAGCATGCCAGCCATCAGGATTCAATTAACCCGTAATTACAAATTAGAATCTGTGACCGCAGTCCATTTATCGATTGTCAGACAGGCGCTGGCTCTGTGTCAGGTCACCGTATCTGTATCTGTTATCGATAAGACGCCCGACTGCTGACAGCTGAGGAAACTTTCGGGCGCCAGCCTGGCACCTGGCCAGGCACTGGCGCATAAAACTTTCCGACAATGGCCCCAAAGGTGCTGTCAAAATTTGTGCGTTATTACATTTACCGTTAGCCCAGTGATGGGTGGAGTGGTGACCCTTTTGGCAGGGTTGCAAAAATGGTGCGGAGGGTGGGAGCTGAGGGGGGAGCGAGCCAACAATGTGTTAAGCAAAAGTTGCACAAAATTGACAAAATATAAATAAAATATGACACAAAGGCGTAGAGGGGCGAACTGAGGAGGGGCGCGAAAAATGGCAAGAAATAAAAAGCAGACGTCAAGACAGGTAAATAGACAGCAGCCAAAAGGGTAACAAATAGAGCAAGGCAATAGATGCAGACAGAAAAACTGACAGGGAACCGAGGAGAATGGGGGGCCGAGAGATTTGCTGTCAGATTGACGCTAATGTTGTTGAAAAAGTATTGACACAAGTGGAGTGACAGCAGCGGATTCAAAGGGGGGAGGGGGGCCTGCTTTGGGCGCCTCATATTCAATTGGCATTTAACAATGATGACGTAATTGATTTCTAAGCAAATACACTTTGTGACAGCTTGCCATTGCAAGTAGGAGACGGAACACGCTGCAGATAAACAGCGCGAGAGAAAGAGAAAGGGAGAGACAGCGATTGAGCGAGACAGAGCAATGTGCAAACAGCAAAAGGACGCCGAGTGCTTGTTTAAAATCTTAGCTAAAGCCCATGCCAAAAAAATGTAGATAAAAAAATACAGTACAGTTACACACACACACACACACACACGCAGCTGTGACACATTCACAAGTAAATCAAATAGAAGTAAAGAAAGAATATAAAAAATATATATAAAAAAAAAATAGAAAAATGTATGTAAAAAACGTGCGAAGGCAGCTGCAGGTGCGATTGTCTGTGTGTGTGTGTGTCTAGTAAGTGTGCACAACGAGCCAAACGGGAACTGCTTTATTTACACGCGGCCATACAACAATAACAACAACAACACACACACACACACACAGCCAGAGAAAACAAGCACAGACCCAACAAATGTCACCTAAGCCCCATATAAAAATGAACTAAACTCTTTTATTTTCAGCTAAGCAAAGCTTTAAATGCAATTGCTAACAAGTACACTGAGCAAAATAGCATAAGACTTAAACTACCAAAATATAAGCACATTTTGCAATTTGAATCTAATTTACAATTAAAAAATAACACTTTATAAATTAAGTATTATTTAAAAATTTGTAGTATTTAAATTGATCTCTTTTTTTGCAAATTTTGGTTAACAATAAAATAATACTAAAAAATATAATTACTATGTTTGAAAATAATATTTTGCTGTATATCGAATTTTTGATTATTATAAATCGAGTGGTTTCCAACTTTGAACAAGAATTTTTACATTAAAGACACTTTTAGCTAAAAAAATTGGCAAACACAGCAACGAATTTGAAAATACGGAATGCTTTCTTAAAGACCCAGGGTTAACAAAAGGGACTTTAGGTAAATTGCGTTTTAATTCAATCCAGACAAAAGTATTTTTAGATGGAAATTTCAGATTTTTAACGGCACTTAACTTAATTAACTTTTAAGGGCACATATTGAAAGTTGCCAGCGTTGATTTTGTGTACACAACACATGTTTATTAATGGCCAACAAACTGTATTTGTGTAAGCGGGGCAGGCCTTAAGAATGTGATTTGTGGTTTTAAGATATTTGGTATATATACATATATAAAAGCTGTTTTAAGAATTTAAATACATATATATTAAAAAATATATATTTATATATATAAATACATACTTTATTATATAAAATAAAAGTGCACAGCTTAAATCAAACACTAAAAAATTTCAAGCCAGCAAGTAACGAAAATAAAACAAAGAATACTTGAAAAATTTGTTTGTATGTATGTATGTGTGTGTGTGTGTGGCTCGATTTGTGAGCAATCAAATCACAGTTTAAAGACTTAAAGTTCATTCTTGGGGCTGTGATTGGAACAAGTGTTGCAAGTGCAACAGACACATGCACAGCACAAAGGTGTATATATAGAGTATGTGTGTGTGTGTGTGTGTTTGAATTTATTGGGCTTATCTTGAAAATTAAACATTCAGACTCCACTTAACTTATTATTACTTAAGCAGCGGCAGCAGCAGCATTCATAAATAATTGAGGCCATCAACTCAACTAATAATTATTTTAATTCCTCGCCAGAAAATATCAAAATGCATTTTATATTTAATAAAATACTAAATAAAACAGAAATGAACACAGGGCGGCTTATCCGAAAGCCTCTTGAGTAGTAAATCTGCTTAGAAATTGCGAATTTGTTGTTCATGTTGTTTATATATGTCGCAGCAGCTGTTTATCTATTTATGATGGGTCTCAAATAGATCATAAAGATTTCTTAAGAGGTACACTCAGAGAAAAACGCGCCATGTTGTTCAAATATTGCTTTCCCTTGAGTACTTTTTAATTTGACCTGAAATCTGCTTGAGTTTAAAGTCGACTTTTATTGTGACAGACAAAGAAACCAAATTTTAGAATTATAAAGCGTAAAACGCTCTTCAATATTAAATAAAAAAACTTTTATAAAATGGGAATCTCGGTGGTAAAAATTACAATGTTTCTCTGAGTGCATTTAATCTGTATAAATGTAATCATAAAAAGATGGTGGAGGAAGCAAACTGAAAGTGTCTCAAAAGCGGGTTAAGAATTCGAATAAAAAGTGGAATCGTATAACTAAAGTTAATCACAGATATTTCACAGCAGCACACTTAAAAAGGGGACTTTAGCACTAGAAATAAATAAAATAGAATATATGTAAATAAAATAGCTCTTTTTCTTATGCATTTGCAGTTATATTTTTATGTTAGAAAATATGTAACGCATAGCAGTAGATATATTCGGGTCTATGTAAAGTATATATATATTCTTCACAAATATTTCAGCATACTTCTAAATCATATGTGATAAATAAAGGTAATATTTTCTATTGAAAGCAAAATCTTTAGCGACTTAAGAAATTTTCTCACATAATTTCAGTTCGAGATTCGAATAAGTTTTGCCAAAAATAAACATAAAATCAGCTAAAGAAATTTCAGTTACAAAACGTTTAACGCTGCGTATACGTAATCTGAATTTTATGTTGAGCGTTTTAAAGGGGATAAATTGGATAAATTGACACAAGCAGCGACGAACACACACACATACACACGCACACGCAGTGGAATAAGTTTAGAGAAATTCAGAAATTGGCATTGGCTAAGATATATATATATACTTATATGTATATGTATATATGTATATGTAGCTTAAGCTTGGCCAATATTTTGCATATTGTTGTCATTAACAATTTGCATATGAAAATTGAGAAACCTAAAAACGAACAAGAAGCAGAACAACAACAAAATGAATCACAAATAAAATACTAGCAAAAAATTTATGAATTGGAAACTAGAAGAGCATTGGTTGTTGTTGTTGTTGTTGTGTTTGTTGGTATTAAACAAACAACAACAAAAATACTAACAAGAAGGAACAAATTACTATGATATATAGATATATACATAATCATGTGAAAATAGAATAATGGAGCACATAATGAAATACATAAAAGTTTTCTAAAAGAAAACTCCATTTTAGCCCGATTGTTTATATGGGCGATATTTTATATGGTATTCCAAGCTGAATCAGATATTGTTTATGTTTTAGAAGCTAAAAAGTTTGTTTTCAATACAATATATTATTTTGGCTGATTGTTTCTCAAAAAGCTATAAGATATGATGTTGCTGAGTTTGCTAAATCATAATGCGAAAGTAAGAAGTTTTTATCTTCGACTTATACTATAGTAGCCTAAATCCGACGGACTTCAATTTTTGTACCGCCGAAACTGGGAGAATAGTTTCCATTGTAGGAAACTGATAGACAAAGCTATATGAAGTAAACTCTTTATGCTGATCAGAGTTCTATATACTTTATATTTTCGATTGCTTCTTCAATGCGTTACAAATTTTAAATCCTTGTTAAAAAATCCTTTACGCATTAGATTTAACTCTTATTTTTGTTGTTGTTATTTTGTTTATTTTTGATTGCATTTTTCTATTTATTTGGATTTTCTGTTTATTTTTGGAGAAGTTTTTTATTGCTGCTGCCGTTGCTGCTTTTTGATAAGACTGAGATTTAACTTATTCTATGTAAACATTTATAAATACATTTATTTAAACGCCTCATTATAATATATACATACATCTGCTTATATATTCAAAATATTTATATATATTTGCTATTATAATTGTAATAATAATTGAAATATATTTACAAAATTTGTTATGAGCATAGAATACATTTAGAAAAGGACATTTTCAATAAACACACACGCACACACACAAACACACACACGCCTTTTGCATTTACCGCCAAACTTTCAACTTTTGTTTGTATTTTATTTTTAATATTTATTGCAATTTCTTATTTACTTTTATGCTTTTATTATTATTTTCTAAGCTGCACTTTTGACACACACCGAAAAAAAACAATTCTTGTTTATCAAAAAAATAAAAAAAAAAGTAAATATTTTAATTTAATATTTTTGTAGCACAGTTTTAGGCGCGCGTTGTCGTCGGCTTTTCAAAATACATGTTTTTTGGTATATTTTTTATTGACTCATTTTTATTTACTTTTTATTCTAAATTGTTATTTTGTTTGTTTGTTTATTTTTTGTTAATTTTTGTTTTTTTTTTTATTTGGGCGCCGCCTAAGAAATTGCCACACCGCTTGTTGTTGTTATCGTTGTTATCGTTATTGTTGTTATTGTGTTGTTGTTGCTGCTTTAGTTGATTGTGATTGCCATTTGGCGCTGTGTTTTGGCCCGTGCACGACGACCGCTTAACGCCCGTATTGAAAACAGACTGCGGCTCCAGACTGCGAGATTCATCCCATGAAGATAGTAAATGTGCCTGTGCCTGTGCCCGTGCCACACGAACGTGCAACACACGAAGGAGCAGAGCACACGAGTCTGACGGCGGCGACGATGATGCCGACGACGAGGACGAGGACGAGGACGAGAACGCGAAGGACGAGGGTCACTTTTTGTGTTTCGTTCAATGGAGCAAACATTCAGCATCCGCTCTGTGTGTGTGTGTGTGTGTGTGCGTGTGTGTGCCACACTTTGTGTGTGTGTGTGCGCGCGCACGCAGCGGCTGCCGAAGTTTTTGGCAGCCTAAGCCGGGACTAAGAGCAGCAAAACGCCAACGCTCTTTGGACCCACGCAACATTTTGCGTGGTGAGAAAATGAACAACAACTACAACAAACATTGCGGCTATAGGGCTTGTGGCAGGTGTTTTGTTGTTGTAGCAGCAGCAACTGCTTAAACCAAGATCACGTATACGCAACGTGGCGCCGGTTAAGTAAATAAAAGTTGAAAGAAAAAAAAAACAGCAAGAAAAAGTAGACAAACAAAAAAAAAAGGGAAAAATAGGAAAACCGAGACAACAAACAGCTGCAAGCAACTCGTGCAACATCACACGAAATGTTGATAAACTACTTAAGTGTGCTGACAAAGACATCTGCGACTTTATCAAGCGAAGAGGAAGCAGAAACCGCCTGATTGGGCTGCCAATTAGCGCTTTGACAGCAATTATCGTCTACCAAAAAAGCAACTTTAGCTAGTTTGAGTGAGTATTTATGCTACTTTTATTATTAAAATTATTATTTTTAATTTCATATATTATTATGCTCTTATTTGATTTAGGTTTTGATCTTTTCAGATGATTAGACGATAATTTCCTTCTAATTATTTTCGATTTTTTTTTTTGATTTTTTAGCTTTGTTTTTAGGTAATCTTTATTATTTT
The DNA here is from genome assembly GCA_035043915.1 of Drosophila paramelanica. Taxonomy (NCBI): domain Eukaryota; kingdom Metazoa; phylum Arthropoda; class Insecta; order Diptera; family Drosophilidae; genus Drosophila; species Drosophila paramelanica. Next base: position 4,732,381 of record JAWNMO010000559.1, read on the forward strand.
CTTCTTGCTTGTTTTACTTTCGACTCTACTCGAATTTTACTTTAAGTTTTTGGCGTTCTTTTTAATTTATTTAATTTAATTTCATTTGATTTTTTTTAAATCTTCATTTAGTCATCTAAATCTTTCTTGTTTTTATTGGTTTGAACAAGTTTTCCTTTTCCAACTTTGTTTTACTGTAAGTCAATTTTTAAATTTTCAATTAATAAAAATATTTTTAAATTTTATTGTATTTAACTTAAATTAATTTTTTTCTTTTATTTTCAATTTTTTTTTATTATTTTTTTATTATTTTTTTTATTGTTATTTTTATTAATTTATGCTGTGCTAAAAGGTAAGTCTTGCATCAGAAGAATATTACCTTTTTTCAAAGATATTTATCCCAATATTACCCATTGGTTTAAAAGGAAAAGCTTGTAAAAGCTCATTGAATTTGTAAACTTCAAATTCGCATAGATATATATTTATTTTTAATTTTATTAAGAAATAGTTATTTTTATTAAATATTTTTTTTTATTGTAATTCCCGCAATTATTTGATTGATTGTTTTCTTAATTACTTATTTGGAAAACATTTTAATTTTAAAATTTAAATTATTTGCATAAAGTAATTTGTTAATTTGAAAAAGTTTTCCATTTTATTTATTTCTTACCAAAGCTTTTTGATGTAAGCATTTTTTAGAAATCTTTTAAATCTGTTTACCGTTGACAATGCTGTTTAAAATTCCCCTTTCTCTGCTCATCCATTAATCCACCAGCAATCTTTCCACTCAGCCGCTTCTCTTCTCTCACTCCCCACCAGAATCTTACACGCAGCGTACAAGAAATGACAACAAAACAAAACAATGTGCGAAATGCCGCCCAGCTGCCAAATGTGCTCTTAACTCCTTCGCACACGCTCTCTTAAATACAAGTGCGCTCTTTTGTGGGTAATGATATTCACCACGGCTGAAAACTCAACACACTCTCCATTAGCGCCATCTGTGGCTGAACTTAAACGAAGAAACCATAACAAATAAAAAGCTGCGGCAATGTGAAAGCATTTGGCAACAGTTATAGCGGTTTAAATAACAAAAAAAAAAAGAAAAGAAAAGATAAATAAAGAAATGAGAGGATGTGCGTAAGAAGGGCGCTAAATGTACAATTGACCGCCGCAGCAACTCGCCCCGCTAACACAATTCATTTGTTGACCCACTGCCAACAATTAAACACAGACGCAAAACGCTAATGACTGGCGTGCGAGCGGGATGGAGAGGGAGAGAGAGAGGGAGTGCGAGAGTTCACATGTTAAGCTCGTAGCGCACCCACCCACTAACCACTATTCCCACCCCGCTCGGCCCTTGGCCTCTGCTCATTGGGCAGTTTGGTTCAAGCTAATTCGAACGAAATTAAGCAAACATTTAATGAAGCAATTAGCAAATGTTGGCAGCTGCCCCATGTGAACCAATCCCCAACCTCCAAACCCCCCTAAAATGCGCCCAACACGCTCAACTTTGCGGTTAATATCCTGTGCGAACCTCTCATACATTAGTAATAAAGTAGTGTCGACGTTCGACCCCAATCTCCAAATCCACACCCCCGTCACCAGCCCCAACTGCAAGCCACACGTAATGAACGCTTCAAGTAATGAACAGTGGCATCATTCAGCTTAAGGATGGGGGTTCGTGCGGATTGCAGCGACAACCCTAAAAACGCATTAATAGATTTTGGCATTTCGTATTTTTTGCTTGAACTCACTTTTTGGGCGTGTAAATCTGAAGTCAAGGAACGCTATTGAGGGACAGGCGAGGAGTGAGGGCGGAGGGGGGGATACTTATCCCGCCCTCCAACACACACACCTGCCAGCCCTCTGCCACCTTAAATCAAAAGGGATTTGAGTTTTACACATCAATTGTCGGGGCTGCAGCGCGGAGAAAAAAACAACAGCATAAAAATTGCGTTTACTCACCTGAAAAGAAAGAAAGAAAGAAAAGGCAAAGGACGTTAGTAATGCGAACAAGCGGGAGGGACAAATGATGCAAAAATAGTCAAGAACATGGCAATCGGGTGTAACCGACAGCGTTATACTCATTTTTGGAAAAATAGGTGCAAAATTTTATTTGAAAATCAGATTAAATCTAGAACACTAACCATGATTAAAATACTATAAAACATGAATTCCAACAAATATTTTTTTTTTTTAGTATTTATTTCACAAAAAGTATTTTAATTGTTTATCTGATTCCAGTTTACAGAGCATATTTGCCATTTTTAAGTTAGCATAGAAGTTTAACAAACCCAATATACTCTTTTACTTTGTGAAAAAGCATAAGAAATGAAAAAAAACAAATTTTAAATACGAAAAAATAGCAAACAAAATATGTATACATAAAAAAAACATGAAAATAATAAGAAATGGCAAAAATATAGACACCAAAAATAAACAGGCAAAGTTTTCGTTTTTGTTTTCGTTGTTTGGAGGACAAGGCAACAATTTTTTTGGCAAAATATTTTCATAGGCTCCCAAATGAGGCTAGGGCAGCCAGCAGCCAGCAACCACACATCAACACATTCTCCAGCACCCCGCCCCGCTCCACCACTTACAACTAGCTAAAGCAGAACAAAAAGTTTGATTAGAGCAAACAATGTGGCAAAGTGCAAAATACTGTTGCATACTTTTTGAACTCAGTGTGTGTGTGTGTGTGCTAGACAAAACTTTTAAATAGTTACAACCACACAAGCGTGGTTTTACAAATTGATAAGTAGCTCACAAATTATAAAGCCGATAATGATTTATTTAAGCAAAAGCCGATAAATATTTTGGAAACCACAATATGCAGATTTCACTTGCAAAGTGCTATTTCAGCTTATCTTTTAACGGAAGAAAAAATTTATGGATGATTTGTCAAATATAATTACATTATTTAAATTTTTCTAGGCAATAGTTTATTCGTAGTTTTTAAGATGCAATTTAAAATATATACATACAGCTATGACATTCTTTCTACCTATTTTAATAAATAGATATTTATTTTTATATTTTGATAAAATATTTATTTTAGTATATCTTAGCTCTAGCCTAGAAAATAATAGATTGTCAGCACATTTGCAAAAAAACGTAGAATATTAATATACATAAGCCAAAACTTCAGAATACATCAATTGGTTTTCTAGACTATAAACCAAATTTAATAATTTTAACACAAAAATTATCGGAGTTATGGCACTGAACCACTCTTGAACCGGTTCATGCGTGTAAGAAATTCCCATGTCCAAAAAAAAAAAATCGATCCATTTAATATATGAATAATATTTTACAAATTATCTACAAATGATTTTCCATTCGAAAATTTAATTATTTCCAATGCTTTGGCATTGAACTATTCTTGAATCGGTTCAGCTTTATAAACAATGGCCAATTAACCGCACATGTTAGCCCTAATCTCGCTCTACCTAATGGAAGGATTATTAACAATCCGTTTCAAAATGAAAATCTACTACAAAAAAAGTGTCTTTAAAAAAATGCCGTCCATTTGTATGAGTGCGAGTGCTGCCAACTCGTTTAACCTTCGCTCCGGCTGCCCTCAATCGCTCTCAGCTAATCTGGCTGCTCGGCGCTGAGGCCTCATATGGCAAACTAAATGCTACACACTACAAATAACCCCAGCTTTGACCCGGAAAACAAAAAAGCAAACAGACAGAAACACTCGCATTTTCAAGGCCTTGGCCAGAATTATGTAAAACAAGAGAGCTGCAAAATAAAATGGTTCAACATTTTTTCCTTTTTTTATGTTAAGGCGATTAAAACAAAGCACAAAATAAAATGGTTTAAGCTGTTGTTGTTTTTATACCCCACACACATTGAAAATGGATAAAAGGGTATAATGGTTTTGTGCAAATCTGTGCAACAGGCAGAAGGACGCATTTCATAAAGTATATAAATTCTGGATTAGAAATAATAACGGAGTCGATTTATGAAAACGGAAACTATAAACCATGTCACGCGCAGATCAAGTTTCTTGCAAATGATCGATAACCTTCACCGTTTTCATACAATCGAAAAAGACACAAAATATAAATCAATATGAATAATGTTTTTTATATTCTAGAGTTTTCAAAATTGGTTATTAGAATAAACGTGTGGTAAAACTCAACAAATTTAATGAATCAAGTAATAGCAGGGTATCTTCGAGTCGGTTGCTGCCGACGTGAGCAACCTTACTTACTCCGGTTGTTTTAGTTTTTTCGGTTGTTAATGGGTTCATCGGGTCCAAACTGAGATCGACAAGTGCAACCGAACAGCTTGTGAGGCGAAAAGCAATCAACATGCGTCCATTTATCCCTTTTTATACACTTAGTTCTACAGATCTCTTCTTGTAGATATATTATGTAAACATCAAAACAAGATTTATCTTTATGTTAAGTTTACATGTTTGCTAAGTTTTTATACCTTATTCGAAATTTGCTTTTAGTTGACATTATTTTATATATTGTAACACAACATATTGTTTTGTAAATATTTTCATTTATAGATTAAGATTTTAATTTATTTATGGTCAATTTGAATTAGTTGTTGAAAACATTTATCTTTCTCTCTCTCTCTCTCTTCTATTTTCAAAAATTATTTTGAATTTTTACCAATTAAATTCTTGCTTGTATAAATATATAAATACAAAATAAATCAAAATTTATTGGAAAAAAAATCCCAAAAATATAGAAAGCTTTTAACTTTCCCTACATGGTCAGAAATAAACAAAGGCATTTGAATTATAAGACGATATTTAATTAATTTTAAAATTTTTATGTTGTTTTGGGGAATATCACTGATATAAATGTGATACGATAGTTAGCTGAAAAGTGTATGTGATTTATGTTTCCATCTGTTTTTTTACTCAAAGTGCTGTTGGCACTATTTGTCTGCCTGTGCTTACACAACAAGCGCAGACACACACTCCCACACAAACAGACACACACTCCCCCACACACACACACACCTGCAACCCACACATAACTAAAAACATTTTTGGTGACGTCTTGATTGCCGTGACAATAACAACAATGCAAAACTACAAAAAGAGCAGCCAAAAAATAGAAGAGCAAAATTTCAAGAAAAATAAAATATAATAAAAAAGGAAAAAAAACAGCCAAACGAGACAGAGAAAGAGAGGGAAAGAGTGGGACAAGAAGAGATTGATGAGGTTCCAATAAAGGCCATTTGGTAGATTGCGGTGCCTGGCAATAATATGGCAAATGAATTGGCTATTTAAGTATTTATGTTTGTCGTGTGTGTGTGTGAGTGTATGTGTGTGACAACCCTGGCAAGCCATGGCCAGCCAGGGTTGCCACTAATTGGTATGAAACTATTGGCCGGAACTTTTGTCAGTTGCCATTTGCCGCTGGCCTTCAAAGTGCCGAGTCTGTAAGCCAGCAAAAATATGAATCATGGCCAACTAACTGTAAAAATTCATTATATAGAAAAGTTCGTTGTCTGGAGTTGTGTGTGTGTTTGTGTGTACGACAGAAAAGTTTCTTTTTTTGTGTGGCAATTGAAATTCCCTGGCACAACATTTCAGGCTAGTAGCCAGCTCAACAGAGCAAGAGCAGGAGCGAGAGGGAAAAAGAGAAAGAGAGAGATATGGAAAGACAGAGATAGAGAAAGAGAGAGCAGTGGCCTGGGCATGACCTGACCCCAAAGCAAAAGGTGGGGCCTACACTTGGAGAAAAAACAAAACATTTTTCCCGGCCAAGATATTTCCTAATTCGAAAACAAATTTCTTATTATAAAAATGTTATTTTTCAAACCGATAATTTTTTTTTTAAATAAAAGCCTAATGCAGAACTGTATTTAAGAAATATTTGTTCATTTATATTTAAGAAACGTTGTACTTATATTAAGAATAATATATTTAAAAAATAGTTTGCATATATTTTTTTAATATTAATAATATATAAGAAATCCATTCTTATTTTTGATTAATATTTTTATTATTAATAACTTATTTTCACTTTTAGAATATTGTCTTAAATAAAACCAAAATTGAATATATGACACGTTTAAGAATATTTCACTTTATTTTTTACTAAATTAAAGAACTCACTTTTTATTATTAAATTATTTTAATTTATTTTTGAAATTATTTGATTTCAATTATGATTATTTAAAAAAAAAAAATTCATAAATTTTAGGCACACCGTGCTTCAATTTCGATACCATGTTTTTCTCTGAGTGTAGCAGAGCGGGGTCAGTGTTAAGCGGTGCAGGGGGGAAGGGGTTGTTCGGCAGGAAGCAGTCGCTTTTAGCTTTTTAGTTGGTCGCACAATTGATTGTCGTGCTCGTCATCCTCAGCAGCATCAGCCACCCACCCAACCATCCCTCAACCCACTGCTGGCCCGGCTCCAAGCCCCAGCCGCAACCACCTTAGTTAGCCTTGTTGGCTATCTGTCTGTCTGTCTGCCCGCCGCTCACCTCTGCTGCTGCTTCTCGTTGTCAGTGAAGTGTTAAAATCGATTAAATAAAAGTTTATTGCTAAATTGCTAACTGGCTAAGCTCGTTTTCAAGCCACCCGTTCCGCACCCCCCAGTTTTCCCGTTAACTGCCCCTCACCATACTTTTACTTTCCGAGTGGCGTTTTGTTTCACATAAAATTCTCGACTTTGAAGTTTGCCGTTCGTCGCAATTTAGCCGCATATTTTGTTGGGCATTTCTTAATTTGTTACACGATTTCGAAACGGATACTTTGCAACACTTTGCAACGGACTGCCCAACACTGCAATTGAGTTTATAGCAAGAAGGATGCCAATGCAAGCAATTTCTTAATATTCAACTTTAAATAGCAATCAGTTAGAAAGTGCCGAATTGGGCAATTTCAATTCAATTTACAATAGATGTCGAAACTAATCAAAAGAAATTTAATGAAAAATGCAATTCTCAAATGCAGGTAAAAGGAATACTGTTAAACTAGTTTTAGTGTTGGTTACGATGGAATGTCAGCCGGTGTGCTTTAAAGAGACCATGGATAAAGTGATAAAATCTTATAGATTGTTAACAAGAAATATCCGAAATTCTAATATATCACGACCTGCGATGCTTTACAAAACTGAAGAAATGCAACTCTAGGCAAAAATTAGTAACAAATATGCTGAGAAAGAAAAATGAAATAGTTGATTTTGATAAGAATTTAAAGAAGGGTAAAACATGTCTTTAAAATATTGTATATTTTGTAAAAGTTAAAAGATTTAGGGAAAACCTTTGCAACACTGAATATTATTTTGTTTTCATTTTATTAGTTTGATTTTATTTTGACATCTTTCCAAAATAAAAACCAAATGTTATCTCATACTTTTTAAAGTATCACATCTAAAAATGGAAAAGTTAAGCATTTCTCATGTAGCACTCGCCGCAAGCACTCTCGACTATTTCGATTGCATTTCTTTTCCCAGCTAATTCCTGGCCTTTCACTTGTTTTGCCTGCTGCAAAACGTCTGATTTACGCTGCAATGCACTAAAAAATTCCCCTTCAACCGTCTGTAAAATATTTCGCTTCCAAAAATAAAACAGAAAATAAAAATGAAAATGAAAATATCTTAAGCTGTTAAACTGTTGGCTAGCTCTTAACCCCATTTTCGGCACCCTTCTCGCTGGCAAGGGGTTAACCAGCCTTACCCTGTGCTTCTCCCTTAGCTTCTCTCTCTCTCTCTCCCTTTAGCTGCTCATCCACTTTACTTTTGCCGCGGCCCTTGCTTCATATTCAAATTAATACTACATAACATTATTTTTGCAATTTATTTTTCGTTTATATATGTTTATATATATATATATATATATAGATTCATTATTTTTTTTTTGTGTATTTTTTGGCTTCCTTAAATTTGACTTGAAGCACACTTGAAATTAATGAAAAGCATTTTCGATTGTAATTATGTATTCGTGCTAACGCGCCCGTCGCCAGCGGCAGCCGAACAGTCATCAGTTGCCAACAGTTGCCTGCTTATCAACCCCCTGACCCACCCTCACCCCCTTTGTTCCAGTGCTCCACCCTCTAGCCACTGGCTCAGCTCATTAGGCATAATTTGGTAAGAGACGCCGCCGTCTCTCATCAACAGCCGAAGCCAGAAGTTCAGTTTGGATTTGGGGGTGTGGGGAGGGCGCTGCGGGGCTCTGCATTTAATTGACTGTAAATTTGCTTCACTCCAAAAAGCTTCAACTACTCATTAAAAAAAGTCAACAAAAAAAAAAAAAGAAAAAAATCAAGCACAGAAGAGAAAAAAACGAGTAAAACGAAATCTACAAAATACTCTATAAAATATAAAAATGTCAAAGTCAGTCGTAAAGATATTGGGATGAGTGAAAAAAAATGTATTATTACTTATTTATTAATTAACATAGGCTGCATAAATTACCTAATAGAAAAGTTAAAATAAATATGTTTAAATTGTACTTTAAAGGCTGAGACTGCTTAAATTTAATTAAAATAAAACTAAAACTTTGAAGTTCTGAACAAAAAACCTATTCTTTTTTTTGTTTAAATTATATTATTTAAGAACTCATAGTCGTATGTACCAACATATTTTGAAAAACATTTGTCATTTCAAGTTTGCGATTTTTTGTGATTGTAACTCAATCTAAATCGGGGTCCTCAAAATTGTGAATCTTAAATTGCACATCAATAAAAGTAACTCCGTAGCTGACTCCCAAAATGAGACATTTATATTTATAAACTAAAACTCATCCAATGATACTCAAACTATAATTTTAAAAAAGTAGTATCGCAAATTCTAATGCTTTAAAGCATTAGCTTAAAAAAGTTAACGGTACAACTTTGAGCTGCCTCCTAATTTGATTTTAAAACTTTGCTTCTCAAACATTCACTTATAAATCTTGTCTGATATTTTTGGACCAGATTTGTACGTTCACAATATATTAGCCGGGGCTCTTAACCTATACGAAAGCCATGCAGGCAATATACCCTTTACGCCTTTGGAAACACAGTATAGACAGCAGCAGGCGGAAGTAAACAGTTGCTTTTTGCGATTACGCATACGCAGCGTGTGGCAGTTAGCTGTTGTGTGTGCCACATACACACACACACACATAAAAACACATACATATGCGACTAGAGATGGGCTTTAGGGATAGAGCTTTACCATTATCCACAATTTTACGGTCTAAATCCATTTCCACACAAACACACACACACACACACACACACATACACTGGGCTAGCAGCTGTAATAACACAATAGCTGTAAAAAGCCTTAAAAGCACAGGTAAGCCACGTGTGTGCGCGTAAAAAGTAGTCAAAAAAGGCAACAGACAAAGCCGAGGCATAGCATAAATAAATAGAGATAATTAGACCATAACGAGGAAAAAAAAAACAACAATGAAGAAAACAAAACAAAAGCAAAATAAAAAAAAACGAAAAATAAAAGAGAGAGAGATACACACACACATACGCACTCTAAGCCACATTTGTAATCCTTTTGTGCAGCTGCAAAAAAAATCCGTTTTGTACCCGCACTTTTATTTAAGCGGCTTTTTTTCTCTCTCTTTTTCTACTCGCTGTCTAAGGCTTTGCTTCTAATTGTAACTAACAAAAAAGAATTTATTTTTGACCACTAAAAACTAGCATGAAGAAGAAGCAGCTGCAGCAGAGCCAGCTGCGACCGCGGAGAGCATTGACCATAATCCAGTTTTCAGGCAGCTCGACGAGCAGCCAAATTAGGTGAAGGATACGAGAATAGGACAAACAAATTCGCAACACGCCAAAGAACAGAAAGTGGAAGTGGGAAAGTGGATGGAAAAGGAACCTTAAAAATATGCAAATAAATAATGCAACGCATAGTTTTTGTTTAATTTTTTTTTTTTAATTTTTTCGCTGCTTTTTTAAGGAGGCAGAAATAGACAAAGAGAAAAAGGGAGAAAAGGAAACGAGATCAAAAACTAAAGTAATAAGTACGATAGACAGAACGCCAAAAAAAAAAATTATACGAAAAACACGAGTTTTACGTTTTTTAAAGCGCAGCAAGGGCTACGTTTTTTTTAGGTATGCCCAGTAGGCAGCAAAACGCCAAAGGGTAGCATGGACTTACGACAAGTGTCTAACAAACATCATTAAGTATATTTCAAAATAACCTAAAAATTGAAGAATTATTATTATTATTTGACGAATTAGTAGCTCAGAGCGCAATATGAAAGACACAGCTGGTCAAACACTTTAAAGTTTGCCTTTAGCACTAGTTCAACGGTAGTATTTTGTGATTTTACTTTTGGAACTAGATCAATGCGAATTATTTTTGAGCGAACTCATAAGCATTAACTTCAGATTTATATAAGACAAATAAAAAAAAAATAAAAATAATAAAGGTAAGCCTTAAAGCGAAACCAAAACGTAAAACATTTGTTCGATGCTGGCCCAACATGTGACCGCTGTTGCATGCCACATGCCACTCAATCAAAAAACATGTTTGCAACATGCGGTAATGTGTCGTTTTTTGTTATTGTTGCTAGTTGTTGTTGTTGTTGTCGTTGTTGCTGTTGCCATCAATCAATTGAAGTTTTTGGTTTTCGGTTTTGGTATATCTCCCTTTTAACCTGTGCGCACTTCAATCAATTACCAAATCTCATTACTGCTTAATAGAGCATGCCAAAATCACACACACACACACACACACACACGCGTCACACGTAAGGCAACTGCCGCTGTGTCAAATTGCAACATTCTGTAGTTTGGCAAATTGAATTTGGCTGCAAATAATCAAATGTGCTACAAACGGTAACGCCAGCCCACTGGCCACGCCCATAAGCAAATAAACCGTTTCAAGTGGCTATTATATCGTGTAACCAAAATGGCTAAGCAGGAGTATATTGAACAGACATCTTCATTCCCATGATACTCCCATAAAAGATTGAAAATTTTTTATAACTCGTCTCGTTTATTCAAACATCGATAAATATCGTTTTATTGATTGACAACTTTTTTGGCATCTTATTTGGCATTTGGGTTATCCAACGCCAACGCAGTTCAAGTTTCATTACAAACATAGTATGTTTCCTGCCGAAAATTGAGAAATACCGTTTTTAAGTACTTGTTTTCTTTTCTCGTCGTAAAGTCTGTGTTTATTCCGAATTACGATAACGCGATCTGATTGGCGAAAATCGACTAATTTCCATTTTACGCTGCAGTTGTTTAAGCTTCTCTTAAATATGTTTAAAGCTTGTGACACGAAATTTGGGGCACTTATAGACCTAACGCAATTACAGTTTTTCATATTTTCATATTTTTGATAGCTGCCCCATAGATCGAAAAATCGATAAATGAGAATTTGCCAATCGTGTTCATTGAGTATTTCTACAGAATTCTAAGGGCCAAGGACACTGAATATTGTGTGTACCATATAGTACACACAGATCAGATTAATTTAAGTTTTCAGATACCTCGTTTCATTTAATCTAAAAATAAATGTATAAAAAATCCCATTTTTTTTTAAACATTGCTGATTTTTGATTTGTTTTCGTTCCATATATTTTATGTTTATTTATTTTTTATTTATTTTTTTTTTTTTGTAATTAGTAGATATACAATCGCATTTCCACATTGATTAGAGGGTAACTCAGAGTTTTCATTTATTGAAAATTGTTGTTGATGTTGTTTGCAGTAATTTTTGTGCCCGCAACTTCATTAACAACGCTGACTGCAATTTTGTAGTTAATTAATTGATTACGCAAAACGCTTCAATGCATTCACGAGTCCTGTTACGTCCCTATATATGTGTGTATGTTTGTATTAGAACTCTCTATAATTTGTTACGCTTGCCAATTACAAGAGCAAAAACAAACACAATTTGCAGCACTTGGCCTGTTTTGATTTTGATTTCATATACATTTATTACCAATTTTTATTTCGTCAAATTCTCTTGCATCGACCGAACAAAAGTTGAAGAACTAATTAAAACGGGGTGAGAAAAGGGGCGCACTGGAGCTCTGGGACTTGGCGAAATAAAAGCTGTTGAGAGTCTGGCAATATTATAAACAATTTTCCAATGAAAACTTTGACAAGGCTACCATGAACAGTGGGCTAAATAATTCAATTATATGCAATACTATTAATCGATGTAGAGGTTACTTTTAGTATATAATAAAAATGCCTTTCGACAACAATCTTCCAATATGAAAAATATCACATTGAATATTATATCGAAAATATAAATATCGATTAAAGTTTATATTAATCAATTAAATTCTTCGATAATAAAATTGAGACAAGTAATTTAAAGGATGAAAATATTTTCTGATATATTGCATTAAATATCGATGCATTTCACATGTATCGAGTTTAATATCATATCGATTTGTACTTATCGATATCGATATTATCGTATATATACTTATATACACACGCATTAAATCAAGACAAAAACTTAGTGTCATTAAGATAATGTATAAAAAATTGAAAATAAAATTATGTTATGCACGGACAAATATTAGACAAACCCAATATACTCTTCTCACTTTGTGAACGAAAAGAGAAGAAAAGAAAATTGCCCACGTTGGCAATGCCAGCAGCTATTGAGCCAGACAATTTACAGGCCAGTTAACTTATTTGTGTCCTCCTCCCATTTTAACTATAGCGGACAGCAGTTGATCCAGATCGGGGTGGCAGAGAGGGGGGCAACTGCAGCCACTTGCACCTTCTACAGACGCGGTCATAACTGTTAACTTTTAAGCGGCGGCGTCTGCACAACTTGCAACTTTCTGTTGCACAAATTTAGCAGTTGCTCGAGTTTTGTTTGGCCAAGTTGTGGGTATGTGTGCTTTATTTCTGGCCTGAGGCATTGACTTTAACTGTGCTAACTGCCCCACCAAGTGGTTGAGTGGTTGCCGCTGCTGCTGCAGGCATTGCGACGTCAAGAGTTCGCAGCCGCAGCAAGCACAGTCAATTTTGTTGTTGTTGCAGTGTTCTCAATAAATTTCCAATTCAAACTGCATTTTTGTTTTATGCCCCAACAATTGCCCAACTGCAACGACACGGATAATTTGATACACATATATATACATATATACATATATATATACATTTTTATATATATTTTTTTGGTCCCCACTTAATTGGCATTTAGATCCAATAAAGCTTCTGATAACTCAATTAAGGCAATCACACAACCAATTTCGTGTGTCAAACTGCGATTCGGGGCACAAAATTGTTTGTGTGCAATTAAATCTATGAAAAATAATTGTATTAAGCTTTTCACAAACTTTTGCATGATGAAATAGAGTCATTTTGTTAGCTAACTTGTTGAAATAACTCAATCTGACAGCGCTTAACTAGTACTTTGTCTGAATTAGTTATTAATATGATTAAGGAAAGTAAATTATTTATTTTTAGTAAATTCTGGCATGATTTTTGATCAAAAATTTAACAAAATTACTGCAAATGTTGTTTAAAATATAAATTCGCAATTTTAAATTTTGGGAAAAAAAATGTTTTCCGTCAAACGTAAAAATCGCTTCAGTTTTGATAAAGTTATAGGAGATCGATATATGGGAAGTACAAGTCTTTTGTTGCATAGTTTTTTGCGAAGAATTAAGATTTTAATTGAATTGAATTTCAAAAATTTTGCCGCAACCCTGGACATGCCTGAGCACCAAGAAAATGAAGCTGCCAGCTGCAGAGAAGCGCACACAGAAAATATTTGATATGTGAAGAATTTGTTGGCGAAGGGATATTTGCTTGAGCAGAATCCAAAGGCGTGCGGCTTTAAATGTAATAAATTGAAAAGGCAAACAACATTTAACAGTGCCTAAGAAATCTGTATACCAACAACCACAGCAACGACAACGACAACAAATTGCGTCGCATTCGCCGCTGTTATTTAGATTTTTACATGCATTCAAATAATTTATATGGCAAGCCATAAAAGCGCAACATTCACACAGCAGCACGGGTACGCCCCCTTCCCCGCAGCGCCCCTGGGCCACACCCTTCGTTTGTGTGACAAACAAAACTGGCACAACAACAACAAGAGAATACGGCAAGAACAAAGTCCGCGGACAACGACAAAGGACAAAAGACAGCGAAGGACGACAACAACTTAGAAATTCAAAGTCTTCAGCTTGAAGGCATTTCATGTGGCACGGTTAAGATTTTAGTGCCACGGCAACAACAGCAAACGGAATTTATATAAAATAAGAATAGGGAAAAGCCAGTGAAGAACAAGAAGCAGCAGCAGAACAACAACAAAAACGAGAACAACAATAGCAACAACTAAGCCTTATTCTTGCTGCGGCCGCTGCTGCTGCTGTTGTTGCACAAATTGTCGCGGCAACAATCAGAAAGCAGCAAAAGCAACAACAAAAACAACAACAACAGCAACCGCTGAAGAACATCTAAAACAAAATGGCTGCCTTGAGCTCAAAAAAAGGCACATTTCTTCTCTGTAATGCCAAATTTTCGGATCACAATCAGCATAAAAATCAAGCAAATAAAACTCAGGAAGAAGCGTTGAGAGAAGTTCGTGAGAACAATGTCCACAAAAGCGATAAGCTCCATTTTTTTCATATTTTACTAGAAAAATTAAGAACCTCAAAAAAAAGTTTTTATTTATGTACGTTTAGCATATTATATTATAAAAGCAAGTATATCTTCAAAAAGAAAAGTAAAGCTGACAGAAGCGAGAAGCGGTTTTAAAGAAAGTTTCCTTTAGTGATCTCTCCCACTCTCTCTGAGAAGCATTGAGAAAAGCAAACAGAATTGTCGCAAGCAAGAAGTTAAGATACATCGTTTAAAACTAGCGAGAGTCTTTAATAAGCAATTCACATATTTTGTCCTTCTGTTGGCTTATTGTGTTCGCTTTTCTTATTTAACTTTAACGTGAACTTCAATTAAGATAACTGCCACAACGTTTTGGCTTGAATAATGTTTTCGACACAAAAGTGGTATCCTTCAAAGAACACTCTGACGAGTTTCAGCATTTGCTTATCACTTTGCTTTTGCTGTCGGGCTGATGTGGATTTTATGTTGCGTTAAACCACATTTATTTTTGCTCTCAATCATTTGTTTAATGAAGACAGCAGTGAACAACACAAAAATTTATTTTGGGAAATTTATTGAAATTTTGCTTTTATGCACACATGACGTATACGTAATGAGCAGCCTAACGGCTGTCAGAAGCATTTGAAATGTGAAATATAGAAAACCAAAGACCGCAGCAAAAATTTTAATGGTAATTTCTGATCAAAACATATTGACCAATAATGTGTATAATTATTTTATGCACTTTAAGCGAAATTATTTCAAATATGGTTTATAGTTTGTGGCACTTAATGTTATTCATTTTCCAATTTCAATTTCAATTTTCATATTAAATTACGGACGGAGCGTATTTTAATTTAATACTTAATGACAGTTCTGTTTCGCACTCTTACCCCTTTTAATTTGCTTATTAAAATACCCTACCCGTTGGTTGGAATGGTTAACTATGGCCTGAAGTAGCTCAATATTATATGAAATCAATATTTAAAAAATTCTCTGTCAAATTTTTTTTATTTATCATGATTTATAAATTTATAAAAATATCGTATTAATAGTTCTTTCATTTTTTCAAATATTTGAACAACAACTTTAATGCGAAAAGCCAATAATTTTTATTAATTTACATATATTTTTACTTTACGCCAAAATGTTTAAACACAGATTTTCAGATTTTCTTTATTGTCCAAAAATGCCAAATTAAGGTTTGTTTTAAAAAATCTAAAAAAAAATTGAATTCATACAGCAAGTAGGGTATTTGCGCTTCGTTTCGAACATTTAGTTTTTTCATCTTTGCTGCTAATTTGATTATCAACTTGGTGCCAAAGTTGAATTCAATTTATTGCATACATTCATTTTTATTGTGCATTGTTTTGACTTGTTTCGTTTCGTTGCTGTTTGTTGTTGCTTTTATTGTTGTACATATTTCAAATTTTCATTCCGCTTGACTTCAAATGCAATTAAACGTTGCGAAGGATAACAACAGACCCAACAATAACGAACAGCAAAACGTTGTGCATAAAAATTATTGCAATTAATATTATTATATCGCAATTGCGATTTTATTATTTATAAATTCATTCTCTCTTTTTTCTGTTATTGCATTTTGCGCTTTTTTTGTTGCATTTATTAACTCTTTTTTTATAGTTGAATTAAATTTTAATGTCGGACACAACTGATTTTGTGTGTGTGTGTGTGTGTGTGTGTTTGTGTGTGTAAAAAACAACGCTTAATAGATTTTCAAGCACGTGCTGTTGTCAGACAGACCCACACATACACACACACAACTTTACGTATTTATGTGCACACATGTGCCAATTGACAATGCAGCCATGTGTGTGTGTGTGCGCGTGTGTCTGTGCAATGTTCTGATCCCAAAATGGCCCCAAAGCCAAGTGAACCGTATAAACAATTTATAGCCGCACCCACAACAGCATTTAGCCAGCAACAACGACAACAACAATGCACGACATTGCCCATGCCTGCTCATAAAAATGCAAAATGATTCGGCAACAAGAACAGCAAACACACACAGTTCACTGCAAGCAGCGCCCCTATTTTTTGCATGGGCGTGGCATCATCATAAACCACTTATTTGCGCTCCAAATGCAGCAACAATTTGATAAATGTACAAACACAAGTTTTAACACACAGCAGCAGCTGGATATAGGTGTGTGTGTGTGTGTGTGTGTATGTGTATGCTTGTGTGTCTGTTTTTTATATTGAAACTTTCGCTTGAGCTGTCAGCGCTGCAAAGTAGGCAACATTTTTTTGCGATTACCTTTCTATCAGACAGGGCTTAAATTGCGCCCAATTTAATTTCTATTAGGCATGCTTGCTCTGTCTGTTTCCCTCTTACTTTCTGTCCCTCTCTCTCTCACTCTCTCCTCTTCACTTAGATTTATTTTTGCCTTTATTAAAGAGCTAACGCACATAGTAAGCGATAAAACAATTGAAATTATATTTAGTTTAGGCTGCAGCCAATAACAAGAAATAATTAAACAAAAATTTCAGCCAAACGCTAAATTTTTTGTTTATTTTCAAATTTTTCAAATTTTATAAAAACATTCTAACTCCACCAATAACTTTAGAGTGTGGTTAAGCCGTAGTTGAAGTAAAACTATTTGCGATTTCTAAAACTTTAGGATTTAAAAGTGGTTTTTCCTAAAACTTTATTTTCAAACAAATGCTTTGTTTCTTAGTCGTTTTTAATAATACTATAAAAATACTTGTTTAAACTTGATGGAAAAGTTAAATGCTAATAATGACAAGTTTTCATAAAAATTTCATGGCTTTAACATCACATACGACAATCAAAAATACAAAAATACACCATGATTTTTTTTAGACCTAAAGATTCATGTGTTATTTAAAATGCTAAATTATGTTCTCAAGACCACAGTCAACTGGCTATGTCGCGAGGATAAATTGGCCAATGCCTTTGGCCTGGCCTGGACTAGAAAAGGCGAGAGGAAGTAGAAGGCAGCGACAGACCCCGACTCAGACCCGATTTTGGGCACTGGAAGGTGGTCATTGGGTTTTTGGAGCTGTAAAAACCGCTTAAAACATGAACTAAATAAAGAGTCGAGTTGTTCGAGTTGTTGTTGGTTTGGCTGTTGTTCTACGTTGTTGTTGCTGATGTGGCTATGGCCATTGCATTAGCTGCAACTTTTGTGCGTTAGTCAACAAAAACATTGCCGCAGTGACCCAAATTTGGTATGACCAGAACAACGGCAACAGTGCAACAGCAACAGCAGCAGCAGCAGCAACAACAGTTGCTGCAGCCTAGCATTTTTTATTGCTGCTGTGTAGGCAATGTCACAACGAGGTCTGGGGACTGAGTACTGTTTGGGGGTGTGGAGCCTAAGCTGGTTGCACGCAAAAGTAGCAACATAAAACTGACAGCAACAGAGTCAGCAACAACAACAGCAACAGCCACAACAACTGCAACAGCAACTGCAACAAATTAAAACAAACGAAACAATTTATTTATGTCGTTGTCAGCAGCAGAAGCAGCACCAGCAACAGCAGCAGTAGCAGCAGCAGCGACGCCAACGCTGCCATCTAAAACAAAAGTCAAAACAATAAAAATTCTTGAACAGCAAATAATTCAGAACAATTTCGTAACTACAAATTTATTGGCAAAGTCCTATGGTAAAAAAAAAATAATAAGACTTCAAAAGCATATAAAAACAATATAAATTTAAAAAAATATAAGAAATTGGCAACTCCCTTGTAATACCTTAAAATAATAGTCAAAAGGGTCACTTTTGTTGTATATAATATGCTTATAAAAGAACAAAAAATTGTTGAGCTTGTTCAGTGAAGTAAATAAATTATAAAAATGTTAAACAAAAATATTGGCTCATCTTAGTTTTAAAATTTAAAAATCAAATTATAAACTTAATTTTAATTTTCCGCGCTATCAAAAAACATTTAAAATAAAAAGCTCAACTTCAATTTTTTTATAAATATTTCTTAAGCTTTTACCGCCGCTAGATGGCGCTATAGTGGCTGCCATAAAACACGAAAGCAATAGCAAAACTTACAGACAATGTTTAAAGCATGTTAAAAGCTTTCGTAGCCACTTCGTATCCGTTTTATAGCAAAGTTCTTACTGGTGAAAGCTTTTGCGCAGGCTTTCTCCAAAAAATGTCTACACTCAATTGTAGACAAACCAAACAGACGTTAAGAAATGCAAAAAAAAACTTGCACTATGGTTTCTATTATATTAAGAATTTTATTTTTTTACTGTGTGTTTTTTAACAGCTAGTGCTGGAAAATGATATATATGTGCAATTAACATAGAATAAGGAACAAACATTAAGATACTTGAAATGTTAATAAATCATAAAAAAAGGATTCATTAAAACATATTTTCGCTAACTAAATACACGCATAAATATGTATAAAAATATATATAGGGGTTTTGATGCATATTTATCAATATACAAATTGTGTTTAATAAATTTTAAAATTCAATGTTTGAAAAATGTGTTTTGTTAACGATTTTTTTTTTATGCAAAATTTTTACAACATGGGGTTCGATCCATCGCACTCAAAATTTCAATGACACATTCACCTATGGGAAATTTCCATATGGCAACTATTCAACATTCATGCGGCAAGTGCAGACAGTGGAAACGGTCTAAAATAAACAATTAAAAAAGAAAAAGAAATATGGGCGCGCCGCAAACATAATAATAATAGTAACAATAATAATGTGGAGAGTGCAGGAGCGAGTCCTTTGGCAGGCCATAAATCAAACAGCAACAGCAGCAACAATAAAACGACACAGCCAACGTTGCGTTAATTGTTAATAAAACAAAACAAAAAAAAAAACAACAACAAATAAAAAAAAAATGAAATAAAATTCAAAAATAACGCATTGCGCTGACATTTTGCCCTGTGCCGTCTCCTCTGTCCGTCCGTCTGTGTGGTATGAGTGGAGCATCCTTTTGTTGCATCACAGCGCCGGAAGGACATTGTTTGCTCTACGCCCCAAGCATTGTCAATAAATTGTATGTGAGATTTATTGTCTCTGCCGCTAGAGAAATGGCCCCAAAACCGGACAATGCGCAACACTAGCCGCCAGCCCGTTTCTTTATCAATTGTTATCGTTGTTGCTGTTCTTGTTGATGTTGTTGTTGTTGTTGTTGTGGTTGCACTTTCTTTGAGCAACAATTTCCAATTAGACAAATAGTGCAAGAGAGAGGGAGTTAGACGAAAAGGAAGCAACTCTCCGTAATCTACACACTCTTTATGGCAATAGGCAAAGCCGAAAAAGGGAGAAAAAAATATGGAACTTAATGAAAAGAAACGGAAACGGAAACATAAATTAACGGAAAAACATTATATGATCCCCCGAAACCAAAAGTTATTGATTTCAAATAGAGTGAAATAAAGTTAAATTAAATGCAGTATAAATGTAAAATATAAATGTGAATGCTAAGATATTTATATTTATGGTGAATGAAAAATGAGGCACAAAATAATATGTACAGTTTTAATAACGAATCGCATGCAATTAAATTGCGTAAAACAAAAGCGAATGAATTGAAATAAAATGGAATGAACTAAAAAAATCACACCTAAAGGCATAATATGGAATGAAATTAAAAATGTAATAAACTAGCATAGAATAGCGCCGGAAAAAATAAAAAACATACGAATAAACTCAAATATGTCGGGAAAATATCAGAAATGCAATGAAATGAAATTAAAATTGTGTGCAGAAATGGAATAAAATAAAACGATATAGAACACCATATATTAGTTTCGACCAACTAAAATACAGCAAAACAATATGTTGAGAATAACATGGAATAAAGTGCCACTAAGCACTGAACGTTGAAATAAAATATTATATTACGGCACATCACGAAACTTAAACAACAAATGAAATATTCGATATGCAAATGCACTAAATAAATTGAATAAAATTAAACTCAATAGAATGTAATGAAAAAAAACTAAATTTTCACATGGCCAAATTAGGTAAAACACAAACATTAAGATAATATCATATTTTCACACAAAATGAAATGCTGTGGAGCGTATCGCATAAAACTGGTGTTTAGGCCAATGTGTTGTAATTTTATGGTCTGCTACCTTTAAACTAAAACAGTGTTGGGCAAAGCAGCTGATGCTGCATAAGACACAAAAAAAAAACCTGAAACAAATGCACTACAAATTACCATTTAAATTGATAAAGTAGATAGCAGGAAAATAAATTTCAATGGCATATTCAACTAGAAGCTGTGAAATGGCCACCATCTATTACAGCCAGCCAAGAAACTACGCTCCCATAACTATCTATCAAGTGTCACTAACCAGAATTGAGTGCAGTTTTTACTATCTAAATCTTTATGTTTAAACAAACTTTAAATACAATTGCAAGCGATAAGGAAATTAATACTTTCAAATTTCAAGCACAAAATTCGCTTTAAAAGATTTTTAACACTAACTATTATTTTTGATTTTTCACTCGCATATGTATTATTGCAAGCTACTTTTCGGATTTGTTGTTTTTGAATATAATTATTTTTTTTTGGAAATTTTAATTAAACAGTGTTTGTTAATGTTGTAACAATCATTAGATATGATTTATAATTTGCATTATATAAGTGAAACCAATGAAAATAAATGCCTAATTACAAAATCGAGTCATGTTAAGCAATCAAGTTTAGCTGTATTTTAGAACAGCTGTCACTATCGATAATATATGTAATTTAAATCGATAACATGGCACATAATAAACTCCGCCTATTAGTATAAAATTAGCAGCACAAAGAGTCAACATACACCCACACACACACACACACAGATACATGCAGCAAATTGGCACAACAGGTAAACAATTTACCTTGAAACGGTTGATGTTGTGTTTGTCGCATGTTGGTTTAAGTGACATGTGACTAGGTGCTTTATTAGTCAAAGGCAATCAAATGCAAAAAGTTACAGAAAATAATTTTAAATACCCTAAGAGTGGTTTCTTTGATTTTCAAATATATTTAAACTCACAGGGAAACAATTAATTTACTAATAAGACTAATTAGAACGCTCTAAGAATTGGATCAAAAAACTTTTGACTATATTTTTTATCTTAGATAATTTTGTGTTCAAAAATTATTATTAATATTAGCAATAATTCTTTAAATAATAGTTTAAATATAATTATATTATTAATTATCTGTATCGATCCTTAAAATAATACTAATAGAAACTAAGTTCTTGATTTGGGTAAAATGAATTTTTATGCAAGAATTTTTATGAATAAAATATTCGTTAAACGTTCTTTTATTTTACAAATTAATCAAAGTCCGACATTGATGGAAGTCGATAATATTTGTATTTGATTTAAACATCATCAGCAAATTCTTGCTACCAAATTCTGTTGCAATTTCGAGGGTATTTAATTTTCGGCATTCCCGGAATAACAAATTTTTTGATTTTTTCTGTTGTTTTATTTTTAGCTGAATTTATTTTTGTTTGAGTTTCGAATTGCGAGGATGCAACTGAGGCGGCGGCAGCTCTGCCTCCAGTTGTTGGCTTCGAGTTGTTGCACAAACTTGTACAACATGAAAATGACAAGCCTGGGAAATAGGCTAAAGCCAAAGCACACACATACACAAACAGAAAGCAAATGACGCCAGAAGGCAGGCAAAAACTCTGAGACTGAATTGGCAGCGTGGAGGGGAAGCGAGGGACAAGGCAGGCTCATTAACTTGGCATTGTATACAAAATGTGTCGCCAGGCGTTTCCATTTAGACGCACACACGCAGACACACATACACACACACACACACACACACACACACACACACTTTGACACACGTGTCTGTTTGTGACTTTCAATTGCGTTGCAATTACTTCTAGTTTCTATCTAGATAAGAGTATATATATATAATATATATATATATATATATGTATATACATGTTAAACTTTTCCTTTTTCGTTGTTTGTTGTTTTTTTATTATTTTTTTTTTGATTTGATTTGCCGCCTCTTTGGCAAAAATTGAGAAAACTTTTTCACCCCATCCTTGAGAAAGAAAGTCGCAAACTTTACTAATTAGAAATAATGCAGTCACATAGAACAGTTCTGCTTAGCAATACGCGCATAAGATTTGACTACTTCAATCCTACCTACATTGGGGTGTGGTTAAGCCTCAACCTAACAACAAAGCAAGTCTGTGAAACACCGCTGACAAAAGCGAAAAGAGCAATTTCATTCTGATATTACACAACAATTGTTTAAGCCGCAAAATGAGATTATCATAAATTAGATTTATATATATAAGTAAGCAAGAAAATGTATATTGTCAATAAATATCTCTTTTTGAGTAAACGTAAAGTCTATTCAATGAAATCTCATAAATTTGACAATATATTAAAAAAATATATTAACATGTTTTTAGAAATGTTTTTAAGCTTTAAGCTTTGTATAAATTATTAAAATGTACTTAAGTTCAGAGCAAAAGATTTTATTTTTATAATTTTAAAAATCCACAGCACGTTCTTGAATATTTTGAAATTAATCATGATTCATTGACATTAATTTTGCAGAAATGAAAATAAAATTATTGTATTTGCATAATTAAGTTTATCTCCATTGAATTTTATTGATCTAACAAATGCGCATTATCGATCTCAATAGCAATGAAAACGCCAACGACAATTTTTGTCGGTTGCCTGTGTGAATCACATTTTGATTTGGCTGCAAATGCAGATGGAAATTCGGTCGATTTTTTCGTGAATAATTTTTGGCCACATGCGACGAAATGCGGCAACTGCGGGCGCCTGCATAGCCAAGTCTATAAGCACAGACGCACACGCACACACACATACAAGCGATGGTCCTGGCTAAGAGCGTGAATATAAATCGCATGCTGTGGCAGTAAATCACGAGGCCCAAAATGCAATTAGACGCATTAGCATTGCGCCCCAAAGGAGATGCCAATGGGAATGGGAAGAGCTACAGCTGCTAAAAGGGAAGTTTCAACAGCAGGAAGCTAGCATTTGCGAGGGCACATTTTTAGGTCACATTGAGAGTCAATTTTATGCATAAATTGGCCGCAAGAAAATATTCAATTTGCGTATTAATTAAATCACATAACATGTCAATCAAAAGCAGGCAGAGCAGCCAAAGAAAACCAGCTACAAATAACAGCGCCTAATTAGTTACCAAAAATACAACAAAAAAAAAGAAGAAGCGAAGAAAATAAAACAAAATTCAAGAAGAAGCAGCAGCAGCAGCAAAAACAACATACAAAGTATGATGGAAAAGGCGACAGCAATCGAGATTTGTTTGTCATTTGCATTTTATTTGGTCGCAAATTGAAAAATGCTATGCCAAAGCCATGAAAAGCAATCAAATTACGTTTGACCATAACCTGAAGGGGGGTGGGGATGGGCATGGGGATGGGGTGGATCAGGGGGCGTGATTGAACCAGTGGCTGCCCCTTCCTATAGGCAGCATCAAATATTTATGCCACTCGCAGCGCACAGCCTAAAAACGAAATCGAAATCCGCAGCAGGCAGTGGCCAGCCATAATGCGGGGGCCGCGAGGGGGCTGATGTAGAGTAGTGCCCACTGGGTGCGTTTAGTCAGCCTGCAAATTAGCTAACCAATTGCCAATGACAATAACAACAACAACACAACAATAACAGCTGCCATATGAAACTTATTGTTTGGGTCCCGTATTTTGGCCTTGTTTGCTGTCCGCCTCCTGTGATTCACTGCATGAACCATAAAAATTGATCAGAAAACCAAAAATTATCAAAATGACAATGCTGCATTTTGCATATTTGCTGAGCAAAAACCACACGAAATTATCAATTAAATTCTTGCAAAAATACTTGCATATTTTTATGTACAATTCAATGATATTCAAACATTTTCATTATGTTCTATAAAAAGCGACAAATTTGAGAGCAGACTGACAGTTAAGGTTGTAAGGGTCTAAATATATACACATATTTATTTATCACTTTTATTTTGCAATAAGAATCCTTTGGGAAAGCGATAAATTCTCACAAATCAAATCAAACAATATATTTCACTAAATTCTTATTAGTTTATAAATTTTAAGTTATTGATCTTAAATTCGTAATACATTTAGAGCGTTTCTCTCTCTCACTTTCTGTCTCTCTCTCTCTCTTTCTCTTTGTCTGTTTCTTTAAATTTATCTTTCTTTAAATTTATCTTTCTTGTATTTATTTCTTCACTTTTTCTTTCTAATTTTTTTCTCATTTGCAAACGTTTAAATTGCTTTTTGTCTGTCTTTCTCCAGCCTACGCTCTCTATGCGCACTCTTTTGTTTCAATTCTTTTCTCTTTTTCACTATTTTGGTTACTTGTCATTTATTTAAATCACATGACAAATTATTTCCATTTGAATTTCATTTCCAATGAGTTTTTTCATATTAATATTCTTCACACATAAAAGAGAAAGAAAAGAGAAACAATGATTTAACAATTGCCATTCACATATTATTAACTTCATTTTTTAGATAACACATTTATTTTTTGTTTCTCCAATTCCCCCCATTCCAAAAATCCACTGCTGTCTTTGAGCAGTTGTCGCTGGAGCTAAATTTAACCAGAAATTTGCGAACGTTTTCAAGCCGACGGAATTCAATTATCGGTTTTGGTGGTTAACCAAGCAACTAACCAAAGCCAAACCGGACAACAGGACATTCAAGGGTATGTGCGAGGGGGGGAAACACTGCCAAATTGGAATTAGAACGAGAACGGGTGCATGCAAATTGAAAGGCAATAAATATTGTGCTCGTGTGTGTGTGTGTGTGTGTGTGTGTGTGTGTGTGTTTGTGTGTTTTGTGTGTGTTTGTGTGTTTTGTGTGTGGCGCAGCATTTATATTAATCATACGCCGTGTGTGACGCTTTAAACGTTTTTAACTTTAAGGTAAAATTGACAGGCGGCAACGCTTTTTATGACAGGGTTGTCACAGGGTTCGTTTTAAATTTTTGTCGGAGTTTACTTTACGCTTTGTTGTGGCTCTTATTGTTGTTGTTGTTGCTGCTGCTGTGGCCAAATGCAAATTCAAGTGTGCACATAAATCCAAAAGGCCACTACACCAAAAAAAAAAATGAAATAAAACTGAAATGAATGAAAAGCACAAAGGGTTCGAGCCCAGATAGGGGCAAGCGGCTGCGGGCTGGCAATGACTGCGCTTTGTGGTTTATTTCCGAATGAAAACGAGCAACAACAACTGCAACAACAACGGCAAAGTAAAAATAAATAAATATTTATTTGATATTCTCGACGCTTTATTGCGGCCGCAGCTGAAGTTGAAAAATTTCAAAAAATAAAAAAACCAAAAAAAAAAGGAGCAAAGGAGTTGCGGGGGCATGTGGCAGACAGCGGTCTGCCGCAATTTGTTGTAATTACATTTTGTACACATATATACGTATATGCATAAATAAATAAATATACAAATATATATATATATATATATGAGCCTTTCATCATCTTTTGCATCATTAGAGAAGCTGCATTGCACGCTTGTGGCAGCTACTTGCATGTGCAACACTGCGGCAACTAATGAGACGGCCAAATGGTGCGAGTGGTCGGTTTGTTGCAATAAAAAACCAAAGGCAAATTAAAAATTGCTCAAACAACAAACAGCCAAAAGCCACAACAGCAACAGCAAAACGGCAATTGCATTTTCAAGTTGCCGTCTCAAGTGGCGCCACAGCCCATCCCCCACTCCACTACACCTACCCCGCCCCCCGCCACACCCCCTCACAGCTCGCATCGAGTCGCACAGTTCTCGGCCTCCAACTCTGCATATTTAGCAATGACTAATGGATTGAAGCCATTCAGCTGCCTTTAAAATGCAGCAGCAAACCCACTTCCCCCGCCACCTCCCCCGCGCCTCTTGCATCCAACAACAACTGTGCAGAGCTTTAAAAACTCGCGTATTTTGCTTAAAACTATTTCAGATTTTATGCAACCAAAAAAGTGCACAATTCACACACTAAACTTTATTTTAGCCACAAAATCCACTTTATGCCAAAAAGTTTATTTAATATTGCCCACTAAAATTCGTAGAGACGCTAATCTCATTAGAAAATTTTAACTTAATTTTGTTTTGGCTGGCTGACAGTGAAATTGCATTATATTTATGCATATTCCTGGTCAACGAAATCTATGAAATTCTATGTTGCGAGTCTGGCAACGACGAGCGTTGCATGAATACCAGTCTGGTTTCGTAATTAGAAGTCTTAAAATTTCATGGGGCAACACTCAACGACACAAATTAACAACTGTAAAATTCGGTGCTTTAATCACTAACATTTTCAGACATTGCTTATTCAGGAACTATTCGAGTTGAATTAGCACACTAAAATATTTATTTTTAAATAGATAAATTTCAGTATATTCATTTCACATAATCAACGAATAATTAAAAACTATTCAGAAAATGTTGTAAAAACATATTTTTCCATTATTAACAGCTTTCAATTTAAGTGAGGGTTTATTTTCTCAAAATACATAATTGTCATGTCAAATGAGCTGAAAATAATATGAGCCAGAAAAAAATGTTATTTTTATAAATCAAATTACGATTGTCAGAAACAGGCCAAACGGGTATACCGGATTTTCAGAGTAGTCATTTTTAGTCTGTTTTCAAATATTATTATTAAGAGGTTTTATTTTTTCAAATCGGAAATACAACTAATTCACAAACTTTTAGAAATTAGAATTAATTTAAATGAAAGTTCAATAAAGAAATTAAATTTATATTAAACTTTTAATAAGTATTTTAACAGGGTATCACGCAGTCAAAAAAGGCCAATTGCAACATTCTTAAAAAAAAAGTATCTCATAGATGCTGCCTGATTGCATATTGTGTTCCATCGTAAATATTTAAATCAAACGCAAAACAGCTGCAATTATAAATGCTGAATAATGACTAAAAAAAAAGGGGTTTTGAAAAAACCCAAAGAAAAAGGAGAGAGAGGTGGAGGAGGAAGAGAAAATCGCTGCAGCTCCCGTGGGGGACATTCAAAAACCGTTGGACGGAGGACGGCGGTTTGCCGCTTGCATGCGCTCATTGGCAGCGATTATGCAAATGCCAAATACAAAGATACACACACACGCACACACACATACACACTGTGTGGGCAACTTAGGGTTAGGTCACGGTAGGAACAGAGGAAGAAGAGTAACTGAGCAGCGGCAAAGTTAACATGCGTTTCTGTGTGCGGCAAAGTTATAAATATAAATTAAGCAAATGTGTTGCATAAATTGTTGTTGCCGAGGTTGCTGAGGCTAGCTTAGGTGTGTGTGTCTGTGTGTGTGCGAACTAACGACAAAGTGGTAGCAAAAATTACGAGCTACAAGTTCAAGACACAGCAGCAGCTGCATTTACACCCAGCTGCAACTAACAGCATGCCAAAAGCACTTAACAACTACTTCGCCTGGCACTTGCTTTCATACATTGTCAGATAAAATAAATCTGATTTGTTAAAAGATAAAAATCTAAATAAATATGAATTAAAATTATTGATAGATTTCATTATTTATTTTCATTTTATTTAATTATTATTAATATATTTTTTTTTAATTTAAAAACTTGCCTTATTATCATAACTACAAACTGCTTTCTGCCCGCCCGACAGGGGTAGCATGCAATTTACAAGTGATATCAAAATCCTTTTCAACTATACAGCTAGCTGAACTAAAAATAAATGTGCTCTGTATTTACATTCAAATCTTTCAAGTAAGCGCAATCACCTTAATAACACTCAAGTTTCCACTTCTGTACGCACATCGAGAAGGTTTTTATACTTCAGCATGCATTTGTCGTCATGCAGATAAACCTGCTTGCGAACTCTTCAGATTCTCATTTCCATTATTTAACCAAGTATGAACTTGTTCAATAATAAAGTAATATTTACTATTGCAATAATATAGAATAAGTGATTTGGAATTTAATAATTTATAAAATAGATTTTTAAAATCATGTTCAAAGAAAACAACTTACATATGTAAAAACAGACAAATTTAAACTTTTTAAAGAAGGTTATTTTAAAAACGTGTAAAAATATAATTAGAGCTATAGCTTTTATTTGTTTCTCGTCACCAGCAAAAAATTTTAATAAAAATCTATATATTATAATATATTTTACTGACATAGGCACTCAGTTTCCCACTGGGCATTACAGCCGAAATGCAGGCAATTTAATTTATAGGCATGTGTGTGCAGCTATATGTGTGTGTGTGTGTGGCTGCCTATACTGATACCACAATATTTGCATATCATATATGCATAAACACACGCGACATTCCGGGCAGACAGTTGCAATTAAGTTAGATGCCGTGAGCACAGCCTGTGCTTATGTGCGTGTATATGTGCGTACGTGTGTGTGTGTAAGTGATGATACTATACAAATGAGACAACTGCAATTGAGCACAACAAACAACAAAGTCGGCAGTTAACGTCTGCCACCTGAACTTAGTCAATCAGTCAACAGAGGCGATGACAACAATAGCAACAACAACAGCAACGGAGCCCCGGACAAACTAACTGGCATATGCACATGTCTTTGTTTTAGTTAAATATGCACATGCATCAACTACACACAACACAACTATCCGACACACACACACACACACACACGTACTAAGCCAGCAGCAGACAATTTGCATTGCCTACTTTTGGGCTGAAAATTCAAGTGCCTGCGACAAAAATTCATGGGAAAAAACCAGAGCGATGTAGTGGGAAATAAAAGGGAATGAAAGTGAGAGAGAGAGAGAGAGAGAGGGCGAAAGAGAAAGAGACAGTAGATCAGTGCAAGCCTAGGCGCTGAACATTTGATTTCAGTTTGGCATTCGAAATCGATTTTGATGAAACGTTTCGCACACATTTACACAAATATCGAGTGAAACAAGTAATTAACGTAATTGTCGGTAATTGAGCTGGTAATTGCTACTAATTAGTTGGACAGTTTAAGTACGTAATCATATGAATGGGATATGCGAAGCAAATACAATGCACAAACTCTGCAAGTTTTTTTTAAGGAGCAGGACATTTTATAATTCAAACGCGAATAAAAAAGTGTTTAAGCCAAACTCGAACAATTTATTTTCTTTTAGTGTGATTTAAGCCAAGCAAATGGTTAAGGGTGGTAAAGGGTTTTTATTTATGTTACGAATATTTTTTTAAAGAACATCACAGAAATAAGTTTTGTATTGTTTGTTTCTTATACAATTCAAATTTTAATCATGGTTTCTTTGAAGGATTTTGTATCCAAAACTAATATTCAAATCATGTAAAGAAACATTTTAATCTTTGTTGGCATACATTTTTCAATAAATCACATTGATAAATAAAGTAAAAGCTAATAAAATCCCAAAGCGAAAATAGAAAATTCACTAAGTTTGCTTTCTCTTCAAGCAGCTTGAATTTTATTGAAAATGTGTACTGATAAAACTCAATACATCTTCAAAAGCACATTAACAACAACTACTCTGAATTTTTTAAAAGGAATTTCCCAATTTACTGTTGAACGCTCCATTAATATATTTAAAGCTTGAACTTTTCCAAACTAACCCACCCGCTCCTCGTCACGCTTATCGTGCACGTTATATATGCATTATCATTGCTGATTACGTGCTGCCCGCGGGTAAGCAACTGCTTATCACAAATTTTCTCTCCCTAACGCAGTTCTCAGGTCCGCATCCCCCGCATTCCCCGCACCCTTAACGCGCAGAACACGTTGCGCAAACACAATTGCATTTTCCGCTACTTCATTGCTGTGTGCACTTTTCACTTAATTGCACACATTCAGGCACACACACACACACACACACACACGCACATTCACTTGTCCAACTATTCAAATCATAAAATTAGCACACTTACACCCTCACACACACACACGCACACATTAACACATACACAACCCAAATCAATTAAAACACAAAGCGCACGCTGCTTCGGCACGCAAAAAAGTCGAATGAAAAAACGTGCAGGAATGCACGTTTCTGCTATGTGTGAACGACTAGCGAATACCCTATAACGGAATTGAATGCTGTTTTAAAAAATTCCTTACAACGTTTTGACTTTATGTTTTTTTTTATAATAAGAAAATATATTGAATGCAATTTTCGGATTATTTTTCAAAAGCTTAGGAGTTGTTGTATAGAAAATTCAACATTTTCTTAGCAGAAATATAAATATAAATAAATATAAATTATGAACATAATTGTTCTGTCGTCATTTTTAAGTTTCAAATTTTTTTATTTATATGAATTTTTTAATTTAGTTGAACAATTTTTTTTTTTTTTTTTGTATATTTAAATTTATGTTTATATATTTGATTATATTTATTTATATATTTGACGAGTTTAAGATCGATAGGGTGTTTCCAAATGTCAGGACAATAGTTAAGTCTGAAGGTGCTCGACCCCAAAGGTAAATTTGTAATTATTTAATTTTGCGTTCATCATTATATACTACTTTTCAATTAACTTACAAAATGTCGCTAATTAATTTTAATACAACCATTCAACATTTACATCTATAACTTGCAATAGTTTGAGCGCTCAATTCTAAACAAGTGAAGATAAACAAGATCAGATACAGAATAAAGAAAATTTACGAAAATTGATGACACGTTTGCGAAACAGGAGCGCTTGTCACGCACAGCTTGTGGACAATTACATATATACCCTGACAATGTTCTTGTCTGATACGCGCTTTTAGCTGGGTATAAACAGGTTGGGGCGGGCGTAGGGCAAACTGGGACTGGGGGGCGGTGGTAGAGTGGAGCGAGTGAAGCGGCAGAAAATCTCTTGGACGCCGCATGGTATGCAGCGACATTGACTGTAAGGCGGGCTGTGTTGAGGGGTTGGCATTTTTGTTGCATAACTTGCGGCGCGCTTTGTGGCCAAAATACCCGCGCAGGTGCCATCCGGCTCTATGTGTTCGCTAGTGTGTGGGTGTGTGTGTGTCTGATATAAAATGCAAATGCTTTAATTAAAAGCTTTGCAGCTTCACTAAAGCATGGCGCCGCACGTGGGCGTGACGAAGCGCCCCAAAGTGCCAAAGAGTACAGTGGTGGCTGGTGTTTGACGGGGGTGGGGACCCTCTCAGTGTTGCATAGTTTTTAAAGTTTTGGCGCGTGTCGCTATTCGCCGTCTTTTGCCGTCTTCGGCATTTTGGGTCACATAATCAGCGTGGCCAAAAGTAAACAGGTGGGCGCAGTCACAAGACTTCTACTTCTACTTCTTCTTCTTCTGCTGCCCTGTGATGCACATCTCAGCCGGCGTGGTGGGTGGGTTGAATGTGGCTTTGCCTACGCACATGTTTGTTGTGATTTTTATTGCATACTTTTATGCGGCCCGCAATTTATGCACGAGATTTCAAGCAATTTCTTTCGTCTCTATTTCTTGCCGCACACAGGAATGCCAAACAACAGCAAGCTGTGGCCACGCCCCTAAATACAACCACCCTAATGCTTTGTCTCTGTATTTTTGCTGTGCTTTGCATAAATTTCGTAGTTACACCCCAAGCAAAAAGTTCCTTATCGGCGGTTTTTTTTTTGTGTGTTGATACTTAGCTACAGAAAACGGAAAAACCATCCCCTGCTCTAGACACGACTACCCCTGCCAGGTGTGTGTGTGTGTGTGTGTGTATTGAAAACATGCCAGCAAATTCGTTAATCATGTAGCTCATCTATAAGTTTCCTTTTAATTTACCCCCATTTTCTCTCTTTCTTTTGTCTGTCTGCAGACATCGAAAATTGTTGCCATTTTCAAGTGAGTTCATTAATGAATAAATACGAAATACGAAACAAAAAAAGCAAATATGGTAACGAAAACTGTGTAGGCAAAAAAGTAGAAAAAAAATAAAAACCTGATAAAAAGTGAGTACTTAAAAAAGGTTTCACAATTCCGACCCGAAACACACACAAAAGCGTCGCAAACTTTGACAACAATCTGAATGGCGAATGGAAATCCATGACAACTGGCATTGAAGTTTGAGCATTGCAGAAAGAAATGCCGAAGCCTTATAAAATGAAAATGAATTCAATTTCAATTTGATTTCAATTTGATTCCCATTTTCATTTCAATTTTCTTATGTTCATGTTACGTTTATTAAATTCATTTGAATACCTAAGTGTTTATTTATTATATTTGATTCTATTTTCGATTATACAAAAATTGATTAAATTTCGAATGCCCACGAACGGAAATGAAATGCAAATCTATTTTAATAAGTAGCGTCATATTATATTTATCACATCTTAATAAAATGCCATGAGACTTAAAAAAATAATTTACAATAGTATGCAAAATATTCAACAGTTAACTCTTAAATTTCACACTAAAACAGCTTTGAAGGCATATATTGGGTACTAAAAATTTACTTCAATATACCAATATCTTACTTAATTAGCTGCTCAACAGCAGCTTCTGAATATCCAGTTGCTTTATGCGAACTTTAATGTTTTCTTAGTAAACGAAAAAACTAAATAACGGGCAAGTTTGTTTTTTGTGTCATATGACAATCAAAAGCTTATTTTACACAAAAAGCTCCACGAAAAATGAAAAGTGTTTACTCAAAATACTCAACTAGTCAAAGTTTACCAGATAAGCTTTATGCATATCTATAATTTAGTGTAATAAAAGGAATATAACAAATTAAAAAACAAAGTTGATTTTTAGCCGAAAGCTCTACAAAAAAGCTTTTGTAAGCGATACAAGCTGTCCCTGTAAATACATTTTTTTTAAATTAAAGAGCTTATTTAAAAGTTTGCAAACTCAACTGTTTTAAAAGCAATTTGAGCTGAAAGCTCGCGAAAGCATCAGACATGCTTAAATTAATTATATATTTGTATTTTGTAAATTTGAATTTATATGTATTATCTTGGTGAAGAACAATTATAAACGACAATAGTTTTGTCACTAAAACTTTTTAAATCAAATCTCAGCTGGCTGACATTGATTAAATGTGAATTCAACTAGGTTTTTATGCAATTTTTATTCAAGATTAAATATTACTGTCATTTTTGAGAGTCGTCGTTAGCACATGACAAACTAAAGTTTTCAGTTTAATTATGCACAATTTGGGATCATCTTTGACTTCGAACCGGAATCAATTGAACAGCACCGAAAATAAGCAACAAGATAAACATTTGTAGGCCTGGCAGGCACAATTGAAAATCAGCCGGATACTTATTGATGCCAGCTTGCGAGACAGCAGCAACAATACAGAACCGGATAACAGAGAAGGGTGCCAAGAAGAACATAAAAGCTGGGAGGGGCCACAATTGGTTAATGTTAGTGCCGCGAGGGAAGGATGGACAACATATCACATAATTAATTAGGTGAAACTTGATACTTTGTTTTTACTATACGCCAATCGAGGGTAGTCTACTTGACGTAGAAATGTGTAACAATATAAAAGGAGGATGACGTTAAAAATATATGTAGAGTAATATTGCATATTTATAATTATAGAGCAATTTTTTGAATATAATAAAATTATTATTTGCTTTCTCATTATCTATTTCAAAAAAATAAACAACAAAAAAATGTTAGCTTCATAATAAATTTGACCAAACGAAATATTTTGTATTTCAATCATTTCAAATATTTTCAACATGAGAACAACATTTTTATTTTAAGTACGTTTTCTGTAGTCAAAAGTTTCTAAGTGAAAAACTGAACACTTATAGACTTATAAGGACATAAAAACAATGTATATTTAGTACAAAAAGTTATTTATTTGCAACTTTTTAAAGTGAGGCTATTTCATCAAGCTTATAATCTATATTTTGATCTTATTTATATTGCTTAATAAAGTATACACCTGAAAATAGAGTATTCGATAGTGCTAAGCTAACGTCTGTCGCTCGTTGTTTTTTGTTGCTTTGCTGGCAACAGGAAAAGAAACTTCAACGCAAGTTGTAAACGATGTTGGCGACTTCATTAGCTGCCCCAGCTGCAAAACACACACATACATAGCTTAAGCTCCAAGTGTGTGTAAACATGTGTGTGTGTGTGTGTAGGTAAATCGCGGCAAATGAGCTGGTAAAATTACAGAGGCAATTCGAGGACAACGGCAAACTGGGCAACATTTATATCATGCTCAACTAATTGCAGAAGAGCGAGAAGCTGTGGCAAAGGGGGCGTAAAGCAGGCAAAATACGGGGCATGTATTCAGGCACTGTGTGTGCGTGTGTGTGTGTGTGTGTGTGTGAACGCGTGTGTGCACATGCATGGCCATAACATAAATTCTCATAAGCATAATGCTTTGAAAATTGAAGCAAAACGGGGGCAAACTACGCGGCAAGGACCTCTCGGCGGGGCTGGTGGTGGAGGTGGATGGATGGCGGAGGGGAGCTCAAGAAAAGCGATAAAGCGACTCGGCTACGTCCTGGGCCACTGGCAAGCTGAGTTATTGAAATTACAAGTTGTACGCGCCCGGACACACTGCCGCTTTAATGAGCTGCTCGTCCTGCCGTATCCTGGGCCAGGCCAGCTTTAACTAAATTAATAGAAATATGTTTTAAAAAAAAAAAAGCTTGTTGGAGAACAGAGCTCAAGAGACAGAGAAAGGAAGGAAGAGAGACTGTAGCAAGGCAAAAGGACATGTGTGTAGGAGTGTGTGTGTGTGTGAGTGTGTGTGTGGCGACTGCAGACACATGGTCGAGACTTGGAAGCCAAGTTCACTTTACAGAGGCCCATTATATTGTCGTTGTTGTTTTTATACCCATTACCAATATTTAAATGGGCTATAATCAAGTTAAGCAAATGTTTGTCACTGGCATCAGTAGCCAACATCTTCAATGCCATTAAGTGCATCCATTCTTCATCAGAGGTCTATTGAGTCAATGTGCCCATAGCAACCCATTTATCGCAGAGAGCCTTTGGCATACATTTTTGGGTATACTTCGATTCTCAAGCTAATGCCTTCTGTATTGTCTTGGCCGATGGCCAATGCTATTTAAAAGTTAAATACTAATAACTTACTACTATAAAGACAACCTTTTAGTAGCTTATGTAAATAAATGACCCTTTTAAATGTGCAAAAGCGTAAACCTAACAACTCTATAATATTTTTTTGGTTTTTGTTTTTCGTTTATCAAACACTTGATAAATATTGATTTGCTACCCTTATTTTCAGCGCATATTTTATATGAGTGAAGACGTCAAATAAAAATAGATACATTTATATTGAAAAATCAGAAATTCCCAAAACATCGATAAATATCGATTTTCAACTACAGCTTATAGCGACATCAAATACACAATTATAATATGTATTAAATATATAACATATATTAAGTTCAGATAGAAACTGTCTTAAGTTTTTTTTAAGCTAAAATTAAATTTCTAGTCTCTAGAATAAAGGCAGCCAAGTACAATAATTCGTAGGGTATCTGCTAGTCGGACACGCTTGACTAAGGCACTCTGATGTGTTCTTCTTGCTCTTCTTGTTGTTGGCTGGCGTTGTTGATTTTATTATAATAATAATGCTCAAGCGCGCGCTGTGGACAACAGCAACAACAACAAGAAGACCAGAAGGAAGAAAAGAGAAGCGAAAAGAGAAGCGAAAAGAGAAGCAATGTAAAAAAGCATGAAAAGCAACAAAAATCAATAACCACCCAAAGGCGCAGAACGCATGCAGCAGGCATACAAAAATTTACATATATAGAACGTGTGTGTGTGTGTGTGTGTGGGTGAGTGTGTGTGTGTGGCAAGTGGGTGTTTTGTGACTCAAGGTTGTGGCACAGCTGAGACAGCAGCCGAAGCCAGCCAGTTAGTCACAGCGCGAACATGTTGTTGTTATTTTTGTTGTTGTTTTTATTGTTGTTGTTTTTATTATTGTTGTTGTTGTTGTTTCTGCTGTAACTGTTTGAGGCATGCCCACACGTTGATGCCCGCCCCCGTGGATGACAAACTCAATTCCGGGGCAAGGTTGAACAAAAATTGCACCATAAGCAAATCGAACGACAACTAAACAAATTGAAGACAACAACTAAAACAACAACACCAACAATAACAGCAACAACAACAACAACAACAACAACAAAGCATACAACATCAAACAACCGGAGAGCAACCTATCGATTGCTCATTTTATATCAATTAATTAGTAAAACATGTGCAATGTGACAATGGAGGACACAACTGTTGACAAATGAGGACATTTTTGATTATTTAAGTAAACTTCCACAGAAATCGGAAATGAACAAGAAAATGTATTATTGTCCGAGCTAATTGAGGGGTATTTACATATTTCATTAAATGAGAGTGCATGTAATTGACTAATTGGCAGGTGTACAATAAGCTCAAACTCAAAATAAAGGATAGCTAAAGCTTAAGATATTTATATAAAAAAAAAGGTTGCAAATAAAGTAAGCCAGAAATACTAAAAGACACTTTAATAAGCAGCAATTTTCAACATTCCTATCTAAATTCAATAGCAGAACGTAAGAAGGAATCAATAATTCTGGTAAAAATATATTTTTGTTACTTATTTACATTTAATTTTGTTACGAAAATGTTGCTGCTTTATTTAAATGCACATTTGATTCAAAGTAAAAAAAAAACAATCCATTTTGCATCAAAAACGATTCAGTTTCAGTAAAGTTATTATTGTGGAGAATTCTGTTTTTGTGAGATTTTTTTTTGGTATTAATATGCGAGTACAATTTTCACATGAATTGCAGTTTTTTGTAAATTTCTGTGAAACGATTATCAACATACAAAACAATTTGGCATTCAATTGAAATGACAAAGCTCACATTGCAGGACACTGTTAAATGCAACGAAATTAATTCCAATTTCCTTGCAAATGGTTTAACTTTGATAACTTTAAGAGTACTAAAACGCTTTTTGCCATTACAATTTTTTATGTGTGCTAATGGCATTTACCAAAAAAAAAAGGGGCCATCAAATGGAAAATGAGATCGAATGGTCGCAAAATCTGAAATGCCGTGCAAACTGTGTTCGGTTATCAATTTTAAAAAGCCGCCCAACAATTGCGCAGTATTGCAAACAATGGAAATTTGTGCACATGTCTGCTAAAAGGCTCTTTATAAAAAATTGATAAGCTAACCGAGAAGTAAACAACAACAACAAAAAGTGTAACTAGACCAAGGAATATTAATATCATGTGCGGGCGTTCCCACTGGTAAATTATCGACAAAATATAGATAATTGGCTTTGCAGCAGATATAAAATGCAAAGGCAAATACAACAATATAAATTCAAAAACTGGTAAATTGGTTACTTTATGGTGTATTATCATAATTATAGTAGTCTTTGCTACTGGTATTGAAATATCAAATAATCATTGCTACTTCTAACTAAATATAAAGTATTTGGTTTAGTTGCAGATTGTATTTAAAAAATACTTTATGATAACCTTACTTATGTTTAGAGTATTTTTAGTGCTAATATATAATGTAAATATTTGTATATATTTTGTGAGTAATCATTAATAATGAAAGCATTCTTTATGATAATTGATCCTTATTTATTTTTTTATTAGGATTCCTTTGTTGTAATCATACTGATATATATTTAGAATAATTTTTAGTACTTATATCGTTTTATATTAAATAGTACTCATGGAATACTCACTAGCTATCAAAGTATTATAAGGATTATTTTGTATACATTGTATAAATAGTATAGTATTCTATAGGGAAAACGCTAACAAACTCATACTAACTAGTCAGAAAGTACTCAATTTTATGCATTGCATACTTTCTATTACTCATATATCTGTTTAGAGAGTACTTTGTCTACGCATTGGCTTTATGTACGCTTCATTTGATTCACTGTAGAGTTCGAGCTTGAAGTTGAAGTACTCAGTATTCAGCATAGAATTGTGCAGTGCAATGCACGTTTATTTATTGTGTATTTGCATTATTAGAGCCACTCGGCTGTGAAAAGCAAGGAAAACGGGAATGGTGGGGGAAATGTCGAGTTGGATAGGTATAGAGTAAG
This sequence comes from Drosophila paramelanica, assembly GCA_035043915.1. Taxonomy (NCBI): domain Eukaryota; kingdom Metazoa; phylum Arthropoda; class Insecta; order Diptera; family Drosophilidae; genus Drosophila; species Drosophila paramelanica. The sequence continues at coordinate 4,770,880 of JAWNMO010000559.1, forward strand.
ATGTGGAAAGGAGGGGCTATGGCACATACAGCAAGTGACCATAGACATCAGTCAAACGGAACCGAAGTGGCTGTCCGACTGACTGACGTGTCTTTTGTCTTGCTCGAAGGACCCACGTGGAGTTTCCGTCTGTCCTGTCCTGACCTGGCCAGGACCAGCCTCCTATGTCAAACTGGTGTACATTATTATGTATTGGCAACTTGTTTAGTTAGGAACTTCGTAATTTCGTTATGGCACAGAGAGCAGGGCAAACGATGCTGAGTAAGAGCTCAAGAGCTACGTGAGTGGATGGATATGTACACAGCTCTACACACATTTATTTATACACTCAAACACACATATATATCAATGTATATATGTCGTAATTGTATCTGTACAGCCGTATATTTTTAGATGCTGCATTTTATACCCAATTACCAGGCACACACTTGTGTGTGTGTGTGTGTGTTGTTTTGTTTTTGTTTGTTTTGCTAATAGAATCATATGAGTTTAATACTATTTTCAGTAAACTAAACTTTGCCACGGGACACGAACACGCACGCACACCTCCCCCCTTTCCCGACCATCTGAATTAACCGAAAGGCAAATTTTTGCCTCAATCTGGCATTCAGGTGAATTTTGTAACACATTTAAAATTACTTCAAGTTTAATTTTAAAAGATAATATAAAGAAAGGATTTTTACTAAACTACATCGTTTTTAAATTGATTTGATTTAAGCCGGTTTCATAGCCTAAACAAAATTATAGAACCTAATTTCATTAATTTTTTAATGAAATTAATTTTTGCCAGCTTTTCCCTTTGAAATAATTTGAAAGATAACGTTGATATTTAAATAAAATTAAGTAACAACAACAGAAATTTTGACTTTTGACACCAATTCAACTATATGGCAGTAATTTGAAGAGTAGGGAGGTGATAAGTACTTCACATAAAAGTTTACTTAGAATTGCCATAAGCCTATCAAACTAAATTGATTTTGATGCAATATCTGCTGTTGTTTACTTGATTTAATTTTCAGTTGAATAAAGTCTTTAAGTTAAAAAATGTTCATGAAAATATTTTCATGCCAAAGAATATCAATCGATAGTCCATTGCTTTCTAACTGATTGTTATTGTTATCAGAAGAGATTCAAGCAGCAGGTGCCATAAAGCAATGCAGTAGTACTTATATGTATATATGATGTGTAGGTGTGTGTGTGTGTGTGTGTGTGTGTGTGTGTGTGTGTGTGCACATATTTACATATGTACACAACATACTTGTATATCAATATACAAGACACGCAACCCCAAAGCCGTCAGCAACAGCAGCAGGAGATTCAACTTGAAGAGGGGAACATCAAACAAAATTCCTTTTCCTTTTCGTTTCTTTTGGGGTATTTTTTCTGGATTACGTATTTTTTTTTATTTTACTTCTTCTACTGATATTTTGGCTACAAACAACATTGGCAAGTTTGACAAGCCAGAAGATTGAGTACGTGCCCCACATTGACAAATGGAACGCGACTGGGAAACGATAATTTGAAAATCTATCGAGTAGTGTTCGAATCCACCTGCAACTTTCGACTTTCGACTACAGTATCGATGTGGATGGTGGATGGTGGATGGACTGCGACTCCCGCCCCATTCACGACTACTTACCAACCAAATACATACATTGGGTCTGATGTGCACATCAGAATGATGTGTGAAAATTGAAAATGGCAGATACGCATACGAAGACGCTGAGTACTCACCTGCAAAGAGAGCAAAAGAAAAGAAAGGAAAATTAATGTTAGCACTTGCATTAATAGCCATGTATTTTATATATATATATATATATTTTTTATATATTAATTTTTTTATGTTTACATTGGTTTTTTTTTTGTGTTTCTTTTCATACGCTTTTGCAACGCAGCCAAGTGCAACTAAGGTCATTGCTATGCTTCTTCAATCGTTGTTGCAGCTCATGACCTGCAACCCAACTACACCCTCCCCCGCCCCTGATTTCCCTACCGCCTTCCGTCAACACACGCACCGCTTATCATCCCAGAGGTATGCTACATAAAGTGCAACAAATAAGCATAGAAAGCAGCCGACATTGTAGCAAGTGCATGTGTAACGGCAGTCTTTTAGTTCGCAAGGGTCGCTCGTAAAATAACAAAGCACTGAAATCATCTTCTAGCCCTGTTTAGCTGGATTGTGTTGATTTTAGCATATAAAAAAGATCGTTTAAAATAAATATAAATATACGAGCGAGATGAAAGTTTATTTGCCTACAAACTATCTGAACTACAATACAATGTATGCTAAATTAAATTGACTAAAAAGAAGAAAGAAAATATGTCAGGTGATCATAGCCAAATAAGTTTACCTAATACTTTCAAAGAGTAACGATAGGATTATATCGATAAACCAAGTTTAGTAACTAATCATAATGGGCAAATAACGATAAGTTAAGTTTAATTACTTTAACTTTGTCTCGCTAGATGTTTTCATTGCGTTATGGATATTAATTGATAAAAAAGTAAATTACAATTTAACAATTAACGATAGGCAATTATCGAAAACCATTTTCAATAAGCACACCTCAACTTCTAGAAATTAAATATTTTCATTTTAAGATCTATTGACAAAAAAACAGTTATCCCTTAAAAACTATCTTAAAGATGAGCACATACTGATAGGCACAGACGCAGTCAGAATAAGATAATTTAAAATAAATATTTTCGTTAATTAAAATGTATCTTTTAATCAATTGAGACCAGTTATGAATTATAGCGAAAACTTGCTATAGATATTTAGTCTCATTCCATATTCTTCGAGCTCTAAGGAAGCCCTCGTTTGAGAGACTCAAGACGCAGTCATCGTTCTAGTCTGGGCACTAACTAAAACATGTATATATATTTTTGTGTATATCTATAAATATATATAGCATCGTCTCGGGCTCACTGGTGGCTCAACTTGGCCGGCTTATGCATTCAAGCGTACGCATTCAATTTGCCTGCCATTCAGCGCAAATTTTGCGTCTGAGCAGAATGGCGAAAGGGGTTTGCTGGCGTTGAGGGGGTCTGTGCGCGGGGGTAACAGGTATATGAGAGACATATGTCATGAATTTTTAATCCCATCAAAAGCCACCCGCTGCGACCCCCACAGACGAGAGCTTCAGCGACAGCGATGGCTGAAGTGGGAAATCAAATGTTTGTAATTAAAATTAAATATTCTATTAAAGGATCAAAACTGCAACGCTAAAAGGATGCAGTCAGGCGGTAAACAGCAATCAAAGCGAAATGTAAGTACACCTACACTATGAACACACACACACAGACGCACACGCACACGCACACAAAGAGACGCACATATGTATTTATATATCATAACACAAATGTTTAATCAAGATTCCTAAAGTCCTCAGCGAAAACCGAAAATAAGTAAATAATGTTGGGAATTTGTGGACTCGATTGCGATGAAGCGTAAAATGTCAAGTGCTTTGAGCTTCAGTTTGGCTTTTACAAACACTTGGCAACCCTGCACGCAATATTGCCAAGCTCCCAATGTCTGTTAGTTTGTCAAACTGTTCAAGCGAAGTCAATTCCCTGCTTAGGCAAATATAATAGCACACACTAAGTGGGTCGATGTGCGTGTCTGTGTGTGTAGGTGTGCATCTGTGTATCTGTGTTTGTGTGTGTTGTAGCTCGGCTTAATTATCAATTGAAATATGACAATTGTAGGGATATCTGCTCGACAAATTGTGCAAACTGAAACACAACTGAAACAAAATAATTAATACAGCCTGTAACTTGAGCAGCTGTCATCAATTGATGCCATTGTATCGATAAACACAATAGAATAATGCGAAACCCATATATACACTAATTGAATTACACACAGATTAATGTGGTTCGGGTGAAATGATCAACTATAACACTTCAATAAATCCCGTTGATAACATTAACTGCTATTTAACCAAAGCTATACACTACAAAAGGTTATTATATGTATATCTGCACCTAACAATAACTAAATAGAAGCGTTTTATATGACAAGAAAGCAATTGGTATTTGAAAATTTACCGACCTTTCTTAAATTCACTTAATAATTATGCAATTCTGTGCTTATAAAATATTTCATTTTTTATTCCTTTCCACGATTATTTATTATTTTCAACCGAATTGATTCACACAAAATTATTATAATTGATTTGATTTTTCAGTTGAACAAAAAATACTATTATTTAAATTTGTTTTTCTTTATTTAGCTTGTGGTTTTTATTTCGTAATTAATAAGATATATTATTATCATTTTGATAACTGTTGATTATTTTTGGCAAAAAGCGAAAAATTATTTTCAACCAGAGTTGGCAAATAAATGATGTAAACATAATATGAATTTTTGCATTTAATTAAAAAAACACGGTGGCTTTTACTGGTTTAATAAACTGCCAGAGCAAACAAATTGAAATTCAACACATTAACAACTATATTTTTTGTAGTTAATTTTAACTTTACATTACACAGTGAGAATGTTATATATAAATTTAAATAAAAAAAATCGCTTGACAGCTGTTCGATTTAATTGCGTCAAATATGTTTGCATTAATAAATTATCTTATATAAATAATATTTCAACAATTTGCCTACTTAAAAAGGGTGAAATGAAAAAATAAAACACATAAAGCGAACATGTCGCAGACAGAAATACCCTTGAATACTATGGAAGTTAAGTTTAGTTTCAAGAAAAAAATAATATAATCAATTAATAAAAAATAAATATAAAAAAAATATATGGCTGCATTTGCCTGAGTATTAAAATACTCACAGTACAGTAAAGTATTATTATTAAAATACAGTAAAAAAATAATTTTTAAAAATGCATTGCTAATGATATCCTTTATAGGTAAACATGAATACCCATTAATTTTATTTTCGTGCGATGTTTTCTATGACTGCTATTTGAGATAGTAATCAAATTCGGCACATTTTGATTAATGCTAATTAAAAATACATGTACGCTGCATTTCTAATTAAATAAAGAGCTTCCTTTATTTTTTTACATAACACTAACAATAATTAATTTAGCACTTCCTTTAGTTGGAGTATTATAATTATTTTACGCAATATGATATAATAAAAAAAAGGCAATAATAAATAATTATCACTTGAAAATTTATTGAAAACATTTACGTGTAATTTGTGCTGATGTGTTAAACGTGATACACATATGCATAACGACCACAAATTTAATGCAATTGCAATTGGATTTCTATAGGTGGGCGTTGTGGGACGGCTGCGTTACGATTACCGCATCAAATCTGATAATTTGAATCGAAATAATTTTGATTTATATATGAATCAAAATAATTTTGATTTGGTTGCGATTTGACGTTTCCAATTATTTTGTTAACCTTTCATTGCAGGCACATGTGGGCGCTTAATTGGCTATGATTTGCATCTAAATGTGATTATCTATATGTATCACATATATATTTATGACTCAATTGCTAAGGCCTTACTTTAGTTTATATTTACTCCACATTTGGCATTTTAATATGTGGAAAATATGAAGTTCCTCAAATGACAGTAACAGCATTTGTAGAAACAAGAAACCTAGCATAACTTTTACAAATGCCTATACAAATTTTCTTTAAGAACTATTTTCATTGCATTTGTAAATAATAAAATTCTTGAAGGTTAAAGGAGCAACCATTGCGTAAATTGATTTATTTTATATATATATTTATTCATTTTTTATTTTTATTCAATAAAGCTGCTTTCAAATCGTAATTAATATATAAAAAGCTTCCACAGAAATATATAATTATATATGTTCAAAGAGTTATATACATTGATAAATATAATTATATAAGAAATGTAACTGATATTCTGATGCTCTCGCTTTCTGCCTCTCACTGTTCCCCCTCTGCCTTTTAGCTTTAAACTAATTGACTTGTGTAAGCTAAAGAATATTTATATTTTCTCCCCAGCGTCAATAGCCCGCTCACCCAGCCCCCTTCCCCGCTTGCTGCGTAATGGCAACAACTCCAGAGCATTGCACTCAGCCAGACAGCAAATTGTGACCTGGCTATGCTCCCGTTCCGCTTTCCGCTGCCCGCTCTTCTCGATATGCTGCGGCGTCCTGCATGCTGTCGCTAACTGTTTGTCTGTCTCTCTGTCTCTGTATGTGTGTGTTTGTGTGTGTTTTTGTTTGTTTTCGCTTATTTTTATTGCCACGCATCCTTTTTATGTCCTGCTGTGATTTCAACCGACCGCTGCCACTGCCCCCCGCGGTCACCGTCGCTGCTGCTCCATTTGGCCAACCCTGCTGTTTGCATTGCCAACCACACTGTGTTGTCCTGCAGGCACACCCACATCACACACACAACACACACACACACACACACACACACACACACACACACACAAATATATATATTTAATATATATAGCCAGCTGCAATTTCACGTTGATTTTCAGCGCTCTTTGGGTTCCGGGTGCCTGCCCGTGTCCGTGTCCGTGTCCGAGTTCGAGTCCTGGTCGAGGTCCTGTTCCCGGGGCCACGTCCTGATCTCGTTCCCGTCGCATTCGCCGTTTGTCGTCCGGCAATGTCCGTACATAAATATGAAATTTATTAGTAAATGTTGTATATCCTTTTGTGCGTGTCAGTTCCGGCTTGGATTGCATTTCAGCTCTGCTCATTTTCAGCACCAACAACAACAACAAACACGCTGCAGGCAACAATAACATCATCATCAGTGAAAATATCCAGACCCCCCGTTCAGACCCGTTGGCATCATCAGCTTTATTATCGCATCCGCGTCGCTTCGTTCTGGTTACTATTTTAATTTGTTAAATGCACTTGTGTCATGTTCATTTGCCAACACTACCACAATCCCCCCCCCACCCCCCTTTGTTGCCACGCCCTGCAACACCTGCCTCTATATTCTTACCAAGCTTCAGCTTAACCCTAGAATGCCAATGCAATTGTGCTAAGAAACAATTTGGCCATATAACTTTTAACTCTACAAAATATTTTGAATTTTGAATAATAGGCAAAAGTATAAATTCGCAATTTTAAAATTAGAAAAAAAATGTTTTCGAAAACAAATAAGGGGGGAGTACATGATTTTTTGACCAAAAAATTCAAAAAAATGTTATTTCCAAAAATGCATAAACTTAAAATGTAGAGTCCATCAAGGTCACAAATAATGTCCAAAATGCCATCAAACATGAAAATCGGTTCACTTTTTACAAAGTTATGGCAGTTTGATATATGGGAGCTATGGGATTCGAGAACTTTACATGTCAAAATTTTAGCCAATTTTGGCATGATTTTTGACCTAAAATTGAACACCCCCAAAATCACTTTTAATGACAAGGACAAATCATGAAAAAATGCCATCAAACGTGAAAATTGGTTCACTTTTGACAAAAGTTTGGGAGTTTTTTTCTGCTTTTAATTCAAGCGAAATATATCATAAGTACACTTTATATAACAAATTTATTTATGTAATATTCCTGTGCTTTTAATAAATGTTGTTTATAGTTTTCAAAACAAAAGTTTACCTGAACAATAAGTTCAACAGATTTATTATCAAGCAAAGAACATATTTATTACTTTTGTTTTATTTATTTTCATCTTTTGTTATTTGTCTTTCTAGGGTTAAGGTGCATACCATGGTCCATTGCCCACACTACGCTGGCCTATTTGTCAGCGTTTGTATGGCACACCTCCCCCCTTTCCCTGCGAGGCGCCCTTTGTGCTTTGTGCTTCGTACTGGGCTGGCCCGTTTGTCGAGCCGTCATAATCCATAATCCCGAATGCCGTGAAATATGGAATCAACTTTAGTGCCGACTCAATGGCGGGACTGCATTTTTGGCAGAATGTTTCATTTTGTTCGCTTCAAAATTTTAATTAATTACGTTTATCAATTTCATTTTTGAGCTTTTCCAGCCGGACAAAGTATCATTTTGCCAAAAACAAAATTGCTTTGTTATATTTGTTTTTAGAATGTCGTCGGTGCTAAAAACTTTTTGTTACCCTGTGTTGAGTCGCAACGGATGTCATAATTTTTGGCAAATTGAATGAGTTTTCCCAATTGAAAATATAATTAGTCATCATATGTATTTCATAGAAATATTAGTTGATTATTTATATTTTAATTAATTGTTCTTGAAAAGATTTTTGAAAAAAAGTGAACAAATAAACAGGGTATCTTTCAGTTGAGCAATTTAGACTTTAGCACTTTGATTTGTTTTATTGTCATTGCATTTTCTCTGTTTCCCTCTCTCTCTCTTTTCCTCCCTGTGTAGACAAATTTTCATGGTGCCTTAAAACGAATGGCAGCTGAAAACTGAAAACTGAAAAATGCGACACAAAAACTAAGCGAAAATTTATTCATTGCGCCAGAAAGCAGCAACTGGGTTAACTTTGCCCTCTTATCTGCAGAGTAGAAATATGAGCAAATGGGGGGAGGGGGGAGGGAGAAGAGCGAAAGAAGCGCGAGCAAGCAAGCATTTTATTATTATACATTTTCGCAAAGCAATTTTTCCTTTTTCTGTTTTTTCTCTTATTTTTTTTTTTTATTTTTTTGGCACTTTTATTTGATTTTTATGCGACTTTGCGACCGGACGCTTGAATTATTGTCCGGCGCAATGCTTAAATGTGAACTAGGCCAGGATACGGATGGCGGATACGTTTCACAGCGGGGAGAGGGGAGGATGTTTGCAACAGGACGCCAGGCAGTCGGTTGGCCTTTTTGGCAAAATGTTTTTGCAATTTGCAATTGCATAGTTTGCGGCGCCTGCACTGACAGATCGGCCTATACACATGTCTGGCATATCTGGTGGAAGTGTTTGCTCAAGTCAGCTGCTTCTCTCTCTCCGTCTCCTTCTTCGTGTGTCTCCCTTTAACAGGACATGCTTGAGGCTTGTGACGTTTCCTTTATGCGACAATGTCAAGTCCAGTGGCTAACAAATCGCTGCCAAGCCTCAAATCATTTTTCGATCGGTGGCTTTAAAGATGGCGCACTTCCGCTTGCCGGATACTACATTTAATATCCGAATATACAAAAATATATATATATATATATATATATAACCGTATATACATATGTATAAATATATATCACTTTATCACCGTGTACAGCTGCGGTCAGATGCCGTCCTTTGGCCCCGCACTAAGCTCCTTGGGTACCCAAAGCGCACTTGACATTGACAATTATGACATGCGCTTAGCTTTGGCGACTGTCACTGGGCCTGTGTGTTTGTGTGTGTGTGTATATGTGTGTGTGCCTGTGTGTGTTTGGGTGTGTAAGCCTGGCACATTTAAAGGTTTCCTCGCCTTAAGCTGTGAAAGGTCTCTTGAGCGTAGCTTAAATACTTTTTAAAGGCCTCTTAACTTTGTAATGAAGGTATTAGCTAGCCTCGTCATGCACTGCCCGTCTCTTACCTCTCCCCTCTCCCCTCGACTTTTGGCCATCTATGGCCAAATACGTGACTTCAGCTTATACGTATTTATATCCATCACCCACCCGCGAGCAATTGATTTTTTAGCTTCGCTTAGTTCTCCGTCCGTAAATGTTTTAAGCCCTGACTGCATAGAGAGTCAGTCGGACATGTGTTTAGGTTCACATAATTCGTGTGCTTATCTCTCTAACTGTACTACAGTTTATCTTTTCTTTTTTTTTGTGTTTCAGTTTCATCGGTCTGCATTCCCTTTCTCTTTTTCTCTGTCTTGTCTCGACAATTTTTTTCACATTTTTCTCATTCAAAGTTTTCTTTGCATTTATCTTTCCACTGCAGCTCGTTTAACCCCTCTTTAGATATTTTTCGCATCTATCAAAATCCTTTGTTTCACCTCTTAAATTTACTGTCATATATTTCGGGTTCCTCTCTTCTAGTTTTATTCTGCCTCATATCTTTTTTATATCTATATCTATAATTATATCTATTTCTATATCTTTATCTGATATATCTATATATATACATATATATCTATACATTTTACTTTTAAAATAATTTTAAAATTTGCTGGTCTTTCCAATTAAGAAACTGATTAGCTTAAAATGTTTCTTATAATATTCCAATATAACTTTCACTCAATTCAATTCGTAATTAGGGGTTTTATTTCGCATTCTTAGTAACAGGTTGTTATGCTGGATTTGATAATTTAAATAACATTTCTTAAAATATTTTTATTTTTATTTTATTCTTTTTTATACATATATTTTACGTTTTACTAAAACTTTTTAGTTAGATTGCAAACTCAAACACTTGGCAATTAACTGAAGGGTTGGGCGTGGGCCTTGGGCCAAAAGTTTTATTTGCATTGCCTGTGTATGAAAATTTCGCTTTGAACTCAAAGTCTGTGCAGCAGCAACATCAAACAACAACTAGCAACATGTGTGTGTTATGTGTGTGTGTTTTGTGTAGTTAAGACACTTCTGCCTCACCTTTGACAGCAAAAAAATTTCAACAATTTGTTGGACTTGTGTTGCTTTTGCTGTTGATAATCAAGCCGAAACAAAGCCAAACTACATTTGTGCCAATTGCAAGTAATGCTTGAAGTGGGCGTACTCAAAATTGAGGAGCGGGAAGCAGGAAGCAGTGAGAACTACAAATGTAATGGCAAATTTTTGAAATTAGTATGCAACACGCATAACAGCAGCAGCAGCAGCACCAACAGCAGCATCAGAAGCAGAAGCAGCATCTGAGGGGGCAAATGCCATGAGGCAGTCATTGCGTGTGTGTGTTCGTGTGTGAGTGTGCGTGTGTGTGTGTGTATGTGTGTTGGTGTGTATAGCGTGCTAAGGATTCGTGTCAACATTGCAATGTATTGCTGCTTTCAAACACACACACACACACACACACACAGACACACACACACACACACACAAACACACGCACATTGCTGCCGTATGTAGCATCAATAAGCGGCATATTTAAGCTGCTTGCCAGCCCCTTTTATTGTTGGCTGGTTTTAAGTAATTTTAATAGCACTTCTTCTGGTAAATTTCTGGTATGCAGCGAGAGTATTAAGCTCAATGTTCACTCGTATTGGTGTTGTTTATGCTGCTGCTGCTGCTGCTGTTATTGCTGTTGTTATTGTTGTTGTTGCTGGCATTTCGTTTTAGCCACATTATATTAGCCTTAGCTTGTTGGTTAATGCTAGCTTAGCAAATTGCTTTTGTTGGGCAACAGCTGAAAATCCCCATTGAATGAAAGATGGTAGAAATATAAGAAAGAAACGAGAAAATGAGCGAGAGAGAGAGAGAGAGAGAGAGCGAGAAAGGGTATGTAGCGAAATGAAACAAGAGGAAGAACTTTAGCAATGCCACTTAAAATGCTAGTGTTGTTGAGCAGCTAATCAAGAAAGTTTGCAAGCTGATTTTAAGCACTTGAGATAAATTATTATAAGGAACTTGTAAAAAAAAACTTAAAAATATTTAAGGGCTGTAATTTTCAAAATTGCAGTTAATGAACCGACCTTAGAACTTAAAAAGAAAATAAGCTTATTTGAAACAGAATAAATTAAAAGAAAGATTCCAAGATACCTTCAACAAGTGTTTTAATATAGTTGTATTTTATATTTAAAAAGATAATTATCAGTAGTACCAAATCCCAAAAAGAAAGAAATAATAATAATAACAATATATATAAATAGAACTAGTTAAACAAACTAATCTACTCTTACAAGGTGTTCATTTATAACACTTTTATTTTATTCTCTTTATTCATAATTCTATCCACTTTTGTGGTCCAAACATGACATCGATTCAAACTTACAATCAACTGGTTTATTTAAATTGCAAAAAAAAACTCATTCGCGAGTTTTAATTAAACCTCAGCAAGCAATTGCCAAAAGTTTTCCACTATTGAAAATGGCGCAACTCATCGGCAGCAGCTGTTGACCGATTGGCTGACGAACCAGCTGGTTGACTGGTTGCATGCCACGCCCAGGCGTGCAACTGTGCTGAAATTGTTCCGCACGGCTTCTGATGTTGGCTTTTGGCCAGCAACGAGCGCTGTTTTGCGGCCAAAAATTGCACGAAATCTCTGCAGATATATATTTTTTTTGTTTCGTTTGTTTGGGCCATACAGTTATTGCCATTTGGCAGCGCCAAACTACCCAAGGCTAAGCCACACACCAAATGCACACACACACACACACACCGCACACACACACCGCACACCCAATCTAGTAAATTACAACTAATAATGCGTTTGAATTTGCCAAAGTTGTAAATGGCATAGGAAACGCCCTAGGGAATGACACACACACACACACACACACACACACAAACACACATGTGTGTGGGTGCTTGCCTACAACAACAACAACAGTAACAGCACAATATGCAGTTCATGCCTTTTCATTATGCAACAATTTCTCTTTTCGTTGTCTTCTTTTTTTGGCATGCAAAAAAATTTTGTTTGTTTTGTGCCGCGCATTTTCGCATTTTCCAGCACTTTGGACAGCATTTATTTTTTAACACAATTTTGCGCCCTCCATCCCCAAATGCTTCCACTCACTTAGTTTCATTTTTGAACAAAACAAAAAAAAAAAAATCAACCAAAAATACTAAATAAACGAAACAAAAACCAATTGAAAGCAAAGCGCAAAAAGCGTGCACAAATGATGCAAGCAACAACAACAAATTTGCTGCTCTTGCAAGCCTAGGCAGTGACACCCTATCCACCTATCCCCCACCAGTTCGTACCCCCGCACCGACGCTTTGAGCTCTAACCCAACCCAGCTTACTTGCACTTTACAACTATTTTTACTATTTCTTTTACGAAATATCTTTTCAGTATATGTGCTTATACCCAGTACTTATGAAATAATTCAAAAAAGGGTATCTTAAAGTATCTAGTATTTTAATAATGTTTTTCTTATTAGTTTTAGGCTATCCTGAAATAAATAAAATGTGTTTGTTTAACGCTCAAAATTTTCTAATGGGCTATTAACTAATAAATTTAAAATTTCTTTTAGAATTAAACAAATGTATATTTAAATGACGTGAATATATAAAAATTTAAGATAACGTCTAATTTAAACATACAAAAATTTAGGTTTTCTGTGTATATTTGCAATGCCATTTTTTAAAAACCCAGCAGATATTGAATGTATTTCAGTGTACAGGGTATAATCTAGCCGGATAATTTTTTGCCCACATTTGATGTCTTTTATATCAATTTTAAGTGTTTTATTTTTTAGTCGGTTGCTTCTTTGAACGTCCTCTGCTCGAGTTGTCGTCTAACTTATGCCATCTCATTTATCTTCGTAACTTCTTTTGCGTTTTGCGGAATCGCGTAGAGAAGGGAAAAGAGTCCTAGGCAGGGCTGGACGAACTATCAAGCAGTTATTGCATTTCATTTTTTTTTTTTTGTCAACCTTACATAGTTTAGAGCGCTGCAGAAAAAATAACGTAATGCATCATTGAACAACAGGAATGGTTTTTTCCAAGATCTGATGGTAAAACTTTAAGAAAATAAAAGTTTGACTGAAATTTTTAAATAATATCAACGATTCTTCAAATCTACTTATTTTAATATAAAAAAAACATCCGTCATAATAAGTTAACGTTCGTTCGGAAATTTCATAAAAATCGATCTAATAAATCCATAGAGGCATCAGAAGGTAATGCTTAAGATTTTAGCTTGATCTAAATTTTTATGAAATTTTGCTTTTTAAATTCATTTGTATTATTTTTAAAATGTTTTGTTTTTTTTTTGTACTGTATAACTAATGAAAAAGAAAATCCATAAAATAACACTGTGTTCGATAGTTTTATATCACGTAATTTAACTGATAAGAATCAAGACTGCTGCTTTTGTTATATATATTTAAATACTTATTGTGGAATATTTTGCAATACACAGCAAAAGCTGTTCGATTAAAAAAATGCGCACTCTTTTTCGTAAGTCACATTTTAAAGCTCAAATTATATTTGCTGCCAACTATTTTATATACTTTATCGTTGGAGCTGGGTGCTCGACATCATTTGCCTTGAGCAGCTCATTAACGCGCACACAGAAGGCTTCGTCGAGTTCGTGTCGCGGATCCTGCATCCAGAAAAACAATCGATTTATCGATCTTCGGAATTTCAGCACATAAATGCGTCCGGTTTTACAAGGCTCGACGCGACGAAATTCAAAATTGCCCGGCTCGACAATAATGTCGACTTCAACCCGATTCAATTGTTGATCCTTCCAACAGAAATGCAATTGATCTTGGTAATCGCGATGCATGTACAGTAGACCACGTCGTTCGTCTGGCAGAACGACTTTATCGCCAATAACCATTCGGCCGGCTTTGAATTCGATCAGATGGGTAATATCGACAGGCATTGGTGGCGAATTTATAATGGGCTCATTTATGTTATCGGAGAACGCTTCGCTGGTGACATCATTATTGGCATTTCGATTGCTATCGATATTGCTATCGAGTTTTATGCTTCTCCTACGTGAAGTTGTCTGTGTGTATTGGTCTTGTTTTCTTGATGGTCGTGCGTGAGCATTGTGCGAATCTTGTCTATCCAGCTTGTCTATATATATATAGCTTATATATATATATATATATATATATATATATATATAAATATATGTGTGTGTCCGTGTATGTGTATGTTGTTTGTGTGTGGCTGCGCGTGTTCACGCAAAATTTTGATTAAAAACTTTGAGCTTTAGTTATACTTATTATCGAAATTTTATGAAAGATTTTATTTAGCTAGGCGCCTGCTGCGAGAGCAAATATCAATTAGAAAGCAGTATGTGTGTGTGTGTGTGTGTGTGTGTGTATGCGGCTGTGGGCGCAAGTTTATAGCATACTTCTGGGCCACCTTCGACTGCAATTGACCTTTAATTGCGCACTTAAAAGCACATAAAAACGTGGCCGAAACATGGCCAGCATATGTACAATACAAAAGCCACTTGCAATGAGTGTGTGTGAGTGAACGTGTGTGTGTGTGTGTCTGTGTGTGGGTGCGTTGCGGGGCGTGTCTCGGCTCGTAAGTGCGGCCAGCTTAGCTGTGCACAATTAAATTAAAGTGATGACTTATATAGCTTAACGTGCAGCACATAGAATGGCACAGGTAAAGCCAGAAGAAGGGGCAGAAACTGGGCGGGTGTAGAGAAAAATGACAGTGTGGGAGAGGCAGAGGGTGGCAGCAAGGTAGCGCAACGAACGCGCCACTGAATAGCACATCAAACAGTTTTAGTGATGTGCGTAATTATCGATAAATTAGTGAGCTTTATCACAGTAATATCAATTATTATAAGATATTAATTAGCTTAAGTTGCCATTAGTAAATTACAGAATTCTTGCTTATTATAAAATTTCTTAAAATAAAATTTTAAAAAAATTTTTAGTTCAATTTCAATTTTGTATCGATTTAGATTAAAAATAACTGATTGTAACAGCTATTGATTTAATTTTATTATTTTAAAATGACAATTGTTTTTAACAGAGTCATTGCAGCAGTCATTGAATGATTGATGTTAACAGCAGATAATTTGCGATATTCCGATATACATCTATCGATTCTTATTAAAAAATTGATATTAGATGCATCTTAAGCTAAAACTGAATACTAAAAAAAAATCACAAATTTAAAAAATAACTGATATTTAAATCATTCGAACATCATTTTTGTTAAAATGTGAGTTCAATTTAATAAATGTTATTGGGTTAGAATAAAAAAGATATATTCGCAGGAAAAAAGAGTTGATTAGGCAACTGAAAAAGAACTTAGCAAAAATGTATTGCAAAGCAGATATATACATTAAGATAGCAATATAAAATCGCTATTTAAAATTAAAAGGTTAGAGTTCCCTATATAGAAGTAACATGTCATATAATTTAAATAGCTGCTCTTACCTTAAGTAAGAAAGACTGCTTTAATACCCTGACATATTAATGTTGTGCCGACACCATAAGGCATATATGTATATATATTTAACATACGGTGATATATATATTTATATAATTATACCACAAGCATATTGGGTAAAATATTTTTAAAATCAAACTATTATACCACATGTCAAATATGGCAACTGTTGGCTAAAAATTGAATCTTTTTGCTTTAATAGAATATTTTTATTAAAATTGAAATGTGCGTAAAATGTTATCGAAATCGAAATTCTATATCATATAGCTTACATAGATACTATTCCTTAAAAATTCGTTTTTATTTGCTTAAAAAAATAGCGAACCTAAACATGTGGGCAAATTGAGGATACAATCAATTATCAGAGATATATATATTTATAGCAAGATATATATATTTAAGCAAGAGTATTTAAAAACCAGCACTTGTAAGTTAACTGTTTTTACACCTTATCTGCTGCAAACTGAAACCATATACCACACACTCCAGCAGTGTGTGTGTGTGATCATTAAGATGTCGCTACGTATATATCTTGTGTATAACAAGCCATATAGCATATGTCTCCCCAGTGCCAGTGTCTCTGCATGTGTGTGTGTGTGTTTGTGTGTGCTACCTGTGCGCGTTTTAATGACGCCCACGCCCAAGTTGCCGGCATCATTGAGCCGCAGCCGAAGCTGGAGCCCAGACCAAACCAGACCAGACCGCGGCCAGGACCAGGACCAGGGCCAGGACAGAGCCAAGGACCGCACAACGGCAGAGACTAAAGGCGGCAACTGGTTTTGGGTCCTTTGGCAGCTACACGGTGTCATGAAATGTTCGAAAGCAATTACAATTTAAGTATTTAATTAGGGAATTACGTGAGCAAATACACACGCCCAGCACAGGGAGAGAGATAGAGAGAGAGAGAGAGAGGTAAACATGCAGAAGCTAAAGAGGGACAGAGAGGGAGAGACAACCGGGGGTTTGAGTATAAGGCCAAATAAAGTTTTTTTTTTTTGTATTATTATTATATCTTTTTTGTTTCTTGTTTCAGGGGGAAGTCTACAAAGAAGCAAATAACAAAATAAAACAGCATAACGAAGTTGTCGCAATCGACAAGTGACTGGCTGAAAGGGAAGAGAAAGAGGGAATGAAAGAAAGAGCAGGAGAATCACCTGCTTGAATGCCAATAAAAGTGAAGCCAATTTCTGTAGCAGCAACAGCAACAGCAACGAGCACACAATTTACAATTTACGCTTTACGCGCTTTCAATTCGGCTACAAAATGTTTACTCCCCAAGCCCTAACCCACCGTACCCTATCGAATCCAACCCCTACATGCTCACACCCTCTAAGCACATAAACAAATAGTAAATAAAATCAAGAACTATAAAAAGTCAACGACGCGCAGCGAGCGAGTTGAGGTTAAGGTGAAATTGTTAAACTGCTACCGTTATGTTGACAAATGCTTTAACGCACACAATTGCAACGACGCCAACACAACACAGGACACGAAGCCCTAAAAAGCATATTTGGCATCCCCAACTTGGACAGTCCCCGGCGCTCTTCGCATGCCTCACACATATTTCTGTTTTCACATTGACGCAGTTTTCGTTAAAAATTGTTCAGCTTGTTTATTTATACAATGTTATGTTTTTTTTACTCGCTTAGGAAGTGAATAGAGTATATAGGGTTTATGCAACAACGCATTTTTTCGCAGCTTATAAAACTAGAGACTTACAACTTGGAATATATACTCGTCTATATCCGCGTTTGATAAACTGTAAAGATTTATTTGGCTACGCTCTCTGGGGGCGTGGCATATCAAGAAAAAACGATTCAAGGCAAGACTCACAAAATTAACAGTTACTATACATAGTCCAATACACCCGATTACAACTTTTTTTAAACTTTTTTTTTGTTCATTTTTTTGTCATTTTCCAGTTGATGCTTTTATTTCGTTGAGTATCAATAAATTTCCGTTGGCTAAAATAAACAGAGTGCAAAACAAACAGGTAAGCATAACACAACACCCACACACACACACCTCACCCACACACACACACACACATACACAGAGAAAAGGATATGAGTTTATATTTATATATATTTGGGGTATGCAAATTTGAGTTATTTTAAAACGATTGGCCAATCAAATTTTTATTATTTCGAAATAGATATTAGTATTGATAAATAAATAGAAACCAGCAAAACTATTGTTTTATATAAATATGACTTTTTTAATACAAATTCATCTATACTTATTACTTGATTAATAATCCTATCTCATTTCACTTTGGCAAGTTAAAATCTATAATTACCATCTTTGGCTTTGTCAAGATCTTAATCATGTATATATCATAATAAACACTAATATATTCACAGCTATTTCAGAAATATAAAAATAGTAATTGTAAGCAATAAATGCAATAAAAATGGAATGCATTTCAACAGCTTTAATGTTAAAAAAAAATGAAGTTATAAATTTTCTTGTTAATTGCAAACAAAATGGATAAAAAAATTCTCAAATGATATCTATTACAGCGACCTGCGTGTGTGTTATGTGTGTGTCCTATATGTGTGCTGTGCAGCGATATTGCCTTTTAAATTGCAAAAGTGCAATTGCCTGGATTTAAAATTTAATTTCGGCTTTTACGTACATTTCTCTTATTTTATTTATGACACACACCTATGTATCTGTATCTGTATCTGTATCTGTATTCGTATGCATGTGTGTGTGTTTCTGTATCTTTTTGACATTAATGAAGTATTCGTAGCGTATTTGTCATGCCATTATGAATGCATTTCAGCATGAATGTAATTTCGTGTATGGAAGAGCTCCACATTTACCGAATTGTGTATTATAAATTCATGAAATGCAGAAGAAAGCAAACAAATATTCAGCTACGAATATTTATAAGGCTTACAAGTAAACGATTTTAAATTAATATCACTAATTGGCATCACATGAACAGCTTGCCAAGAGACGTAATTAAAAAACATGTCTATTAAAGGTCAAATTTAAGCAAATATTTTTGCTCAGTCAATCAATTTAAGAAGAAGAAATTTATTATAGATATTAATTGTTTTTAAAGCTTAAAAATATATATATATATATATATATATATATTGTGTGGGAAAATTGTGGTATTTAATACTTTTTTTAAATTTTAAAATAAAATTTAAGCATTTTTCCGCTTAAATTCGCTTCAAGGTTTTTTAATCTTATAAGATATATAAGACTCAACATTTATATCTGAAACTGCGATTCAACTTTTACTTTTTAATCCAAAATGATTCACATTTTATTAAAGAGAGATTAAGAATCCTATCTCACTCGGAATTAGATATGAAACGGCAATTTTATCCGAGTGTATGGAAATAAGCAACACGCCAACTGACGCAATTGAAATAAAAAAAAGTTAAAAAGTTAAGAAAAAGTTGAAAAGTGAAGCTAAAGCGGAAACTCTGCAATAAATAATCTAATGAGCGCCATAATCTGGGCTTATAATAAAAGTTGGCCATTCTTAAACTTTAATTTATATAATAATATTTTTATTACAATGTACAATTGTTGTTTCGTTGCCCAACTGCAAATGCACATTGAGCAGCTCATCTTTGCATTTCGGCTGAAAATAACCTTGCCTACCATTGGCATTTTCCAGCCCTAATCAACTGATGCACATTTATATTGTGCATGCAGTTTATATAGAGATACACAAAGCATTCTAAGGAACTGATGCGTACTGCCTGCCGGCCATTTCACAAGCAGACTCCACGCTCAAATAGTCACAATATGATTTTCTATCTCTATCTCTCTCTCTCTCACTGGCAAATTTCTGCACATTTCTATTCAATAGCCAAACCAAGAGCTGATTAAATGCCGAATTGTTTACCAATAACCAGGTAATATGATTAAAGTCAATTGATATCTGTTTCATTTAACCCACCGATTGGCTTAAAATGTGGCTTACGTATTTTCCATATTGGCATTTCAGCACATTTTAGGGAAACCTTCGGAAAATTATGGATAGGACAAACACATTGCTCACCAAGCAAGTGAATTTAATTAATGTGGAAATTCGCTTTCAATTGCTATTTGTTCAATTTTATGAATGTGCATTCATTCTGCATTCAACTGCATTTTCCTTATTTTACAAGATATAATTGCATTTGCAAACTAATTGAGAGGCGAAACGAATTCAATCTAATATCATTGAAATCAATAAAGGAGCCTTTTCGATGTGGAGCTGTACGATGCATATCTAATTATCTGATGAATGGATACGACTGCAAATGTGCACGCAAATATTCACAAGCATCAACGGTGAACAACTTTTTGAAAAATTTAATCAAAGTTAAGTAAAATATATGGAGCTGAACTAAAATGGTTTGAAACTGAGATATTTAATTTAGATCATTTAAATCGCATAAATAACATTATATTCTCCACCAGTTCCAATCAATAATATATTACACTTAATTCAATTAATTAAGAGAAATATGTTTGTACACTGTTAAACAAACAATTTTACATATCTGATCTCACTCCTACGTGAGTTAAAACAACGTTTTTCTTAGAGTGTAAGTTACTATGGAAACATTTCGTGCGTGGTTAACTTTAAATATATTTCACACATTGTTTTGGAATTTGATATTTGACACCCTCTTCAACGTGTTCTTTTGGCTTTTATTATTAAAAATAAGTTTTTTTTTTTGTTTATTGTTTTGTTTTTTGATAGGTAAACACATAACTCATACACAGCGTTGTGTGTGCGTAATTAATTCATAGGCATGAAGTTGCTTGCGTTCTGTTTGGTTACATTTTCAGCTTTTGGGCCTGTGTGCACACACACATATCGAGAGAATGAGAGAGACAGATAGAGAATGGGAGAAACTAAGAGTCAAGCCAATTAAATTGGCTCAAGGAGTCAACTACATATTAGCACATACTTAGCGTGCACCAACAGTAACACACACACACAAACACACATAAATATATATATATTTATATATATAAAAACGTACATCTAAACTGTGTAACACGAAGCGAGGTAACCCACGTAACCGGTAAGTTTATGAATTTCAAAAATGCGCCCCATTGCCTGAACTAATTTTCCTGCACACGCAATCGCCCACGCACACCAAGAAAGTATGCTTTTCAATTTCCAGTGCACACACACACAAGGACAGTACCTTTTTTTTGTAGTCTGTCGTTGTGTGTGTGTGAACGGCGGTTGTTTAGAGAGGCGTCCGTCAAAGCAACGCACACAAAAAAAAAAGCAAAAAAAAAGGAAGAAATAAAGCGTACCAGAAAAAAATTCAATATGCTACCGAACGTTGAGAATTTGGAATACCCTTCGTTGATAAATAGAAGCACTTAAATATCAATAAGAAAAATGCAAGAAGAACTCAACTTTTCTTCTTAAAAGCAAAATACTAAAGCTATTTCTAAAATATTTGTGTATAATGAAAATCTATGAATTATGTACAAATATGTAAGAGTTAAAACTTTTGATACAGAAAGAAATATCAAATAAAATCAAGTTCTTTATTTTTCTATAAAGCAAAAGAGTTAAAAAACTTTTATATTAAAAAGTTTATTTCAAAAATAAAATTTATTTTAAAAACTTATCTAATTAAATTCATTCTACTTCAGTTTCAAAAGTTTCATAAACAGAGGTACATTTTTAATTATTTCTAGCTTTATCACAAGCATTTAAAACATACACAGTACAAAAAAAAAAAAAATAGCTCAACTCGAGTTGAATAAAATGTTGGCATTGTTCACAACTTATCTAAAAAGCGAGAAGCTGGAAATTCATGTCATTTAATATGATTTATAAATTTAGCAGAGCGCAAAAAAGGCTTGTGGCACATACAAATGTAGAGCAATTTGCAGTGGCAAGTGCAAAGCGTGACAAAGCGAACGCTTGCACTGTGACAACTCTGCAGGCGAGTG
Organism: Drosophila paramelanica; assembly: GCA_035043915.1. Lineage (NCBI taxonomy): Eukaryota > Metazoa > Arthropoda > Insecta > Diptera > Drosophilidae > Drosophila > Drosophila paramelanica. The sequence continues at coordinate 4,792,686 of JAWNMO010000559.1, forward strand.
GGCAACTCTGCACGCCAGTGTGCAGCCGATCGCCTGCGGCAATTTAGCTTGTTGCGGCACGGTAAACGTATATATTTTTTTTCTTTATTGTCTTTATTTTTTCCCTGCAACAGCTTGTTGCACTTTGTGACACTCGCTGCGGCGCAAAACAGTTTTAGTTAATCGAGTGAAGTTATCGGGTGATTTTTAACGCCACAAAGAAAGCAAAGATTTGTAAGTTGCGGATGGTCTTTTGTTTGGGCTTTGAAAATACGCTGACTTTTATAGAATCTACTGAATTTCTTAGACTTAACAAAGCAGCATTGATATAAGGAGTTAACTTTGCAACTGAAACTTTAGCCTGTGAAGTTCTTACCCTTTTTAGGACATAAGTTGCAAATCTAGCTGCTCTGGAATTTACTGTTACAATTAATTTGTAATAATTTTTTCATTTGCATAATTTTATATAACTCAAAATGAACCGAACAAAATATTCGGACATTAGTGAACACTGAAATGTATTCACAAAAAATCGAATTGAGTTGTACGAATGAAGAATTTGTAAGCGGGAAAGAACTTTAAAGTCTCTTTTAAATATCTAACTAACTAACTTTAAGTCTATTTTTAAGGTCTTATATTTTAAATAAAAACAATTTTCAATTTTTTTGTTTCTAATCCAAGAAATGTGGCTTAGCTTAAACCGGGTATACCCGGTTCTTTAATGTTTTATATAATTTTGTGCTTAAGTTTTGGCATTCAGGATATTCCCGTAAAATTTTAAAGTTCACTTCCTGTACAGTGCTTGAATAAGGTAAGTGTATAGCAACATCAACTGGATATGCTTCGTCATACAAAGACACACACACACACACACACACACACACACACACATGCACAGAGGGGTACACATTCGCAGGCAGCTTCGCAGTCATGATTGGCGGCAGGTTTTGTTAATTTACGTATTTTTCTTTTTTCTTCTTTTTTGGGTAACCTTTTTTGCATCTATCCTCGATCTATTTCCTGAACTCAAAACCCATCCTGCCAACTGCTGATGGGCCTGCCTTTTTCGCATTGTTCCATATTGTTGGTTGTTGTGCATTGTTGTTGTTGTTGTTGTTGGCTGATGATTGTTGTCGTTGTTGCTGTTGTTGATGCCGCGTTGCTCGTTCGCATGCCCCAAACAATGTTGCTCCACATTAGAGACGCAGTTGGAGTGCGTGTTAGATAAACTGACAGGGTGTCTGGGTTTGCGTGTTTTTTTGGTGGCAGGCAGGCGGGGGCTACTGCGGGGAGGTAAGGTGTGTGGGTAGCGGAAGGAAGTGACAGGAAGCGCCGCAAGGGCAAGCGGATGTGTTACCCCAGCCCCTGTGGCAGTTTTCAGACCCAAAACTCTTGCGCGTCGTCGCTCCCACTCACCCCCATCATTCCCCTTGTTCCCATTGCTAACGCTAACCCAAAACCCGTTAGGCGTGTGCACTTGTTGTTGTTGTTGTTGTTATTTTTGGCAAGCCTTTGACGTTGGGAGCGACAACAACAACAGCAAGAGCAACAACAACAACAATGGCAAGCCAAAGCCATTGGCGGCATTTTTGTGGTTTTGTTGTTGCTGTATGTAAGTGGGTGTGTGTGTGTTTTTGTGAGTGTTTTTGGCACTTTGATTTCATTTCTTTCTTTTAGCGGCATTTCCTACACGTTTTCTTTTTTTTCATGCGCCCCTTAACCAACACTGGCAAGAGGTATGCAACAATGCGGTCAGATCTGAGCAAATTCGGTATATACGTTGAGATTGGCCTTATGCAACACTGGTTTGTATCAAGTGTCGGGTATAGAAGGCCGTAAGCTGTAAAATGATATTTTCAATCTTAGGCCGAAATAAATTCTTTATCCTTTAAATGATTAAAAAGGATTAAAAAATAAAGCTAATATCAGCAAAAATAGTAAAGATCTTAGCATGGGCGTTGTACAACACTGTTAACTTAAAACATTTCAAAGGAACTCAATTTTATAGTGAAAATATTGTGCGCTACACAAGCTAGAAGTGGGCATCTGATAATTTATAGGGTATTTATAGCTATTGTCACCGAATTGGGTCTGAGGGGCTTACAAAAGCGTTTTGCAACACTGCTTTACAGCTTATGTGTGAAACAATTTAAAAAGGACTTAATAGCTCACAGTTCTAACAAACTGATATCTAATAGACAATCAGAAATACAACATTTTTGTTTATATTTATACATGTATTTTTATCTATAGTTATATTTATATATATTTTATTTATTTTAATTCCGTCATCTATTTCTACAGAGTATTTGGTAGTTGCGTACAATATATTCTATATTTTTTGCTCTTGTATTTTTTTTGCTTTGTGATTCGCGACCTCAACTTTAAAGTGGGCAAAATAACGCGAAAAGCGCAACGACAGCTACAATAACAACAACAACAACAACAACAATAACAACAACAACAACAGCAACAACAATAACAACAACAATAGCAAGTGCGCTGCTGATGACGTCGACAAGTTAAGCGTTTGTTTGTTTATTTGTTTGTTCGAGTGACAACAACAACAATGATATCAGAAGCAACAACAATGAATGAAAATGAATGACAACGCGAATTTAATAAACATCATTTAATTACAGCCACACAAAAGGTGGCGTTGTTTTCTGAGTGGGCGTGGCAGCCCAAAATAATGTACACCAAAAGAATAAAAAAAATGGAAGAAAAGCCCTTAGTAATTTGTGTAACTTTTTTAATTATTTACTTTGCCGTGCTCCTAATTTGAAAGACAGAGAACAAATAAATAAAAGCAACGACAACTCCGCGGGTGATGCCAAACAGCTGCCAGGTGCTGCAGCAGCAGGTGGTGTTAACTTGTTCGCCGAAGGTGTTGGCCAGGGTGTCTTTGCCCGGCGGCGTCGATTAAAATAGTGATAAATGTGATAAGGCAAAGCAGACAAGTAGAAGGCGTGCGACAGGTACGAGGCGTGGCCATCGCTCGTGTTGCAAACAGTTGAAAAGGTGTAAGGCTAAATAGTGAAAAAGAAACCGCAGCATAATGAGCAAGAAATTAATGCGGTAAAGGGTGTCTAGTTAACGAAACACAATTACGGTCCCAGATCTTGGGAGTAGATACATTTACGCATGGATTTGAAGAAACCTAAAGGTACTAAGCCATTTCCTTTAAATGCCTACATACATACCACACAATTAGTTTTAGTTTTCATGATAAAACAAAAGTTTAAAAACCGAACTTGCAGCTATAATTTATTTAATTGAAAATAATGCCCCAAAAACTCGTTTTTAGATGTTTACTTTTACGCTACTATTATTTATCAATATTGATAGACCCCACAAATGACTATATTTTTTTAAAAATATAAATTGAGTTTTTTTTAAAAAAAAGGATATAACCCCACACTTAGTTAAAGAGATTTTTGCGAATTTCTGTTTTTAATCGATTGTACTTGTCATAATAAGTATAAAACACAACATTAAAAGTGATTCTAAGGGGGTTAAATTTGTTGTCAATAATCATGCTAGAATAGACGAAAATTTTGACACATAAAGCTCTCGGATCCATAGCTGCCACATTTAAAAGCTCCCATAACTTTGTCAAAACAGAGCACATTTTAGTGTTTTATAGCATTTTGGACATGATTTGTGACCTAAATTGCCTCTATATTTTAAGTTTTTGCATTTTTGGAAATACATTTTTTTCAATTTTTTGGTCAAAAAATCATGTCCTCCCCTTTTACTTGTTTTCGAAAAAAAAAATTTTCAAAATTTAAAATTGCGAGTTGGTATTTTTAATCGATTTTATTTGCCACAATTAGCATAAAAAACAACATTAAAAATGATTTTGGGGGTGTCAAATTTTTGTTTAAAAATCATGCCAAAATTGACTAAAATGTTGGCATGTAAAGTTCCCGGATCCCATAGCTCCCATATATCAAACTCCCATAACTTTGTCAAAAGTGAACCGATTTTTACGTTTGATGGCATTTTGATCATGATTTGTCCTATATATTGACTCCACATTCAAAATATATTCATTTTCGAAAATAAAATTTTTTTGAATTTTTTGGTCAAAAAAGCATGTACTCCCCCTTGTGAATTTTGGAAAAAAATATTTTTCAAAATTTAGAATTGCGAATTTATAGTTTTAATCGATTTTATTTGTCACAATTAGCATAAAAAACAACATTTAAAGTGATTTTGGGGGGGTCGAATTTTTGGTCAAAAATCATGCCAAAATCGACAAAAATTTTGACATGTAAAGTTGTCAGATTCCATAGCTCCCATATGTCAAACGCCCATAACTTTGTCAAAAGTGAACCGATTTTTACGTTTGATGGCATTTTGATCATGATTTGTCCTATATATTGACTCCACATTCAAAATATATTCATTTTCGAAAATAAAATTTTTTGAATTTTTTGGTCAAAAAAGCATGTACTCCCCCTTGTGAATTTTGGAAAAAAATATTTTTTCAAAATTTAGAATTGCCAATTTATAGTTTTAATCGACTTTATTTGTCACAATTAGCATAAAAAACAACATTTAAAGTGATTTTGGGGGGTTAAATTTTTGGTCAAAAATCATGCCAAAATCGACAAAAATTTTGACATGTAAAGTTGTCAGATTCCATAGCTTCCATATATCAAACGCCCATAACTTTGTCAAAAGTGAACCGATTTTCACGTTTGATGGCATTTTGATCATGATTTGTCCTATATATTGGCTGCACATTCAAAATATATTCATTTTCGAAAATAAAATTTTTTTGAATTTTTTGGTCAAAAAAGCATGTACTCCCCCTTGTAAATTTTGGAAAAAAATATTTTTTCAAAATTTAGAATTGCCAATTTATTGTTTTAATCGACTTTATTTGTCACAATTAGCAAATTTGAACAATTTATTGTTTTAATCGACTTTATTTGTCACAATTAGCATAAAAAACAACATTTAAAGTGATTTTGGGGGGGTTAAATTTTTGGTCAAAAATCATGCCAAAATCGACAAAAATTTTGACATGTAAAGTTGTCAGATTCCATAGCTCCCATATGTCAAACGCCCATAACTTTGTCAAAAGTGAACCGATTTTTACGTTTGATGGCATTTTGATCATGATTTGTCCTATATATTGACTCCACATTCAAAATATATTCATTTTCGAAAATAAATTTTTTTTGAATTTTTTGGTCAAAAAAGCATGTACTCCCCCTTGTGAATTTTGGAAAAAATATTTTTCAAAATTTAGAATTGCGAATTTATAGTTTTTAATCGATTTTATTTGTCACAATTAGCATAAAAAACAACATTTAAAGTGATTTTGGGGGGTCGAATTTTTGGTCAAAAATCATGCCAACATCGACAAAAATTTTGACATGTAAAGTTGTCAGATTCCATAGCTTCCATATATCAAACGCCTATAACTTTGTCAAAAGTGAACCGATTTTCACGTTTGATGGCATTTTGATCATGATTTGTCCTATATATTGGCTGCACATAAAATACATTTTAAATATATTATTCATCAATTTTTTTGAATTTTTTGGTCAAAAAAGCATGTACTCCCCCTTGTGAATTTTGGAAAAAAAAAATTTTTTCAAAATTTAGAATTGCCAATTTATAGTTTTAATCGACTTTATTTGTCACAATTAGCATAAAAAACAACATTTAAAGTGATTTTGGGGGGGTCGAATTTTTGGTCAAAAAATCATGCCAAAATCGACAAAAATTTTGACATGTAAAGTTGTCAGATTCCATAGCTCCCATATGTCAAACGCCCATAACTTTGTCAAAAGTGAACCGATTTTTACGTTTGATGGCATTTTGATCATGATTTGTCTTACAGATTGATTATACGTTTAAAATATATGCATAATTGGAAATCCATTTTTTTGTATTTAGTTACGAACTTAAAAAAATTCTTCAAAATTTAGAATTGCAAATATATGTTTAATTGATTTTATTTGTCACATGATTTTGTATTCACCCTGTATGTTTTATTTAAAAAATTCTCTACTCTTAAATTTGGGTTCAAACACATGTATAATATAACTAGTATTGCATAAAAAAAGCAGCAACTTTTTACATTTTAGTATATATCCAATTTTATTCTACTCTACTCAATTACTTGCGTAACTTAAAGTATTATCGCAACTGAGAAACCATCAACAGATAAAATGTTATATAAATCGAACTTTAAGCTGCCAATAATTTTCTTTCTCTCTTTTTTCTGCTGCATATTCTCTCTGGGGAGCATTTATTTTAATTCCGCTTTGTATGCTATTCTTAAAGGTTTTATTCTCAATCGCAATTCCCAATTGCGGAATGGAGATTTTGTAAGAAAATTATTTCAATTTGTTTGAGTGTTGCGTAAGACTTCGAATTGGACCGAAAGAGAGTTTCATAATCGAATAATGCACGCGACTAGCAGATACGCTGTAATAAATATTTATACATATTTATACATATACAGTTATATACATATTTATTGTGTTAAATGAAGTCAAAGAATGACTTCGATTCTTTCTTACAGAAACTTGCAAAACTTAATAATACGATCTTTAGCCCATATCCAATGTGTACAGAGTATCAAAATTCAATAGTCGATGCTCTCTAGCAATTGCTCGTTTAAAAGTTGCAAATAAATACTTGAGGAACGGCAGCTGAGAAAACACTTAAACTTAAGAGCTGTTTGACTGGCCTTCGTCTACTAATTGGTTGGCAACCGCTAACTGGGCTTCAGCTTCAGCTGCTGCCGAACCACAAACCTATTGATCTAATAGACAAGGCGTACACACACACACACACATATACACACGCACACACAGGTAGTTGCCGTTGGCTATAAATTACGAATGGGCGCCGATGTCATCGTATAAATCACGTGGCAAACTGCTGCGCGACGACCTGAACGGAATGAAATCCTATATAATAATAATGAGCTTTTGCGGGTTGGCCATTAAGTAACATTTAAAATTGTCAAAGCAAGTGTGGGCATGTAAGGAAGGTCTGAACAGGGCCAAAAACACACACACACACTCGCACTCGCACACAAACAAGAGATAGCGAGTCGACTGCGCGCGTGTCTAATGTGAAAAGAAATTAAATGGAAAACCAACAAAGCAGTAAATCTTCAAGCACAACAAACAACACTCGAAAGCAATTTAGTTGGGCTGTGCGAGTGGGTTAGTGAAAAGCGTGAGGATGGATTCAAGGGTGGCGCGGGGGCGGTTTAGGTTTAGGCGCCATACAGCTTGCAAGGACAACGCAGTGGGCGCCGTTGGGCGCCGACTGCAGGCAGACTTGTGGTTTCGGTTTTCAATCACGACGCACCAAATTGCTCGGCGAGATTGCGTGGCATTAACTTTTACAGCAGCTGCACTAGCTGCGGCAGTGGCTTTAGCAGCAGCCGTAATCGCGAAAGTTGCACAAGTATAAGTAAGAGGAGCAGCAACTGTTTGTAAAATAGTAGAAGCAGTAGCAGTAACAATGATTATAACAGTGACAGTAACAGTAACAGTCACAAGAACAGCAACAGAACTCGTAACAGTAACAGTAGGTGTAATCTAAGTAGTAATTGTAAAAGTAACAGTTATTTTAACAATAAAACTAAAAGTAACACTAACAGTAACAGTGCCAGGAATAGTAACATTTATAGTAACAGCAACCGTACCGTCAACAGTAATAATTACAATGAAATTATCAGTAGCAGTTAATGTAGATATAGTTACAGTTACAGTTTCAGTTAATACATATATAGAAAAATGTGAATGAAAAACAGCCACTGTTACAGTTACAGTAGAAAAAGCAGCAGCAATTTTGCTCGCAAAACAGTATTTGCAGCAATATCAATTTTACGAAGAGTAGCAGCTTAGTCCGCATCACAAAATCAATAAATAAATAAGCCGTGAAAATCCATATGTCCCACAATTTTAGGGATCGAGTCAACAAATTTGGCTGCCAGTTTAAAAACAAAAAAACTATATTTTTTCCAAAATCGCTGTCGTAATTAAGCTGCTTTACTATGAACAAGTATTTTGCAGTTTAAAATATTTCTCTAGTCTCTTTTTCTCGTTTTTTTTTTGGTTTTGTAATATGTAGTTGGCATCACTGGCAGGCACAAAAGTATCAAAAAAGTAAAAATACCTGTAGCCAGTGGCACCAGCACATTAGCATCGTCTCGGCAGTAACAGTTGATGCAGCTGTTGCAGCTGCCGCAAGATAAATAATCAATTAAAGTGTTGCGTGCGGCTGACGCGGCGTATGCGTAATGCAAGCGCGTAAATCAGGCATACACAAACAGACACACACACACACACACACACACACGCGCGCGCACACACACACAGAGCGACGCATTTACATCCAATTGCACAACATGAATGCGATACTCTCCACGTTAGTATGCACCTTACCCCCCTGACCCTAGGCATGTGCCTGTCCCAGATACTCTGTCTTTCAGCACAGCTGCAGCTGTTGTTGTAGCTGTTGCTGTTGTTTTTAGTGCCGCTGCAACTACAACTACTACAGCTTCAGCTATTGCCGCAGCCTTGCATACTTTGGGGCGCCACAGAGCGCTGCAGACGCGCCACAAAAGCACCAAAATGGCTGACATTGTTAAAGTCAAAGGCAGCATTGCAAAACGTAATAAAAACATGTTTATAACAAGCTGTTCACAGCAGCAGCAACAGAAGCCGCACAGTGGAAACAGCTTAAAAATAAATCGAAATCAAGCATAAAATCATTTCTTAAGATTTGTCTAATAATACTGGTTTTAATTTTTCTATATTTTTTTAATTTTTTAAAGAGTAAAAAAGTCTTATTTGTTTATAAAGTTTTCCATCAGTTTTACTCTTTCCTATAAACAATCGCTAAATGGGTGAGAAGCTTAATTTGTATATTATATATGTCTGATTTATTATATTTTTCTGATGTGTGTTTTTTTTCTGTTCCACTGTAAAACTCACTAACACACATTCACCATTCAGGCGCATAGCGCGCATCAAACATTTTCCTTGCTGATGAACGCAAAGAAAAGTGCATTCAGAAGCGCGAAGCTGCTTTCGCTGACGATCTTGCTGCTTATATTATATATATACATATATATTTATATATATATATATGTATATATATATTATGCACAGGCATCGTACAGTCACCCAGTCAGTCATTTATTCATCCACTCACTTGCCCATCCACTCGCTTGCTCATTCATTCATTCATTCATTCGGTGCAATGGCGCTGCTTTGTTGCTCGCTCATTTTGGGTTCAGTTGACTAATGTTTGTAGCTGAACCTTGAGCATAAATACACACACACACACACACACACTGCGGCTCAAGACATGACGGCAGGCATTGAAAACCTAAGCAGATGAAAGTCCTTAGCCAGAGTGCAAAAACCAACATGCAGTATGATTATATTATAATGATGTTGCTAAGATGCCACACATATAGATATAGTCATATAGATATATATCTATAGCCATGGTCCATATAAGTAAACATGCACTGAACCAAAAAAAAGTTTGACAAATCTTTCAAATACAATACATTAATAGTGTTATAATAACTAAAGAGAAAAATGTATTAACTATCACAAATTACTTTATTTTAACATTTGTTGATTTTCGAATCAAAGAAAAGTTTAACAACTGAAAGTTAAGTTTATTATTGTAAAAGTTTTTATTTTGGAAGATTTAACAACATTTTTTTGTGTAAATTGTAAAAAATATGAAGAACATATTTTGTACATTGATTAAAAAATTTCTGACCTTACGTCAACCCTCATTTTTTTTCATAATTAAATAATATTTATTTTATATAGTCTGAAATCCATGTATATTCAATTATTCCAAAGATTTTTATTAAAAAAAACTCACTTCAATAGGTGTAGTTAAAACATTAATTGAACATGTTTAAAATAATGAAATCAATCAGTCGAAATTAAATAGATTAAATAAATGAACAGCCACATAATCAATTATATTAAAGTGCTAGGTAAGTCAATTAAATTAATTAATAATAAAGAAATAAATCAACAAATTCATAGTCAATTAACTATTTGATAAATGTGATGAATTATGATTAATAATTCAATGAGAGGTGTTAATTTTGCCGACTTTGTTCAAATAAGCAGAATTTACAATTAAAAAATGAAGAATATTTAAAAAATTCATTTTTATTACGCATGCGTTTCTTGTACATTGCTTTCAAACAAGAAATGTTTTATTTTGTGACATGCTTTAAATTTTCTTTCGCCTTGTAATATATGTGTACTGTTTTGTTTTATGGTTTTTGTGCAGTGTAGTTTCTAGAAAACTGTACGTCAAGTGCTTAATGCGTCCCAGCCCAAAATAATGGTGACTGTCTTTCCGTTTTGCTCTACCTCTATATATTGCTGTGACTGTGTGTGTGTGTGTGTGTGTGTGTGTCTTTAGTGCGCCTTTTTGTTATATAATAGAAAATCCTTAATAACATTTTCTTTACAATTGTGCACACAGCGTCTAAGACTGTAAGCGGAACAGAGACAGCGCTAAAGGGTGTGTGAATGAGAGCGGGCAAAAGAGGAGTGTTTTTGGGGCTGGGAAGGGGGCGTGGCGGGGACGTTAGTAAAGAGGATAAGATTTGCGCTAGGCACACAGAAGCACAAATCTTTTTACGAGGCTGCCTCTTGAGTCGCCATCGTCACTCGCTCGTAAACATTTCACGCTTTGCCAAGCAATAAGTTTATTTTTTTTTTGTTTTTGTTTTTTGCGCTTTGTTGCTTTGGCTTTGTTTTTGTATTTAGCTCTCACTCTGGTGCTCAAGTATGTCGATCTCTTTCGTTCAATTTCAAAAAAATTTGCAGTGTTTGTTCTGTCAGTTTACTGTATTTGTTTTTGGCAGTCCAGGACCTCTGGCCGCCTCCGGCTGCTCCTGGCTGCTCCTGGCCTGACTTCAGCCAGAACCTCGGTCAGGTGCTACAGATGCGGACCGCCCATAACCTTTCACACATCTAACACGGCTGCCCTTCTGTTCAAGTCAAAGTTAAACTGGCCAAGCACAGCAAAGAACGAAAGAGAAAAACCAAAACAAAATAAACAACTATAAAAGAGTGAGAGGAAAAAAATGAAATGCAGGGCTAAAGAAAAGGCCAAAAAGGGTGAAAGCCAAATTCCAAAGCAACCGATGCCTTAACGCATTTCTATGGCCGGAACAAGGATGTTGCTAACTTGGTTATGGTTATGTTTGCTGCCATGTGAAGCAAATACCGACAACATTCATACGTATGACTTGTGAGTGTTTGGCTGCCGACTCTGAATAGTGGGGTGAGTGCCTGCATTGGGCGTTAAGTAAACACACTGCGCCAACTGTTTATTATCGTGGACTTGATTGACCAACTGAATACAATACTTGGTTTTCATCTATATTAGAAGTGAAGTTTTGAGTATATTCACTTTCAAGTTGAATGCGCCTTGGCTGTAGCCATAGAAACATATATATTTACAGTAAAAGGTTAATTTATTCTATTAGAAATTTTTTTTGTTTTTGCGAAGGGTATTCACCCTTATAAATTAAAATTAACATGAATATGTTCGTTTATAACATGAATAAACTCCTGAGTACACTCATATTCATACTGAATACACTTGTATAAACAGGCTTTATTCAGTTGATAAGTTGTTTTTTAGTAAATGAAATTAATTTGTTTTGAATAAACTAAGTATTGCTACCCATAGAAGATGAATACGTTTATTATCATTCAAAATAAGAATGAAACACTTCAAAATAGAAATGAATATTAATACATTCGATATAAAAATAAATATAATTACGAATGCACTCAATGTAAAAATGGATGCACTTATGAAAACGCTCATAGTTTAAATTAAACTTTAAGTTTAATATTAATAAATGAATACTTTTGCGAATACAGCAAATGTGAACATGTATACACCCATGCTTACAGACAAAGATAAAATGATTACTTTTATATTGGGAATGAATACATCCATGAATACACGCACCCACAAAGAGGAAACCCATTCGCATATTTTAAGTTTGAGCACTCTAATCCATTGTTATTCACAATATCTTAAACGCTTCTCGAAAAGGCCACAAGCTTATCGAATTTCGAGTGTAATTGCATTTATAGGCCCCAATGTCCAGCAACCCATGCCACACACACACACACACACACACACACAAAGCATATTAGGCAGATAAATCAAACTAAATGTGCGCTAAATTTAAGCCAACCCAAAACAGCCCGAAAACTCCCCAAAACATCGAGCACCGAAAAGCCCAAACACACAATCATGATTCTTGCAAGTGTTGGGCGAACAAAGCGGCGTTAAAGAGCAGCTAGAAGCGTGGCGCATGTGTGGCATGTGGCATGTGTCCATGCGGCATGATGAAGCATGCCACATGGAACGACTGGCAATGCTTTGCTTTGCTTTGCTCAGCTCTGGCTGTCATTGTTCGCCGTCATTAGGCGATAAATTGACCTTCACGCATGCTGCGATTCGGCTGACGGGGGGCTTTCTTGGTAGCTGCTGATTGCCAGCCGGGCTACTTGCCCAAATGTCCACACACACACACACACACACTCACACACATACATAAAGAGACAGCCGATGACGTCTTGAGCATACCCACAAAATGTGGATTTGTAGCACAAGCTCAATTTGTGTGTGCTTGTCTATATCTGTGTGTGTGGGTGTGTGTGTGTGGGTGTATTTTTGTGTGCGCTGCTTGAAATTGTGGCAAAAGCAATCTGCTTTCAATGCTGCACTGCCTGGGAACGTAATCCGCTGACAGCTCACACAGCGGCGCCCGCTCTCGCCTAATGCTTATTTGATAATCTACCTGTTATTGACCTCATTTTTCTATTTGCCACACACTCTACACACATACACACACACATACACGCGCGCACATAAATTTGTTTACTTGCAAGCGCTGGCAGCCATCATTCAGCAGCAGCAAATTCCGGCCCAGAAACCAACCCTCAAGCCACTCAAGAAGGACTCAAGACCCAGGAGCACATCCTACGAAACGAATCAACATTCACGTCCAATTGCAAGGCGCATGTTAGTTTTTGTATGTGTATGTGTGTGTGTGTGGGTGTTTGTGTGTGTGCCGGTTAACTGGATTTTAAATTCCTTAGAAAAGGTTTTACGAATTTCGATAACATTGTTAAATCCTTAGTCAATATCTGCTGGCGCTTATTTGCTAAAAAGCTTTTTTAAATTTTCTATATTTCAATTTTTTACTATTTTTTCTATTGGTTAAGTTCTTGTTAAATACGCTTAAATCGATTTTCAAATGTAATTCGTTCCTTTTACCTTACTTTTTAAAAAAAAAACTTTATTAAAATTTAAATGCGAGTTGTAATTAAGTATTTGAGGTATATTATATTGGGAGTAGATTTTTTAGCCAAAACTCAAATCTAGATTTCACAAAAATTTGGATTTGTAAAGTTTTATTGATAATATTATTCTGAGTTTGTTTAATGACTTCTTGTAAAACTAATTTTTCTTTCAATATAAATTTTGTTGACTTTACTTATTTCAAAAAAATTTTTTTAATTTGTATTTTTATTGATTGCTTTAATGCCAGCAACTAACAGAACGCCACAAAAAATCTAATTCTGAAGTTATTTTTCTATCAATAAATCATGAGAAAATTGGCAAAAATGTTGACACATAAAATTCTTGTTAAATACACTTTTCATGCTTCAAACAGCCAAAATTCCGAATTTCATATTTGAAACCAATTTAATTTGATTTGATTCTACACTAATGCATTATAAGGCATTGCTCTCAGACTTGTCAAAACTGTCAGATGTCGACAAAATGAATCGATTCAGGAGTAAATGAACCATAAAAGTATGATTAATAAATAAATGAATGCATTGTGTTCATATTAAGAGGCACAGCAAATATATTGAGAAACTTTTGTTTTAGGAATTTTTGTTCATGTGCGTATCAAATACGAAAATGTACTTGAAATTCTGATGGTGATTGAGAAGGCTGCAATTTAATACATCGAAAGTACATGTGTGTATGTGTGTGTGTGTGTGCTTGGTTGTGTGTGTGTGTGTGTGTGTCGCCTTTTGTTCAACAAGGCTCGATGGCAACAATTACAACAACAATAAAGCTATTCGCACATGTCGAGGAGTCGCTGTGTGTGTGAGTTTATTGTGCACACACACACACACTTACACATCACAAGGTGTGGGGGGGGGGGGGGGGGAGAGTGCCAGAAGTAACACCCATTCAATGTGCGTGTTCGAAGGCAAACACAATGGAGCCGGACAAGTGGCGTTTCGAGTCCAATGATGAAATTGCATGTGGCAAATGTGCAACAGCCGTTGTCACACAACAACCCCCACCCCCTCTCCTTGCTTTGGCTTTACCTTGGACTCGCTGCTCACAATTTTTCTATTCGTTTTGCCTGATGCAAATGACTAATTTCACTTTTTTCCGCAATGGCTTCAGCTATGTAGTTACCTTTTACGCTTTTGTTCCGAATTTCATTTAGCTACACTTTCATCGATACACCCACCCACCCCCCACCCCCTTACTATTTGGCCCTCCTGCCGCCCCTGACCCTTGACGCTGCCATTGTTCAACATGCGGCATTCAAATTCTTAACTGATTGCTCGAGCTGTTCAGGTAGTTGTTCAACACACAATGTGCTGCATACTTTTAAGGGACTATATGGGTTATAGAGAGAAACACACACAGCACGCGCGCACAACCAAGCACACACACACACACACACACTCACAGAAACTGTGCAGACATTCGCATCTGTTTGACACATAAAACGGGGTGCAGCTTATTGATTTTCATTTAGCTTTGATTTGGATTCTTAAGCAGTTTTGCAATTTGGAATGTGAACAATTCAAATTGAGACCATGTATCTGTTTGTCGCAATGAACTAGTTCACATCAGCAGCTTGGGCATGTTAAACGATACAGTTTGTTCAAACTTTTGCATTTAAAATGAAAACCTTTCGAAAATTGTTTTTGAGTGCCATTACTTTCAGATTTGGAAACGGCTCAGAATAATATTGGAATTGTTTCATAATATAATTCTGTAAAACATTCTCAATAAAAACTTACAATTTGATGTCTGCGCTGATTTTGATAAAAATAATTACGTTGCACTTACCTAAAATTAGAAGAAAATAATTTAATTAGTCCAAAATTATACAACCATTTATTATATTATAAAGTGAAGATCACAGTCTCAATTGCTATTTTATGTGATATCAGTTTTAAACTTTATATTTATTATATATCAATAAGATTTTGGATTTTCTAAAATATAATATGATACATTTTTTGCCCAAACCGACATAACACTGTCTGTAGCTAGAATATGTGCATATAACATTTTTAATTTATTAAAATAGCCTTAAAACTGAATCAGTTCGGTTCGTCACTTAATCAAACGAATATTTTGTTTGTGGCTTACAAAAAAAAAACCCTTTTGATACTGATTAAAAATATTGATAGTTTATAATGTTATTGATCTATATTTAAGCGCGTTCGATTTTTTTATGTCAACAGTTAATTACGCTTGATGCATAAATGTTAACACTTATTGCAGGAATTAAGAAAATGTTCAACAAATAAATATTTGTTTTTGATCAATTTTTTTACGCACGATTTCGACAAGCAAAATTTAATTAAATAAAATATTTATGCATGCCATGCACTCAATTAAGTCAAAATTATTATTCATGGCATATTTAACAATCAGTTGCTAGATTTTGGCAAGCAACTGAAAATAATTCTCACTTAGGGGTTTAATATGTGTACGTAAATATGCATAAACGGCACATGTATTCATATATTTGTGCAGCTGTTCAGCTTATAAATTGCAACTAGTTGTGGTTATTACAATTGTTATGCAACCAAGGGCGACACAGACAGAGAGAGAGAGAGAGAGAGAGAGATAGAGAGAGGTTGCTGCATAAGTTGGTGGCAATGTAATTGAAAATATGCTTTCAGCTCCAAGGGGCATATTCCCCGCCTTATCCATTCTACATAATATCCATGCCAGTCAGCCCCTTTCCGTCACCCAAGCGCCAGTGCCAAGGACAAGAAGGCAGCACGACAAAATCTCTTCGAATCCTCCATTTCCCCATGGTTCGCCCCCCATTTCAACCATGCTGTGAGTATATTGAACATTCCAAATACAACAAACAATGGCAATCGCCAAAGGCAGCAACAACAACGGCCGCAACAATGCAAGCAATAAGTGTTGTAAACTAACGGCAGCAGCTTTACAGCATACACACACACACATAGTCACATCTATATATGTATATATATATAGGTGTATGCCAAGCACAATGCATATGACAAAGTTGCTAGTCAAAGGTTCGCAATGCTTCTGAGCTCGGATCAGTGGCGAAAACAAAACTTTGATTTTTACACACCGAACCACACACTGAGCACACACCTCAACCTCAAGCCCCGCCTCTACCAACATCGCTTTAAAAAATTCCCCTATAGGATTTCCTTATTGACTATTCTGCACAAATATAAAACACCTACGAAAAGGCTTTACAATTTTACACTGAGCAAAACTAACTTAAATATTAAAATATATCAGATCAGAAAGTAATACAAAAAAAAAAAATAGTTATTTAATAAATTAAGCAAAGCTTAATTAGATCTAGAAATCTCTTTTACATTTGTGTTTTTGATTTTAATAAAAAAATAATAGAATATATAAAAATTAATAACTAAAATATAAATATAAAATATTTGAAACACCAAATCGTAAATTAGTATCCAAGTTTTTCATAAAAAAATCTTTAAGCAAACTTCGAATAAAATAACAAATAGTAAATATCAAAAATAGATTTTTGTTAATAACAAATATGTACAAAAAATTATATCAATAAAAAAAACTACTCTTTATATTACTGAAAGTTGACCGAGTTGCATTTTTATTTATTTATTTTTTTGGTATTTTTGTTTTCACTTTTTATAAATATGTTTTCAGAATTGCATTTAAATAAATTCACTTTTCTAAAGACAAGATTATTGAAATCCACAAACTTGTTAACTGCTGTCGTTGGCAATTGCATGAAAATTAAATAAATAGAGTTCTGACCA
Source organism: Drosophila paramelanica (assembly GCA_035043915.1). Classification (NCBI taxonomy): domain Eukaryota; kingdom Metazoa; phylum Arthropoda; class Insecta; order Diptera; family Drosophilidae; genus Drosophila; species Drosophila paramelanica. Next base: position 4,809,800 of record JAWNMO010000559.1, read on the forward strand.
ACTAGTTCTATGAGCATGTTACTACATTTCTTGCGCAGTGTAGACAACTACACACGTGTTCAGTCGTACATACATATATCTATTTCTGGATAAAAACTATTTCAAAGCTGCAGCTTTATTTGTGCTCTGCGGTTAGTTAGCTATGCGTGGAGCGATTTTAGAGCGTTTCGATTCGAAACGGTTCACAGCGATTCAGAGTGGTTCACTGTGGTTCAGTTAAGTTTGGTTTGGCTCGGTTTGGTTGTGTTTGGGGCGCACAGCTGCTTCCGTTGGATCGTACACAGAAAGAGAGACTCAACATACAAAATGCATAAGCTTTATGAAAAATCCAATGCAATGCAGGAAGCTGTCGCTGGGCGTGGCAGAAAAAGGGGCGACGGGGCGGCTGGGGCAACAGGAAAAGGCGACGTCCATTGTCGAGTTGTTGTTTGGCTTTTGCTAGCGGCGGCTTCTTTAACAGACCAAAAATAGAGTGAGCGGCGGGGGGACAAAGAGCAAGATAATAACAAAGTAGAAGCCGAGTTGAAGCTGCCGAGTTAAATTTGCCTTTTTATATCCTGAACCCATAGAAAATGTGTAAAAGGGGTATAATGGTTTTGAAGGAAGCATCTTTGACCCTATAAAGTATACATATTCTTGATCAGGACAACAAGGTGAGATTAGCCTCAATAATAAATAAAAATAAAGTCTCAATAGCTATGGATATATATGCTCTTAAGCCATTCGCAGAACAATTTTATAATTTTTTTTGTTCGATATATTGCCCCTTTTCATTAATATCGATAAAAATCGATTTCAAGACTTGTTATTTTAGAATTTAGTGTCTATAGCGGTCGTTTGGGTCTGTGTGTGTATGTAAATTCTTGTATGTTTCCGGGTTTAGAGTATGTCCTAGTCGAGCCCTCCCGACAAGAGACTTCTTACTTGCTTTTTGTTTCTCTTTTTATGTTTTTTTTTATATATATTTTTTTTTTTTGTTGCATAAAATTGAAGCATGGCCAACAATTTGTGAGTTGCATCCAAAAGCATTTTGCTTGGGCTCTGTTAATACAATTGCCACACCGCCGCACCAGAGTGAAAGAAATAGAGGAAGTGAGTGGGAGCTGGAGAGGGGGAGCAAGGATTGCAAGGAGTTAACACTGTGCCACAAAATATGCTAGCAAATATTTTCTACGTATTTTTTTTGCGATTTGTTTTTTCTGGTGCGGCTTTAGCTGCAGAGCTTAAACTCGAAAAGCAGTGCATAAAGTGTTGCCACCCAGTTTGAAATGCCAGGCAAAATTCCAAAAAGTTCACAAATTTTTATGATAGGCAAAACGAAAGCAAAAAAAATGCCCAAGTTTTTGGCATTTCAGAAACAGAACGAAATGTAGAAACAAAGGAAATTATTGTTCGTTATGCAGCATTAATTAAGGACAGGCTGGCAGTTCTATTAATGCAACAATGGTTTATGTAATAAACTTGTTCAAAAAAGCAAAATAAAACAAATAAAATAAGAGGCAAAAATTTGTATGCAATGGATGTAAAGATTAATAACTGGAATACAAACCGCAAATAGAAACACAAGCGAATATAAACTAAATATTGAGTGAAAGAAATTTATCGGCATAGAATATATATAAATTATTTATTGTTCACGTGAACTTGTTTATCAGAATCAGTCATTTTGAGTGGTAATTCACATATGGTAATTCACATTTCTCACATACAGCTTTATATTTATATTCTCATGTTTATCATTCTTTTAAAACACACAACAGCTGGTATGACTATTGAGAAGCCTTTGAAGCTTATTTTTCCAAGGGGACAAATTATGCCAACAAACAATTCTGACATATTTCAGAGGTTTAGACCCAACGTTTGGGCACATTTGAATGCCTAATGACTTCCTTAAGGTTGCCAAAAATAAGATGTCTAACGGGTTTTGAGTTATTTTCAAATTTGTAGCTAAAGAAATGTTGCCTACGGCATAAGCGAGGAAAGTTCGAGAAATTAGACATAATATGTTTTGTTATAGTGCTCGTTAATAGGCTTTTTAAGACAGTTTCTTTTAAGGGTTTTTCAAAATGTTGATAACTGTATATCGATGTTAGCAACAACGTTAATAGCAACTATACACATTTTTATTTATCATATACAAATCTATTGTACATTTTGTCATTTTTTCGATGATTTGCAATAGCAAATTTCTATGACACACCTCGTACATTTTAAATAATAGGTAAATAATACTTTTGGGATGGTCTTATTTTTTTCTCATTCTACTTTTTGAAAGCTGCCAAATTCTATAGAAAATGTATGAAATTTATGTAACAGAGCCACCTTTAAAAATTTTTAGCAACAGGTTTTGTGTTCAGCCCCACACGACAGTTAAGTTTCAATAAGACGAATCCTTTTGTTATGCCTGCGGCGTGCTAAGGGGTTTCTGGGCCCCTTATTAAATGCAGAAAGTAGTGGCCAGGCCAGCTTTAAAGCCACTGGCAAAGTCAGAAACTTTATGGCCCAGAGTCATGGCTTTTTTAATAATTTATAAGAAACACAGGCGCACGAAAAGAATAAACAAAGAGCGTAAAGTAACAAAACGAAATGAAACGGAACGAAACGAGCCTCAAATCAACCCAACTAGACGGACAGTTGGACAGGCAGACAGAAGCCAGTGAAAATTTTTTACAGAGCAACAAAAACATACACAAAACTCAAATGGAAGTTTACATAAGTTAGAACATGTTCCGGTTACATACACTTATCGCTGGTTCTCTGATTCTTGAAAGCGTTTTGCAACACTTGAAGGTTTGGGACGAGCCAGTGGAAGTTTCAAGGCATCAAGGATTTTGATACATCTTAATATTCGAAAATAACTATAATTTGGTTTTTGTTATAAAAAATATTCGTAAGTCAAAAGATTTGTTAACTTTAAAAGCTTAAACATATCTGTAAGTGCTGTACAACGTTTAATAATAATATGATTATTTAGCCCTTATGGTTTTTTAATCATGCGATGTATTAAAATAAAATTTGCAAGGCAGTTGTCATTAACAGCAGCCTAACATTTATGTACATTTTATGCAACATTTATGTAAAATTCACGTACCCTTATTCTGTTAACGTAATTAACTATAGGTTACCAATTAAAAAATTTCACTCCTCAGCTTTGCTTTTAAGATTTTAATTCATTTAACTATTACAATTACAGTAATTAACATGTTAATTTGCTATAGAATTTTAAGCTGAAGTGCTTTTTAAACAATTGCAGATTAAAGACAAATTATACTTAAAAATTGCTAATTTTACAAATCATATTTAACAGGTTCTATTTTGTGGCATGCTGTAACTCACATTAACATGAACATAGGCAAGATAACATTCGAAAAACCTTTTCCTAAACATTCTAGTAATTTTTCTATCGCTATACCAAACTGAGTAGCCGACAAATTTGCTTCGACTATTAATGAAGCATACGTGAAAATCCCTTTAAGAGTCAACCCGAAAAAGGGGAAAAAAAAACTTTAAGCAATATAAGTAGTAAGTGCATTCCAACTATCGTAATCCCATTGCGAAAACTTATTTTTTTTTTTTGGCCATCGAGCGGGGGATGCGCCGTAGCAGGCGGAGTGCTCATCCTTCATGCGCATCAGCATCCTTTGCAGCTTATCTGCCGCACACACACACACACACATACACATATATACATACACATACAGAGCATAAAGTTCGTTATTTTCGTTATATTACGAGCAAAACTTGCCTCCACAACACCCCCCATTACAGCCCACAACGCCACTGCAGCACGCCCCTCACGTAGACATTTTAAGAGCCGTGCAGACCCGGAAAAACTACGGCATAAAATTTCCAATTTGCTGGCATTGCTTGACTTTTCGGTTGCCGAAAAACTTGGCCCGTGTCCGGCGTGGTCTATGGCGCATATGGGTTTACTTTTTATTGTATATAAATATATGTCTATACATATATATGTACGGATATATATACATTTCCTCTTTTCCTTAAAATATTTATACACTTGCGAAGGTATAAAAATATGGTCCCGATATTGTTTACAACGCCAAAATATAAATAAATAACAAATATATATGTATTTAACAGCGTGCACAGGCGTGTTAAAAGCTTATCTGATATAAATTGGTAGATATATTTGGGACTTTTTTGAATCAGGCAGTGCATTGGACAAGGTTGCCCATATATAGAACTGGCAAGGGATCTTTGTGGTTAAAACACGATAGGTGAAAAACCTCTTTGTTTAATATGCACAGAGTTATTGAATTAAATATTTTAAAAATTGTTCTTGAATAATATTTTTTAAAAGTTTTAAAAAATGTAAAATTAAATGTTCATAAAGATATAAAGATTTATTTATATATTTATTGATTTTTAATACACATCGAATTAGCTGTGCAACTGAAATGTTTAAGTTACCGTGTCTCTACTGTAGCTGTTATGGGCACAATATGCTGAACAGTTAATTTCATAAAATTACAATTTCCTGGCTAAGAACAAAAATATGTCGCTTGGCTGGCGAACATATTTGCAAGGGTATTTTATTTTCGGCAACCGAAGATAAACTCCTTCTTCTTCTTCTTCATGCTGACTTATTTATTTTTTTATTTCCTTTTTTTATTATTTTTTGTCTGTCTTATGATCTGTGTGCAGACAAAATGGCGACCGGTACGCTGCGCTTTGGTATTGAATTTTGAGTAGCTATACGACTTTTTTTGGGAGCCAGCTCAAACGATTGGTGGGGTAGAAAGGGGGAGGGAGGGGAGGCCATTTGGCGAAAGAGGCGCAAAATATGGAGGGGTTGGTTTCGTTGTGGCACTGCTAATTTTGCGCAAATAAAAAAGCTAAAATACAATTTTGGGGCCACTTGAGCGTCTCATTTTGAATTCATGCGCCGCTGGGCGCTGCCAGTTTGGAGTTTTTCCTTGTTTTTTTATTTATTCCTCGGTTTTTTTTTCTGTTTTTTTTTTTTTTTTACTTCTGCCTGTCCAGGGTTGCCAAGTCTAAGCAAATAAGTTTTGGGCATGTGCCTTGGCAACTAGCTGCTGGTAACTGGCGACTGGTAGCTGGTTTTCCAGCTCTTTTGTTGCCGCTACCAAAACGCCTTTTCACCTTTTGCGCAATAACTTTGCCCACAAACAGGCCTTTCCTCCCCCCTCCCATCTAAGAGTTCTGTGGCTAGGGTTGTGGCCGCTGGCCATGCTTCACAGCGTAATTGAAAGGCTGTACTGTGGGGGATGGGGGTGGGGGAGGGTTTGGGGTTGGGCTGGTTGACAGCTCCTGAGGCTGCTGCTTCTTCTTTTACTTCTGTCGCCGTCGCCTGCTGCTTGGTAATTAAAAGTTCGCCTGCGCCAACATTGAGCTGAGCTGTTGTGGCAACAATACGTCAGCCAGTCAGTGCTGCCCCAAGCCCCTCCTAGACGCCCTATCCAGCTGGTCAGAACGGTGGCGAAGACGGGGGACTGAGGACGGGGGGACGGACACAATATCGTCATTCGCCACATTTGAAATAAGTTGAAGTTTTGGCCCAAAGTTGCTGCAGCTTTTCAGCTACCAATCTAGCAGTTGGCCATTTTTCTTACAACAACAACAAGAACAACATCGGAACAAGAAAAATTGTTTAATTAGTGGGCGTGGCGCTTGAGGCGGCACGGTGAAAATTAATTAAGACTACAGCCAAGGCAAAAAAACAAAAAAAAAAATACAAAAAAAAAATGGCTACGGCAAACGTGGCTCATTATCAATTCAAGCAGCTCGGCTCTCTTGTCTCGGCTCAGATTGGATAGGGGCGGCGGGTTGCGGGTCAGAGTGCGGGAGGGGGTGGGTGTGGGGGTGGTCTCAAATCGAGACAAGCGTTCATTCATTGGCTGCGTCATTGCATCATGCCATCGGGCTATGCTCGAATCAATTCATCATTCGTGCATCATTCATCAATGTCATTTGTTTGTTTTTCACTTCGGTTTTTTTTTTGCTTTGTTCTTTTGTTTTGTTTTTAGTGGGGTGGGCGTCGTAATTTTGCCCCTACTTTTGCGTTGCTGTTGCTTTCGCTTGTTGCTTTTTTGTGTTTTCTTTTCTTTTTTCTTTTTTTTTTTTGTTTGCGTTGCGCAAATCAAAGCAAATATGCGAGGACATCTTGCCTTGATTTATCAACATAAATATTTGCGGTAGATTTTCGTCTCTATTTTTTTGTATTGTTTTGTATTGATATTCAATTAAATTTATTAGCTCGAGCATTTGTGGCAGCTAAATTGATTTTCAACATTTGACAGATTAATTTGTTTCACTCTGAGTCTGTTGAAACTGAAATCCAATATTTACATTATGCCCAGTTTAGCTTAAGGCTCTTGTAAAAATTCTAAAGCTACAGCTAGAATACATTATATTATTTATTGCAGATTTGTGTTTGGCACGTTTCGATAGACGAGAAAAAAATATTTTATTAAAATAAAGCAAATTTGAAAAGGGATATTTGTGTACTTTGCATGTTATATACACATATAATATCAAGATATAGGCCTTGATACAACTTTTGCCTAATTTGCTAAGCAATTTTACGATACCAAATGCAAACGCAATATTATAAAACAAGAAAGAATATTTATATTAAGAGTAAATAAATATGTAATAAAAGGAGATAAAATAAATAACTATTGAACCAATGCTTCCATATATATAGTTATGTATATAGTTATTATATTATATAGTTTTCCAATAAGAATTGGTATATTTCTTAGTCAGCACCAACCAACCACATTTTAAATTTATTTGAAACATATTGTTTTTTTTGGATTACAGTACAAAATATTCACTACAGGAACTTCAATACTTGAAATAAACTTTTGATAAAGTACAATATTCGAGACTTATATACACAAATTTGAAATTATAAAAAAAAAATAAAATAAAATAAAAATTCGTCTCAGATTAAGACACTTGCCACCAGCCAGATATTTATAATCCATGATTGAAATAAAAAAAATTCTGAGTTTTTCTCATATGCGCACTACAGGGCATCTTTTAGTTGAGCACATTCCTAGTACGTTAAAATAATTTTCGTAAATTTATGATATTTACAATTACTTGAAAGTATTTTCCACAACGAAATTCAACAAGATTTTTATGTGAGAAACCAATTTGAAGTTTAACTTAAGTTTTGCAGCTTAAGTTGAACGTAAAATTCCAAATCTTTTGCCTGTTTTTGTGTTTGGTTCTTCTTTTTTTGACTTTTTGGCTTCTTGTGAAAATGAATAAATTTTAAGCCAAGTTAAGCCAGTTCTTCAACATTTACTATCAGCCCTCCCGCTCTTTCTGTTTCTCTCTTTCGCACTCGCTGTCACTTGAGCAATGTTGCAAAAATGTATGCGAAATGCGTTTGTAGCTTTTTGGCAAATGGCGAGTGCCAGGACATTGCCTTGCCGGGCTGCCAACCCGGCTGCAGTCGCAGACCCTGGCCAAGTGCTGATGGCAACTGGTAACCAGGCAACGAGCCAGCTTCACGCGCTGCGCTGACAACTCACTTTTGGCCAGCGCCAAACAGCGCCAGGAAGCCAGCAGCCAACAGCCGGGCCAGCAGACCAGGCCAGGCCAGGCCAGGACACGAGCCAGGACTTGGGCATGGGGCGACGATTCGACAACTTTGGTTCTGTCTATTTCAACTTCCTTCTTTATTTCCGTAATCATTTATATGCAAATCGCTTGGCTGCTGCTGCTGCTGATGATTCTTACACACACACACACGCGCATACACTCACATACATACCGCCACGCCACGCCCATTTGAGTTTCTCCTTCGATTTGCCATCAAAACTCGCAAAAGTTTTGCGTTCGTCTTTGTTTTTATTTTGCGTGTATTATTTTTTTTTTCTGGCACTTTTTGGCATAGTGTATGCGTGTGTGTGTGTGTGTGTGTGTGTTTGTGTGTGGCAGTTGATAAGCGCCCCACATTGAGACTAAGGGCCTTTTTAATGCCCTCACAAAATGCAAGTGAATACTCAAATTTTCTCATTCAAAATGGAACTTCTTAAAAAAAAAGAAAGAAACTATAATATTAAAACTGAAAAAGTATCTAATGACTTCACGAATATAATATATAATTTATAATTTTATATATATTATATATTAGATAATTTTATATAATTTATACGATTTTTTTTTTTGTTCCATAACAATATTATTATTTTCGGTTACGTCCGATAAAACGATAAAAATTTTGTGGGAATCAAAAAGCTAAATATGATAAAAATTTTTAGCATGAATATACTTATAATATTAGCATATTCTATATGACTAAAAATAAAAAAGTTCGGAAAAGAAATTGTAAATGGAATAAATCCAATTTTGTTTTTATTAAATGGTTAGATAGTATTGGAAACCTATAAAATATTTATATATTTAAATTTATACGTTTTAAAGTTTTCCAAAGAGTACAAAAACTTCGTCTTCATGCAAAAACTTTGTCTTTTGCTCATTTGATTTGCATCGATAAAAAACAGAAAGAAACGTTGCATATTTTTTTTCAGGGCTGTGTGTGTGAGAGTGTGTGTGTGAGTCAACTTTTATTCGGCTGCCGCACATTTTACAAGTTTTTTTTTTCGGGGGCTCATTAAAATTGCACAACACTTTGATTTGCATACGTTGTACCGCCCCCGCGGCAGCTTCTCACAGCTCTTAGTCCAAAACTCCAAAGCCCAAATGGAGCAGCGAAACTTTTGTTGTTGGACTGGGAGCCGCCCCTCGGGGCTGTTGTGTGTGTGTTTGTGTGTGTAATATTTTTGGCAAATTCGAGCATTTTCGTGGCAATTTTGTGCTGCGAACACAAGGTCATTATCATTATCATAATCATCAACATTAGAGAGCGAAAAGAGAAAAAGAGGCTGCAAGGAGCACATTAAAAAAATTTACATTAAAAAACAAAAAAAGAAAAAAGTAGAAACAAAAAAACAAAACAAAACAAATTGTGCAAAATGTCAGTGTAAAAGTCGGTCAAAGAGGAATGAACGGGACAGAAAGGGGGATTTGATTATTAGCGGGTAGAATGGGGCTATATGATTTTGAAAATACTCGCTCGAATCATAAGTGTAACTGCAATATTAACAATTCTGTGAACATTTCAGAAGATTTGCTTTTATGTGCATGTGATAAATATGGTAATTTTCAAATAAGATTTGGCATTCGTATAAAAGTAAACTTGTGTAGTATCTAAAGGTATTTTACTTAATAAAGTGTATTTAATAAACCCAGTAGACATCAAAAACTTAAATATTTTTGTATATGTTATGTGAACTAAAGGTTTTATATATTGTAGTATTTTATATTATGATAATAATTAAACAAAAATTTTGTTTTTCCCTTGTTTGAAAATTTTTTAAGGTGATTGTGAAAATTTGAAGAAAAAAAATCAGTTAAACTAAAATAACACATTAGGAAATAAAAATTATTGCAGTTAAATTGATAAATATATTATTGTGAAAAAAACCAATATACCCTATATCGCCTTTATAATAGAACATAAAAAGGTTTTAATATTTTTTTTACCAGACGTAATTCAATTTGATAAATTATTCAACTTTTTCTAGCTGTTGGCCATAAATAGAAAACTCGTTTAGCTGCAAGCATATTTTAAGCAATATTCGACGTATCTAAAATACATATATGTAATATATATATATATATTTTTGGGCTATGAAGCACATGTGACGGCAACAGGAAAGAACGCTAAAAGCCAAAAGGAAAAACGGCGGAAAGAGAGAAAGAGAAGAGGCAAAACTCATAAAACATATTTGGTAATTGAATTTGTTATAATTTTTTATGTACAGCAGGTCAACAGCAGCAAATTATTCACACACATACACACACACATACAAAGTGAGAGCAGCTGTGTGTCTTTGTGTGTGTATTTATATACACATTTTTATAGAATTTTCTTTGACAACACAAAATGTTAAATAAATAACAGTGGCGCGCACACACAACACACTCGCGAAAATTGTTGTTTTTCTTGCTGCTTAACTGACTTGTGGGCTTAAAGCAACTGCGGCTGCGACGGAACAGGGCTAAGCTAAGCAGGTGGCGAGCAGCGGGGTACGTGAGGGGGGTTTTAGACGTCACAGCAAATTTCATTTGATTTATTTGCCAGTTTTCATTTCCCTTTCTCTTTGTTTTCTTTTTTATTCGCTTTCTTTTTGGCTCTCTGCTCTTTGTTTGGGCCAAAACCCATTTGGCAATTTACTGTAAATCACATAAAAACGCAACAGCAAAATGTTGCATGCTTCAAGGCGAACATTCATAAGAGTGTGTTTGTCTCGTGTATATGTGTGTGTCTTTGTTTGTGTGTGCGTGTGTGTGTGTTTTGGATTGTGTGTGCGTCTGGATTGTGTGTATAGCCTTTGCGAATTCCATTGAGCTTTTTATTTGAACAAACGAATGACTATAGTCGTAGGCATTTTCGATAGCGAAATTTTTATTGTAAACGTTTTTTTTCGCAGCTATTGAAACCAAAGACTGAAAACTTAAAATATAAATCGCATAGACTAGAATGTAGACCGTTTAAAATTTTCAAAAATGCTTACATACAAAGCTTTTATATCCATATTTCAAACATCCATAAATTTATCAAAACTGAGCCGATTTTTACATTTAAAGTCATTTTGGTCGTATACAATTTTTGGTCAAAAACCACGCCAAAATTCACTCAAATTTTGACATGTAAGGTTCTCGGATCCCATAGCTCCCATATATCAAACACCCATAACTTTGCCAAAAGTGAACCGATTTTCACTTTTGATGGCATTTGTGTCCTAGATTGATTTACATAGATTGATCTACATTTCAAATTTATGCCTTTTTGAAAATAATATTTTTGGCCCCTATATTTCAAACTTAGTCAAAAGTGAACCGATTTTTAAGTTTGATGGCATTTTGTGCATGTTTGTCTTCTAGAATGAAATATTTTATTTACATTGATGTCTTCTTTTGAAATGAAATTCTCGTCTGCGTACTTTCGCTCAGGATAGTTGCTGCAAATTGTTGCTGCATTCTATGACCACTCGTAAAGTATCTTTGTATCCGTTTCCCTTGCTTTGTCTAGCACACACACCTACACACACGCACACACACACGCGTACACATAACGGGGCACACTCAGAATATAGCTCTGTGAGTTGGCGTTAGAGAGTCATTCGTTCATTTCAACAGACTTGACAATGTAACTTTTGTTTGAACAACTCGCAACTCAGTTGTTGTTGCCGTTGCCGTACTTAGACCTATTGTTTTAATACCCTGGAACCATTAAAAACAGCTAAGAAAAGGATCATTTTGAGTTTTGTAAAATGTGAAAGAAATACTCTCAAACTGATATATATATACATATGATAATCAGGCCTTATCCTTCCGATCTTCAGTTTAGACAACCGAGAGAGTTCAAGTTAAGTGGTTCACATTTATAGTAATACTTTATACATGGTAGTCAGGTTTGTTTCAAATTTCCTCTACAATTTAGCACAAAAAATCGATAAGTATCGAATTGGTATCGGTAAATCAGAGGCATGTTACGATCTTGAAACAATATGTTTGCTATTTATCTGCTCGTTTACCATACGTAGATCGAGTTTATTTTAAATAATCGATATATCGATTAATTTCAAGCTTTCCAATTTCCGATTTTTTTTTATTTAAGCCAACAAGAGTTTAGATTTGTGTTAATTATATAAATATTAAGTCCCAAAAGTGATAGATAACTGAATTTATGAAATATTTTTTGTGTTTCCTTCTTTAAATTTGCATATTATAGTTAAGTCTTAAAGTTTTCATTGAAACAAGCTAAACAAATTAAGGAATGAACTTTCTATAGAAAAGGGCTTTGTGTGTGACGACATTCGACAAGGGTATCATTTAGTCTGTCACATTTTAGTTGCCTGTGTGTGTGTGTGCGTGTGTGTTTGTTACCTGCAAACGCGCGACATTGCAAAAATTGCTCATCTTCCCTTTTTAGCTGGATCACAACATTTGTTGTCTGTTACGGGGCACTTTTGTTATTGTTGTTGTTGTTGGTGGTGGTGGAGTTGTTGCCGTTGTTGTAACTTTTTGCTGCCTTAGCGCACTTAAAAAGCAATTTAGTCTAATTACATTAAGTATAACAGGAACAACAACAACAACAACAATAATAATAAAAGCAGCAGCGACAACAACTCACAAAAGTTGCGCGTCTTGTGCGTGTGTCAATAAACACACACCGACTCAAATATGCAATGTGTGTGTGGGTGTGTGGGTGTATGGGTGTGTATATGTTTGTGCGTGTGTTCGCCAGAGCAGAAAAAATGGCGCTTTTAGGCCATAATTACCTGAGAACTTTTGCCAGCCAGAACTTGGGCCAGCTTTATGCTTTTGCTTCCTTCTCTTTCACTTTTTTTTCTGTTTTCTGTTCATTTTGTTTTTGTTATTACGTACTTTCTGTTTCATTTTGTCTTTCCGCTTGGCTATTGCTTGTTGAGCTCACTTCCGTTTCCTGTTCCAGTCTCTCCCCTTCCCCCCCGTTCCGATCGCAGCACTTGTCCTTTTGCCTATGGGCCTCAAATGTAGCGACCTCTTCATTATTACGTATTATTATGAGAACCCCAGCACCAAAACCCCCACTTAAGTTGTTGTTATTATTATTCTGGCAGATTTCTTTGCTTTTGCTTCTTTGTTTTTTTTTTTTTGTTTTCAGTAAATAAATCAGCCGTCGGCCAAGTAACTTTATCCACAGCTGTCCAAAGTGGCTTTTGTCTGCTCTTTGGCTACTCGACTGCTGTTCTGCTGCTTCTTCGTTCTTTATTTTATTTCATTTTTTTCTTTTTTTTCTCCTTCTGTTTGTTGCTATTGTTGTTGCTTAGGGCTTGTATTTCCGTTGCATTTGTCTCACACTCAACACATTGATTGGATAATTATAATGAGCTTAGGCCCAAGAGCAAAGTTAATATATACAAAGCGAGTGCAAAACAAAACTCTTCGCTTTTGTTTCGGGCTTCCCGACCGAACTTTTAATACCCTATGAATATTATTACCTTAATGAATATTTATAAAATATATATATTTTTCTGACTCGTTCAACTTCAGTTATGCGAAATTTCCATAAAGCACAGTAAGTTAAAAAAAAAAAGACGATATTTACAGGGAAGTTACCTACGTTCAGGACCCATCGATTCTTATGTGTAAATGCACGACTTACCTAAAATGAGAAAAAGTTAGGATTAAATAAGAAACGTTGTCAACAAATTGCATATTATTTATATTTTTGTAATAATATTATGTATAAATATTTAGGGAAAGAGTAGTAAAAAACGGCATTGTTCCTGCTGGTACTCATATTAGTTAAAATGTTAGATAATTTTTTTAATTTATACTAAAAAAAAAATAAAGGAAATTTAGGCTTTGCAAGTAAGCCACAAAAAATTATAAAATTTGTTGTGCCTGGAAAAAGAAATCAACAATATTTTATATATTGGTTTCAGTAAACCAATAAATGTTTCTTATTATTCTGTATCTAATCCAGGCATACCCAATTTACGAGCTAATTAATTTAGTATTATAACTTTTTGAAAATGTCTTTTTGGTTAGGCGCTCTTCTATTCCTATATACTTTTTATTGTTCCCATTATAATATCGTATTTGTAGTAATATTATAATATTATAATGTAAATAACAAACGCTTTTATCTTCTAAGTTTTATTACGTAACATATATTTAATAGTAAATTGTGTATACAAACTAGCTGTAAATCAATACCTGTATTTACTGTTAGTAATTTATAACCTTTGAGTTGACCCAAAATAATAATCAATGTTCAAAAGCTGTGTTAAATCTGTTTAAGCTTTAACTAAAAGCCAAAAACAAATCCATCAACAATTAACACGAGATGACGTCATAAACACCACACACACACACACACACACACACATGTCAGGCACTTAAAACTGTGTCACAATGCAGCCAGCTAACCCACCCCCAGCCCCACATTCCCTTCCCCATCACCACTTGCACTTCACACGGAAAACTATGGAACAACATTTTTGCAACTTTTATTGTTTTCCTTCTCTGTTGCTTTTTTTGGCGCCATCTGACGGCAACTGTTGCAGCTGTTGCTGTCGCACCCTTAAAGGCCCCCCTCCACCCCAGCCCCTCTTTCACCCTGGCTTGTAAGTAATTTGTTTTAGTTGCGTCCGAGTCGAAAACTTTGTAATTAACAACGCGGCGTCGACGACCTTTGCTTAACAATATTTTCATTATAATTAGCTTCAGTGGGAAACTTTAAGCGTGAGCTTCGACGGTTCAACGGTTCAACGGTGGTTGAGTGGTTCAACGGTTCAACGGCAACAGCTGTCAGTGGTTAAAAGTTCACCATCAGCTGCCCAGCAGCGTGTGTGTGTGCGTGAGTGTGTATGTGTGGGCGTGGCACCGCAGTCTGCGGTGTAACCCAAATGCGTTTACAAATCCTAAAGAAAATTCAGTTTAATTGTGATTTATTTTTGCTGTTTTCATTCTACCTTTTCTTAATTGCTTTTCTTTCTGCATTTTCTTGGATTTGAAAAAAATTCTATATGAAAAATGCACAAATTGAAAACTTATCAACTTTAGAAACGGTTTCATCAGGCTGGAATTTTCTTAGTCTTAAAACATATTTTTAATTCCAAAATTCTAAAGGACTCATGTCGATTTTAAGCTTTAAAAAATACAGTAATTTTAGACTTATATATTCTGTAGATAAAAAATGTTTTTTTATTATGCCAAATTAACGTTCCATTTTTAAATCCAGAAAATTGCATGTTTCTCTTGAAAAATATTCTGATTTAAGTTTTTTTGGAAATTTTAAAAGCAAAACAATATAAATTTCAATATAACTTTTACTTGAATTAATTTTTAAAATTAATTAACGATTTTTCCTAAGAACTTTTCCACAGTATTTGTGTTTATCTCTAGTTTCAGTTCTTAAACATTTAGGTTTAAAATTAGGCTATAATCAAATTGCACCACATAGCTTAGCATAATGAATTTCGCGGAAATAATAAGCAAACTAATTAGTAATATTAATAGCTGTGTGCTTTGCTTCCAAAGTGATTCCTAATAAATGAACAAAAGATAAAATGGAAGCAAAGCAAAAAAAATTCATACAAAATTGAAGCATTATTATAACTGAAATGTGCATGAATCTTTAAAAAGGTCGTAATAGAATATAAAATGGAGCTATTCAATGAATGTGTAAGCATGAAAAGATCCCAAATCAATTCATCGTCATCAAATTCAAAAGATAAATTAGATAAGATTCCTGTAGTGAGAGTTAAAACTAATCAGATGTGACAAATTGTTAGGCAGCAAACGATAATTGGAGAATGCGAAATGTCAAATGCCATAACTGAGCGATTGCCCCATCTGACCGTATTGCCGGACAGTAGTTGGCCAACAGGCAGCAAAAAAAGCCAAAACAACAACAACAATAGCAATAACAAAAGCAACAGAAATACGAAATGCGTTAAGCGCGCTGCAAACGCAACAGACACAAAAGCTGACAGCTAAACAGCAGTCAGACAGACCGATGGACAGATGGAAGCTGGCCAGGACACGGTTAGAGCTGGGCCAGCCATGGGTTAAAACTGGGCCCAGATGCTGGCTATTAGAGGCAAGTGACGCGTCGCTTAGTATAAAAAAAACATCAAACTAGCCGAGACAATGGAAAATGGTAACATGACAGCAAAAAAAAAAAAATAGATGGAAAAAATGCCGGCAATTCTTGTGGCTGCTGGTTAAATACCCTGCAACTGCTGGAAATGACAGGAGGCACCTTGATGCCCCTAAAAACTCGAGCAGCACTCAGGGAACTAAATATCATTCCGTTCTTCAACCCGTACTAAAGTTTTTCAATCTGTCTGTTTGTTTATTATTTCTTCAATAAAGCCTTTTATTAATCTGTACTAGTCTCTGTTTGAACGATAAGTAATCGATAAGTAATCGACATTTAGACAGATCTCAGTTATTGTAGCAATCACCTTTGAAAAATATAAATGCCCGCATAGATAATTTTATTCGAAATTTTTTAAATATTTACAGCAAAACGATAAGCAATAAATATCGGTTTTTAACTTACATAGATATAACATAGTTTATATTCTTTCAAATCTTCCCTCAGTGTATATTCAACAGGAAAAATAAAAATTTCTAATGCAATCTCAATCTTAAATTTTTTATAAAAATGTGACGTTTCTTAACCAAGGCCAAAAAGCTGCAGGATATCATCTAGTCAGTCACTTTTAACTTAAATTTACCTGCTGTTGTTGTTGTTTTCTACAGAACGTTAAAGCAATAAGAACAACCACAACAGCAACATGGCATTGACGTTCGCGTTGGTAAAAGGATAAAGCGTAAATGAGTTGCCGACCACAAGGAGTAGCAAAAACAACAACAACAACAAAAATTGTAAAACAAAACCATTGGAAAAACAATTTAGTTAGCTGACAGCGTCCGTAACTACACTCGTTCGACTGTCAGATACACTTAATTGATAGCATTTGGTTAAGTGTGGAAATTCAAACTGAATTTGGTTAAACGAATTTCACAGCATTTTTTATGCAGCTTTTTAGTCTAAGCTAAGCTTACAATTGGTTATAGGTTAGCTTCAAAATAGCTTAAAATAGGCTACAACAGCTTTAAGTTTTAAGTAAAATTATTTGTATAAAAAAGCATTAATTTGCCATAGATTGTAAGCCTTTAACTAAAAATAAGCCATAAGCTACCTTCACACGAGCCTTAAATTGTTTATAGGTAAGCCTTTAGATAAGGAATAATTGAACTTTAAGTTAAGTTTTAAGCTTAAGTTGACTTAAAACCAGACGTAAAAGGGTTTTGAGTACACTTTAAACAATCATTAATTCAAAATAAAGGTAAGCTTTATATGATCTTAAGTTGAGCGGATATTGAAAAAGTTGTAAGCGAGCTCTTACGAAATTATGATTAAATTATTTATCTAATTAATTCAGCTTTAAACTGAAGAAACCTTAAAGTTTGATTTTAATGGAAATTATATTCAGTCTTATGCTTTAACTTTATTGATCATCAATATAAACATGTGCTATATACATTTATCGAGAAATATTTTATGAAAAAACTTGATTCGAAACCGAATGAAATAAATAACGAAAACGAATTAATTAACTATTAGTTGTAAAACAGAAATGAAAAACCTATTTGCCACAAGCTGTCGCTGAATATCGATATGTCTATATCGATAACATGCCAAGGCACGAAAAAAAAACATGAAACTAAATAAAATTTCATGAACATGCAACAAGGAGAGGCACAAACTAAAACGCAACTTTGGTTATTAATTACTGGCCCAAAACGGGCGTGCGTGTGTGTACGTTTGTGTGTGTCTAAATACAATATAAATCTGCATGTATATGGACTTAATATAGACGCACCAGCAACACCAGCAGTTGCCCCCCTCCCCTCCGCCCTCCTACCGCCACCGTTCACTCAAGTTCACTGTGTGGACGCGCCCTTTGCCGGTCAGTCAGCCCGACTGAGTTGGGCAGCAACCCCTTGCGGCTGGGATCATGGGGTTGGGGTTGGCCCATGGACATGCCAACAATGGACATAAGGCAACACACCTTTTTTATCACTGTGTGTTCGGCTCGTTGCTGTTTTTGTTGTTGTTGTTGTCGTTGTTCATGTGGCCAGCTGACAACACGACGCAGCGCCCATGTCGGACAAACGGAAATGTACAGCGGATATATTGATTGTCAAACGTTGTGTGAGGGCCCTGCTGGGTATGTGCGTGTATGTGTGTGTGTGTGTTTATGTGTGTTGTTGTTGTTGAATTGATGTGGCAGCGACCTTTTGCATAGACGGACAGGACAGTATCCTAGCCAAAGCCAAAGCAGACCAGAACCAATATCAGAAACCAAACAATTTTAGCTATCTGTTCGAAGATTGAATACCCTAACAAATATTGCTGACATGCTCAAAAAAATATTTTTATAATTTTGCGTCGTTGTTTTTGCTCAAATTCTGTTTATACTAATAATTGCTTTTGTTTTGATTGGCCGAAATATATGATATAGTAGACTAATGCTTAAACAATTTTTACTTTTATATTTACTATCCAGTATCTATCCAGTTTAGATAAAATTATGATTTATGATTTAATAGTAAGCTATCAATAAATAAATTAATTAACAAATAAACAAATTCGTTATTAACTTAAATTAGGTTAAATTAAAAAAACTAAAGCTAAAACTGAAAAATTGGAAACATTATAATTATGTCATTGGAATTCACTTTCTATCCAATAATATATATTTAAAAAACTGAAATGTTTTTCCCCCGTTAAACTTCTTCACAAAATTAAAGTAGCCTCCGGAAAGGTAGTCCAAGCCAAAACAGACTACATAAGACCAAAACCAAGGACATGTTCTGGAGGATGGGCTCAATCCGGAATAATTTGATATTTATTTTGATATTATTAAAGCGGGCTGGTTCAAAGTCTATCGGCCAGACTCTCCCAAAGGGCTTGATAAATGCATTTGACAGCAAGAGTTACAGACGAGCATTAACTAACTGGAAAGCGATGCCGTTTGGCCTTAAAGCCACAGATTTAAATTTCATAAAATGTGGCATATTTTACATTCGCCACTGAAATTGACAGTTGAACACAAAGTAATTGACAGTTAATTAAGAGCTGATTGTTGCCTTTCACTACTAATTAAACATTTCAAAATCAGTTAGTGAACGCCTGTTCAACAATGATTTGCAATTCGTAATTTCTTTTATTTCAATTTTGGCTAATTCAATTAAGCAGATGTAATTATGTAAGCTAAAACTAAAAAAAAAAGTTAAAATTTAATTTACAAATTAACATTAGATGGAACAAGCAAAGGATGATTTATTTATTAGTAACTAATTGATTAATTTATTGCTGCATACATACAAAAAATGTATTTATTTCCAAAATTGTTTGTTCAGAAATAAATATACTTGCATCCTTTTTTTTGCCAAAGCGCTTGCAAATAATTATAATAGATTCTAAGCCTTTAAGCCACGGAATCAATTTATAAAATATTTACATTAAAACTTTTTTTTTTTGCTATAGCAAAAGAATGCTCTGTATTGCCATACTTCTATCCGATAGCATAAACATAGCATTTTATGTATAATAGCTGTTTACGATCCAGGCAGAAGTTATTCAAGAAAATATTGTCTGTGCCCCTACAGCTTTATGTTAACTGTCTAGCAAGGCATATAAGACACCTCTCTGTGATTCTCATGAATTCAAGATTTGCCGGCAGACTTTTGATATTTTTAGTGTTGTTTTCAATGATGTTTGTGTGTGATATTTAAAAGTTAAGGGTAAGTGGCTCTCACTCACTCGCTTTGCCTCGATCTCTCTTTCTCTCTCTCTCTCTAAAGTCTCTATCTTTTCAAAACACTTTCTCTCTCTCCTACTCATACTCTTTTATTCTCTCTCTCTCTCAAATTCTCTCTCCTTTTCTCAAATTTTCTTTATCTCACCTACTTCCTCTCTCTCTCTCTCTATGTCTTTCTTTTACTCGCTCTTTTACTCTCTCTCTCTCTCTCTCTCTCTCTCTCACTCTCTTTTTCTCTTTTACTCACTCTATTTTTATTTTATTTTAGTTTTATATTTTGCTTTAACATCACAATTCTCTTGATATGGTTTTATTTCTTCACTTTATAACATTCCTAAACGTTTCAATGTCATGTCAAGCATTCAACATATGAATAAACTCAGCTAAAATCTCATAAAATTCAGCTGAATTTACACAACAACTGTGTATTTTGTGAGCTTAATACTTATCAAATGTAAGTCAAAGTTTTGACTGCCGCAATTGTAAAAAGCGTTTTTTTTTTGTTTCTAGGTATATTTCAAGCTGATAATCCGTACAAATTCAGTTCGCAAACTTTGACTGTGACTCAATGCAACATGAGACAACAGACATATAAAAAAATTTGTAAGCATTAAAGCTCTTGAAATAAATTATGTACTGAAAGTTTTTGCGTTCATATTTGATTTTATACCAAATTAGTTTTGTTTTTACGACACAAAATCCCTACTAGAAAGAGAGAGAGAAAGAGAGAATATAGAGGTGACAGGCGTTAGTTTTGCCTTGAATAGCTTTGGTGCTTCCGCATAAAGCGAGGGGATTATTTAGTAAATTTATAATGTTATCCCAAAAGTGTTGTCGAGCTATTTTTGTTGCTGTTGTCCTTTAGGCCCCAAAAAACAAAACAACAACAAAAGTGGAAAAAAAAACACGAAAAAAGGAGAACTACTTATACCCAACCTCTGTCATATATCGCATATTAATGTTGTTCATTAAAGTTGTATAAATTATAAATGATACGACACGGCCATAATAGAAGCCGGAGGCACATGAGTCAAAGCGCTGCGACCATCGCTCATAGCGATAGAGATGGCAATAGTTACACAGATAGAGATAGATAGCCAAATATATAGAGACCACTGTGCGGGGGCAGCAAAAATATATATATATATATATAAATGTATACATATATATATATTTATGTACACACATTTATAAATATATTTTTGTGTGGGGGCCCTTTTTATGCCCTTGTTAAAAAGGTTATGAACATTTTGTTATGTGCTTTGTTAGTGCGTGCCTGTTGGACCATTCAGGACATTAATTATCAACAGTTTTCACTTTATCAAATGTATATCAACCAAAACTAAAATGACATAATCAAGCGACGAGCATGAATAGAGATCTAACATAAATATTAAACAAGTGCAAACTGAGAATTTTGTGAGGGTCGCGTGTGCGAACAGCAAAGAAAGAAGCAAAACGGAATGCCCAGCGAGAGAGAAACAGAGCGGAATATAAAGCGAAATTTAATAACTGAAGGGCCAAATGCAGAAAGTAGCAAAAAGAGAAGTACAATTTTGAGCGAAAAGTGAAAGCAAGAAAAATTCCTTTCAAAATTAAAACAAAAATGAAATTAAAAGTGAAAATGAAAATGAAGTAAAAGGAGAAGCCAATGGCGAAGTGCAGCTAGAAACGAGAAGCGAAACAAGAAGTAACAGCACTGAAAGAAGCGCATGATACATACGGGGATAAGAAATCAAAATGGGTGATAATATTAAAAGCAAAGCGTAAAGTAATGCGATAGCATAGCAGAAAACAAAGCAAGAAGCAAAGCGAGAAGCAAGCAAGATGCAACGTAAGTAGTTAGCCAAGAAGTAAAACTAGATAAAGTGTGCAGCGCAGTAAGAAACAAACGGACGAGTAACTTAAAAAGCAAAGCAAGAATCAGTGAACGAAGCAAAGCGTAAAAGCGAGAAGTAAAGGAAGAAGCGAAATGTGTGTTAGTAGGCACAAAGATTTGTAAGACTGAAACTTAAAGCCAAAAACGAAAAGAAGAAGAGTTTTTATAAATGAAACTAAAGCGAAGCGAACTTAAATTAGCAAAAGAAGGAAGTGAAATGAGAAGTTCCACAAAACTATCAAATGAATCTTTATATCTACCAATTGCATTTAAAAGATCGATTAAAGGGCATTTAAAGCTGCGGCTATAGCTAAGCGGCGTTTTATTTTCTCTCAGTTGCTCTTTCTCACCCTTACTGTATTTCAGTTTATAAATGATGTTCATTCCATTTACATGTAGCGAGAGTTAGTTACGTTTCATTTACTTTGGCATAGTGGACAGCGCCGAGGGTGTCGCGGGGGCACTAGAGGGGAGGAGGGGACTAAATGTTTCTGTGTGTGTGTGTGTGTGTTTGTTGTGAACACGTCAAAGCCGGCACGTATTGATTACCCTTCAACCTCGTAACAGTTGCTGACCCATCCAGAGTAAACTACGCGAACTGAACTTTTGCACATTGTTTTTGTTTTCTTTGCTGTTCCCTTTGCCCTTTTGGATTTGGTCACTTTTTTAGCCAACTTTGTGGGCATTGATATAAATCATAAATAACAACGAGCTAACTGAATTATGCATGGAGCTGGCCGGAATTGGGGATTGACTTGGGAGCTCATCAGCAACCGAGCTTAATATTGGAACGGAATGTGGAATCAGCACTGTAACAAGAACATCTGTACGAAAATTACATTGGAACTAAATTCAACAGATTACGCCAATCTGGTACCAGAACTATAATTGAAGCTGACTAGCAATAAAACCATAGCTATTGTTGGAACTAGAACCTAAGCTAGAGCTTGATCTGGAACTAGGTATTCTAACAAACTCTGAATAGAAATCAAAAAGAAAGCCTAAAAAGAACTGTGGCCGGGACATCAACAGGAACCAGAACCAGAACTGGAACTGGAAGTGGAAGTGTGAAATATGCCCAAGCAATTATTTGTAAAAATGTGCGGGTCTCAAAATGGCCTTAAATCAAAAATGTGTGCACAAAATGGCCTTAAATCAAAAATTTGTGCGCAATGCGAACTTGGGTCAAATGCTACGCAAATATGTTTATATAATGTATATATAAATATTAGCTTTTTAATGTCGAGTCAAGGGAGTGGGGGAATGGGAAGGTGAGGGGGAGAGCAAAGGCGACTTCGCAGCCGCTGGACTGCTGTGTCATCATTAAATCCTGGCCAAAAGCAATTTGAAGCCAAAACGAAAATGGCCGGGACCTCCCGCCCCCCCCCCCTCTCTCTCTCCCCTCTACCTCTTCAAATGGTCCGTAGCTCTCTGCAGATTTCCAATCTCCTCCCCGCAAGACGCAATTTTCCCATACTCACTCAATTGGCGAGATTTTTCGCTTTTATTTGCGCTCAATCGCAGTTCGCAGCAGTTCGCATTTATGTTCGCATTTTTATTTGAAATGCCATCAAAGGACAAGCGCATGGAGCGACATGTCCTTGGCTGTCCCCACAGTGCTTAGCAGGACAAAACCCAGCAACCAGCCAGCTCGAACCGTTCGCAGCAGCAGTCAATGCTGCAACTTAGATGCTCTTAATGTGTCCCCACTCGTCAGCAAAAGTGTCGTAAAATGAATGAGTATTGCATAATCAATTAGGATGCTCAGTGTCCTTTAACCAATTTTATTCACAGAATCGCCAATTAATGATTCAGGAACAGTATTGGAATATACGAACACCCACATACTCACACACACACACACATGCACAACTGCACTTAGATTAATCAATTAATGAAATAATATTGCGCATTACCAATCATTAATGTGCAATGGTAGAAAATTAGATAACTATAATATGGACAACGACATCTGCGTGTTGGTTTGGAATAGAAAAAGGAAAAAGTCAAATGTCAAACAAAAATGGAACATACTCTATATAATTTCTCAAGGGATTCAAAGGCGACACTAATCAATTTAATAATAAATTAATGAACAGCAGCAATAATCGAAAATGCCATCAAACATAAAATAGCAACAAATACAATCGATAAAAAATACACAATTTCTATTACAAGTTTTGAAAAACAAACGTTTTAAATATCAGTAAAAATTCGAAAAAATATTATTTTCAATAATAAAATTATTTTTAAATACAGATTCAATATAAAGGTCGAACCATTCATTAATTTAAAGGATTCAATCTAAAGTAACCACCAAAATCGATTAAAATTATAAATTTTACATTGATTGTAAATTTCGAAAAAAAAAGGTAGAATGGTGTGGAGGAGGGTACATGAATTATTTGAAAATTTAAAAAAAAATGTTTCAATCCTACATATATATATTTTTTTAAATATGGAATCAATCAATAGAACAAATCATTTTAGTCAATTTTGGTATGATTTTTGACAATAAATTTGACAGAGATTTTGATCTCTTTTAATGTGGTTTTTTATGCTAATTGTGGCAAACAAAATCCATTAAAAATATAAATTCGCAATTCTAAATATTGGAAAAAAAATGTTTGAAAATGGTTAAGACAGGAGTACATGATTATGACATAAAACTTAAGAACTTATATTTAAACATAATAATTGTATATGTTATATGCATTGAGATAACTATCGATATAGCTAATATATCGATAATCATGTTGAACTGACGCCAATAGCTGAACAATTCCGAGACATAACGCCACTGTTTCGCTTGAAAAAGAAAAGCATAAGAATCCCACCTAGATATCCCAATGGATTTTGCATTATTTATTCCGTTTGCATGCCCGACTAATCTGCAGCTTATGCAGTGGGTAGACGAAGGTCTGGCGAAAGTGGCGTATAGCTGGTACGGTTGACCCAATCATCGAATCAAGTTAAAGCTAAAAGTTTTTCTGCAGCTTTTTTTTTTTTTTTTTTTGTTTGTCTGCTTCAATGAGTAAACGGGCGAGGGGTTGGAGTTGATGGGCGGGCCACTACCTAGTATATGTGGCGCCAAAATGACAGCTAATGCCTGAACAGTTGTCAAATGTTTTCAGCAGCAACCAGCAGCAGCAGCAGTAGCAGCAGGAAGCAGATGAAGAGGAAGAAGTAGCTGCTGATGCGCTACATAAGGGTAGGCGAATACATGGGGCTAGAGCAATTGGACTATAGAATGGATATATATGTATATATATATATAATATGTAAGGTCTTTTTTTGGGGGTTGATGCGGATGGGCTGACAACCCTTGCGTATCGACGAGCCAAATGCTGGGCGTGCGGATTAACGCACACAGCGTAACGAAGACAACCAGAAGCAGGACAAAGGCCAGAAAGGAAGCTGGCGGCGTCGGCAACGGCGACGGGGTCGGCCCTAAAGGCGTTGACAACAACAGCAACAACAACAATAACAATAATAACAACAACAAAAAGTAAATTGGTTTACTATTGACCTTGGCGTTTGTCAACGCCTGCTCTCAAAATGGAAAGTCACATAAATAAGTCAAGCCAGACACGACACAAATACTTATATATAAATATATATTAAATATATACATTAGACAGATAGCTCCGTTCTAAGCCCAAGCAAAAAGTTCTACACATTTTTTACCAAGAATTTCAAGTAAATTATCCTCAAATAATTTTAAATGAAGTACAACAAATCTTAAATAAAGCAGAAAATTTATGAATATTCAATGTCAAACAAAAAAAGACTTAAACAGATTTAAGCCGCATTTTCATTTAAGCACATAATTCTTGATTTCATTCGCTGAGTGTAGATAAATGTTTTATTCCGCTTTTTTCTCGTATTGTATATATAAATAAAAATCCGTCAAGCAGCTAGAATTAAAACAGATTTCGCTTCAAGTGTCGACCCGAAATCCCGCTTACCCGCAGCTGACACCTTACAGCTCCCCCTCGCCCTTATTCCCTTCTAATAGCAGCAAGTGCCCGCCATAAAAACGCTTGGCGCTTTTTCTTCTTCTTTGCTTTGCCTCCAATTCAATTTTATTGATTTTTTTTATTTTATTTTATTTTATATATATATATATTTTTTTTTTTGCTTTTTATGCTTTAACATGTTTAACACCCTGTAGTCATAAAATGTGCAGAAAAAATGGGTATCATAAAGTTGTGCAAGTGCATGTAACAGTAATTTAAAAACACAAGTTTTAATGGGTGTCAACGGTTAAGCTGCTATAACCCTATTTTTGTCTCTATTATCGTATAGTCCTAAAATTTGTCATATACTTTTTCGACAAAAAATTTTATTACGTAATTGTGTCTATTTTCTAAGTTAAGTTCATATTTTAAGTAATTTTTTAATTACACAATTTACGAGACTTTGTGTTTCCATTAAGAGTGTTTTTGGAACTATATAAAATACCAAAACTTTTCAAACTTAATTCAAGAATTATATTCGGTTTTGGAATAAAAAAAGATGCCTTCATAAATAAAATGAAATCTCGAGAAAAATTCTATGCTGCTAGCACACGAAGTTTTAAAATAAATTTTGGTGCGAGAATTTTTGTTTTATATCTATATAACTTTTAAATTTTTTGTATATTTTATGGTAAATACTTTCAAGACAGCTCCTTTAAAGGTTTCCTTAAGAGTCGCATTATTATATTTTATAGTTTTGTTAGCATTTCTTATAACAAAAATACATTTTAATAAAATTTAAATATATTTATTTTTAGATCTAGGAATTTCCACCATAATTCTAGGCAATGGCTACTGCTACAGGGTATCTTCAAGTCGCGCATGCTCGTTGAGAGCGCAATTTCTTTTATTTTTGCTGCTGCTGCTGCTGCGACAGTTGTTGTCAACGTAATTTGCCGTTACACGCCCCGCACAGCTGCGCCCATTAAGCGCAATAAAACACCGAACCCAGCCCCAAAAAAACCGCCCGTCGCCTCGCGCCGCACCCCGCAGCACTCCAATAACTAGAAATGGTTTTTGTTTTAAAAACATTTTTTATGCTTTATTTGACGTTAAAAACCATTATTTTTTTGTTTTGTTCTTTGGGGTAAATGAATAAAAAAGCTGACATTACGCAAATGCAGTTTTGAAATGCAAAGGAAATGCAAAGTGGGAGGGGCGGGGTAGGGGTTGGTTGCTGCGCTGCCGTCGATAATGTTGTTAATGAAGTTGCCCGAGTTGAGGCCAAAACTCAGAACAAAAAGCAGCAGCGGCCGCAGCAGCAGCAACCGCAGCAGGCAAAAGTTGTCATCTGTTTGCCACGTAACGTCGCAATGCCGCAATAAATGTGTCACGCCCCCGCCGCCCACTTTGCGCCTGCACAGTGGGCACGCAATCAAAGTGGCGTTGAAATGGCTACCGGTTACACATAACGCGTCCGTCCGGCGTTGCCAGCCCGCATGCGAATGAATCCCTTCAGCGTCCTTAAATAACATTGCGTTGTTCTTTATTGGTCGTTAAATCTCTTGCGGTTGTCGTGTCTTCGCTTTAGAGCCTCTCTCTCAGCGAATGTTACACCCCCGAACGTAATGCCCAACCAGCCCCCCTCCCCACAGCCATCGACCACCATCTACCCCAAGCCCTTGCGACGCCAGCAACGTTTAGCCGCACCCCCGCCACACCCTTGACAATGAACACGAGCCTGGCAACTGAATTTCGAGTTACGCTGCACGATGATCTACGTGTCCACAGTGGTACGAGGACTATTTGCATGCAAGCAAGAAATTCAGTAACACAATAAAATGCCCTCATCCAACACTCAAGCAGAGCTTCAAACTTTTGACGAAAGTTATTTTTGGCATAAATCAGTGTGACCAGATAGCACTTTAATATATCTTAATTCATTGCCTGAACTTTGAAATGAACACAAACTTAAGCATACTTAAACAATTCAACAAATCATTCTTGACTTATTGCGAAAGCTTTTTTTGTGCTTCAACAAGTGTGACCAGCATGCAATTTAAATAAGATTGCATTTGACGCAAAAAACATGACTATAAAACAAAATTAGATTATTATTTTACACACCGTGAAAATGAGCAACAACATATATTTGTCAAGTAATGTTTTTTTTTTTGACACAAAAAAATTGTTGGCAGTAAAACGCTTTTTATGAAGTCAAGATAATTTATTTAACATTTCAAAATTTATCTGGCAGCTAAGGTTGCTTTCAAATGCTAGTGAGTTGTATTGCATGTTAAACAATTTATTTGGAATTATGTACTTATCTAACGATCAAATTTAACAGGAACGTGACAAAGCGGAACATCCGTTTAAATTGTTTGGTTAAAGTATGTTCAAACTGTATTGAACAATACATTTAAAAGAGCGGATAAATTTAGTTTTAAAAACTGGTTCTAAAAGCAGTGTTGGTCAGTGTTAAGTTGTGCATGGGTACAACACTATATGCATGGTTATCATGAACTTTAACATGAACATAAAAGCGCGAAACTACATTTATCCGCCAGTTATATAATATTGTTAAACTAATGCCACGAATAAAGCCACAAAATTGGTTTTAAAAACTGTTTCTTAAAACAGTGTTAGACAGTGCAGAACTGTGCATCGAGACAACATGAACGAGCACTTATCTGCCAGTTATATATTATTTTTAAAGTAAAGTAACGGTTATTGACGCCAGATTTTTTTGCTAGGTTAAATAAACAGAAAAACAGTCAAGTTTTCAGTGTCTTTTGCCCACTGTGCGAGACCAGTGTTAGCTACTGTATGTTTCTGCTGTTGTTGCCGGCGGCGAAAGTACGCGAAGGCAGCCGCAACCAATTCGATTCCATTTCATTCCATTCCAGAGGCGAGAAAACGCTAACACAGAAGGAAAACCAGGACAAAGCAGAACTGGAAGGGGAAATTATGGGATGGGGGACGGAGGGTGTGGGGGGCTGACTGGCTGACGCCAATGTTGGCGACGTCGGCGTTTTGTTGTTGCTTAATTTTTCATTTAGGGTTGCAGAGGAGGCAGCAAGCAGCAGCAGAAGAAGCAACACACTCCCATGGCTCTGTTTGTTTTTGTAATACATTTTTTTTTTTTTTGGTATCTTTCTTTTTTGCCAAAATTCGTGTTGTTTGATTTCGTTTCGCTTTTCGCGTGCTATTGTGCACGAGCATTTTCCTGTGAATTTCCCAGCGAATTTTCATGCTGCATTAAAAGCCGATGCGCCTATTTCTGAAATCGCTTTGCTTTGTTGTCTAGGATTGTGTTTCGCTTTTGTTGTTCTTGGTTTCCGCTTTTTTTTTTATTTCGATTTTTTATTTTTTTGTTCTTTTATCATTTCACTTTTAACCACCCTCTCTTCCTCTCTATATATATATATATATATATATATACATATATCTGCTCCTGCTTGTGTACCTTCTATATCCTTTGTCAGGATGCCAACAATAAGGCCCACTTTTATTATTTCTTCCTGGCACTTGAACAGCTGACAGGAGTTGGCGCCGACGTCGATGTCAGCAGCGACTGCGCCGTCGCCTTCGCTGTGGACGTTGCGTGGCAAAGCGCGTTAATTAAATTAAGTAAAATTAGCTAAATATGTTTGCATTTTGCTCCCTCGCCGTTTCTCTCCCACCCTCCTTCTGTTGGCTTTCGGACTGCCTCTTCAGCTGCTTTAGTGGGCGGATGGGTGTTTGGTTGCGGGTGGGGGAGGGAGGTGTGTTTGGCTTGGGGTAGATTTCAACTAAATAAACGTTAATAAGCTGCGACAATGTGCTCCACTTGGCAGAGACTATGCGCTATGTGCCTCTGATGAAATCAACGCATTTAATTGGCTTAGCTCGGTCGGCCCTAAGATACCCTGTAAATTGGCTTACAATAATCCTAATGAGTGCTAAAATTAGCTGAGCATCTCTTGAGATACCTTAAACTAATAAGCCTTAAACTAAGTGACATGTTTTCTGCATTGCTTTGTAGCAATGCTCGACTCAAAGATATCCTGTAAAAAAATTTAAGATGGAGGAAGAGATAATTGCATCAAGTCGACGAAATCTTGAGAAATTAAAAGCATAAAATGATTGATATCATATTGTAAAACAGTTAGACTCACAGTACTAAAATAAAAAATTTAAGATAAGTACATTAACAAAAAAATAAATTCCCAATTCACATTAAATACACACATATATTTAGATAAACATTAAATACAACTACGGAAAATTCACATTTCATAAAAAAAAATATATTCGGTTTCCTTTTGAGAATGTGAATTTCAATCAACATATTTACATAAAGATTAACAGATTCTTTTTGATTATGGAAATTAAAAAGCAAAAATCAATCAACATGAATGAATAAATATTTGCGAAATTCCTTTGAGTAATTAAAATCGTTCAAGTTTATACAACACTGTCGGGCATAAGCTTTAGTATTGTGATGCTACACCGATTTCTTTTGATCTTTTTTTTCGCATACTTATGCAATTTTTTTCGCTTTTTATTTGCTGCTGTTGCGCTTCTTTTTTTTTGCCTTCTCGCTTTTCCCTTTTATTTTTTATTTTTGTTCTGCTTGTGTCGGCCTTTTTATTTCCATTTGCAGTTCTTAACGCAAATTGATTCCTCTCGCTGTTGCTGTTGCTGTTGATTGATTCATAGCCCACCACACTTTGCTGGCCATAATTCAAGCCCCATCCCCCTCCCCCAGCCGGCAACCACTTCAGTCTACAGCCTCCCCTCTTCACCTCCCCGTTCGCCCCGTTTGCCCCGTTCGGTTCACGTTGTAAGTTTTGCGGGTCAGCTCGGAAGTTCGCATTGGCCGCTTAATCGGTCATTGGGCCTTGTTATACAGCTCAATTATGGTCATTTGCCATGTGGCGCATGTGGTGGTACTCTTGGCCCATTTGGTATACTGAGCCCACCCTTAACCTCGCCGGCTAACCCCTAAGTTCGATCCGAGTGCCTCCTTCCTCTCTCTTCCCCCTCCCCCTCCTCGCCCCCTCGCAAAGCCATGTCACGTGCTCTGTGCCAAAGCCTTTAATCGATTTGCCTTTCGTTTTTGTCGTTAGCCAAAAATGTTGCCTACTAAAAATAAACGCTTAATGCAAATCGACAACAACAACAACAGCAACGATTTAACGATTTTGAAAACCGAATGCAAAATGAAGTCAACAACAGACGGCCAAAAATTTTCAATTTGTTTGCTTCGGCAATGGATCCGGCTTCAGATTGCTCTAGCTGCCTTTCACTCGCCCCTCTATCTCTCTTGCTCTATCACTCTCTCTTCCTGTTTATGTTTGCTATTACAATACAAACAAATAAACACAACACACACACACACACACACACACACTCGTATAGACATCTCCATATATACACATACATAATTTTAATGACTGCATTTACTTTAAGCAAAATAGATTCACATTGCCAGAATTTAGATATTATCTATAAATGTTTATTAAGAGGTCCTTTTATGAGCTGTTTCATTTATTTAAATTTACTTTGTTAATATACTAAAGACATCAAATTGCATAATATGTATGCTGTAAATATAGATATTTGTTCTTAGGTAGAGAATAGCTTTACTATATATTAATTGGAGAAATATTTTAAAATTTGCTCTTTTCTAACATATGTTACGGTTAAAATATTTTATCTTTGACTGCTCTTAACTTTAAACTAATATCTTTAATAATGCCATAGATTTCCATTAGCAATTTATTTAATTTTTTTGTAACTATTTTAAAATTTTCGTACTTTCTTGCATTAAATTTAAACATATTGAGAAAAACTCTCAAAAAAAATTAATTCACGTTTTATTATAATTTCCCCTTTAATATCACAAAAAAAATTATTTTTTATCCAAAATATATGTTTATATGTTTGTTTATCATTTTATCAGTTATTTTGTCATTCATTTTTCATAGAAATCCCATCTGGATTTAATTAGTTCTTGAATATTTAAGTGCTTTTACAAATGTTCTCCATCTTTCTGTACTTCTGGAAGTTGTTGTTTAATTTTTTCTACAATTTTCCATTTACAAATAGTGAAATTCCATTTAAATGTACGCTCTTAGAGCAGTGACTGGGTTTATGCAGCGTTTTAATATTATCGATTAGACTCGCGATAGCACAATTGCTGTGATAGCAAAAGCAACAAATAACACTTATTGGCATCTATCATAAATGATATTGATGATATTACACACTGATATCTGGTATATCGATACGAGCACCTGCAGCAAACAGCCAAAGCTGCAAAGCACAATCCATTAAAATCTAATGACAAGAACCGACAGAAAACACATATGCATAATGGATACGGATACCCTTTAGATCGTTTATAATATATATGAGAGCTTGAGGTACGAAATAAAATAGATAGGTTTTTTTTCGTATAGTAAGAACATAGGAATATATCGATAATAATCGCTGAATTTTATCAGTTAGCCAAGATCGATAAATATCGAATATTTAGGTGAACCAACTAACTATGATTCGTATTTCAAAAATATATAGTTGATATATATATATATTTCAGTCTAATGTAACTTATTTTACTTAAAAATAAAAATTTTATAATAATTAAGCATTATTATTCAATATTTTATTTAGGTTATAGTTATAAAAAAATGTATATATATTATCATATTTATTTTGTATTTAGCTATAGCTACCTAGAGGGTAGCAACTAGTCAAGCGGTATCGATTAAATCACTCGCACTTGTTTAAATACGCTCTTCTACATATTTATCATGTGTGTGTGTGTGTGTGTACATATGAACATTCTAAATTTTATCGCTTAAACATTTTTATTTTTTCGTATATTTTTTTTTTGTTAGTTTCACGACATTTGAACACGTCAACGCATTTTTGTATTCTACCTTATTCCGTTTTCTATTTAGCTAACGCTTATCAAATTTACCGTGCCGTATTATCTGGGGAGCTGGGAGAATGAAATAGCGACACTTAGCCAGAGCTATGCTATATACGATTATATGTGTGTGCGTATCTGGAAAGCATATTTCTCACTCGCGCTATTTCTCGCTATCTTCCTCTTTCACTATACTCCCTTTTGCTCTCTTTATCTGCTCGCCAACGCCAGTTGCTTATCTTATCAATGAACAGCGAAAATGGCGACGGCAACGTCGACGAACTTCAATTCAATTTCTTTTCAATTTCTTGCACGCACACAGACACACACACACACACCCACACATACACCCACACATACACCCACCTGTCAAGCAGCCTTCAATCATTCTTACACCCTTGCAGTGAACATTATCATTTCATCACATAATATGGAACGCGTTTAAATTATAAGTTTTCGTGATCGATTTTTTTATTATATCAGTTTATTATAATAAAAGAAATATATAATAATAATAAAAAATTAAATAAAATAATTAATATTAATTTAAAAAGCTTTTCAGAAATATAAAATTTCATTAATTTATTTAATTTCTTTATCTTTTTATCGACCCAATAGTCTATGTGATCTATCTCAGCTACAAAGCTATTTAAATAAGACCTGACATAGTTTTGTATTTTGCCAGATACTTTTTTTATATTAGCAACGACTCAAATTATTGAATAAGTTGTTCAAATTAATCTCAGCAAAGTCTTATAAACATTGGAACGGAAAACAATTCGTTTTCTCATTATTTTAGAACTCTTTTAAATTTTTGTTAGCTGTCTGTGAGAGTATTTAGCCGTCGGCGCTGCAATATTGACAGTTTGTTCTTGCTTGTTATTTTGGTTGATTTATTTTTTTGCTCTCGCTGTGAATCTCTGTGAATGCTGTAATGATGAACGACGGTGTCGTGTTTTCATTAAGCACCACAGACACACACATGAGCACACCTTCACACACACACACCCACACCCACACCCGCGTCCTGTGCCAAAAATGTAAATTTGAAAATCTTCTCTAATAATAATAATAATGTCGTGTAATAATATAATATGTATGCAGGCATATTGTCTTAGAGAAGGGGCGGGCCTGCTGGCCTTTGATCTAATCGCAGCACATATTCTAGACCAGGTAACGAACACCCACAGTGCACCTCCCCACTCCCCCCACCCCCTCGAACCACGCATTCTCGGCTCATCCTGCCAGCTTCAAGCATGAAGATGTTTGGCTCTGCGGCTTTTACCAAAATGTTAATTTTGTGCTAATGAAAGCGGCGTCTATTTGCCCGGTTGTATGTGTGTGTGTATGTGTGTGTGCCTTGGTATCTGTATCTGTGTGTGTTTGGCATTTAGACGCCATTTTGTCAGCCTGTCTAATGAAATTGCGCTGTCTCGTGCAAAAGATTTTTGGCTGCACAGATTTCAGCGCGAGTGAAGCTGAAAAAACACAAGTTCTAAACGAGAGTGTTCAACTAGTAGATACCCTGTAGACAACTTTTGTCGACATATAGAGAATTAATATATATACATATATATAACTATATCCTTACTATATCTGTCACATACATTTGCACATTATAGAATTTATTATTTATATCAACCCATTTTCAATGTGTGTAGGGTATAAAAAACATTTCTGTTATGCGCTATGCTTTAATGTGTGTGTGTGTGTGTTTGTGGCGCCATCTATTGTGCAAGTTTTGCAATGTTAACTTTTTAAGTCAAGTGTAAATAGCAATTAACCTAATGAGCTCAGTCTAAGGTAAAAATTTAGCCAAATGCACCCAGTTAAAAATGTTTTTTTCGAATTAGTTCTAGGAAGGAATACTAGATAAAGAGAAGCTTAAGAGATGGTACAGTGTTCACTCGCAGAGTGTTTCAAAATATAAATCAATAGAAAAAATTTATAAAAAATAAAAAAACATATCGCAAAGATAATGCTTTATCTATAAATGATCAATATCGTTTAAACCCATGTGTAAAAAAATGTAACACCTAATATGTGAATGATTTAAATCACTGCTTTTTATCGATATCAGCCAAATCATCGATAAATGAAACTAATATTGAAAAGATCTGATTGTTTCTAATGGCAATCATCTTCAACTTTTGCATTGTCGATAGCCTATATATAGTTTATATATGTCAAATTATTAACGGCAATATATATACATATATATCGATAGAGTTAATCGACATGATTTGAACCCTTTTTAATCGATAACCCATTATCTCTTCGGTACCTTTAGCAAGATATTATAGATATTGTTATAACCATATGTTGTTGCCCGTTGATAATAATCTAGCAATGCTATCGATAACACACCAATTATCCATTATTATCTAATATTATTATTATATATTTTTGTAGTATTTTATATGTGGTACTTACCAAATGTAAAACTGTGTTCACCACCTCACGATTGGTCACCTGGCCGACCTCGATGAGGCCGATGAGGACGGCAAATTTTAAATTATCGGCGGTTGTCATTCTGACAATTTCGTCGGGCCGTTTAATATCGCTAAACGGCGGACGCATGATGTCCGCCATTTTGTATCAAGTCGATTGATAGTTGTTGTCGATTTTTATTATTGTTGTTGGTTGTTTTAAATTTAGTTGTTGTATTTTATTTGCATAAGCGCAAAATGCAAATAATTTATTTATTTAATTGTCGCATTTGTTGTCATTTGATCGAGTTATATATGTGTATATATATATATTTATACTGTAGATTAATGGATGGAATGCACAGGGGAGATATACACACGTACGCACACAAATACACAGATGCACACAAACACATACATATACATATGTGTGGGTATAGATTTGGAGGCTGAAGATGCTTTTATTTAAAAACAATAAATATATATATTTTTCGAATTTTTTTGCCAGGCAATTGGGATTAAAATAACAGAAAAATGAATTGAATTATATTTCATTTATATATATATTTGTATTTTTTTTTTTACTGGATTTTTGTATTTTTTTTTTTTTGTATTATATATTAATAATATTTTTAAAAATTTCTTTTTTCAAATTTTGCACTTGCTAATTTTTTGGCGGCATGAAATTTTAATTTTGGTAACACATTTGTTGTTGCATTAGTTGTTGTTGCTGCTGTGCTGCTTGTTGTTGCTGATGTTGAGCAGCGTTTTTGCTCTTGTTGCTGTTGTTGTTGTTGCAGCCGCTGTAGGCGCTCATATTGAGTCGCTTTTGTTGTTACATTTATTCATTAACCTCTTTTCCCGAACTTTTTTTTTATATTTGAATTAAATTTTGGATAATTTTGTTTTATTGCACACTGAACAGTTGTTGTTTTTTAATTTACGTTTTTTGATTTGGTGGATTTGGTGGATTTTGGATGGGTTTTTTGTTCGGTTTTGTGACATACAAAAAGAGAAAAGACAAAAATGCAAAAATTAATTGAAAATTTATAAAAATGTATATTAACATATCTATATATATATAAATATATAAATGTACATATGTTAATATATGTATTTATAAATGCAGAATGTATATAGTGATATTAAAAAAAATTATTATAGATTAGGTTATTCAAATTTTAAAAATACTTTTTTTAGCAAAAAAAAAAGGGATTAGATGGTATGCAGGTCATGTAAAGACTTGTTTCGTGAAATATATAAAATATATAAAAAATATATAGTATCTTCAATTTCAAAATAATCGATAATTCTTGAACATATACCCATATACCCATATTCTAGCTCGCTAACATACTTTAATTGAACTTTTTTAACTTTTCCCTTTTTTTCTAATTTTTAAGTAAATAAATTAGTTGAATGTTTTACATATTTTTATATAAAATATATATTTTACGAAACACACAAACACAATTCATAATTTATAAGCATAAAATCTTTGTTATTTCAGGAAATCTTTCGAATCGTAGAAAGTTTTTAAGAAATGCGCATTTTTGTTTTTATATTTTAGGATTTGTTAAAAGTAAGTGTAAACTAAATGTGGTCAACTGTCAAAAGAACTCAAACAAAGTATATTTAAAAAGTTGCAGATACGCTTTAACTTTTTTCAGACCTTTTTACTGGCAGCAACTTGACAAAGAAAACAAAAAGGCAATTTTACAAAAAGAGCTTGAGACTATTTTAAGTGGTTTCATAGTCTAATATTATTCAATATATATATATATATATATATATATATATATATATATATATAAATTAAACATTCATAAAATAAATCTAACTTTTATTTCGAACTACGGTTCCTTCACATTGTTTTTGCAATTTTAAATTTAGATTTTTTTTCAATAAAGATGTTAAATATTTATTCTTTGAAAAGCAACAAATATATATTAATATATGAGTCTTCTAATTCTTTTTTACTTTTGCACTATATATATGAAAAATAATATAGCATAAATAAATTAAACGAAAGTCGGTAAAATAATATTAAATATATTAAAATAACAATAATGTATGCTATTCAACTATTCGAAAGAATTATTAAAATTAAATCAAACTATGCGGGTTCCCAAGAATAAAAAAATAGCACAATTCTAGTAAAATGGGTTTTTTTTTGTAGATTTATTTTATTTGATTTCCAACTTTCAGCTTTTAGTTCTAAATACCAATGCTTATCAAGGTAAT
The DNA here is from genome assembly GCA_035043915.1 of Drosophila paramelanica. Taxonomy (NCBI): domain Eukaryota; kingdom Metazoa; phylum Arthropoda; class Insecta; order Diptera; family Drosophilidae; genus Drosophila; species Drosophila paramelanica. Next base: position 4,846,630 of record JAWNMO010000559.1, read on the forward strand.
TTTTTGTAGACCTCCAAGTGTCAGATAATAGATACCGCCGTCAGTTCTTTAAGCTATCAAGCTCTCTTTTGCCTCTTCTTTCTCATTTTTATTTACTTTTACATTTGCCCTACGTTGGCAGATACTTGTGCCTCTCTCTCTCTCTTTGTGTGTGCGTAGGTGTGTGTGTGTGTGGGTGTGTGCACATTTCTTGAGGGTTTTGACTCATGCAATTGTTATTGTGCTTGGCATATAAAAAAAAAATTAACTTAGACACGAAGGCAGTTCGTCACGCACCAACGATAAAATTGCATTCAAAAAAATACCCAATATTTACTCGCAGTTATTTTCATAAATTATATTTTACATAAAAATCATATGAAATCGAAAAAAACAAATTTTTTGATTTTTAATTGGGGAAAAACCTGCCTTATGGCAATTACTTTTTTTGTACCGCATTTCTTTCTTTTTCAGGAGAGATTTTAAACTATATTGCTATAGATTTTAATACAAATATTTTAAAATTGGTCATCGAAAGAATACAAAGATGTTAAAAAAATATAAGTATTTATTTTTGAAGCTTATATGCCCTATACATTCGATACACTCAAAACAGTGTAATTATAGCTCAAATAAATAAATTATTGAAAAAATATTAAAATGTTTTTTTTTTATAAAGTTTAAACTCTTTATGGAAACTTGATTTAAAATAAAATATGGCTATGAAATGCATACAACTATCTGCTTGGTACTCAGGAAAATATGTTGCCTAATTTAAGCTTTTTCTGGTTATAAACAAAATATATATATATATATTGAAAAAGAAAATTATTGAACAAACATTTAATTCATTTTTAAAAATAAAATTTGGATAATTTTAAAGCTGTTAGTATAACCCCAATTTTTAGAGATTTATTTCTTGTTTATTTCATTATACTACATTATATATACCATGTGTTGCTAATTTGAATCACAATCGGCATATAGCCAACATATTTAGCTTAACTTGAAGAAAAAACAACGATAATTTACACCTATGTTTAAAGAAAAACCGGCGTGGCACATTTTATGGTAGTAAATGGCGGCAGTCGGCTTCGCAGTCGCAGTCGACGTCGACGTCGATGACGTTGACGTTGACGATTCGAACGACAGTAGCGCTATCAAACGTAATTATCGCTGCACGCTACGTAAATGAAGTGCGCTTACGCTAGCGCGACACGTAAGCGGCCGGTTTTGGGCCCCCGTCTGCCAATGTGTTGACTGAAGCATGGAGAGCAGGCCGTTGACGGTAGCAGAGGGGTCAGGGCAGCAAGATAAACTACATATATGTATGAAGTTGAGAGCGAGCAAGAGCACTGTAAAGTCAAAAATGAGAGAGCGACGACAGCTCAGGTGATGCGTGCCCAATTGGCAACGTGCATGCTACCAATTGGAAACAACAAACAAAATGTTATGCATTTTACATAACATGACAACTGTATTTGTATAAAGATCACTCTCTCCCTCTCCTCTCTCTCTGTGACAGATTGAACTTGAAACGCTGCAGAAAAGTTCTTAACGAAAGAGAAAGAAATTAAATTTAAAAAAAAAGCTCACATTATCTCAAAAGCAAATGCGATAAAATCAAAATAAGAAAATTTGTTATCTGCAAGCTGTGTAGAAAGAGGTAAATTATTTAGCTATAACAATTAGAGCCTATGCATTAAACAGCAACAAAATTGTTTAGTTATATATATTTATATTGTTGGCACTTTTCTTGGGCCCAACAACTTTGCCATTGGGTTTGCACCTTGCTCTCTCGTCAATGCTCTCTGTTTGCTTGTGCTCTTTGGCTGTTACTGCTGTTTGCTGTCATTGTTGTTGTTGTTGTTGTTGCTGGTGGTGGCCAAAAGCGGCGCTTGTTCTCCTCGCTCTGTTTCGGTGGTTGCTTCGCTTGCGCTTTTCGAACAAAAATATTATAAAAAAGTGTTATTTCTCAGTGCTTTAACCAAATTGCGCAAGCAGCGGCAACAACAACAGTTTGGTCAACGTTATTTACAATCGGGCCTAACATAACCTCCAACAGCGGCTAACAAGCAGTTGTCAATTGCACACACACACACACACACACAGAAAGTCACACGTTCAAGTTATTTTTTTGTTCTTGTTGTTTCCTTTGTTTTTCTCTCGCTCTTTCGCCAAGGCGCCAGGCTATTCCACATTTCACCTTGGTCGCCTGCCTATTCACCCTCCTCCATTCCATTCACCAAGCGCTCTCTTCCTGCAGCCCACTATGACAAAGTGGAAAAATCAATGAATGTCAGCGCGTAACAGAGCGAGAGAGCGAAGAGCACAAGCAGCAGAGAGCGCGCGTCGCATCACGTCGCGTCCTGCTTTCCGCCGCCCCTTTCCCCCACACCGCTCACCCCTCATAAACCTGAACACACGTCGTCAGTTTGTTAACTTATTCTTATTAGGTTGCTGGCAGCTACCACGTTCTACCACACTCACATATGCATGTTACGCTCTCTACTCTCACAGAACACACACACACACACACGCTGCGTTATGTCGCTCTCGCCATCTCTCTGTGTATATATGTGTGTGTGTGTGGATGTCAACGTCAGCGTTGCGGCTTTTTCTGCTTCTTGTTACGTTTTTTTTTTATTATTTTTTATCTTATTATTTTGCACCGCTTTGTTATATATTTTTCATTCTTATAAGCACACAAGCACAAATACTTATTGGCATTGCCTAAAATACGCAAACTGCTAATTGGAAGAGCCGAAATGCAGCACAAACAAAAAATAAATAAAACACCGCAAGAAACAAACAAAAAAAAAACAGTAACCATAACAAGAGAGCACGAGCATGTGAAATGTTTTACAACAAAAAAATGCCGACAGAAATGAGAGATTTTACCGTATATTTACGTTGTTTTTGTTGTTACGCCAGCAGCCGCATGGGCTTTGTTGTTGTTGTTGTTACTACTGTTGTTGTTGATTTTGTCGTATTAATTATCTTTTGTAATTTTCAATAAACATTGCACACAAACATTTTTAAAAATTATTTATTTAATTTTTTATTTTATTTATATTATTTTTATTATTTATTTATTTTTTTTTTTTGAATAGTTGTTACGATTGTTGTTTCGCACCAAAAAAAAAAAATCGCAAAAAAATTATTACTGTGATTATTATGCATAAATAAATCAACGTTCACGTAACAACAGAAACACAACCATCTTCGCTTACGTCTTGATGCCTACTGACGTTAACTCTGACGCCGTCAAACTGGCAATGAGAACGCATAGACAACAAATCCAATGAGAATGCTTGTTTATCGGCCATGTTCTCGTTTACGGCAGCGCACTTTGGAGTGCAGTTCATACACCTGATTTACCAGCAAATATGCATTCAATTAACTACTTTTTTGTAATTATCTATGCATTTACCATATTATTATAAATAATTGATTGCCATTTTAGGTTTTGCTTATTGTGTATTAAATTGAAATTAAGCAAAACAGTTTTTGGGACGCAATTGGAATTTGGAACATAGTCAATTACAGCTGTTAGAGGATAATAACATCTGTTCGCGCCTTAAGCGGCACCGTTGCTGTTAGCCTAACAGACATGGACTCTCCGAGCGTGAAGTTTGCAGCGAGCAGCTGAGAGCGGAAGTCTGTTATGAACAGTGAGAGTCCTGGAACAGTGCTGCCCATGCGTGGCGCGTATATAACAGTTTTTAAACAAACATCCTTGTGAGGCTTTATAAATTAATGCTTTTATGTGCAAAAATTGGCAAAAAACTTGCTTGAAATTAGAAGAGGTATTTATAGCATTTTAATGATTGATATAAGGCACATTGTATTGAAAGATATAATGAACAAAATAAAATGTATTTATTTAAAATTGATAATTTGTTCCTTAACAAATGTATATTTTACGTTATTTCCTTAGCGCGTATTTCGTACTTAAATTAAAGTAGTTTCCAGCACTTACATGGCAGCTTGTGCACTACCCAACACTGTGCATAATTGCGAAACCGTTATGTAGTGGTCATTGAAAATAATTGTTAACATAACAATGTTATTATAATAGAAAAGAATTAATTTATATACTTATATTTGCATAACATTTTCTTAAAATTAAGATTGCATTTTAAAATAAAAGATCAGAACGTAAGTTAGCTAGTTTTTGATTTTGACTTTTTTTATTTTTATTTAAATAAATATGCAGTAAACAATTACTAACAGTTTTTTCACATGCCTTTGCATGTCTCACATACGCGTCTGTTGGCTCTTTTTTGCGCTTACAGCGCGTTAACAGCTGCCTAGCTACAATTAAATTTAAGCTTGCGCAACATGTTTACAAACATGCACAATTTTGAAAGCAACATTTAGAAAATGTAAGCTATTTTTTATGTGCATTTGTCTTTTACGCTCTGATTAGTTTCTATGCATACATATATTTATAAAATGCGTTAAGCAACCGATATTTATTTAAAAGCTTGTATCGATAGTAGCGAACGGCAACTAGCATTAAATTACAGTATTTAGTTTCTGTTGCAAAATAAAAAAGCAAATAAAGCAATATTTTAAAATTTTCAGATTAAAAGCAAGCGCTTTTAAAAGGCTTTAAAAACAGATACAAAACATTAAAAATTCATTCCCCTTCGATTACAAGTGGTGGCCAACAATATCTATCGCCGTCATCGATAGTATCGCATGTAGTTCTCACAGCTCCAACAGTGCGGACGCGTTTCGAGCAATAGCAACAGCAAAGACGACAGCGCCACAACACAACACAACAACACAACAGACTTGTCAATTTTGTGTAAAAGGGTGCAAAAATATTACCAAATAACAAATACGAACACAAGTTGCAAGCAAACAGCCATAAAAGTAAAAACAACAACAGCGATCAATAAAAATAAAAATTTAATTAAATTTATTTTGTTATTGTTCAAAGGTTTATATATGTACATCAATTTTGTTTTGTTTGTTTGTTGTTTTTTGTGCGTTGTAGTTGGCTGCACGGGCAGCAGCAGCAGCAGTAGTTGAAAAACAGCAGAAAAGTGAAATCGATTAATAAGCGCAGCAACAACAACAACAGACAAGGTGAAAAAAATAAAATACAGAAAAAGAGTGGAGCAGTATTAAAAGTAATACAAAAAAAAAAGAAGAACGCAACACCAAAGCAGAGATTTAATTTTAATGTCGCAGTTAATTTGTGTGCTAGCAAGAAGCAGCAGCAACAGCAAATACAACAACAACAACAGCAGCAGCAGCTGAGGCAAAACAGAAAACAAAAAAAAAACGAAAACGAGCAGCAAAGCAAAGAAAAGAACGTACGACGCAGCCGTCGCAGCCAACCTCTCTCTCTGAGTGAGTGTGTGTGTGTGTGTGTGTGCGTGGGAGCGAGCGAGGCAGCAGCAGCAGCGAGGTTTTTTCTGTTTTTTTGACACATTTTAAAGCGGGAGCTTTGCACTTGAAAGTTTGTTTCTAAGCTCGACTTTGTGTTTGCAGCGAAGCCCGATTAACTGTGTTTGCGTTTGTGTGTGGGTGTGACGCTATTGGCGCAGACAGAGCAGCGCCCCCACCCAACCCCCCAACGAGAAAGAAGAACACGCAAGACGCAGTTTGTTGCTAGCCAAAAACCTGCATCAATTTACTGTTGCTGCTGCTGCCGACTGCAATAACAACGACAACAACAACAACGCAACAGCAACAAAGACGTAGAGAAACAACAACAGCATAATAACCGTAATAGCAACGAGAACAGCTGAAAACATATGATTTTTGTTTGTGTTGCTTTTGTTTTGTGTTTTGTGCGCTCTGCTCTGCTTCTTCTGTGTGCTGAGCAATAGCCACACAACAACAAGAGCGACAGCGACAGCAACAAAAACTGAGCAGTGGAACGTGCGAAACTGGAACACGAGCAGCGCTGTGTTGTTGTTGCTGCTGCTGCTGTCGCCGCCGCCGCTGTTGCTGCTGCTGCTGCTGTCCACCAATTCTCAACTGTTTCTTGACGTCGTAACAACAACGCCAGCAGAAGCAAAAGCAGCGTCAAGTGGTAAGTTTTTTTTTTGTTTAGTTGCTGTTGTTTCGTTTATTTTGTTGCTTTTAACTTTGTTTCGTTTGTATTGAAAGAAAACAAACAAACAATACATATAAATGTCAAACGTAATTTTTATGCAATTTATTTTGTTTATTGTTTATGAACTGTTCGTTCGTTTTGTGAAACTAATTCGAGAACACACACAAAGCCAATTTGTATATTTTCATATGTGTGTATGTGTATATTTTTACTGCATATTTTGCGCGTTTGTTTGCATGTACAAACATATGTGTGCATGCATAACCCGATTTCATAATAAATATTTGTTACATTTTTCCATTATTCTTTTGTAAAGGCAGTGAATATTTTGTTTTTGTCAAAATTTTGCTTTGCTTTCAAAAATACGCACACACACACACAATGTACACACAGATACAGACACGCACACACACACACACATACACATAGACAGGGCCAAGAGAAGCGAACACTGCGCGTTAGACTGACAATGACAGCAACAGCGGAGAGGGAATTGCGACCAAATGAGACGAACTGATAGTGAAACACAGTGGTACACGCATGGTCAAACATGTTTATAAATGTGTTGCTGAAATTGGTTGATAATTGTTGCTAAATAACGTGATAACGTTTTTGATAGTTTTTTTTGCTAAATTGCGAAACTCAATAAAACAAAATATGAAAACTAATTAGTTTCACTGCGCATTAAATTTTTGTTAAAAACTCTGTGCAGCTGCTAATTATATATCTGCATTTTTAAGAGTAAAATAATAAGTAAATAAAGAAATAACTAAAACTTACACTACAATTTTTATATAGAATAAAAATTATTTTCCGAATTTGTCATATTCATATCTGTAATGTGATGTGGAAACAAATTTGAATGTGTTTCACATTGTACGCTTTTTAATTGTACCTGAACCACTGTTTGCAACGCTCTTTTCTTAAGCTCAGAGCGGAGACTGAAAAACACAAATGAGAAGAGCAGAAAAACAACATTTCGTCGCAGCTGACCGTTGTGTTTGTTGTTGCTTCATTTGTTTTGCATTTGTGTTGTGTTTTTCTTTTTTTTCTTTTTTGTTTTTTCATCCTCCACCGCTTATTCTTCGTACTCGTTTGCTTATTTTGATAATCGCTTTTGGGGGTCTTTGTTTCCAAAAATTATTAGCAGCAGCAACTAAAAATAAAGCAATTGAAAAAGAAGCAGAATCAGGGGAATGACATACATAGATAAACAAGCAAGTGCATTGAACATGACACAATTTTATATAAATTTATACATACATACATACATATATATTATTATTATTATTTTTTTTTTTGTTAAATTTACAAGTCAATGTACAGTTATTTTAATGGCATTTAATATATTTTATTTATATATATATTTATATTGCTGGTCTGTTTGATATTGTTAAGTGCAAAGCGCAAAGATGCTACCGCAATCGCTTTTGATACCTTCGCTGTCTCTCTCTCCTCGTCCTTTATCGCTCTCTCTCTCTCTCTCTCTCTATCTCTGTCTCAGAAATGTTTGAAATTGACTGCAACATGTTTGCCAAATATTTTCGTGAGTGGGTGCAAACGGTTGAGTGCGAAAAAAAAGCAAGCAATCATATTGCAGTCGGGTATAATCGACTACGCTTTACTCTGTGCACATGTTTACCGTCTAATAACAACTTAGAACAGCCTTGAAAAGGTTTTTATAATATATACACCAAAGCGTAAATTATAAAATCTAGGTTTATTTTTGTTTTGGTTTTTTATTTTTTAAACTTTTCGGTTTTCTGCTAGATTTTCTTTTTAATTGCACAAAACCCAAATACACTTTTCAAATTTTTGTGAACAGAGTATTAAAAATGAAGAAGAACTCAAATATGCAACCGAGTTGGCAATGCTTTTAGTTTGTCACTACGTGCATAAATATTGGTACAGTGCACACATGTATTGGTGCACGCTTGCCCGAAAAGCTCCCGAATGCGATATGCCGTGCTTTCTGATTGTGTGTGTGTGTGTTTGTGTGTGTTGCGTACGTGATCTGAAAGTCAATAAACCACTTGCCAAAGGGGGGTTTTAAAAAATAAAAATAAACAATAAAAAATCAATCAAAAAAATTGTGGCTATGACAAGGGCCAAGAACACGTCGCTTCAATCTTACAACATACCAATTTGTGCCTTAAATGTCATCATATTATATATGTTTATTATATGTATATATAATATATCATTAGTATTAAAATTAATATCAATTAAATAAACTTTTCTTTTGTTTACTTTTGCTTTTATCGTTTTTATACTCGTTCACGAAGTGAAAGTTGTATATTGGGATTCTTAGCCGTTGCTATTAAAATTCGAGAATTAAAGCAACGGATATATACTCGAATAAAATGTTAAGATTTTGTGGAAACGAAGACTGGGGGCGTGTCAAATTGCAAATTGCAAACTGAAAACCTGATTAGAATCGATAATTACCGATTAGACTATTTTAAGCTGGTTTTACACAGTGTACGAGTATCGCGCAGTCGACTACACCCGACGGCAATGTTCTTCATTGTTTCATTTTTGTCGTTATTAACATCTTTTAATATATCTATAAATATATACTATATATGACAGTTTTTAATTATATTCATACATTGCCTATTTCACATTTGTTTTTTATTGCGAAATGTTATTTAATTGCAGTTGGTCAATGACTGAATCATATTAACCGCTTGATTATTATCAGTAGTGACTAACAGTTGAATAACTTATCGTATTAAATTACAGATTAAATGCAACTTAATCATGTTTCTTTAAAAGTGTCGATAAACATCGCGTGTGTCGATAAACCCAGGTATTAAAATAAAAATAAAATGGTTATTATCTTAATTTTTATGCTAAAAGCAGCTAGTTTGTTATCGATCAATTTTACAAATTCTTTTTTTTTCTTTGTATTAAGAATGAAGCGTATCTATCTTTACTATATAGCTAAATTGCGGAAAATAGTTAATCTGATTTGGGAGCTAGCTGAAACCTAGCCTTAAATCCACTAATACTATTATCGATAAATATATCGAAAACACATTTTCATATTAATTTTCATAAATGATTTGTAAAATGTTCTCAATACCTGACAAATTTAGTTAATTTGTTATCGATCATTTCATAGGCAATTATTATGTTATCACTTCTTGCAATTTTATTTATTTGCTGTTATAAAATCAGAATTCCCTTGATACCATTAAAATTGAATAAGAAGAAGAGGTGGCCATCTATTTATAGCATGATTTGTCCTATGACGCACTCGAATTTACCAACAATAATCCCTTAGCTCCAGGCACTGTGGAACAACTAATCATAAGACAAACTTCAAAGTTGCAATGGGGGATGTGAGGGCTGTTTTATTACGTCTCGCTTTCTCTTTCACTCTTAACTGCGTGTGATTTATAAATGCTGCGTATGTGTGTGTGTGTGTGTGCTTGTGTGTGTATTTATAGTAACACCTGTTTACAAAAGTTTACGTGTGTTTGTGTATTGCGTTTTGTTGTGATTTTCTTTGTCTAGCAAAAGCGCTTTGCGTAGATTTTGTCAAGTGGCTTTGGCAATGAACAGCATAAACAATAACACACACAACTACAACTACACGAGCTTTATTTTCTATGTGTTTTTGTTTGTGTTTCATTTTTGCGTGCACAAAGAAATCGAACGAACGGAACCATTGGCTCAACTTGCGGACTAGCTGGCTTATTAACATTGACACACCAATTTGCACACACACACACGCACACACTTTTGCCTTCAACACGTCTCACTCACACAGCAAAAATAAAGCTCGCACAACGGACACGAACAGCGATTGTTGTTGTATGTGAATATATATATATGTATATATTTTGTTCTCTTGCCTATTTCAAAACAAAGACAAAATGCGTTGCGTTTTGTGTGGGCGAAAGGGAGCCAGATTCGTTGGAAGCGGTAACTGTTGCTGCTGAATGCAGGTATATATATATATATATATATATATGTGTAGGTATGTGCATATATATTTAATTCTCTCTGTGAATGTGGCATTGCTTTTGAGTAGTTGCTGACTATTGTTATTTTGTTGCTGCCGCTGCGCGTGTGCGCAACTCAATTAAGGAATGCAACGTTTTTCGCTCAGTGCTCAGTCGTCGTCTCTCCCCCCTCCTCCGCTCGGCACTACTCCTGCGATGCCTTTAAATACAAAGAGCCACAACAACACACATTTCAACTTGAATCAACTTTGCAATGCGTCATGCGCTTTGTTAAATAGTTTTTGGCTTAACCTTAACCCCTATTGTTGTGCGCACTGTTTTTTTTCTATTGATTTCCAAGCGCCTGCATACCCTAACAAAAAACTATTGTCATGCAAAACAAAAATACATTTACAACGAATGATATCCACATATTTGAATTGATAAATATTTCCTTTTAAAACTTTGAAATACAAAACAAAAATGAAAAATAAAAAACTATCTTTAGAGTATATACAAAAAAAATTAAAAATAAATATATATTAAAAATAATAAATAACTTTTATACTATATGCATTATTTATAAAACTGTTAAACTTATATCAGCGTAGATGCCATTCGAGCACGTTTCAATTTCGTTGAAATCCACAATTGAACCATTTAATGGAATGGAATCACAATTTCATTTTGCACACTGTTCTGTTTAGCTGCTATGTAAAGCCGCCCCCCTTTACATGTTCTTATGTATGTTACATATATACATATATATATATATAATTGATATTGATCGCATATGCATTTAATAGCTGTGTGCATATATTATTTCAGAATGTTGATCTTTGGCTCAACGGTTTGGTTCATTATTACAACAATTATTACATACGTACGTCATGTGCGCTTATCAGAGAATCGTTTTCAATAAATGTTTATACTGGCCGCAGCCACTTAATTAGAGTATACTAATGTATGAAAATGGGCTCGAATTAATTTTTATTGCATTAAAAGGCCTAGAAAATGTATTAATGAAAAAAGGAAAACCGAAAACAGAAAACAGGAAAGAAAACAACACACTTTATCGGCTTGATAAGCTGACGCAACGATAAGCGGCTGCATGGCAAACAATAATTTGCCAAATTGTTTACACTTAAACGTTTAACCTTTATAAGCTGCGATCTGTGCGAGTTTATGGTGCTTGTGCGACAAACATGCACGTGGCTCGCACATGGGTTAATGTTTTACTGCTTCTATTTTGCATTCGTTGCGCACAGCTGTTGCTCGCTGCCTCTCGCTCGCACTTGTTGGGCTGTTACGCTTAAAGCTTGGCTTTGCGTTTTTGTTGCCGTTGCTTTTGATTTTGCTTTTGGTTTGTGCTTGTTTCGTTTCCTTTTGCTGCTGTTGGTGGCCTGATGTTGATAACTACATACATACATCGACATTTTACAGTAATAAGAAATAACAGAAGCAAAACACCTTACTAAAATATGTTTACCAATTTGCTTAGATTGCTGTTGTTTTCATTTTTTACCGTTTGCCAATTTCTATTTACGTTGTTTTTTTGTTTTCTTGTTTTTCATGAAATTAATACATTTGTGTCCAATTGCGTGGCGCACACTGCAGTTCTACATATGTATGTATTTGTTTTTTTTATGCATGTATTTTGTTTTATTGCACTTAGTTTACGTCCCATGGAATCGCTGTCGCCGCCTTGCATGCAAAGCAAAAGCAACACAAAAAAAAAACAAAAACTAAACAGCTGAAAAAAAAACACACGTAATGCGCTAATAAAACTTAAAAGGGGTGCGGACCATAGAGATTGGGGGCGACGGGCAAGGCTGGTGCGGTGAAGGGCCTGGCACGAGTGTGCAAAGATTAAAAGCATTTGATTGAGACAAAGCAAACGCAACAAAATGGAATTGAAATGTTAATGTTATTGGCGTGAGCGAGAGCGAGAGCGAGCGAGTGTGCTTTCTTCAAGTGAAGAGGCAGAAAAAGATTGAGAGAGAGAGAGAGAGAGAGAGAGAGAGCGCGAGCGCAACAAGAGAGCTTGCAGTTTGTTTATTTATTTATTTCGCTTTCTATTTCGCAGTTGACAACAGCTGGCAGCAACACACACACACATACAAAAGCAAAAGCAGACGCTGACACAAACACAGAGACAGAGGCCAACAAACACAGACAGACAGCCTGTCACCGTCTCGCATCTCCAGCTGAGCGAGCGAGCGAGCCACAAGCGCTCTCTCACTTCCACTCGCTCCACAAATCAGAGCAGCACTTTGGTTGCACCACAGCAGCTGAGACGGACGGCCGTCGCTCCTACGCGTAGGGCAAGGCGCTCCAATAATGTCCGCAGATTCGCCACGCCGCCATCACAGCCACCACCATCATCATCATCATTCGTCTGGCGTTGGCGTCGGCGTCGGCAGCAGCAGCGGCAGCGGCTGCATCGGCGGCATGCCCGCAATTGTCCCGCCACAGACAGTCAGCGATCGTTCCATATTGGACTCGGCGATTGGGTTCATCAATGATGTGACGCTAGTCCACCAGCCGGTGCAGGATCCAAAGGATACCATCACCTGGGCCCGTTTCGAGACCAGCGCCGATGTCAGCGATCCACGTTTCGGCGACGACTGGGAACTGGAGGGCAATGCGGCGCCACCATTGCTGCTCATCCTCGGCTACGGCCTCGGTGTACAGGTCTGGGCGATACCCGCCAACGGTGAGGCTGTCGAGGTTCTGTCCTGGCGCCACGGCGTCGTCACCGCTCTGCGTGTCCTGCCCACGCCGGCGACGGCGGCCAGCGCTCTCGATGACAATGGACGCGCCGATGAGCCGGTTGATGCCTTTGCCGAGAAGCGGCCGCTCGTCGCCCTCGTCGATGGCGGCAGCGCTGCGGCCAGCAATTTACTCTCCGGCGGCAGCGGCACCGGCGGCGGTCCAGGCTCAACGGGCGGCGGCATTGGCAATCAATCGGCCGCCTCCTCGCACTTCAGTGCCGTCAACTTTGTATCGCTGAAGACGGGCGCCCAGGTGAAGACCATCAAGTTCAAGAACACGGTGCTGGACATTCAGGCCAATCGCTCGGCGGTGGTCATCAGCTTCCACGAGCGTCTGGCGGTGTTCGATGCCCGCACTCTGGAGGATCGCCTCACAATTACCACCTGCTTTCCCAGTCCGGGGTGAGTTCAGCTTTTTATGACCTCTTTTCAATCGGATGAGCTTAGATCTTGGCGGTAAATCTTTCACTCATTACTGTAGACTCCAGTATAAATTGAATATTCAAGTCCCACTTAAAGCTTCAAGCATTCAGCTTAAAAATTTCATAAAAGCTTTGCACAAAGCTTAATCGTGAAAGATTGAGAAAAGCTTTAATTTTGTCCACTTTATATATATAAAGCGGGTTTTTAGCATTTTTAATTGATTGTAGGTGTCAAAATTAGTATAAAAAACTACTTTTAAGCCGATCTTGAGTTATTCAATTTTTCTGTCAAAAATAATGTTAAAAATTCCAAACATGTCAACATATAAATTTCCCAAAGTTCCCCTTCTAAACTTCAAATTTCTATAACTTTGCTAAAACTGAACCGATTTTCATGTTTGATGACATTCTGGTCATTATTTGACCTCTTAATTGATTCTGTAAACTTAATTTATACATTTTTGAAAATAAAATTTTTGGCATATTTTTCGGAAAAAAATCATGTACTCCCCCCTTGTTAATTTTCGGAAAAATATTTTTTTCAAAATTTAAAAACCCGAGTTTATTATTTTAATCGATTGAGGGTGCCAACATTAGCGGAAAAAAATTCTTCTAAGCCGATTCTGAGTTGGTCAATTTTTCTGTCAAAAATCATGTCAAAAATTAAAAAAAATTAGACATGTAAAGTTCCCAAAGCTCCCCTTCTAGACTTCAAATTTCTATAACTTCGCTAAAACTGAACCGATTTTCATGTTTGATGGCATTCTGGTCTTTATTTGACCTCTTAATTGATGCTGCAAACTTAAGTTATTTTTGAAAATAAAATTTTCGATATTTTTTTCGGAAAAAAAACATGTACTCCCTTATTTTCGGAAAAATATTATTATCAAAATTTAAAAACCCGAGCTTGCATTTTTTTTTGATTGAAAGTGTGAGAATTAGTAAAAAAAAAAACTATATTTAAGCTGATTCTGAGGTGGTCAATTATTCTGTCAAAAATTATGCTAAAAATCACAAAAATGTGGACATGTAAAACTCCCAAAGTTTGCCTCTTAATTTATGCATTTTTAAAAATAAAATTTCTATAAAGAGCTTTTATAGATTAATCCTAATTCTAAAAGACTTTTAACTTAAGTCTTATTTTAAATATTTTAGTTGTGGAAATCATAATAATCCCACGAATTGTTCTCTTTTGAGCAGCTTTGAAAACTTTCCATCAAATTTAACATATAGTTTAGTTGATTTACAGATAGATCTTTGTTCAAGTTCTTATTTTGAGATTAACTGTAATCCCATTGATCCCCCGAATGGTATGCCTTTAAAACTTTTTATCAAATTTAGTCTAATTGATTTAGAATCAGATCTTTTTTTTAAATTTTCAATTCGAGATTTCTGGCAATCGTATTAATCCGCGACTTAATCTCATTTATTCGGCAGCATCAATCCCAATCCCATAGCGCTTGGGCCACGCTGGTTGGCCTATGCGGAGCACAAGTTGCTCCACTCGAAGCGCAGCGGCGGCGGCTGCGACGGCGAGGGTGTGCCCAGCTACACGGCAACGGTGCTCAATGCGGCCAAGTCCTTTGGCAAGGGACTGCGCGAACTTGGCGAACAGGTGGCCGCCGGTTTAACTGGCACCACCGCCGGCAGCGGCAACAGCTCCAAGAGCGGCAGCTTCGATTCGGCGACGGGCGGCCCCGATGCAAAACAATCGGGCGTGGTGACCATTATAGATGTGAAGGTAAAACGGTAACATTTATTTAAATATTCATCGCGCGCTAATTGATGCCATTTCTAAGCAGCATCCCATCAAGGACTATAGCCCCACGACGGGCACGCCGCTGGGCACGACGGGCGCCCAAATGGGCGGTGATCCGATTGTCGCCCATTTTGTGGCGCACAGCGAGGCACTGGTGGCCATGGAATTCGATAGCTCTGGTATGCTGCTGCTGACCGCGGATCGGCGCGGTCACGACTTTCATGTGTTCCGCATCCAGCCGCATCCGGTGGGCGCCAGTTTGGCGGCCGTCCATCATTTGTATGTGCTGCATCGCGGCGACACCAGCGCCAAGGTGCAGCACATTGCCTTCTCGCTGGACTCACGCTGGGCGGCCGTCTCAACGCTGCGCGGCACCACCCACGTCTTCCCGATAACGCCCTACGGCGGCGCGATGGGCGTTCGCACGCACACCTCGCTGCACGTGGTCAACAAGCTGTCCCGGTTCCATCGGAGCGCCGGCCTCGGCGCCGACGGACGCTCCAGTTCACCGATATCGCACTCGGAGAGCACCACGTTTGTCCAGTCGCTGCAGCCGTATCATAATCCCACATTGCCGCCATTTCCCCGACCCGCCGTTGTTCAGCCGCTGGCCCAGCTGCGTCAGCCGTTCGCATTGGGCTCGCCGCCGGGCAGCACGGCGCTTGGCGGCGTCGTTGGCGGCGGTTCGATGGGCGGCATCGGCGGCTCGGGCGGCGGTTCGATGGGCGGCATCGGCGGCGGCGTTGGTTCCCATCAGCGTCAGCGCTTGTCCTCGCTGTCCGACGACAGCGGGAAACCGTTGAGCGTGTGCGCCACCTTCGCCAAGTCGCGCTCGTGGCTCCTGGAGCCGCTGACAACAACGCGCGAGGCGCCGCATCGCGTCCAGCGGAAAGCGGTCGACTCCCTGTTCGTTATGGCCGGCCACGGAGCGCTCATTCAGTACGATCTGGACACAAAGTTAGCCTCAAGTGAGTAACAATTCTTGTTATGCAACTGGATCGATCAACTGATCAATGCTCGTTTTGCCTTTTAGATGTTGCCAAAGAGAAGATTTGTGATGATACGCCCATTGAACTGGAGGTGGAGGCGAAGGCGCAGTGGAATCTGGGGCGACGCAAGGATGGATCTCAAGAAATTATACCACCGCTGGCGCTGGACAACTGGCTGATCAAGGATCGGCATGCCAGCCTCCTAATGGACAGCGCCCATCAATTCGATGAGCCCGACGAGCGTGCCGAGACCTGGTTGGCACAGGTCGAGATCATCACCCACGCCGGCCCACATCGCCGTCTCTGGATGGGGCCCCAGTTTGTCTTCAAGAACTACAACACGCCCAGCGGGTAAGAATCGAAAGAGGCGCAAACTGAATCGCTTTCAAAATATACAAAATATCAATTTCATTGGGGCTGCCACAGTTTTTAGTTACTATATTAATGCCAATTGATCATATTTGCTGTTCTTCATATTACAAAATTTTTGTTGGACTCTATTCAGATTTTGTTTAAAGTTTTTTAAAATACCATTTTAGATCTCTAGCAGAATTTTGTTAAAAAATTACTTGAAAAGTTCTAAAAAGTTTTTTTGTATGAATTTTATCGTTAAACAAAATGAAATAGATAGAAACGCAAATTCTTAGAATTGGAGATAGTATTTAGGTTTTTATTAAAATTGTTGACTTACCCGATATAGTTCATACAAGATCCTTAAAGAGCTATCTTGTGTGGTATTAGTAATTGCTAAAAAAAGAAAAGAAAAAAATGTTAACATATATGAAAGATATTCGTAAATACTAAAAAAAAATGTTTAAGAAACCAACTAGTATTTCTTATTTTTTGTCAAAACTATAAAAGCGTTAAAAACGAAAATTCGTTTCAAAAATGTTAGTTTCGAGATATTTCTATATAGAGGATTAATAAAATTCGTCGAATTTAAATTTCAAAATTATTGCAAAATATTCAAAAAATTTAAAGAAAAGTTATAAAAATATTATTAATTAGAATCATATGTAAATGATAAGTTTTCAAGAAGTAGTAAAGCTGGGATTGGCAAGTAATATTAGTTTTTAATATATGTCCACATTTATTGAAGAAAAAAATGAAATTGAATATTTTGTATATTTTCCAAGTGGCTTTTATGAAGGATACTTGTTCAATTTGTTGTTGTTTATCAATCGAAGTTAATTAGTATCCATCTGCGTAGCTCCAATTTGAACCACGTCGACGCGGAGGCTGTGGAAATAGGCGTTACGAAGACGACGACCACAACGCTGCCATCGACGGCCGCCGCAGCATCGGCTGCAACGTTGTTGACGCCCAGCGGTGGCGCCGCGGAGCGTTCGAGTCCGTTGAATATGCCGCTTGGATCAGCCGCCGGCGCCACTGTCACAGCCACTGCACGGGCCGGTGTTCCAGTGCTCATCGAATCCGGTTCATATAGTGAGTTCGACTCAGTTTTGAATATTGTATTTTATTTATATTAACATTATATTTTATGCATTCTCCCGTTCGCCGCTGCAGGCAGCATTGAGCAGAGTCCCAAGCTGATGGATCGCTTTCGTCACGGCCATTTGGACTCGGACTATGGACACGGCGACATGCGCCTAAAGGAGGATCTGGCCGATGCCATGCGAGAGTCCCCATCAACGGCTGCCGCGCGTCGCGAGACCGGTAAGTCCATATAGATATATAGATTTTAGCTTAATCAAATTATTCGATTCAATCTTTGTTGTGCGATTGCGATTCTGATTCTGATTTATGTGTGTATAGAAATAAATATACATATTGTTTGTGTTTAGACGTGATTTGTTTTTCTATATAGCATGCATAGAAAGAGAAGAAGAGAAAATTCTTCAAAATTAGAATTTCAATTAAATTCCATATTTTAATTTTATTATCGAAAACATTGTTTTAGCTGTTATCTGTTTTTTAATACCTTTGAAAATATTTAATATGCCGAAAGAAAAAGTCAATTTCAAATATACTTTTTCCTTAAAAACCGTAAAATATAAGAATTTTAAAAGAGTAAACAAATTTTTAATCGGGCTTAAACCCAGGATTTTAAATTTACTTAAAGCGAAACAAAAAAATAATTTGTTTGCAAAAAAATAAATAATAATTGGATAAAAAAAACTTCTTAAAACATTTCAAAAAGATTTCGCTTGAACTCAATGTTTAAAAATTTTTAACAAATGATAATTGTCCAGTTCCCTAAAAAAACTGTTAAGAATAATAAAAAAACTATTAAATTTAAGTTTAAAAAAGAAAAAGATAACCAAAAAAATAATTTTACAATTTTTTTTTTATCAATTCCTTACAAGTTTTTGTTTCCAAGCATATAAAATACAAATCACGTTTATACAATTTATCAATTTGTATCATTTCCTTACGGTTCTACTACCGTTAAAAAACGTTTGTTAACTGTTTTTAAGTGTTGTTTTCAAAAAAAGCATCTTTGATTTCGGTGCCTGGTTGCATTTGTTTGATTTGTTAACTGTTTTTGCTATAATTTAATGTTATTAATATTAAATTATTATTATTAGGACTTTATTCTACTTTGTTAATTTTTTTAAAACATTTATTTGAACGCTTTATGGAAAATGTTGAATTGAAATTGGTGAAATCGATTTGAAAAACACCACGAAATTGGCATTGGTTTTTATTAAGCTGTGTAACGGCAGCAATTGCAGTGATTAAAGTGTAAAACCCAAATTGTGCATCAATCCCCTCTTCCCCCTATCAACCATTGGCACCCCCGCTCATCCTACAACCATCCAAACATAGCACATTCTGTTCTAAAACAATCTATTCCCACTTCAATGTGTGTGTGTGTGTGTTTGTATATTTTCAAAAATTTTTCAACTTTAACTTTGCTCACTCTTCAAATTTAAGCACACATTTGGCTATATACAGTGTTCTTCCGCTAATTAAAACTTTTTAAAATAGGCATAATTTAAAAAATTTGCAATCGAAAATCATTTTAATGGGAAACATTATCTGTTTATAACATAAAATTCAAAAATTAAATTATAAAATAAGTTTCTTAAAGAAACACATTAAATTTCTTTGGTAAAGTTTTAAATACAGTTCAATAATTTTGTATATCTATTAAAAAATATCCCTAAAACAAATCCAGTTTTTTGTTTAATATTTATTGATTGAAATTAAAATAGAAAATTTTGAAGAGAGATAAAATGCATTAATCACTGAATCATATTATTTATTTGTGAAAATTGATATTTGATAAAAAAAAATATAGCTGTAGGCATAAAGCGTTTTAATTAGCGAACGATCACTGTACTAGTTTTAATTTTTTTCAATGGTGTTTTGTGTATTGTGCAGCTTTGGTCGAACCTTAAATTTAGCCAATCCTATGAACATTTTTCATGTACAAAAACAACAAATTTATTCTATATTCTATAAATATGAACTTAATTTAAGCTAACCAAAATTTTTATCACAGCAAAATACAAAATTTGAGAAATTAATCAACTTTTCCACGCAAGCAAAGCAGACACACACACACATACACTGACTTACACAAATATATATATATATATATATATATATATATATATTGGCTTCTATTCTGTATCTTTAGCATATTCTTCAGCTAATTCACCTGCACTATTTACCCTGACTTTCTTTTCGGTTGTTTTGGGCTTTAACTCTTACTTACCCCTTTCCCCTAATTACCTGGCCAAAAGATAAGAACACACGCACACACACACACATACACACACACACATACACACACACACATGAACACCCCCAGCAACACCCACTTCTGCATGTTCCCTGAGAGCAACAAAGACAGCGAAAATTTTGCTTCTCTTTCAGCCCGAACAAATTGTATGAAAACAAAACAAATCTTAAGTTCTTAAACCCAACTGCAACTGCCCAAAAATATAAAAAAAATATATGTTTACAAATATAAAAAAAAGATATAAATACAAATAAACCTCACTCAAGGCGAGCTTCTTTCTTCATACTGCGCCTGCTGCTTCTTCTTCCTCTTCTACATCATCTTGGTCTGCTTCTTCTACTACTACTACTACTACTACTTCTCCATCTTCTCCTGCTTTTTTTTAAAATGCTTTTTCCACTTTTTATTGGGCTTTCCCCTCGTTTTCTGCTTTCGTCGAGTTACAAATTTTTTTACCAAAATTTAACAACGAGTGCGAGTGCAACAGTGAGAGTGCGAAAAAGAAAGACAGAGAGCAAGAGAGCGAGAGAGAAAAAAAAGAGAGAGAGAGAAAGAGAGAGTGTGTGGAAGAGAGAAAGAGACAGAGAACAGTTGAGAAGAAAGAGCACATGAAACTACATGAATTCTTGAATAAAAAGCCAAAGCCATATAATTTCGTTTAATTATCGAATAAAAAATCTATATATACATAAATATATAAAATATGTTTAAAAATGTATTTAAACAAAAGAAAATCAAACAAATTCGATTTTTATTTTATTTTACATATATTTTTGCTGTTGCATTTCCAAAAAGCGCTTTTACTTTTTACGCTTCAAAGAAAAAAAAATATATAAACTCACTCAAAAAAATAACACTAGCTAAAAAAAAAAAGATTCTTTTTTGTAGCAAACATTTTTCACTTAGCAAAAATTACATTATAAAAAAAAATCCGTTTTTTACTGTTTCGTTTGCATTTAGCTTAATGCGTTTTTTTCATGCTGTTTGCATTTTGAAAGTTATTTTCATGTTTCTTTTTAACGCTTACGAAGAACAAGTGCCACATTTCAACTAAAAAATAAATTTTAAAAAAATTAAATTAAATAAAACAAAATTTTGGCCTTTGGCTTTTTGTTTTTGTTTGTTTTTTTTTTTGTAAATATGGCAAATTTGCGCTTTTCTCATAATTTGTTTTCTCTTCTCTTCTCTTCTCTGTCCGTTAACGAAACTCGCCCGCCTCACCCCTTGCCTCGACAGGCGTTGCCACTGCTGCAACAGCGGCAACAGTTGCCACAGCAACAACCACAACAACACCGATAACAACAACAACAACATGCGACAATGCCTGCTATTACGATGCACTGGCCGAGCACGAGGCCGACGAGGAGGAGCTGCCACAGCAACTTGCCACACACGCTTTGGCCAGCGTGCTGCCCAACATTTGTAGCTACGAGCTGTCAGCAACAACAACAACAACAGCAACATCGAAAACAAAAACAAAACCAACGTCGCGCATCGAGAAAATCGTTAATCCGCTGGGCACCGTCACCGACGTCCATGCGGGCATCAGCGGCGAACTGCAAACGGATATCCTCGACGAGGTCGTCGGCCAATTGGCGGCCGAGGATTGCGTCATTCACGAGAACTGCGACGAGGCGCTCTTCCGGCCCGTGGTGGCCATTTTCTGTGACGAGCTCGCCGAGCAGCGTCGCCACCAGCAACAGTTGCAGCAGGAGGAACTGCTGCAGCAGCAGCAACAGCTGCAGCAGCAGCCACAACAACAGCAGCAGCAACAGCAACAACAGCCGCAGTCGCAGCTGGGCAACAAGCTGATTGTGCCGGTGATCGCCAAAGAGGTGGACGAGGTGATCACACAGAAGCAGCGACAACAGAAATCACTGAAATCACAAGCGGCTGCGGAAGATGCGGCGCAGGCGCAAAGATTTGCGGAGTTGTCGCATCTGAATAAGCCGGGCAACAGCAGCAGCAGCAACATTAAAGTGACAACAACTGCCAAAAAGCCAACAACAACAACTGCAACAACAACAACAACAACAACAACAACAACTGCCACCACCAGCGAGGATGAGCAGCCCGAAGAGGAGCTCAGCTCGATGATGTCCCTGAAAATCCCAAGCAACAAAAAGTCCAAAGCGGCCAAGCACAAGGCTAACAAAGCAGCAGCCAACAACCAGCAGCAGCAACAACAACAGCAGCAACAACAGCAACAACAATTGAAGAGCAACAAGAAAGACAAAAAACAGCAGCAGGAGGAGGAACAGGAACAGGAACAGGCGCAAGAAGAGGCAGAATGGGATCAGGAAGCGGATTGGGAACAGGAGCAACAGCAGCAGGAAAAGGAGAAGAAACGAGAACGGGAAAAGGAACAGGAAATGGAACAAAAGCGAGAGAAGGAAAAGGAGAAGGAAAAGGAAAAGGAAACACAGCTGAAGCTAAAACAAGAACAGGAGCGAGAGAAAGAAAAAGAAAAGGAAAAGGAGATACAGCTAAAGCTAAAACGAGAACAAGAGCGAGAAAAGGAGATGGAAAAGGAGAAAGAAAAGGAAAAGGAGACACAGCTAAAACGAGAGCAAGAGCGGGAAAAGCAGAAGGAAAAGGAGAAAGAAAAGGAAAAGGAGAAAGAGAAAGAAAAGGAGGCGCAGCAGCGTAAGCGAGAAAAGGAAAAGGAGCAGGAAGCACAGCAGCAAACAAAGCAAGCGGAGCGCAAGCGGGAAGCAGAGCTAAAGCTAAAGGCGGAAACGGAAGCGGTAGCCGAAGCGGAAACGGAGCCAGATTATGCAGACAGTTTGCTGGCCAAGAGGGCGACCTTAGCCGCTGGAATGATGAGCAGCGCCAGCGCACAAGGACTCAGCTTGCAGGTGGAAACTGAGCGGGAACGGGACCAGGAGCAGCCGCTCAGGCCAGCCAAGAGCAAGTCCAGCTGCCAGGTGAAGACGCTCGAACTGAATCCCAGCAGCGCCTGGAAAAGTCTTGAAAAGCCGGCAACAACAGCAGCAACAACAACAGCAGAGGATTTTCCCAGTTTGAGCGCGCGCAAGCGGGAAGCGGAAAAGCTGCTGCCCGGTCTGCTGACGCCGCTGCCACAAGCGGAGGCGCCACCCAAACGGGAGCCGCACAACTTTGAGGATTTTCTGTTGAATTTGCCGCCGCTGCCGGCGCTGGAGCCGCTCGAGGTGCCAACTGCGACAGCCGATCAGCGGAGCCTGATCAACTTCGAGAGTCCGCTGCAGGAGACGACGGGCAGGAAGATAACGCCGCCGCCGCGTGGCTTCACCGAACAGAATCTGATTCTGGCACTCTGCGGCTCGCTGCACTATGAGAACGAATACGGTCAGCTGGGCCAGCTGGCCAATTCATCCGGTTCCGGTTCCGAGGAGCAGCTGCTGCTCATGGAGGAGCCCAAAAAGCTGAGCAAAAAACACAAGCGAGCCAAGCAGCAACAGCAACAAAAGCAGCAACAACAACAGCAGCAGCAGCAGCAGGCAGATGATGAGGAACTGCGTCCATTGATCAGCATCAGCATGTGCGAATCCCAGCAGCAAATGGATGACGAGGAGCTGGAGGAGGCGGAGGAGCAGCTGCAATTGAATTTGATCGGTCAATTGACTAAGAAAAATGCCAATGAATCCGATGCGGATGATGATGATGACGATGAACGCGATCATGATGCTCAAACACTGCCCGAGGACTTGCTGCATTTCGGCTGCAGTGCGACAGCACCACATTCCGGCACCACCACCGACAGCGAGGGCGCCGTGCCGGCAACCACATCCGATGACAACATCGTTTACGGCACCAATTTGGTGGCGGCGACAAAGCTAAAAACTAAAAAACTGGAGCATAAAATCAATTTGATTGCGGCAATCGAGGCGGCCACCTCCTCGTCCACATCCTCGGCGGAGGAGAGCAGCGTCGAGACAACAACAACAACAACAGCAACTGGAACAGCA
Source organism: Drosophila paramelanica (assembly GCA_035043915.1). Taxonomy (NCBI): domain Eukaryota; kingdom Metazoa; phylum Arthropoda; class Insecta; order Diptera; family Drosophilidae; genus Drosophila; species Drosophila paramelanica. Next base: position 4,870,247 of record JAWNMO010000559.1, read on the forward strand.
GCAGCAGCAGCAATTGCAGCAACTGCAGCAGCAACAACATCAACTGCTGCTGCTGCTGCTGAGGAGCTGCTCGCTGTTACATTGCCAAGTGTGGCAAGTGTGGCCAGTGTGGGCGTGGCTGTGGGCGTTACCGGCCAGCCGAGTGTGGGAAAGAAGAAGACAAAGCGTCGCAAGAGATAAGAATTAGCAATATGTTTGTTGTGCGTGTTCAGTCTCGTGGTGCTCTGGCATTTATACGCCAGTCCGGCAACGCCAAATGCGTCCAGCAGAACAGAACAACAACAGCAGCAGCAGCAACAGCAGCATCAGCAGACGTCGCAGTTGCAGTCGCAGTCGGCGTCGCAGTCAGCGTCAGAGCAGCTGCCGGAGGAAGCGCAACAATTGCTGCCCAGCAGCGCCAAATAGCGCAACAAACATTCGCGTTACACACACACACGAACACACACACACACACACACACACAGACACACACAGACACGCCCACCCAAAATGACAACAGGCACTTTTCATAAAAACTAAGTGAAGAGCAAAAAACCGCACACATCTCCCACACCCCACCTCCTCCGCTCTCTCTCTCTCTCTCTCTCTCTCGAACACTCTCTCTCTCTACAAACACACATATATAGCCCAATTTGTAATAGTGTGCAAAAAAAAAAACATAAAAAAAACAATGTGATTTTGACAACAAAAAAAAAAACGCGTTTGTAGCAATTCGTTTAAATTTAAAAAAAAAAAAAAAAGCTAAAAAAAGATATATATATACATATGCTAACAATTTTTAAGTGCAAAAGTTATATTATTAGCGATAAAACTCAAAACATACATAAATATATATAAGAGAATTATGCAAAAAAAAAAAAAAAACAAACAAAAAAACTCTAATTTTGAAACATGTATATATATACAAGTGAACTTCAAATTGTATAAAAAATAAATGATTGCTCACACACAGACAAACAGTTAGAGACCCAGCTTAAAATACTCTACAAAAAAGTACACAAAACAAAAAAAAAAAACAAAAAAAATTGAACATTGTCCAATGCCACAATTGTTGTAAAAGTTCTGTGTAAGCGCTGGCAGCAGCGCCTGCGTAGCTGCAAACACCCACACATACACACACAAACGCTGACTGGCATTGCCAGCAAGCAGCTGTGCTGACAAAAAGCTTACACGTACATATTTATACGCGCGCGCAAGTGCAACTGTGCGCTGATCGCATAGAGCTACAAAAGCTCAATGCTGCGCGGCATCTATTTAACATCCACACAAAAGCTGCGCATTTACACAGAGCCTAAGACCTGCTTTCGTTAAGTTTCGTTAAGTTTTTATAACGCCAACCAATAATAACAACAACAACAACAGCACCACACACAAAACTGCACCAAAATCTCTTCCCAAACAAATAAAACAAAAAAAAAAAAATACAAATGCTCTCAAAACAAAAACACAAAAAAACTTAGCTCGTTACAATCTTTGGCGCTTTGCTTAAATTTTTTTTATTATATTTTTTTAATAATTTTTGTTATGTTAATTTATTTAAATGAGAAAAAAATTTAATTTTCTATAAGAGTTTTTTTTGTTCTCAATTGTTAAGAACTTTGGCAACAGCTTTTGAAATAATGTAAAGATAAAACAAACAACAAAAAATAGTTTTCTGTACATATAACTTGCAGTATTTATGATTTTCAACTGAAAAAACACAAAAGAAAAAAACAAAAAAAAATTATATATATTGAGGAAAAAACCGACTAAAAATAAAAATTAATTAAATTAAATATGTATAATTAAATAAATGCAATTTTAGTTAAAACTACCATACGAATTCTTTGTTTTTTTTATATAACTAAAATAGGTTCTGGAGTATTTTTATTTGTTACTAGAAATTGAAAACGATACCCTGTAGTCTTATGTTCAGCGGTAAGGGCTTAATACACTTCATAAAATTTAGATTTTTTTTTATTGTTATGTTATTTGTGCTGTGGACCTTTCGAATAAGATTATGTAAATATTTTTATATATCGTTAATATAAAAATGTTTTATAAACAAATTCAAGTTTAAGTTCAACACAAAAATTAAATCCAACAAACAAAATAGTTCGTTTTAGGTTCTATTTTCTTTGGCAAAAAGTTCGAATCGAATTGAAATTTTCCATATAGGTTTGCCAATATTTTATCGGAAATTCTGCATGTTTAAGCCCACTGTGTGATTATTTAATAAAAACAACTGAAATTAATTAACTACTTTTTTCTTTTTCTCTGTGCACAGGCAACTTTTTTGGCATTGATCAAATGGATGGACCGGCCAATAACAACAACAACAACAACAATACTATTATAACAAAAACAACAACCAGTAAGGGCATCAACAAGCCGACCAGGCCCAACAACACCAATGCAAATGCGACACAGCAGCAGCAGCAGCAGTCGTCGAAGGAGCAGCAAATGGAACCAATGAGCATAACACCACCACCGCCAGAAACAACAACAACAACAACAGCAGCAACATTGACAACAACAGCAGCAGCAGCATCAGCAGCAACCTGCAACCAGAAACTGTTGCTGGGCAGCAAATTGCAGAGCAACACAGCCGCCGTTGGCATCGACGGTGAGCTGGCGACGGTGGTGAACATCGATGTGTTCGACGATCAGCTGAGCCTGAGCAGCATCAGCACCAACAGCCGCCTCTCGCTGGAGGGGCCGCCGTCGCAATCGTCGCCGCCGCTGAGCCTCAGCAACGGGCTGCTCGACACGAACCTAATGCATTTCAGCGAGAGCGCCGGCTCGGCGCCCGTCGACGGCGAGATGCATGTGGATGCCATCGATGGCATGCCAAATTTGTGAGAGTTAATGCAACGGCCGTCGGCGGCGCGCCTCATGCAGCGCGCCACGCTGATCGGTGAGAACTTCAGTTTGCGTCGCATCTGTGCGCAGTTGTTCAATGCGAAGCCAGCGACGACTGGCGGCGACGGTGGTGCAAGCGGTGCTGCTGGTGGTGCAACCAGCACAGCTGCAGTCGACGAATCCTTAAAGAAGCCTTCTTAATTCCCAATTTTCCTAAAGGCCCCCTCCGCCCCCAATTTAGTAAGGTGCTTGTTTTATCATTTCTATTTTAAGTATCAAATGACACGTGGCTCACTAAAAAAGACACTTGAGCTTTGGATTAATCTCTGATTAAAGCTGCGCAAAGGGAGCTCTTCTTTGTATACCCATTGCCAACACTTAATTATGCCTATAAGCACACTAAAGTTCTCAGCTAAAGAGCTTTAGTCAAAGCTGTATAAAGCACAGCACAAGTTGAAACTTAATCTTGCTTGAAAGCACATGTAAGCTTTAGAGCTGTGAATTTTAAGAAATTTTTTTACTTCCAAGTTACAAGCATGATTAAAAGTACGTGAAAGCTACAATCGAAAATAAAGTAAAAATTAAGATTGTTATAGTGAGCAACAAGTTAAAAGCTCGGCTTAGTGTGACTCATACTTAAAAGTTCATGAAAGTTGTAAGGAAAGTGAAGCTCAAGAGCCATTTTTATAATGCTCACCAAAATTGGAAAGCTCCGCTTGAAAGCACATAAAAGTTTTGGCAAAGAAACATTTTAGAGCCAGTGTCACAACAAGTTAAAAGCTCAGCTTAGATTTAATCATGTTTGAAAGCACAGCAGCACTTCAAACTGGCTACATTCAAGAGAACATTTAATTAAGATCATTTTAGCCTGAAGGCTCGATAAGTGTTGCAGTTGAAGCTTTCACTGTGCAGTACAAGTGCAGCTGGTTTTCTAAAGACACTTTTTAAACCAATTGAATGCACTTAGTTTTTAATCAACACGGAACATTTAGCGCACAGTAAAATAAAGCTTTCAAAGTACATTAAAGCTTTAACTATAAAAGCTTACCGCTATTACAGCAGTAATAACTAATGTAAACCAATTTTAATAAATACAGAAGTAGCTGTTTGTCTAAAACAGTTTTTCAACACTGTTCGATAAGCGATGAAGCGTATATTAACGTATACAATTTAATGTATTTAATAATACTGTATGCTATTATAGAAAAGCTCACTTCAAACTTATTGTGAAAAACCTAAAATTTTAATTGTGTCAACAAGTGAAATGTATTCTCTATAACTAAACGGCTAACACCATCTAATATGCACTTGTTTATTAAAACACTACCTATTAAGCTCTGTAAGAACAGCTGTGAAAGCGCATTAAAGCTTTTAAAAAGCAGAGTTTTTTTGTAAGGCTCAATTGCAGCTCGAAGCTTCATGAAAATACAAGTTTTGAAGCGCCAACGCATGATTAACCATAGGATTAAGTGTCCGTTTCAGCCAGTGTCATTTCATTTATCAAACGCATTACTTAGTTCAATTAGTTTCGTTTAGTTGGTTTATTAAATTTTGTTCTACATATTTTATCGTCATATAAATAATTGTTAACAAAACGCATAGCAAAAAGCCATAAAAAATGCAATAAGCAAAAAGTGTTAAAATGATACAAAACAAAAACAAAATATGCAGATAAAAACACACCTTTAAATCAATATATAGATCAGATCAGACCTCAGCTGAATGCCGTGATATTTAAAATAAAATGTAAACAAAAAAAAATACAAAAAATACAAAACAAAAACAAAAAAAAAACTACACACAAAAGAGATGAAGCGAAGAAATAAGTAAAATACTAAGTAATAATAAAAATATAAAAATATTCATTGCAAAAAGGCGAATGAAAAGCGCATAAACTATGAAAAAGTAAAGATAAAAATGTGTAATACATATATATACCTTTATACTATATACTTATAAATTTGTGTGTAAACGTGTTGAGAACTATCCTTAACATTTACTTTTTTTAGACATACCACTTTGATTTGAATTTCCTTTTTTTTTGTATTTTTTTGCAGTACCGTTTTTCAAATTATTTTTTTTTAGAAAACAAATTTTTTTATACACAATATATTTTATAGAAATCTATATGTATATGCATACATATTTTTACTAATGAAAGAAGAAGAAAAAAGCTATCTATTTGAGTTCAAATTTAAAAACGAAAAATTCCATTCCGCAAAACAACAACAAAGGAGACACAATCCAAATCGAACCATTTGCAGTCAATCCAAAAAAACAAAACATATCCATATACAAAGGCATAATATATAGAAATTGGTACTGAATTCAGATCCATTAACAGCTCCATCAAACCGTTTTATATAGTCCAGATTAAGGCATGGGTTAAATATAGCAAATCACTTAAACTAAGCAGAAACATTGAAAGAGATCTGTTTGAATCCATAAAATAATATACATAAATAATGTACGAACAGATACATATACATACATATATATATATAAATATATTTTTTGTATATATTGAGAGATATATAAGATGCATAATACATATATTTAGATATGAGCATTATTACGGAAAACAGAAAACAAAATCCGCAAGTAAAATAGTTTAGCCCATGTGCATTACGATTGCCACTTCCCTGATCCACCAAATAAATAACAACAACAATACACATAATATATATATAATACATATATATATATATAGTTCTATATTCGCTTTGGACAACTGCTGGACAGGAACTTAAGAAACAAGAGCAAGTGAGAGAGAGAGAAAAAGAGAGAACACAGAGAAATTTTTTTAAATATAAATACATTTATATTCTTAATATTAATTCTATTTTATCTATATAAATTTCTATGATCCACTGACTGAACTTTCGGTCAGTAGTACTTCTATAATTTTTTTGTTTTTTTACCTGGCATACATATATACATACTTATATATATATTATGAGTGGAAAATAATTGTGTAACGAACATTGGATATAAGCGCTCGGAACTTCCACTGTGTGCATTTTTTTTTTGTAAACTGAATAGAAAAAAAGATTGTTTTCTTATTGTCGAATTTCTCTTAAAACAATTCTGTAAGGAAATAAACACTTAGAAAAACTTATATATATTATATATAAAAAAAACAAAAATTTTTAAATGTGTTTTTATGTGACTTGAAATTTTGGGAGTTGTGGGTTACATGGGTACATATATTAACTGAGAGTTATTAAACATTTTTTATTTCTTAGATTTATGTTTAAACCCAATTTTTGTGCATATCTTCTGGGCATAATTAAAGCTGCCTCTGAGAACACGAAAATATATAAAAGTTTTAAATGTGAATTTAAATCATTTATTAAAAAAAAAAATATGCATTGTATTGAAACGCACGAATATATTTGTATATTTGACTGAACTTATCAGCTAATTGGGGTAAGTACCTAAGGTCCGACCAGATACCAATGCTGAAGGCCACATATTCAAGGTCTTGTTGTCTTTTTGCATTGTGTTCCATTTGCATGTGTATATATACAAATAGTTATATCTAAACTAAACAGAAAATCGTGTATGTGTTGTATATATGTTTGTGTATATATATCTGTATCATGGGTCAGGCTGGCATTAATTGAAAATAACGTGAACGCAATAAAATGTCAATTAGGTGATTAATTAAACGGGCACAGACGATGTTATTGAATTGATACATATGTACATAATATACATACATACATACATACATACATACACATACATATATGTACGTACACAAACCTACATTTTGTGTGCACATCTTTTTAGTAGCACATTTTCCCTTAAGCTCTTTCGATTAATAACCAATTCCGACTTCTTTTGAAACATTTGTCTCAAGCCGAAATAAAAAATCAAAATGTGTCCAAAAATATATTTCAAATTAATATTTAAGTTTTCGTGCCACCACTGTACTTATAACTAATCATTTCACGAAGTGAAACTAGAATTTTGGGTTTGTGCAATGTCCCTCATGCTGTCCGCCTGTCCCTCCGGAGAAACGGTAACCTTGTTCGAAGCTATTGAAGATAGAGTCTTGAAACTTTGGATATATACTTGTAGTTATCCTTTTCAGACAAAGTGTTAAGATTTTGGAAGGTAGATCACCTCTTTTAAAGATCGGTATAAAAATTTGGACATGTAAAGCTCTTGGATCCATGGGTATCGTATTTCAAACACTCTACATTTAAAATCGATGTATTTATAAAAAACAAATTATTTTTGATTTTTTTTTTAAACATGTACCTGTAACTTGTTTTTTTTTTTCAAAATTTAAAATTGCAAGATTGCATTTTTAATTGATTTTATTGGCCACAAATAGTACAGAAAAATATTAAAGCTGATTTTGAGGGGGTCAAATTTTTGTCAAAATGCATGCCTGCATCGATTAAAGCTATAAATTCGCAATTCTAAATTTTGAAAAAATATTTTTTTCCAAAATTCACAAGGGGGGAGTACATGCTTTTTTGACCAAAAAATTCAAAAAAATTTTATTTTCGAAAATGAATATATTTTGAATGTGGAGTCAATATATAGGAGGACAAATCATGATCAAAATGCCATCAAACGTGAAAATCGGTTCACTTTTGACAAAGTTATGGGCGTTTGATATATGGGAGCTATGGAATCTGACAACTTTACATGTCAAAATTTTTGACGATTTTGGCATGATTTTTGACCAAAAATTTTACCCCCCAAAATCACTTTAAATGTTGTTTTTTATGCTAATTGTGACAAATAAAATCGATTAAAACTATAAATTCACAATTCTAAATTTTGAAAAAATATTTTTTTCCAAAATTCACAAGCTTTTTTGACCAAAAAATTCAAAAAATTGTATTTTCGAAAATGAATATATTTTGAATGTGGAGTCAATATATAGGACAAATCATGATCAAAATGCCATCAAACGTGAAAATCGGTTCACTTTTGACAAAGTTATGGGCGTTTGATATATGGGAGCTATGGAATCTGACAACTTTACATGTCAAAACTTTCGACGATTTTGGCATGATTTTTGACCAAAAATTTGACCCCCCCAAAATCACTTTAAATGTTGTTTTTTATGCTAATTGTTGTGACAAATAAAATCGATTAAAACTATAAATTCGCAATTCTAAATTTTGAAAAAATATTTTTTTCCAAAATTCACAAGGGGGGAGTACATGCTTTTTGACCAAAAAATTCAAAAAAATTGTATTTTCGAAAATGAATATATTTTTGAATGTGGAGTCAATATATAGGACAAATCATGATCAAAATTCCATCAAACGTGAAAATCGGTTCACTTTTGACAAAGTTATGGGCGTTCGATATATGGGAGCTATGGAATCTGACAACTTTACATGTCAAAATTTTCGACGATTTTGGCACGATTTTTGACCAAAAATTTGACCCCCCCAAAATCACTTTAAATGTTGTTTTTTATGCTAATTGTGACAAATAAAATCGATTAAAACTATAAATTCGCAATTCTAAATTTTGAAAAATATTTTTTTTCCAAAATTCACAAGGGGGAGTACATGCTTTTTTGACCAAAAAATTCAAAAAAATTTTATTTTCGAAAATGAATATATTTTGAATGTGGAGTCAATATATAGGACAAATCATGATCATACAATGCCATCCAAACGTGAAAATCGGTTCACTTTTGACAAAGTTATGGGCGTTTGATATATGGGAGCTATGGAATCTGACAACTTTACATGTCAAAATTTTTGACGATTTTGGCATGATTTTTGACCAAAATTTGACCCCCCCAAAATCACTTTAAATGTTGTTTTTTATGCTAATTGTGACAAATAAAATCGATTAAAACTATAAATTCGCAATTCTAAATTTTGAAAAAATATTTTTTTCCAAAATTCACAAGGGGGAGTACATGCTTTTTTGACCAAAAAATTCAAAAATTTTTTTTTCGAAATTAATATATTTTGAATGTGGAGTCAATATATAGGACAAATCATGATCAAAATGCCATCAAACGTAAAAATCGGTTCACTTTTGACAAAGTTATGGGCGTTTGACATATGGGAGCTATGGAATCTGACAACTTTACATGTCAAAATTTTTGTCGATTTTGGCATGATTTTTGACCAAAAATTCGACCCCCCAAAATCACTTTAAATGTTGTTTTTTATGCTAACTAATTGTGACAAATAAAATCGATTAAAACTATAAATTCGCAATTCTAAATTTTGAAAAAATATTTTTTCCAAAATTCACAAGGGGGAGTACATGCTTTTTTGACCAAAAAATTCAAAAAAATTGTATTTTCGAAAATGAATATATTTTGAAGGTGGAGTCAATATATAGGACAAATCATGATCAAAATGCCATCAAACGTGAAAATCGGTTCACTTTTGACAAAGTTATGGGCGTTTGATATATGGGAGCTATGGAATCTAACAACTTTACATGTCAAAATTTTTGACGATTTTGGCATGATTTTTGACCAAAAATTTGACCCCCCCAAAATCACTTTAAATGTTGTTTTTTATGCTAATTGTGACAAATAAAGTCGATTAAAACTATAAATTCGCAATTCTAAATTTTGAAAAAATATTTTTTTCCAAAATTCACAAGGGGGAGTACATGCTTTTTTTGACCAAAAAATTCAAAAAAATTGTATTTTCGAAAATGAATATATTTTGAATGTGGAGTCAATATATAGGACAAATCACATGATCAAAATGCCATCAAACGTGAAAATCGGTTCACTTTTGACAAAGTTATGGGCGTTTGATATATGGGAGCTATGGAATCTGACAACTTTACATGTCAAAATTTTCGACGATTTTGGCATGATTTTTGACCAAAAAATTTGACCCCCCCAAAATCACTTTAAATGTTGTTTTTTATGCTAATTGTGACAAATAAAATCGATTAAAACTATAAATTCACAATTCTAAATTTTGAAAAATATTTTTTCCAAAATTCACAAGGGGGGAGTACATGCTTTTTTGACCAAAAAATTCAAAAAATTGTATTTTCGAAAATGAATATATTTTGAATGTGGAGTCAATATATAGGACAAATCATGATCAAAATGCCATCAAACGTGAAAATCGGTTCACTTTTGACAAAGTTATGGGCGTTTGATATATGGGAGCTATGGAATCTGACAACTTTACATGTCAAAATTTTCGACGATTTTGGCATGATTTTTGACCAAAAATTTGACCCCCCAAAATCACTTTAAATGTTGTTTTTTATGCTTAATTGTGACAAATAAAATCGATTAAAACTATAAATTCGTAATTCTAAATTTTTGAAAAAATATTTTTTTCCAAAATTCACAGGGGGGAAAGTACATGCTTTTTTGACCAAAAAATTCAAAAAATTGTATTTTCGAAAATGAATATATTTTGAATGTGGAGTCAATATATAGGACAAATCATGATCAAAATGCCATCAAACGTGAAAATCGGTTCACTTTTGACAAAGTTATGGGCGTTCGATATATGGGAGCTATGGAATCTTTTATTTAAGAACGTGAACGAGTATAACGCAGTCGGTAACGCCCGCCTGCAATAGTTCCTATCCGACTTCAAGCGAAGTTTGGTTTTATAAAAATTCCACACACCACTGTAAGGCATGTAATGCTGGCCAAATAAGCGTAGCACAATCAGTTCTTACACTGGTGGCAAAGTTTAAAGTATACAGTTCATTACCATAAAATTGCCGCAATTTTCACGTGATAGAAGTCACAAATTTATTCACGCGGAAACTCTCCCCTGAAAGCAATCGAAGGCTCTCAAATTGTGTCACATGCGAAACCTCGTCAAATTGCAGGGCTAAGCTATGTCGAAAATACACCCACTCACACTCCCCACCCCCACCCGCAGCCCAATCCCTGCCACAAGCACTGCAAATCGAGTCTTATCAATTTTATAACTATTATGATTACCTTATTTGGTTTCTTTTTTTATCACTACCTAATGGCTTGGCTTTTGGCTCATGTGATTAGAGGCCCACTGTAATCGGCCCGTTCCCGCGTTTTATTTATTTTTTTTGCAGATATCTTATCGATGGCGGGCATTACGATTAGGTGACCACCGCCAATTATGATTGCATTTGCCATTGGTCACATAATTCCTGCTTAAAAAAGAAAAAAAGAAAAATTCACAGAATTACGCGACTCGTTCAGCCCCCATTGGCTCCACTAAATGGGGTTTTTTTTAGCCCCTACAATGGTATTTGTCTTCATTTTATTTGAAAACCGATAACTTTTATTTTTATTGAAGTTATTTATTGTGCATTCATTCCTAGAAGTTATTCAACTCATCATCGCTATTACCCGATTAGTTTGATGCGTGTAACAAAGCTCAAGAATCGCTTCTACAGAAATATGAAAAAGAATAAATATTTTAAATGACTAATTTTTAATGAAATCTTAAATCAGAGTCAAATATTTAGCTAGAACTCTGTCAAGTAGAAGATTTGTATAAGAAAAATTGGCAGAGTTAGAGATATTTAGGGAAAATCAAGAATTCTTTATTTGTAAGAATAAAGTGCCGCAACAAAAAAAAAAACCTAAAAAGATATTAAAAATAAAATTCAAGAAGTTTTTAGGAACATTTAGACCCAAAATATTATTTTACTTTACCATACTGAATTCTTAACTAGATAATCAACTGATTATTAATAAGAACAAAACTCTTGATTTATGTATAAAAAAAAAGTGATCAATACAAGAACTATCGATTAAGTGCTGTATTTCATTTCTATAATTTGGGACTTATAAAATCCTTAGTAAAATATTTTTAAAAAATTCTTTAAACTAGCTTTAGAAATATTGAGGAACGTTAAAAAAATATTTAAAGGCACATAGACAAATCTGACTTAACTTTCCGAATTTAACGGAGAATAAAACGCCAGCCTTAAAAAATGATTTATTATGTTTTTATTTTTTGTTTTCGTTTATGCTGGCTGATAAGAAAAACACGTAAAACACAAAAAAAAAGAAACAAACCAAAAACAAACAAAAACACGAATCGCAATATTGACGCAAGAGTTCTTTTTTTTTGTTACTAGCAAACCGGTCGACGTAATTGCCAGAAAAGTATCAAATATGTAGCCATAATCATAATTTGATAAGAGACAGATAAACGAACTATGTTATTAGAATTGCGCGAACAAAGATATATAGGATATATGTATATGTACACACATATGAGCATACATAGGTGTAGATATATAGCGTGTGTTGCATACCTTTATGAAATTTTATCTAGGAACGAATTTTCAGGGCAATAGGTTTTTTTGTATTTCTTTGGTAAATAATGGAACTATCTTGACTATCTTATATAAAATCATATATCAAGAAATATAAATACACATAAAAACTATAATGAAATGCAAACAATCATTAACTAAAGTATCAAAATTTAATGCAGCAAAACAAAATTTTAAATGTAATCTTAGTCAAAAAATTCTAATGAAAAAGCAACCAACCAAGTTCCAGTTAAATATGTGATATTATTTGCTGACTAAAGAACTTTGTTTTCCTTAGAATTGTGACCACTTTAACTAGCAATAAAATATATTTATAAATAAGTAAATCATATATCATACAATCATACAAATGTATATATTAATGTTATTTTCCAGACATTGTTTTCAGGGGCATGCAATATCAGAAACACATAGTTGCATCATTGTTATCTATTCGTATGTCTGCTCCACTGTGCCTGCCCTTCAACCACCCTTACCACTTCACCCCTCCGATACACGCTAATTACACGTTCAACGTTTCTGTTATCGCTATCAAAGTTATCGATTGATCGCAGCTGTTATCGTTACAAGAACATTACACATTTCGAGCACAAATTAAAAAAAAACTCTAGAGATTTTTTTCTGATTTGCTAGCAGCATATAATATATAGTAGTTATATGTAATTGACATTAAAACAAAATTTCCGATTCTACACTTAAATTTTTAAGGTAACTTTGAGAAAAATAAACAGTTTTTTATGATGTTTACCATTTTCATTATTATTTAAGCACAAGATTGAGTCCGCATTTTAATTAAATTCGTATTTTTTTAGTGTTTCTCTCCGAAAGTCCTTTGCTCCCACTGTGATTATAATTATTGTTTATTTTAAATTAGGAACTACAGCATTTTAATTAAATTCGTATTTGAACATTTTTATTTTGCGTTTTTTTTCGCGAGAGTCCTTTGCTCCCAATGTGTTAATAAAATCAAATTTCTTTTCATTTTGTTTATTTTTAATTAGGTAATACAAAATTCCTATGCTTCGTAAAAATTATGTAAAATCAGCGCTGACATAATTATATGTTGTAGCCTCAACTTACACAATACATACACACATATTTAATACAGATTTAAGTAAAATACCCTCGGAAAAAGATACACCGCAGGGCAACTAAATAAGGCAAAGGCGCAGGGGTTTTTGAACTTGTCTTCTGTCGCTTGATAACCTTCACAATTCGTTTGCTTAAGACCCAATATGACAATGACATGCATACACACACAGACATACATATATACTATATGTATGTATGTTTTCTCATATTCTTGTTTGCACAATAAAAGCACATGCGAAAAATTGCACGTGCAATGCGGAGAGCGAGCGCAGCCGCAGTCTGTTACCAAACAAGAAAAAGAAAATCCCCTTTTTTTGGTATTTCATTTCCCCTGTCAACAAAAAGTTGCCCCTATTTGGGCAAAATTTTGCGGCGAATTGTGTGCGGCCCAACCCCACTTACACCAAAGAAGAGAGAGCGAGAGGGCGCAAGAGAGTGCGCAAGCGCAGAAATGACCGGCAAGAGTATTTACAAAACTGACAGCTGCATTTGATGGTAACGGTAAATATATATAGGGATAGCGAGATATGCTAAGCATCTGTACATATGTAAGTATGTAAGTAAACAAGTATATATGTATACTCAGCTGGCTTGCAATACCGTTATAATTAGCGGCATTGTTAGTGTAGCTTTTATTTTGGTTATTTTTTTTGCATTCGTTATTTGAATTTTATTTTATTATGTTTTTGTTTTTTTTTTTGGTGGCATCTCGTGAAAAATGTTTCATGCCCTTTTTTAGACACAACGCAAATGGTTTTCACTTTTTAATGTTGCCTCAGATGAAATCCACTGCAGCATTGTCAGCGCGAGGAAGAGAGATGGAAATAGACAAAAAGCCGTTGTCGTTTCGCAGACCATTTTTGAGAATTGTCGTTGTTGTGGAACGAGTGTGATCAATGCTTTTATATGTATGCTCCACATTTTGTTAGAAAATCTCCTTCCCCCCATCGCCTCGATCGCGATCGCATCACTTTAGTTATCACTCAATCAAGCGCAGCTCGATGGTGAGTGGAACAGCCCAAGTAAAGCTTTAACTGTGCATGACCAAAAGCAATAGCCAAACTCATTCATGCTGCCAGTGGAAGGTAAGTGGACGGAGGGGAGTTGAAAAATGTAAACGAGAACAAGAGAGTTATTGACCGATTGATGCATACGTAGTATAACCATATTTGGCATTGCATTTGGTAAACTGCAGTCGGCAGCGAGAGCAAGAGAGTGCTGCGCGCAAGAGAGACAGAGAGAGGGAGTGTTTGTGTGTGGGCGCATGCGCATTAGACACGCTCAGCATGCATGCATATAAACGTTTGTATGCATGTTGTGTATATGTATGTAGGGGTGTGCGCTCTCTCACTGACTAAAACACACAGACGCACACACACCCGCATATAATAGAGACCAGACCGGAAAACGTTCAAAAGGCAAAGAAAAATAATACAAATAAATTTGAACTTGAACTTACCGCGCCCCTGTCTCTCTTTGGCTATATCCATGCGCGTCTCTTTTATTGTTTTCTTTTCTTTTCGTGTTTGTGCGTGGGTGTGTGCCCAGGTTACCAAAACGCCGGAAAATACACACCCATATACGTATGTGTGTATGTGGACAGCAGACACATAAATGCATGTGTTTGTGTATGTGTGTGTGTGTGTCGTCATCGTCAGCTATATCTTTGTCTCCTGTCATGTCCATTTGGAGTTATTCATTATTGTATAATAAACGTACACACACACACACAATCACACACATTTTCATATATAGTATGCAAATCGATTATATACGGACATTGCCGTCTACCTGCCGGCATCCTAAAACACGCACACATACGCATACACAATTCACCAACGCATTCTCTTTATGACTGCCTCTCTCTTGCTCTTTCCTTCGTGGAGCCTCGAAACGTCTGCTGTCCTATGCCCGTTGAATATTAACGAATTTCACATTGTGAATGTCATTTTTTGCCGGTCTTCAACTTCACCACACATGCCTACATACATATATGTATGTACATGTATGTATGCATATATGTACATATTTATACAGCTTTTCCCTTTTATTTTCTTGCTGCTGTGAACGTGTTTGGCCTTTTTAATGCGCCTCCGTTTCCGCACTGACTGACTCTTCACTCTCTGATCACACAGACACACATCTGCATAGAAATGCTCTCGCCTGAATATATGCCAGCTTCCTGTGAGAGAAGATCGTAAATTTGCAATCCACATACAGCAGCAGAAGAACTGTGCCTAGAAAGCTTCCACTCATTCCAACGGCTTATCACTTAGGTGCTCTCTCTCTCTCTCTCTCTCTGTCTTCTATTTAACAGAATGTTTGGAATTTGTTTTTTATTATAAATCGAACAACAATTTAAGCAGACGGTTTTTTTCATTCCTGATAAGCAGCTTAATAGTTTTGCGATATGAAAACACCTGCGCACGTACAAATGTATTTAATTTATCAATAAAGAAACCCAAAGCTAAACGATTCGTAAGCGCACGTTTCCAGCTAAGTTTACCTGTGAAATCTGTAAAACAAAAAAAATTAATAACGTGAATACTTTGCAATTCCTTTTCATGAGTCATAGCATACTTGCTTATGTGTCTGCAATTTGTCAGACACACACATACACACACACGCAGCGTCTCCCCATAAAGTTGCACACCCGCATATTGCAGCAATTGTCTCTTATGTTTTACCCTTTACGAAATTTGTTGTTTTTGCTGTTGCTTTGTTGTTCTTTTCGTTTATTTTCTTTCTTATTTTGTTTTTTCTTTTTTTTTGGCAGCAACGGAAGCGTTTCCCAGACCCAACCCGAAACCCAGCCCAGTGCCGGCGCCACGCCCTTTTGAACTGCCATAAATTAACACCCCGGGGCCAAGGCCCCGCATGACAGCAGCAGTAGCAACAACAACAACAACAACAACAACACAAGAAGCAGATGCGATTGCAATTGCTCTTGAGCGCCGTTCTTAAGAGCCGAACCGAGCCGAGATGAGACGAGACGAGCCGAGCCTCGTTTTGAGTGCATTTTCTTCAAAGAGTTGCGGGTAATCGGGTGCATTTTTTTCGCCTTCTGCGTTTGTTCTTTTCGAGGCGATAAACGCGCTTTGCAAGAGATACTTGACTTTATCAGCGGGGAGGCAACAGAACAGTCAGCATTCAAAAGAACAGCTTTTCTGTGAATGTCGAATTTGAAATACCCTTGCAAATAGTTCAAGTTCAATTATTTATATACAAAAAAACATATTTTACATTCTATATTTTAAATTCTTTATTTATGATTAAAAATATGTTAAATTTAGCCTTTAAAATCAATAAATTAAAAATGGTTGCCACAAACTTAAACTTTAACTTATAATATATATTTATAGTTATAGTTACATTTTTTTAAATTATTAATTATACAAATTTTAAGTTACAATTCTAAGAATTGATTGATTTTTAAACTTTTTTAAAAATACGAATACAAGATCTGACAATTTTTTTATTTTATTTTTCATAAATTTCATTTTG
The DNA here is from genome assembly GCA_035043915.1 of Drosophila paramelanica. NCBI lineage: Eukaryota > Metazoa > Arthropoda > Insecta > Diptera > Drosophilidae > Drosophila > Drosophila paramelanica. Next base: position 4,886,945 of record JAWNMO010000559.1, read on the forward strand.
ATTTATTATTGTAACAATTGTTTCCGTTAGTGTATTAAAAGAAAAAGAAACTGTTCCAGAAAAGATATCTCTTTAATGCTGTTTTAATTTATATTTTCATATTTTCTGTTGGCTTTTTGAGCTGTCGCACTTGAGTTTGTTACTTTATTTAGATTGCATACACTTGGAGAAAATAACGAATTTATGCTTATAAATATATTTTTAAAATATCTACAACTAAAACTTAGAGAAAGATATCAAGAAAGCTTTATTTAAATATAAGTCGAACCCAAATTCTTTCAATGTGAGAATTAGCTTAATGCCAAAAACTCTTATTTTCATAATTTCAAAAAAACCTTAATAATAAAGTACATATTTTAAAAACAATAAACGTACTTAAGTTCAGCATTTTCTACGCTTGTTTTAAGTACCAAAATTCTCTTTATAAGTATATTTGCTTTACTAAGAACAATATTCTATGAAATGCTGTAAGTACCTGCATTTTTTTCTGAGTGTATGCATATGGCATGCATATTATTTATATGTTCCTTCGGTTTTATCGGCTGAGCTCGAAATTTATGCGCAATGCAGCCGGAAAGGCGCAGACGGCGCCCATATTTGGACGGACCGATAAACAACTTTGGCTGATTACTCATATCTGAAAAATATATACTTTATATAGGCATATATATTCGAAACATATGTGGCCTGCATTATTCATTGATGGGTTTTGTTTTGCAGCCCAACAGCTGATTGGGAAACCGTTAAAGCCACCCTCTCGCCCATTGTGGTTGTGGTGGTAGTTGCGACGCCCACGAAACGGTTCGCTTTTCGCCGGCTGCCTGTTGTTAACCCAGGCCCAACTGTTTTCCGTTGCACGCACAGGGGCGCATTGCGTCCCGTCCCGTCCCGTCGCATCCCTCAACCCCCTTACCACCTCCCTGCCAGACGATAAAGCGGCTCAAGGTTGCGCCGCATCGAGGCGACCCTCATTTCGGACTGTCGTCCCGTTAACCGTTACCCCACCCCGTGCAACCACCCTCTGCAGCATGTGTGTGTGTGTGTGCATGTCGAGGGGGTGGCTCAGCGCACCCCTAAAATAAGTGCACACATCAGCGGCGACTGGGTGAGGCCTATGCCATAGAGCAAATATTTTTGCCAGAATTCGCAAAAATTACCAAAAGAAAGTAAACCAAACATAATACATTTGGGCATGCTAAAGGTGAGCATGAACGACTGAGACATATCCTGCACTCAAGTTGAAAGTATTTCTTGTACATTTCTTAACTTTAATAAATGTTTTTTTTTTAATTCAAGACAACATTTTTTTACTGAGTATTTAAAATAAAAGATTTATTGTTATTTATGTAAGATTACGATTGATAATAAATTCATTGATCACTGAAATATTTATTTAAAAATATAATATAAGCTGAAAAAACAAAAAAATTACAAAGAAAAGTTTAAGTTTTTGTTTGAACTACATTTTGTATAATAAAATATATTATTTTATGAATATTATGACTACCTTAACAACTAAAGAATAAATAGTCTGTATGGGTTCGAGCCCTTAGCAGTTTTTTTTCGTAGCGTTAGTTGAGGTGAATATTTTTGGTACTAGATTATATTTATACTTAATTTTTTTTAATGTAATTTTGTTATCTATTTTTTCAATATGCCTTCTTTGGGCACACCTATGATTGCAGGGTATTGTGAAAAAATAAATAAAAGCGAAAAATGCCTTCACTGACATGCCGCTCGCACGTGTCACTCACTTTCACAATTGTATATATATATATATGTACATACAGCTGCGAAAAAAATAATAGCACCACTACAACAAATTTTGTTTTTTATGAAAAAAAAGCAACTACTGTTGCGATTTTTTTAAATATTAATTTTTTTATATTGTTTAGTATTCCCCATAAACAAAAACAGTTTGCCCGCTCTTCAAATATCGGTCTATATATTTTTTTTGGGATTTTAAGAAAAAAATCTCCAAAATGTCGAAAAAAAAAATAGCACCATTTATCCTTTTTAGTTGAATCCCCTATATTTCGCAGAGTTGTCTTTGAAAAAAGCACATTTTTTATAGTTTTAGCAAAGTTTTAATTGTTTCCATCATAAAAGATAAAAGTAATCATTTCAATCGGACGTGGAAAGCACTGCACTGCGAAGAAGCGCGATCTCATAAATAAAAAGGATATTTGATGGAAAAACTTACAGAGAAGTTGGTGAAATTATAGGATGCTCCAAAAAAATGATTAAAAACGCCTTAAACTATGAAAAAAAATTTAAACACGCGGACAAAAACGATCCATGACCCCTCATCGTGTCAAAAGACTGATTCGCCAGAGCTAGAAGGATCTCTTTAAGTCTGCTACCGAGCTTAAAAGAGAGCCTAAAATTAATGCGACGGATCAAACAGTTCGTAAATATCTCAGTCAAAATAATCTAAAAGCCTGCAGTCCAAGGAAGGTTCCACTTTTAAATGCGACACACCTGACGAAGCGCATCAAGTTTCTGCCAGGGATCATGCAAATTGGACATCCCAACAATGGAGGAATATTTGATGGTCAGATGGGTGCAATGTGGCTATGTTTGGTGGAAAGTGATCTCGATGATGCGTTAGACTACAAAGAAACACAGAGTACAAGCCTCAGAACACTACAAAGACCATTAAGCATGGAGGGTGTTCAGTTATGAAATGGGCCTGTTTCTCCTACTATGGAGTTAGTCCAATACATTGGATAAAAACCATAATGGATCAGCACGGGTACATGGATATCATGGAGAAAGTTGTACCACCCTTTGCAGAATACGAAATGCCGCTCTTGTGGGTCTTACATCAGGACAATGACCCAAAACACACCAGCAAGAGAGCAAAGTAAAGGTTCAGGACAAACTGTGTGAACGTTTTGGGTGGCCTGCCCAGTCGCCTGACCTGAATCTAATTGAAAGTCTGTGATCTGATGTCAAGAGGGCAGTTACTGCTTCTAATCTAACCAATATTGGATCTCTATTGGATGCAATTACAGCATCCTGGTCCAAAATTCCCCTACAACGATGCCAGGACCTTATTGATTCCATGCCGAGAAGACGCTGCGCAGCTGTTATTGTCAATAAATGCCTCTGCACTAAATATTAAATATTAAATAAGATATAGTATTTTTAGTTAAAAACAGTTATTTAATGAATTAGTTACTTATTGGTTATTTTTTTTAATTTTAAATCAGTTTTTGAAAAGTGGTGCTATTATTTTTTTCGCCTAATTTTATCAATTTTAATAAAGTTCCTTAAATAGCTTTAAAACGGTACAAAGCAGGGTGATTTTTTTTTAGTCCACGGTTTGTCTAAGTTTTCCCTTTCTAAAAATGTGTTCCAAGTTTCCCTAAAGTTAAAAATGTGAGTTGGGCATCTATTTAAAAATTGCGTGTGGTGGTGGTGCTATTATTTTTTTCGCAACTGTACATATATATGTATATATTTTTTTGGAAATGGGGAAAACCGTCTGCGACCCAGACGCTTTTGGATGAGTCATACGCATTGATTTTGCACCACTTCGCATCCAAGCTCTTCAGCTCAACTCAACTATTTAGCTTATAAATAATGCATCTGATTTTGGCCAGTCGGATCACATGGATCCGACGGTGCAGAAAGCACTTCTCTTTTCTCTTCTCTCTGAAATGGAAATGCGAATGCGTCACGCTCTGGTTTTTTTTTTTTTTGTATTGCTGTTGGTTTTAACCCAAACATTCATCAGATTCTGGAAAATTCCAAAAATCCCCATAGCTGAAAATATGAGCAGATAAATACTGAACTAATCAGCTCCATAAGAGCCTCTTATCGTCCAGTGTTAAACCAGTTTGTAATCGATATGTGCTTCAAGCCCTTGACTTGGTCAAGAGCTTATCACATTGATTATATTCCTATCGCTCATAGATTGAATAACGCCTTGATTGGTCGAAGGTTTTTAAAGCAACAATGTTTCCATGCGAAAAATTCTACCCAACTTACACACTTCACTTTAATCATACAAATTTTTCTATTTTTGAATATTTTTTTTTCCATATTTAGCAGAAATCAGAGTATTTGAAAAACGTTTTAAAGTTAGTTGAATTCAGCTTTTATTTTTTTTCTTTTGACAAGCAAATTTTTGTTTTTTAAAACTAAACCAAAACTTAAGTAATTTGAAAAGATTTAAAAAGTAGCTTAAAAAATCATTTCCAAATATTTTTTTTTTAATTGTCTTTAGTGAAATACCAATTAATTACCATAGAATTAATTGCTCTTCAAAATTTTTTGGCTTTCATAACTTTATGAAAATTGAAGCAGTTTGCAATAAATATTTGGCTAACTGGTTAAACAAAATCCAGTTTATTTATATGTACATTTAAGCTGGTAATGCTCGACAATTTAATTAATACCAATTGTTAATACAATATTTAACAGCTGTCCACAAAAGGTATGTGGAGTAGATGGGTTATATAACATACCTGTGAAAGAGAGAGGAAGAAGTTACTCGTACTTTGGTTGGATGCATTCATTTTTTGTTTCTTTTTCGAACGGTTTCTTCTTTTTGAACTCTTCAACTGTTGTCTTCATTTCCATTTTCTATGCACATCTCGAAACGAACGCCTTTTACTGCTGCTGCTGCTGCTGTTGCTGCAGCTGGTTTGAATTCAAATTTCCAATTTGAATTTGGCCTGGGATACGGCCAGATATAAGGTTGATCGAACGGTATTCGACAGATTTTACTTTCGCAAAAATTTGCCTAATAATTGAAACACAAACAAAAAAAAAAGAGAAAAAATTCAAAATACAATTTGTGTTGTTAACTGAAATTCTGATTAGTTAGTGAAAGTCTTTCTCTTTTCTTAGCCAACTGCAGTACCGTTAAACGTTATCTCTCATTGTTTTTTTGTTTAGTTTGTCAATTTTTGCACAACAGCTCAAAACTGTTGTTCAGATTCAGCTATAAATATAATTAACGGATGGAATAAAATTAATATTTGATGCGACATCCCGTACGGTAATACAATGGGCGTGATTAGCAGACATTGCATTTGAATATTATTTTTATATAATATTTTTATGAAATTTTTGTTAGCTGCGCCACATATTCAATTATTATAAACTTAATAAATTCAGTTTTTGATTGTTTTTATTAGCTCTTTGCTATATTTTATATTTTAATCTATATAAGGTTTTCAAAAATCAAAATTATTTTTTATATTAAATATTGTATTTTTAATTATTATGAAAAAAAACCACATAAAAATTTAATAGTTTACCTAAATATTTTCAACTAAAAGACAAATGCAAACGGATGTCTAAATTGCAATAAAAAAAAAGAGAGAAAAATTCAACACAGCGTTTGATTTGTTGTTGATTTGTCGTAAAAACCAAAAAGGCTACGAAAATTTGTACGGCCCAAATTGGGGCGTTCAAATTGCGGCGGCTTCCTGAGGCGCAATCGCTGCGATTGTTAAACGCCGGATGCAATGCCTTATAAAGCAGGAGTGCGAGCGAGAAGGCTAGACAGTTAAATAGAGAAGCGCAAATTGCGAGTAACTAGATTCTGGTGTCATCTCTAGTTGAAGCTTCGATCACAGCAGGCAGCCAAAAAAAATGGCAACGTTGTCAATTTCCGTTGTTCGAAATTCGAAGATCGTTACTTTTCGAAGTCCATAAAACCACACAAGCGCACACACACACACGCACACAGCTGCGCCTGCGCGCCACAATTTATGTACTTTTTCGGCTAAAATTCAATATAAATCAACAAACAAGAGGGAGACAAAATTTTATAAAAAAAGCTTGGCGCTGTTTCATTCAAAATGGCAAACGCCAAAAACGACGTTGACTGCGACGCCAGCAGAGACAGCTCAATGTCAATGGCCACGCATGTGTGTGTGTGTGCGAGAGTGTGCGGCTGAAAGCGCAAAAAAGCGAAATAAATTATGCAAAGTAAAAATTAAATTCACAAAACAAAATGCAAAAAAACGTTGACTTTTTGTGTGTCGTTTTATTGCTTATTGTTGATTTTTTTTTAATAACATTTGTACAAACATACAAAACATCCAACTTCAATTGCAAATTCCAAGCAAACTGATAATACTTTAAGAAAACCTTCACATAGAAGTGTGTTTATTGTATGTATGTATATAATGTGTACAATTAATTGTTATTGTTTTTAAGCTCGAAGTAGCCTAAACTAGAAAGTGAATAGTGCGCCGATAGAAAGCATAATTTACTGTATTTGATGCCTTCCTGGACTACGCTCATTTGCTGCTCGTTTTGTCAACGCACGACAGCTCAAAGCTGTGAAGACCATCGGACAATTGAGCGTAAAATGGGCACAATCAAATCAGTGCAAAAGAAGCTGGGAATAAACATGTTGAGCGAAAATTGCCGAATGGTAATTTTCTTGCGCTCATTAGAGGGTCATGGCTCGCTATGGCAATTCCAAGCAGCTGCTGCAGAAGATGCATACTCGAGAATGTTCGTGTACGTATGCGTGTGCGCGTGTGTGTGTGTGTGTGTACGTGTGTGAATGAGAGTTTCTGCTTGCGCTTGGGGCTCCCATTTCCAGCTGTCTAAGCACCGTTGTTGAGACCATTAGAAATAACTGTGCACAATATGGGGCATTATAATAGATGTGCTTCATATGAATAAAAATATGAATACTAATATTTAACCAAATTTTTAATTATTTGAATAATTTAACATACACGTTTGTATGTACATAAATATGTGTACACTTTAAAATTTGAGCTCAAACACTAATGCACATTATCTATTTCTAACTAAAAGAACGCTTCTAAGTTGCTGAATAGCGCTGTAGAATTTGGTATATTTCTTCTTATTTTTTTGCAGCCAGTTTCTTCCGTTGTTTGAAAACAAGTTTATCTCTGGATTTTGTGCCGCTTCGACTTCTGTTTTTCTTAACATTTCAAACGTAACTGTCAACAATAGGAGGCGAAGACGTCGCCATCAACGCGCCAAAGTGTTGTTGTTCTTTGTCTTCTTCTTCCTCTTGCTATTATGGCTACAGGTGCGCGCGGCTGCGGCTGCGCGGCAGTTGTTCGCCTTTGATTTCTCAACTGCCTGGCAACGGGAACGCTTGCCATCTCGCTTGCTCGCTTGTTTAGCATCAAGCTGTTGCTTAATATGTTTGTGTGTTAAATATGCTCAATTATTATGTGAGTGTGTGTGTGTGTGTTGTTATTGTTTTTGCCTAGCGCGCATTAATTTTGTTTACCGTTTACCTAGTTTGCGCTGCTATTTTAAAAATAAACGGCGAGCGTTTTTTTTTCTCCTCTGCGGCTTTATTATTAGTTGACGTCGTGCTTATTGTTGTTGTTGTTGTTATTTTAGCATCTTGTTTTTGTTACTGATCGCCCGTTAATGTTTCATATGCAAATAGCCTAACTGAAATTTGTACTTTTCATTTCAGTGGAATGAATCACTTCAATAACATGGAATTAAGCTGCCGCGTCATGTTTCAAATGCGACCCTCAATGCCGCCCCAGCGGCATTTGTGTGCCTGTGTGTGTGTGCGTGTGTGTAAGGCGAGCTTGTCGTCCACGTCCGTGTGGGATGAGAAATGAGTCATTGAGAGAGCTCGCGCGCCTGCTCCTATGGTCAATGTCTAATTCCAATGATAAGCACGATTCGTCGCTCTCTTCAACCCAAGTAGCCTTAAGACTGTAAACAAAAACTTTTTTTTATTTATGGCTGAGTCATATTTTGCTCATTTTTGTGAGTTTAATCAGTGCGACGACAATAAATGAAATGCACATTAATTTTATATTTTTATTTAGTCGCTGAAAACAAAAAATAAATATTTATCAGTCACTTTAGTTAATCGCTAAATATATATACATATGTACATACATATATGTATATGAACTTGCTGCTTTGTTTTTTTTTTTAAATATTATTTTTTATATTTTTATTTATTGGTTCCTTGGCAATTGTAATAGGCGTGAGTGTTCATATACTATTTATAGCCGGTGATAACAGTAAGAAGGCGCCCCTAGCTTGGTGCCAAGCAAGTGCTGCGATATCTTCAAATCGTACCATATTAAAGTGGATTGTAAGTATAAGTACACATACGAATGTACATAAGTGTAAGTGATATGACTGTATTTCTTTTATTCAATTGTGTTTGCCCGCATGAGATAGCTCTGAGTTCCGTTAGCGTCATATCCGCTGATTGGAATGTTTGGAAGGCACTCTCAACTGTTGGGCGCAAGATCACTCAACAGTGAGCTTCGCTTTTGATTTTATCGTGTTCCTGGCTCTGGTGACGAATAGTGATAAAGGCGACGCCTTCACGTAAGGTTGGCCACATGCACCACTTGGTTTAATATTTTACTTTATTTTTTTGGGTGTGACCATACTGTTGCTGTTGCACGCACCTTAAACACGCATGAACACACGTGCGTTTGTTTTTATTTATTTTAATTTTTTTTGTTTGTATTTTTTAATTTGTGTAATTGCCGACCGAGCCGAGAGTTGCATAGAAAAATGGCACAAGAAAAGCCAACTTTTATTTGAATAAGCTGTCTGTTTAATTGATGTTGTTCACACGCACACACACACACTCACACACACTGCACGCCCAGCTGTTGGCGGTGAACCGTAACGGGCCAACCCTGTGAAAAGCTTCAGCAAAGCCGCCGACCCAAAAGTCACCTGGAATGAGAACAGCAATACGAGTGGGAATGGAAATGGGGACGTGTGTGTGCGTGTGTGTGTGTCTATGTGTGGGCGAAGCGATACACTTACGTATGTGCCAGTACACGCTACATAAATATAACACACACACACACACACACACACATAGGCGTCACTCATTTTCATTAAAAACCACTTAAGGTTTTGTTTTTGCAACCCACATTCTTGCGGCTGCGGCCTTCTTTAGATTCGCTGCTAAAGTGGAGACTTGCTGGCAGTGGAACGCAATGCTACTCTCCAATTATGGCACACTGGCGCCATCTGGACCAATAAGTGCAGCCGGCCAAGCAATACAATAAACAAAATTTATGAAAATATTTGAATGAAATAAAATGTAAAATTATATATAAAAGATTGTGCTGCGCATGTAACGTGTGTCCACTGTGTTTCAATTTATAGTTGTTTTAGTTGTCACAGTTACTTCACCATGCAAATATGTTGCTTTGGCCATATAAATGCAACGTTAACGTCGTTAAATATAAGTATAGTGTAAGAGTGTATATAGATATATATATACATATCTATGTGTGTGTGTGTGTCTGTGTGTGTGTCGAGGGGATCTCGATTGCCGCCGACTATTCTACAACTCGGCTTAACTGTGTAAATACAAAAAAGTAGCCAAAAATATGCGCAGTTTTTGGATTGTCTTTGAAGTTTATTTACCCATATGGAGTTGAGGTTATGTTGAAGCACTGTTTCAGGGCTGTCACCTTCATTCGGGATGCTTCTTTCACTCTGTGAACTGAGTTGAGCACCTATTTGTCGGTTTATATTGCATGTGAAAAATTTAGTTTTAACTAAAATATATATAAAAAACTCTTCGATTTTAGTTTTTTTTACTACATTCACTAGCTATATGAATTTTATAGAGATTCCATAATTTGCATACGTTTTTTAAATAAAAATAAAAAACAGTTTTTTATTTTTATATAAATTTAATTTATTATTATTATTGTTGATGCATTTATTATTTATGTTGATGCATTTTAGTTCTAAGAAAAATGATGAATAAAGGAAAAAAAATATTTGCTAATAAACTTAAAATACACGTTTTTTTTCTATTATATACACAATATAATTATAATATATTGTATATAATATAATTATAATATATTGAATAGCGATATATTTAGGTAATAATTATAATTATCTGTATATAAGGAAAATCGCGAAGCTCCATAAAAGTGTTTTGGTACTAGGAATTTATACTCTGTATTAGATAAGGAGTTAAGATGCCAGACCGTTATAATCTATAGATGTATGTAGAATATATGTATATACATATGTTTTCGAATATTCCTGCTCAACGTTTTTTTTTTCAGTTCCCATCGAGATTGATAGCCCCGACGCTAAATAGATACCTACTCTGCCCAGCAAAGCAACACGTTAAAATAGCAAATAACGTGAAAACAGGGCCAAAAAACAGACACCGAAGACTTGATACCCTATCTTTAAAAAACCCAATCTGCAGAGAATTGCTTTTTATGGCAGCTATATTTGTGCTTGCATCGAAAAGACAGACAGATATGTAAAGTTTAATATTGATCAGGAATAAATATACTTTGGTCTCAAAGAACTCAACTTCAATTATCCACATTACACAATTTGCGACACATTCATGCATGCCCTCGGCTAGGGTATTATAATGTAAAATCCAGTCAGACGCCGGCATCAGGTTCGCTTGCTGTCAGAGTTGTCTCGCCGACGCTGATGCCGCACTAAACAAAATAGGTAAAAAAAGCTTAGTAAAACAACTGAGTCACGAATGCACGACTAGGAGATACCCTGTGCTATGCACGCATACCGTATTTGGTGGCGGTATACCTATAAAACTTTCGCTAAGAATATATCTATATTTATCGATTTTAAGGAAATGGACAATTTAAAAATCGATATTTATCAATACTGAAAAGAAATGTGTTCTGCATTTGAGAATCTATACAATTAATATATACACGGAGATCATATCAGATAAATGGTTGAAGACATTCGATAAAAATCGATAATTATCGTTATTAACTGTGAGTGCTGTTCAGCAGTTTAATTTATTGATGCATTTGAAGATGCTCCACGCAGCCATTATACCCTTTGCACACACATTTCCAAAAACTACAGGGTATTTGAAAATAAATAAAGACCCAGACAAATGTACGTGTAGCACGTACAATTGCTGTAACACCTTCGGCTGCGGTTACTGCAGCAACCGGCAACCAGTTAGACGACCAAAGAAATGGCAAAACCCCATACCACATTCATAAAGCAATCCCCCCAATCCCCCACCACCCTTCCCACCCTACGCCGCGTTTTCTATTCGCTGGCCAACAACTGAGTCAGTCAATGAAATTCAGATTTCGCCCAGCGAGCAAATATTGTGAGCTATCCAAATGCATCATCAGTTGTGTTTTTACTGGTGTAGATGTAAACCAATATTCAATATTTACTATGATAAAAACAAGAATATGATTTATAATGTAGATTATTTTTAGGGCGTGTAATGTCGGGAATTGTCTATTTTATATTTTAATTATTTATTTTTATGGTGTTTCTTATCAGCAAACTTTAAATTTTTTCCACATATCCATAAAATATAAGATATTATATTTAAATGAAATTATGATCCTGTTATATATACATATATATATATATTATTCAAATTGAATTTTGGAGTTTATATTCTCTTTTATTTTCCAAAATTTACAAATTTATTAAAAATAAAATCTATTTAAGTATTGAAAGGATCTAAATAAAACTGTTATTTTTCAATAAAAAAAATCTAAGATTTTTAAATACCCGTCGATGTTTAATTTAAAATTTCTGGATTTAACATATTTTAGCTAAAACTTTGTATTCGTAAGCTGTTGATTTTATAAATTGTTATATTTAAGTAGAGTACTTTTAAAATATTAGAATACAAATGCAGTTAAATTGTTTGCTGGGTAAACACTGTCCATCTCTTTTTCTTTCACTCTATCGCTGTCTCTTTCTTTATTTTTGGCGGCTTGATGCGTTGCTGCTCTTGGCCACAAAACTTTGGAATTGGCTAATTATTTTGTTGTGGCAGCCATTTGTTCATGTGAAATGCGCACCCACTGAAAGTCAATTAGATGGACAGGCAGACAGACAGACAGAGAGACCGCGAAAGAAAGAGAGAGAGAGAGAGAGGGGATGCGATGAAGAGACAAATGCATGAGGCACGCACAAATATAGCCGTACATTGGCATTAAAGTGAAATTGTGAAAAATTGCGCCCCGCAACAATAAAACATAATTTTTCACTTTTCCAAAAGCCGCTTTAAATTCTGCTTCTTCTTCTTCTGCTCCATCATCATCATCATCATCATCACAATGATCGCCTCACGCAAAGAGCCCGTTAGCCAGCATTTAGAGATGGGACAGTTTGTGGCTTTATAAAGCGCAGCAAACTAAACTAGTTCATACAAAATTAGTTCATAAAAAACTAGTTTTGAACTATTTTTCAAATATGTTGATTAATATTCAAAATTGCACATTTATCGCTGCTATCGATAGCATTGATTTGTGGCCATCTCTAGTGGCTGCATGCCTGCATTTTAATCAGCCGCAATTAGACGAACAATTAGCAACTATTTGGAATTTCAACATTTTGTATTTACATTTTCATGCCGCACGCATCCAAACACGCTCAAAGTGCGAATACTCCCCGCTTCCAAAACATTGAAAATTGGAAAAAGATCGACTGCATAAAACGCATTTAACTTATTAAAATGGGTATTTTTGCAAGAAATGCATGCAATGTTAAAGAAAGAAATCCAACTCGATGATCATTTAAATGCATAGCAAAACTTGTGAAAATCGCCTGAAAGATACATTGGCGATAGTTAACTAAAATGTCTTTATAAGCGCTCTCTGAATCTTTTGTTAAAAGAAGTCAAAGCCCATGCTATCGCTTAGGCAGAGAAAAAGGCGATAAGTATCTGTAATTCCAAAAAGTATCGGATATTACAATGAGATACAAATTTTATTGAAAAGGAGTAGGTAGTCTTCGATATAAATTTGAATATGATTGACTATATATATACAATATATACATTCGATATATTTAGAAATATTGATTTAGGCGCAAATCCAAGATAGATCAAAAAGGACTTTTATATATTCATCAGAAAATAGAGATATGCAATTATGAAATTCCCTTAAAATACCAAAGTTATTTCAATTTACAAAGTATACATCATAATTACATATATATCTCAATTAACTAATGACCATTTGAGTGGAGACTTGTTGCATTTCAGCCCGAAATGGAGCCTGCTTTGCAATTGCACGAAGCAAACTCTAATTAAGTAAACAATTAATGAGATTTTAGTGTACACTCTATCATTGTCAAACTGGTTGCACTAGTTGTATTATCGTCTTTCCAAAAAAAAAAACAAACAAACAGAAAAAAGAAGTTGCAGTGAAAATGTGCAACTTTTCAGTTTGACCAAAAGCGACAAAACGACTGCAAATGCAATAAAGGGGAGGGTGGGCTTGTTTACACACAGACACGTTTGTGCACGCATGTGTGTGTGTGCGTTTGCACGTTAATACCAAATACGCGCGTGAATTGCCAAATTAATTGCGAAAAATGTAAAAATTTTCTCATTCAATGACCTTGACAATGGCTTTGGCTTTGCTTTTGACTCGGACTCGAGCTCAAGTCTAAGCTGCGCTCTTTATGGTTACAAAGTTCTCTGCGTGTATGCGTTTATAGACACACACACACACACCGATAGAGAGAGACACGTGCATATGTATGCAGTGTGGATGTTGTGGAACAAGTGGCTGTGCTTGTAACTGTCGGCGTCCCCGTCTCCGTCTGCTCTTTGCATTTGCGTGCGTGCGTATGTGTGTGTGTGTGTGTGTGCGTGTGTGCGTGTATGTTGTGTAGAAAACGTGACGAGCTGCGAACTTTTTGGAGAAAGGTCGTTGATCATGGCTCTTGTTGTAGTAGCTTTTGCTGTTGCTGTTTGTTGTTGATTGTCGTTGATTGTTGTTGCTTGTTGTTGTATTTCGTCAAGACATAGCGGTTTCAAAGTCATCAGCTACGTAAATGCGCCGTTTTTGGCCATTTAATTATTTCTAGTTTCAGCTGTGTGTACACACTCAACACCCTTGACTCCCCCTTTGCTAAAGCCTGACAAGGTCGTAGCTCATCTGTCTACGCACACATAAATATGTACATACATACATACGTACATATTTATGTTCACTCAGCAATTCCAAAGATGGGCTTAGCACTGGAAATTGGAAAATGTACTTTATTTGCATACATTCCCATGGGCAACGCGTCGCTTTCCAAGCAGTGAAAAAGGGCGCACAAACGAATGCCAATTTGATGTTAATTAGATCGAATTAATTAAAACTTTGGTAACTGTGAACATTTGTGTGTGAATACAAATTAACTAAATACGTTAACAGAAAAACAAAAAAACAAAAACAAAGCGCTTTTATGGAGGTTACGTATTTTGTGTGATACAAACCATAGAAATAGCTTAGTATGTATAGAACTGTTAAAAGACTTTTTCTTTAAAGTTTAAAAAACCGGCTAATAATATGTAGGGTATGTCTAATGCTCATCTGCGAAAGCAGAATAAGAACAGAGCAGGCAAAATGGAATGCTGGAATGCTGACGTTAGCGTATATGCAAGTTAACTCCATGGGAATTGGCTACGATTATTCAGTTTAAAATATGAGACCAAGACAACAACAACCAGTTCCCATTTCCATTTGAGCGTCTGCCTTGAACAATTCCATGAACAGTGGCCCAGCAATCATTTCTACATTCGATTTCTTATAAAAAAAAATACAAATGAATCAAGTAACTGCAAATACATACAATCCACACACACACAAACAAGCAATGCAATACGATCGAATGAAGTTGGGGCTGACAACGTCATTTTGCCACTCCTTTGGCCAGCGCATCCCAAACGTTTGTTTGCTACTTTTCTTCTTCGTCGTTTGAACGCTGTTCGCGTGAGAGAATGGCTGCGTAAGCCTCTCTCGTTCTCGCTCGCACTGTCTCTTTTATTTTGGGCATCAGCATGCTGCTGCTCGTGACTGTTGCTGTATGTTTGGTTCCTACACGTATGTATGTGTGTGTGCGTGGATTTATGCTTGCGCACACACACAGACGCATGCTTGTATATTTGTTGCGTGCTAAAGTGGTTGGTTTTGATACTGTTTAGTTATTTGTGCGTCATTTTAATTTAAAATAGGCAATTATTTAAACAATGATTAGTCAACCGGCAATAGTAAAAATCACGATTGCCTATGGAATGCGTCCGTTGTCCATGTTTGTATGAGCAATTGCCGTTACAAAAACACAGCGATACACACGAACACATGCTTATCTACATAAAGAGCTACACACATGCACATGCACATGCATACATACATACCTATGTTTGCGGCACAACGTTTGTGTGCAACTTTCCCCTCTCCGAGACTGCCAACCACTCGCACTGCACTCTTTCACTTTTTTACCACTGCTGTGAGAGAGACAGAGAGCGGCTTTTGTGGGTCCGTTTTTTTTTTAGCCGCATGTTTTACGACACATTTATCAATAAAAGCTAGCACATAATTGTTAATATTAATTGGAATGCATATACAACCATTTAGAACTATCAAAATTTTAAAAATAACGCTTTAAAATAAAATAAAAACAAACCCTTGCGCCACTGAGCTCAGTTGAGTCAGCATTTCGCTGAGCGCAGCAAGTGAATGAGCGCAATTGTGTGTTTGTGTTAGTGTGTGTGTGACTGAGTGTGGCTCTGTCTCTTTTGCGCAAACGCGTGGTTGACGCATCAAGCTGGGCAGCTGTTTTAGCTTGGCGCCGTTATTGCTACAAACCGAGCTTTAAAGCACAAAACTGCGTCGAACAATGTATACTCTGCTTTCTGATATGTGTCTTCTTTTTTTTTATACACATGTATATAGAATATAAATTTATGTCAGGTTGTGTTTAGTGACACTTGTTAGATTTTTAAATGAGTGAGTCAACTATAGAGCGAAAACAAGGTTTCAGGCAAAAATTGAATAATTTTGTTGTACAGGATTGCAGTTACAGTTGTTCTTTTAAAACATTCCTTTCCATATTTAAGAAAAGTCCAAAAATGTATGCTACATATATTTATTATAGAATCATATATTGTATATTCTGAATATTTGCTTGCAGTGCAGTTAAAGTGCTTTACATTAATAATTACAATTCATAATTCATAATAAACATCTTCGCTGTATTTTATGACTTTAATGTTTCCTATATTTGCAATAAAAAACTCGATCTTTTCAAATGCACACTTCATGAAAATAAATTGTGCTATTTCAATTACGATTATAATTGAATTCTTCATGGTGCATGGTGCAAAATGTATCCTAAAGTGACGCAACCCACACGCAGTCACACCCATATGAGGGGATTATGCTGCGAAACTCACTTAGGCAAGCAGCATATGCGCGCACACACACACACACACACACAGGCGCAGGCACAAACATACACACATACATGCACATATCTATATTGTATATACACACACACAGTGGCTGGCAACGGGGTAAAATTCAATTCATACCATATATGGTAAAACACGCTTGCCAGCCTGGGGAAGTGTGTAAGTGACTCTGATAAGGCGCTAAGTTACGGTGCCGGTCGGGATGGACGCGGGCTTTATAAAACGGCAAGCGGCGACCAGTTTTCATGTCATTACAGTTTGAGTTCTTGTGCTGTGTGGATACACGTCCCGACACAAAACCGCTTAAAGCAGCCAGCTAAAGTCGTCTAAACAAAAGACACAAAACCGAAAGACTTAATTTATATTTATTTAATTAATTTTAATCAAAACAGACCAAAAGTAAGTATAACATCTACCAATCAGCAACACAAATACAAATGAAATTCGAAACAAAAAGAAAAAACAATAACTCAAAAATGCAATGGAATCGTGTATAGAATATTGGTTATTTTTTTTGGTAAAAAACAAATATTTTTTTACATACAAGTGCTTGTGGAATATGTGATAATGCATGATAAAACACCGACTAAAGACATGCCTAAAAAAAGAAGATTACGAAAACGTAATCAATACAAAAAATAAAACTATATAAACAAATAAAAGTCACGAGGCTAGTGGAAAAATCAACAAAATACATTTTGTTATCACAATCTCTGTGGATCGATAAGATATGAAGCTTATTTCGTAAGCGCTAGAAGCTTAGAAAAGAATGCCAGCATGCACGCACACGCACACTGACACCCCAAGATATCTATGTACATATGTATGCGTGAGGTGGCTGGGGCGTGCCCATTGCGGATTTTCAACACGAATACGAGGCCAAGAAAAATAAAGGAGTCCAAAAAAAGAATTGGTGACAGTTTTGACAGCCATTTGCAATTCATTTCGCAAAACACTTTCTTCTTTTCCCACGCTTCAATTAACTTTCAAAGCGAACAATTTGAAAAAGTAACGGCCAAAATTCAAGACAACACTCACACGCACACTTATGCATATTTCAAATATCCACATGCACATACTACATACATACATACAATGAACGATTGTTTGCTTGTATGCACATATTTGTGCACGTGACGTAGGCAAGTTGGCCAGAAATAGTCAAAGAATCACGTCATTAAAGTTATTCGGTCTTTCTTTAATGCAAAAATGCCGGTTTTTTTTGTTATTTGTTTAATGAGCCACGCAAAAATGGAGAAAACCTTCAACATTGTCAACCGTTGCCTTCGCCGTCGCTGACGCTGTCGCAGTCGCCGCAATCTAGCGAATGAGAGAGCGAAAGCGGCGACATTTTCAGCTCTCCATCGCTCGACGATTCGCTTCGAAACATGACCATATATGGTCACAAAAGTTGGCAAGCCAAGCGCGCTTATCGTGCGCTCTCTGTCGCACACAGGCGCTAGCACTCGTTGCGTGCGAGCGAGCAATAGATATCACTCGTAACGTCGCGACGTCGACGTCGCAGTCGACGCGTCGCTTAAAGCAGCGCTTGAAATAGCTGTTAACTGGCATTCGCTCGTCTGTTCATTCCTCTTTCGGCAGTCAGTCGGTGCGGTTGCAGTTTCAGTCAGTCTATTGCCTCGTCGCCTCCTACCAATAACCCAAGTGTGGTTTCAAATTTTTTCAACTTGAATTGCAAGGTTTCAATTCAGTTTTTAAACAATTTTCGTCGTTTGTTGTTAAACTAAAAATACAAAAAAGGTAAATAAAACGTTGAAGAAGAAAAAGAATTGCATACATAATAATGAGAGCCGGCTTGAGTGGTGAATTTTTTTTTTCGGTTTTTTTTGTCTGCGAATGGCGGCCATTTTATGCGACTACGTATACACACACATGCATAGGCGAGAGCAGTGCTCTCCTTTGGTCACTTGCTTTGCGCCGGCATGCCGTATGCCGTTGCTCTTGATTTTTTTTTTTTTTTGTGAAGTTGGATTTATGTGCAGGGTGTTGCCTCTACTCCAAAAAGAAAAGAGAAAGAGAGAGAGAGAGCGAGTTGTAGAGATACATACATAGATAAGAGAGTGTTAAATGGTGGCCATTTTGATTAATTTTTCTTGTGTTTTTCGTTTTTCTTGCAGCTTACAAAATGTGTGACGAAGAAGTTGCTGCATTGGTTGTCGACAATGGCTCCGGCATGTGCAAGGCTGGTTTTGCCGGCGATGATGCGCCCCGCGCCGTCTTCCCATCGATTGTGGGCCGTCCACGTCATCAGGGCGTGATGGTCGGCATGGGCCAGAAGGACTCGTATGTCGGCGATGAGGCACAGAGCAAACGTGGTATCCTCACCCTCAAGTATCCCATTGAGCACGGTATCGTGACCAACTGGGATGATATGGAGAAGATCTGGCATCACACCTTCTACAATGAGCTGCGTGTGGCGCCCGAGGAGCACCCCGTGCTGTTGACCGAGGCACCCCTCAACCCCAAGGCCAATCGCGAGAAGATGACACAGATCATGTTCGAGACCTTCAACACACCCGCCATGTATGTGGCCATCCAGGCTGTACTCTCGCTGTACGCCTCCGGCCGTACAACCGGTATTGTGCTTGACTCCGGTGACGGTGTCTCCCACACTGTACCCATCTATGAGGGTTATGCCCTGCCCCATGCCATTCTGCGTCTGGATTTGGCCGGTCGCGATCTGACCGATTACCTGATGAAGATCCTCACGGAGCGCGGCTACTCCTTCACCACCACTGCCGAGCGTGAGATTGTGCGCGACATCAAGGAGAAACTGTGCTATGTGGCACTCGACTTTGAGCAGGAGATGGCCACCGCCGCCTCCAGCTCCTCGTTGGAGAAGTCGTATGAGCTGCCCGACGGACAGGTCATCACCATTGGCAACGAGCGCTTCCGCTGCCCCGAGGCACTGTTCCAGCCCTCGTTCCTGGGTATGGAGGCGTGCGGCATCCACGAGACCACCTACAACTCGATCATGAAGTGCGACGTGGACATCCGTAAGGATCTGTATGCCAACACAGTGCTGTCCGGCGGCACCACCATGTACCCAGGCATTGCTGATCGCATGCAGAAGGAGATCACCGCCCTGGCCCCATCCACCATGAAGATCAAGATCATTGCACCACCAGAGCGCAAATACTCTGTATGGATCGGTGGCTCCATTTTGGCCTCCCTCTCCACCTTCCAGCAGATGTGGATCTCCAAGCAGGAGTACGACGAGTCTGGCCCATCCATTGTGCACCGCAAGTGCTTCTAAGCAACAAAAGCAGCAGCAGCAGCAACAACAACAACATCAGCAAAAGCTGCAGCCGGAGCAAGTGGAGTGGCAACAACAACAAGAAGAAGAGCAACAACAACAACTGCAATGTTATCCACACATCATCATCGTCGTCGTCGTCATGTTGTGTTCTAGCATTAATTTAATTTATTTCACATGAGATATATGAATGCATAATATATATATTTTTTTGTTTTTTTTTATATACCTTTTAATATAACAACAAAAAATTGAGAACAACAACAACATTATATATTCTCTCTGCCATTCCACTTATATAAAGCAAAGTCTATACCACAAGAAAAACAACATACACACACATGCGTACACTCCCGGCATTAATGAAAAATGAAAAAAATATTCCCAAGCAAAAAAGACACAAAACAAAATATGCAAAACAACAACACTACAAGTTTTGTAAAATTTCAAACGCAACCTTATGTATTATTTTTTAATTATGATGTAATTATAAACAACAAAGTGAAACAAAAATATGATGGAAAAACAAAAACTTAACCAACTCTGTTTTCTATGACTTATCCTCTCACTTCAACTGATAACGCCATTTCCCCACGCTTCACTTTCGCTCTTTCTGTCTCTCTCTCTCGTGACTGCCTAACTTTTTGCTCATTTATTTTTCGCTCTAACTCTTTTTGCTTTGCCGGCCGGCAAATGCAACTAACACGCACACGCACACACACACACATGCACGCATATGAGCATGTGCTTGAGAGGGAGTAAATGAGAGCATGGGTGAGCAAAGCAACAGCAGTAGCTCTCTTGCTCTCTCTTTTTGGTCGTTGTAATGCAACTCCTGGAAATTGTATTGTGCTTAAGTTGAAATTTTATATGCTTAATTTTTTAAAATTTTGTATTTTCTAATTGCATGCGTATTGAATGACGATATGTTTACGCCCCAAAAAATGTTAATTAAAATGTGAAATGCAAAAAAAGTGAACATTTTCTTTAATATTATGTATACCCATTAATGGAAGCGAAATACCGTTCTTGAGCTTTTGCTGATTGTGCGCGTGCGCGTATTTCTGTGTATGTGTGTGTGTGTTTGTTTGTTTGTGTGTGTGCGGGGGTCAGCGAACCTTTTGAGCTATTGTTTGCAGAGGCAAACCTGCCCCCCATAGACGCACAGGTGGCTTAAGCTCGCCCGCTCACTCTCTCGCTGAATGCAGTTGCCAGTGGCACACACACGCGCACACGCACACATACACTAAACAGATATGCTAATGACCTTAAACTTACAATGTGGACCAGTCCATTCATAAACAAGCGACCCATCGCTGCGATTAAAGTGCCGTTCTAACGCTATCACAAATTGTTGCCAACGTTTCGAGAGCGCTTTTTTTTTTTAATGGTTTATAAATTAACATTGTGCCACATTCGGTTAAACTATGGAAGATTCTAAGCCACATCTTTTCACTAGAACTGGTTTTTTTTCTATGCTCATTTTTTATCATTGCATCTCCAATTTTGTTCTTTAAATATTTCGAATTTATTTTACCGTTTGAAAATATTTTGTTAAACTGGTTTTGCGCTTTGCTTGAACCTGAGTCTTAATTTATCTAGGTCTATATGTTTTAAAAAAAATCTGCGTCTAGTCTTAAGATATTTTTCTTCTCCCTAAAAACAGAGGTTTTGTTTTTCTTTTTTTTGGAACAGTTTTTGAAATACTTTCAGACATTATTGTAAGTCCCTATTTAAATGGGATTTTAAAGTTTTAAGAACTCTAGTAAAATAACTTACTTAAAAAACTTAGGTAACGATTATCCAACCTCAGTGAACTCAGGAACTTTATGCGTCAGAGCCCGCAAATTGCTATGTACGGACTCAGAAATGCGGTTAGCTCGATTTTATTTTAAACGAAAAAAAAATTCAAGAAATTCAAGTAATTTACCTATTTTTATGCGTCGATTACATATTACAGCAAAGTCTGCCCGACCTCAACGAACTTGGGTATGTGTATGAAATAAGCCTAGCACAATGTTATTTTTTAGAATACCCTAGTGGGGTAGTGCCCCACTAGAAGATACCCCGAACCAAGCCATTTTTTTATGAAAAAGTATTTACACGTAAATGTATGTTAAATATATTTT
Organism: Drosophila paramelanica; assembly: GCA_035043915.1. NCBI lineage: Eukaryota > Metazoa > Arthropoda > Insecta > Diptera > Drosophilidae > Drosophila > Drosophila paramelanica. Next base: position 4,908,552 of record JAWNMO010000559.1, read on the forward strand.
TGGTGATAAATTCTCATTTAAAATTACAAAAAAAATTAAGGTAGATTTGTATCGAAAACGGATATAATTATCGATTATTTAATAATTTGATAATTTTCTACGGATTCAGGGATAAATTAGAAAAATAAAGTATAATACAAGAATACATTTAGCGTAACGAGTAAGAACATTGCAGTCGGGCGTTACCGAATGCGTTATACTCGTTCCCGGTCTTAATTATTATTGAAAATGCTACCGTTATTTAAAGGGGTAACCAGTGGTAGATCTGGCAGATATATTCAAGTCTCTAGCTTTAATCGTGGCGTTAATATTGCGTTCGTACGGACAGACTGACAGACGGACAGCAAGACGGATATTGCACAAAAAGCGTTTTATTTGAAAGCGTAAAAAAGAACTGGGTGTATACTCTTTTCACTTTGTGAACGAGTATAAAAAAATAATTAAAAACGCATAATAAAAAAAAGTACCAAATTAAAGAAAAAAAAACGGCGCAGTTTTCTTGCTACTCTGTTAATAAAACTGACACGTTGTGGCTGGTTTTCAAGGTAAGTTGAGCTTCCGGTGACTTTGCAGAAAGTGTTCATCGCGCCTGGCGCTGTCGTCGATCGGGCCATTTGAATATTCAGCGAATTGACCCCGCCCCCTTTTGGGTGGGGGTCAATTGAAACGGATTAGCATGTTGCGTTCAACGCACTTGGGACAGTTCGACGTCGGATTGGAGCTGGCCAGCTAGTTAGACTGAATTTGTGTGGCGATCCGTGAGTAACAACATGTCAATTGCAGCGGCATTCAAGGATCAGGAAATCTTCGTGACTGGCGGCACGGGTTTCGTCGGCAAGGCGCTGATCGAGAAGCTGTTGCGCTCGTGCCCCACACTGGACAAAATCTATGTGCTGATGCGCCCCAAAAAGGGTGTGCCCATCGAACAGCGTCTCGAGGCGCTGCTTAACTGCAAACTGTACCAGCGCCTCCGCGCCGAACAGCCCCAGACGCTGGCCAAGGTGGTGCCCATTGCCGGCGATGTGATGCAGCTGGGACTGGGCATCAGCGAGGTGGACCTGACGCGACTGCGCAATGTCACCGTTGTCTATCACTCGGCGGCCTCGGTGCGGTAGGTGCCAGCCCAAATTCTGGTCAATTAAAGTCCACAAATTTGTCACTTGTCATTGGCAGGTTCGATGATCCGTTGCGGTCCGCCATTTTGATGAACACACGCGGCACTCACGAGCTCATCAAGCTGGCGTTGCAGTGGAAGAAACTGAAGGCATTTGTTCACGTCTCGACAACGTACTCGAACCCCACCGAACTGGAGGTGGAGGAGCGCATTTATCCGCCGTACGCGGACTGGCGCACCACCATCAAGCTGGCCGAGACCTACGATGAGGAAACCCTCGATGTCTTCAATCTAAAGTGGGTGCTAAGCAACGTTTCCCTCTTCTTGCACTGATTTTCATTTTATGCATCTTTCAGGTATGGCAGCTTTCAGCCGAACACGTATACGTTCACCAAGAGTTTGGCCGAGCATGTGGCTAATGATTACAAGGATCAGTTACCAATTTTAATATTCAGACCTTCAATCGGTACGTGTTGCATAGCCTGTATCGAATAGAACACTATCCTGGTACAGCTCAAATTAGTGTTGTGCTCGATATTTGGCGGTACTGCTCTTGCACATAAAGGTGCAAATTAGTAAAGCTACTTGATTCGCGGTACTGTTCGGTATTAATTGATATTTCTTGCTCGGTACTCGGTTACTGGTTAGGTACTGTCCGGTTTTCTCTACTCGGTACTCCCATCTATAAATCGGTTTCGCTAGCATAATAAGTATTTCTATTAGCGGGATTTTCATCATCTTCTTCGTTTCAATGTGCGCCTGGTAAAAAGATATCGCTTTCAGCTCACTAGGTGCCGTACCAACCTGGTACTGCTAGCGACCTTCGGCCAGTACCGACCTATTGCAGTCACTGTGCTGATTAGAAACCGATAACCTCTTTACCAAGGCACGCAAGCACATAATCAGAGCATCTCACACCTCACACAGGAAACCTTCAGCTGTACACTTTCTACATTTTCTTCGTTTTTTACTCTCCCTCTGGCTACAGTCATCTCCACACTGGAGGAGCCCGTGCCCGGCTGGGCGGACAATTTCAATGGTCCGACTGGCATGCTCGTAGCCTGTGGCGTCGGCATCCTGCGCTCCCAGAACTGCGATCCGTACATTGTCGCCGACTTTGTGCCCGCCGATGTGGTTGTGCGCGCTCTCGTCATAGCCACATACAACTATCTGAAAAAGGCTCCCGAAAAGGGCAAGCCCATCGATGTGATCAACTGTGCGACGGCGAATATATCACCGATCACCATGGGTCGTGTGATCGAGATTGGTAAGATGCACATTCGACAAAATCCGTTCGAGAAGACCCTCTGGTTACCGGGTGGCAGCATTACCCTATGTCCTGTGCTGCATTTCGTTAGGGTAAGTAATCGATTGGTTACCTTATTTTCTCTTGATAATCTTTTTTTTTTTTGATTAGTTCATAACGATGCACATCATGATGGCCATTGTGGTGGACTCCTTGCTGCGATTGACCAACGAGAAGCCTTTGTAGGTGTTATCTAAATTTTTTAATTTTTCTTAATTTTTTAGTTTTTTGTTTTTTCCCCTCCTTAAAGCCTTTTGAAGCTGCAGCGTCGCATTTTTGCCGCCTTCCGTGCGGTGCAGGTTTTCGCGGTGACCGAATGGCATTTCCAAAATGATAATTTCAAGGCGCTGCATGCTGCGGTGCCCGAGAACGAAGTGTGAGTGGATATTATTTTTATTTTTTTTAAACTGAAACGAGCACTTTCTTTTGTAAATAAATCATTTGCCTCATTTTCGAAAATAGCTGTTTAGATATGCGGCAAGTCCATTTTGAGTTTGGTTTTTAAGATCTGTTAAGTGCACACATGATGAAATGATACATATTTCAAAAACTAACCTCAAAATCCGATGATAATTTATTAAACCAAACCTAATCTCAAAACTTTTTCAGCCCAATTTTCGGTTTTCTGCAGCACTCGAATATCAACTATGTGGAGTTCTTTCAGAACGGCATACGCGGCGCCAAGGAGTTCCTGTTGAACGAGAGTCCCGAGAGCAGCCGCAACGCGCGTCTGCGCATGAAGGTCTTCTACGTTTTGGACTACTTTTTCCGTGCCGTCGTCTACGGTTTTTTGTTGCGCTTGCTTTATCGGCTGCTTGTGCGCATATTCCTCAGCTAGGCCCGCATAAACATAAGCTCAATTTTTTTTTTTTTTGATGTTAATTCAAAATTGTTTTTTTTTTGTAATATTACGGTATTGGTAAAATAAAGTTTTTTGTAAAAAGTTGTATTTGAATTTAAAATTAACGTTATTGTAACGTATAACTGACGCCATCTAGCGTGCGTTTGTAGAAATAGTTTAACAGTGTGACAGCTTAACAGTTGCTGCTGTTGAGTCTTAACATAGCGTGCTGTCGATAAAGTCCGATAGCAGGCACACATTTTTGAGTATAACATAATGCCACAATAACATTCGCTTGCCAAAAAACCAACTAATTTTGCCGTGGGAAAAAAAACGACGAGAAAATATTGAAAATGAATACCTACAAAACGAAAATAAATAAATAAATAAATGCAAAACAAAAATGCGCAAAGCACAATTGTTAAGCAGCGCCAACGACAGCAGCAAACCAAATTAACGCGTGTATTTAGGCAAAAAACGCGATTTGCACGCAATTAGCTGCTAAACTGTATTGAAAATAAACAAAAACAAAGTGCGTAAGCAACAAACAACATTTTTGAATTTTGAAAACATTTAACAATTGTAGAACGTGTGCGTGCGCCGTCAATTGAATTAATTAATTGCAAGCAATTCAATTCCTTGTTATTTTGTTTTTTTTTTAGTACAATAAAAAAACCACAACAAAAAAAAACGCGAGAAAAAAAGAGTGCAACACTGTTAATTGGATTAGGGCCCGAGACGCGAGGCAGCGGCAGGCGGAGGGTGGCCCAGGCGCAGTTAGCGCTAGCTGGAGAAACTAGAATAAAAAGCTGAACGCGTTCCAAAGCAGAAAGATGGCCACCACACAGCAATATTCGCTGCGCTGGAACAACTATTTGCGGCATCTGACCTACTCGCTGGACAATCACCGGCTGAACGATGACTTTGTCGATGTCAGTTTGTGCGTGGACGGACGGAAAATCAAGGCGCACAAGGTGGTGTTGAGCTCGTGTTCGTCGTATTTTAAGGAGATCTTCAAGGAGAATCCCCATCCGCATCCAGTCATTATATTTAAGTTTATCAAATTCGAAGATCTCAACTCGATAGTCGAGTTCATGTACCAGGTGAGCGGAACCAACTGTTGTTGACACACACACACACACACACACACACCCATATACCCATACGTACGCACACACATCCACTCACACACTCATTTTCCATTCGGATAGGGCGAGGTGAATGTGCAGCAGGAGGCGCTGCAATCGTTTCTACAAACTGCTGAACTGCTCGCCGTTCAGGGCCTGACCGCCGAGGAGAAGGAGAAGCCGCAGTTGCCGGTTGTGCCGCTCATCAGCGAGCACAAGCTGATCAAAACGATACCCAGCACAATACGCGCCGTCAACGAGCAGCAGCAGCAGCAGCAACAGCAACAGCACCACCACCAGCACCACCAACAACAACATCAGCAACAGCAGCAGCAGGTGGCTGTGGCGGGCGTTGCCCAAGCACAGAGCGCGACACAAACCATCGAAATACCAACGGCCACGCTGTTGCAGGCAACGGCAACGCAGGTCCAAACGCAGGTGGCTGCTGCCGCGGCGGCTCAGCTGCAGGTGCAGCAAACACAACAGCAGCAGCAGCAACAACAGCAGCAGCAGCAGCAGCAACAGCAGCATCATCATGTACAAAGCACCCAGATACAACACATTCAGGTTCAGGCGGCGCCCCCACAGCAACAGCAACAACAACAACAGCAGCAGCAACAACAACAGCAGCAGCAACAACAACAACAGCCACAACAGGCGGCAGCGCAGGCGCAGCACCTGACCATCACCAATACGGTATCGCTACCGACGGCGAACAGCGTCAAGAAGCGCAAGATCACATTCTCGGACGATGACGACAACATCTACACCACCGAAACGGTCGATTATGCCGTCAAAGACGAACAGACCATTGTAAAAAGTAAGCGTGAAGCCCTTTCAAAACCATGTCGGGGTCAGTTCATGATTATATACCCCTAACTGATTCTAAATGAGTATCATGGTTTTGTGCCAATGTTAGCGACCTAAGTCGATAAATAACATGTATATCTGGTAGTCCGTCTCTCTGTCTCTAAACATTTCGACTATAGATTCTGCTATATTATACACAAAATGTGTAAATGTATATTTAAATTTTTTAACTGAATTTAACCAAATCTTTGTAAGCATTTTACGAAATATTTTTGTTTCGTTTTTTTAAATTATTTTTTAACTGGTTTTAAGTCGCATTTACAAACCAAGCTTTTTTGTTTTAAATGACTTTTTTTAATATGATTTTATACCATATTCATACAACTTATTTAACTGCTTGCAGCTGCTGAGATGACATTTCTGCGCGGTGCCGTCAAAATGGATATACCCGATTATATAGTCAGTGAGGTCGATGATCGATTATCGGACGGGGCCACGCCGCAAACGTCACAGGATGCGACCACAGCTGCCGCACAGACGGTGGCGCAATACTCATCCGAATACGAGATCCTAACCGAGTCTGAAATGGAGGAGAAATATCAGGCAGATCCCGAAAACGCTGAAATTGCCATAGAAATGAGTGAGTATAAACTATACATATATAGAATTTAAAGAACTGTTTGCATTACAAAAATTTGTCTCAATTGAAGCACGCCTGCTGGGCACGGCGAGCGGCGCAGCAACCACAGCCACCACCCAAGCGGTGCTGGAGGATGCCACAGCCGCGGCGACGGGTGCCACAACCACCGTCTCGGTGACGCCTGTAAAAACCGACAACAAAGCCAGCGGCACAAATGGTGAGTGCCACAAACCAACTAGCTAGCACAGTCAATATAAGTTTGTACACTCGTGAAAAGGGTGTATTGGGATTGTCTGTCTGTTCGTAGAGACTTGACCTGTATATATACAGTTGTGTATGCCCGCTACTTAGCCAAATTTTTGTAGACAGTAAAATTTACAAGAATTCCAACATTTAAAACTCTCAGATCCATTGCGCCCATATTTCAAAATCCCATAACTTTGTCTGTCACTGAGCCGATTTTGGCAATGGTTTGACCTCGAGATTGATTTTAATTTTAAAATCTATGCATTATTGATAATATTTTTTTCTTGAATTTTTTGGAAATATATTTTTTTTTGTTCGTCAAAATTTAGATTTAAAATTTTAGTAATAGGATAAAAAAACAACATTAAAAAAACTCGCTCAAATGTTTTCATACCAAATTTTATAAAAATTTTGAAATGTAAGATTTTGAATTCAAAACTCACATATTTCAAACTCCAATAACTTTGTCAAAGCTCAACCGATTTTCATGTTGTATTTTGGCATTTTGAATATGGTTTGACATTCAGATGGAATCTGCATTTTAAAGATATGCGTTATGGAATATCAATTATTTTAAATTTTTTAGTACAAAAATCAAACCTTAAACATTTTTAGTATTAACTTGATAAGCTAGAAATTGATTAGCTTGAAATTTGCAATATTTTAAAATTTCTAGAAGAACAAAAATAATGTTCATATAAGAACTACACTTTTGATAAATTGTTCCAATGTTAATAAGAATTTCTTTGATTGGGATATGTTGGACGACATAAAATGTTCAATTTAGAAAACAACTGTTTTTAATCAATAGCTAAACTACAGCTAAACTAAACCTCTTTTTAGTTTTACTTCCGATTGTAAAATATTTTGTTTATTATTTAACTTTTAAGTTAAAATTTAATTTGTATGTTTTGTTAAGTCTACTTATTGCTGTTGTTGCTGTTGGATATTGAATGTATATAATCGTGTATATTATATATATAGAATGTATGGCTTTTGATTATGTTATTTGTTATCTGTAGAAATTTATTATCCTATTGTGTTTTGGCGTCGAATATGTCTCCAAAGTGTTTGTTTATGTATAATTAAACACGTATATAGAAATGTAACTCGAAAAAACAAAAAAACAGAAAAAGAAAAAATGTAAATGTAAATGTAAAAGCAAAAAAAGAAAGGCAAGATAACTTCTATAATTTGTCCTATTTTTCTGTATATTTTTAGATTCACCCAATAATAAATGGACAGAATGTCAATTTTGCAAAATGGTTATTACCACGGTGAATCTTTGGAGACATATTCGCACCCAACACACGCCCCAACCGCCGCGCAAATGTGATCTCTGCAATAAGAATTTCAAGAACAAATACAGCCTGAGAGAGCACATACGCATCTCGCACGAGCAGAAGGTGGCCATCAAAACGGAGAACTGATGGACAATCTTTCAGGTGCAGCACGGCGTCAATTGAATGCGGAATTCGGCAGCGCCAAAGCGCCGCGAAAGAGACAGACAGCCAGATAGCACACGCATACTAAAAAACGAGAGAGAAAGATATTGAACATTACGTCCAACAAAAAACAAAAAACAAAAAGCAAATGCAAACAACCATTAAGATTTTTCAAACCACCACTAAAAAAAAAAAGAAAATCAAAAAAAATGTCAAATATAATTAACAAAAAATTTGAGAAAAAAAGAAGCAGAAGCTGATGCTAAAACACTTTTCCAGTCATTTGCACTCTGCCCGCATTCAGCGTCCAAAAACTAAATTTAACCAGAATTCAACAAAAAGGAAATGAAACAAGAAACAGATCTGTACCCAAAACTCAAAAAGAAAAAAAAAGAAGAAACTTTTCTGTATAAAATAATAATTTAAATTTTTTCCGCTGTCACAGATCTGTCAAGGCTATGTGGATATATATACATATGTGTGTTTATGTGTGTCTATTAAGATGTTTTGGCTATTTTTATTTGTAAGCAAGAACTATTGTCAAAGTCAGTCAGTCAGTCAGTCAGCCAGTGGAGCTGGTATATCCCAATGTTGACCAAGCCATGTCATATAGTAAGACATACATATATATATATTGATATGTATATATATATATCCTGATTAATTGAAATGAAGAAAACAAAATACAAATTGAAATTAATTTATGTATTTTAGTTAATTAGTTAGCCAAGTGCGTCGCGTACATCACGTCATTGTACATACTATGTAGTACATACATTAATCTTAAATGCTATAATATAATTCCTAGTTTATATATATATATATATATATAATTTATAGAGCGCTAGAGCCAAAGCCGAAAGCAGGCTGACAAGTTCTGAAGCCCACAGTCAAATTATTTTTTTTTATTTATGTATTTTGCTCAACACACACACACACACACACACACACACACACACCCTGAACACACACAAATTGTACAAAACAAATTACATAAACCAGTTCCAATAATTATCGTTCATTGTTAGGCTCCAGTTCGAGCCTTATATTAAGCTTGGGCAAACCTTTTGTACATTATAGTTTTTTTTTTAATATATATATATATTTATAGCCGAAAGCCCTCTACTCCCGCCCGCCTGCCTCTCCCATCAGTTCCAGCCCTATTTAGATAGCATACACTTTAAATTTAAGCATTTTTAAACTAGTATCATATTGGATATTTTTTAAGTACATAAATGTCAAAAGCTGTAGTTGAATATATACCAATCTGTGTACACAAATTCTCCAACATTCACCCACCCACCCACAAACACACACACCACAAACACACAAACACACATACACACATACTAAAGAAACTATATACTTAGTTAATTGAAAGGCTAAATGTTTAATGAACGACTCATACGTATTATATATATAATAAATATATATATATGTATATATTTACATATATCATATCGATTACAAACAATTTTTGATGTCAGATCAACAATAAATTTATATATAAATATTATAAACAGAAAGCAATGTACCACACCACAAAAACACTGAAATACCAAACAAACAGAGGCCGTCTTCGGCTAGCCGAAGTTTCTATACCCTTGCAGACTTGTGCGCAAACCAATTGCCAGCCATATATGATGTATAAGTCTGTACCTAATCAAAATTTGGCTAGTAAGTAAATTTAATAACAAATTTATTGTAGTGTTTTTGTATAGAGTAAAACATTTTTTTATATGAAGCTATGTGTTAGAGCCGTCTAAACCTGCCAGTACAGCAAACATAACTGTTAAATCTTTGAAATTGAAATGGAATGGAATGAAACTGTCAACTATATTGGCAAAGTTTGATCATTAGTTCTGTCGATATCTGAAAGTCGCAGCTTGGAAAGTCTGTAGAAAGTTTGAAATCAAAAATGAAACGCCATGGAATGGAACCGCTTATAAAACTACTGCTTGCCACAAGTGTTGCCAGCAACTGGAACGCCGCGGAATGAAACACTCGATATATATTGAATATTTATAGAGTATCTATGCTAAAATTGAATGCTGTTCAAACATGCACATGACTACTTTCCAAGTTTGTGCTGAAACGAAACGGAATGGAACAGCAAACTTTAATGTTACAGTTTGACAAGCACTATTACATTTAAGAGCTGCTTTCTCGCATTTCATAAGAAAAAAAAACCTAGCAAACCTGCCGCTGCAAGGGTACCAAAGAATTGTATGTAAAAACAAACACAAAACAAAACCAAAATTAAAAATGCAACAAACAAAAAATATATTTCAATTTGTGTGTCTCATACGTATTTGTGTAATGTAATAAAAACAAGATTGTGCATGTATATAAAAAGTATATATACATATAAATTTTCTTCTCCTTTTGAAAAGAAACCAAAACAAAAGAAACAACAACAAAAAGCAAGAAATTCTTTGAAAAGGATTGCAAATAAAATACATATAATAAAAGCCAAGAACTATACGTATTTCCAGCTTAATTGCCAAGTTCTTTTCATTATGCAAATCACAAATGAATTATGTATAATTTGCATGAAATAAAATCGATTAAATTTTGAATTGTTGCAGCTGGCACAGCTGCCGCACCCGTTGCCACCATCGAGGAGAATGCCCCAACTGGCGTTGCGCTCATCTGCAGCTTCTGCAAGCGTCGCCTCCAATCGATGAACGCCTTGCGGCGACACATCGCGTCGCGGCACTCGGAGATCCAGAGCAAGGAGTACGAGTGCTTCATCTGCAGGAAGAACTTTAAGACCAAATGGTCGCTGTCCACCCACAATTCGCGTTTCCATCGCGACGCGCGCTTGGGCAAAGAACTGACCAAAATTGATTTTGCCGATCCTCCAATAAACTAAGCCGAGCTGAGCTGAGCTGTGCTGTGAGCGACGAAAGCGGGAGAGAGAGCAAGTGAGACATGTAATCAAAAAAACAAAAAAAAATTTTTAATTTCTTGAATCTATTGTAAATGCAATCGTAGACTAAGCCGGTTAAATATTGTAAAAATTCTTTATTTTCGCCCAGTCTGTTTCTAAGCTTTTTTGTTTTGCCGATTTCTATAGTTTTTTGAATTGTTTAAAATTGTTTTTTAACAACTTAATTCCGAACGTTTTTAATTCAAACTTTTTTTGAATACAGAAAAGTCGAATTCGGGAAACAGTCATTCTCCCTTGTTTATTCAAAATTTTAAAGGAAATATATTTTTTATTTAGCAAAAGTTTTATAAAATATATTTCTTGCTCCTATGGCAGCAATATATAACTTTATTATCTTAAAAAAACATTTCTAAGTTAGGATGCAAATCTCTTCTAATTCAATTCAAAGTTTTGGGTTTTTTTTTTCTCACAAATTTAAAGCCATCTTAGTAAAAATAATGTTTATAAAATTATACATAAACGTCAACAATTAGAATCATGACAAAATATTTAATGTTTGTTTTTAAATCAAAACGGAGAACTATAAAAAAAATTTGTAAAACAAAAAATTTTCTAAAATACAAAAAAGTTTTTTTTTATATTGTCTGCATAAGAAGAAATCAGAAATTCACATATGTAGCATAAAATATAATTGTATTTTGTGTATTTTTTTATAATTTCTATCATTGGTTTCAGAAGATTTAGTCGCAGTTACACGTGTACCTACCTAAACATTATTGTATGGACCACTTAAGCAAAAAAAAACACTCAACTAAAAGAAAAATAATACAAAAAACTCGAATAAAAAATATTAAAAAAAAGAAATATGAAACACATATTTTTACAATGAATTTTTATTGCCTTAACTAAGTTTTTAACAAAAAATGTTTTTATGCATTTATTCAATTTAAATTAAATTGATCGAGGAATTTGGAAAAACTAATTTTTTCAAGTGCACAAAAAATTTACCATATCAATTTTCCTTTTTTTTTTTTTGGTTTGATTTTAAATGCAAATGTGACCTCTAGAGATCATCGTGGCCGGGCAGCGGGAAGGTGGTGCTGAATTTGATGATCGATTTGTGCAGCTCCTCCAGCTTCTTCTTGATGGTGGCATTCTCGGCGAGAGTCTTGGTGAAGTCCACCAGTTTGGAGTTGCCAGTCACTTTGATCGCCTCGGAGCCAATTTTGAGCGCGGCATCGATGAAGGCAACCACCTGCTCAATGTCCTTTTCGACGAGGCCACGCGTGGTCAGCGCCGGTGTGCCCAGGCGAATGCCGGACGGATTCATGGCGGACTTGTCGCCGGGCACCGTATTCTTGTTGCACGCAATGCCCACCTCCTCGAGCACCAGCTCGGCGGTGGCGCCGGTTAAGCCCGCTTTGCGGACATCGACAAGGACGAGATGGACATCGGTGCCGCCGGTGGCCACCTCGTAGCCCAAACTGATGAGACCCTTGCACAGCGCCTTGGCATTCTTGATCACCTGCGCCTGATAGTTCTTGAATTCCGGCGACTTGGCCTGCTTGAAGGCGGTGGCAATGCCGGCAATGGCATTATTATGGGGTCCACCCTGCAGCGCTGGGAACACAGCCTGATTGATGCGCTCCTCCAGATTGTACAGGATCTGCTCGCCATTCGGTTTCGTGGAGCGTACGCCCTTGCGATAGAAGATGACGCCGGCGCGCGGACCGCGCAGTGTTTTGTGCGTGGTGGTTGTCACAATGTCGGCAAACTCAAACGGTGAGGGTATCTGCTCGGCGGCCACCAAGCCGGCAACGTGCGCCATGTCGGCCATCAGATACGCGCCGACGTCGTCGCAGATCTGACGGAAACGTCCGTAGTCCAGCAGACGCGAATAGCACGAGATGCCAGCAATTATAATTTGCGGACGGAAAGTGCGTGCCGCCTCCGCCAGTTTGTCGTAGTCGATGATGCCCGTCTGGGGATTCACCTTGTACGGCATGCTCTCAAAGAAGATCGATGTCGCCGATATTTTGCGGGTGGGCGTGAAAAAGCCGTGCGTCAAATGGCCACCATCGGGCAGATCCAAGCCCATGATGCGATCGTGCGGACGCAGCACGCCCGTGTACGCGGCCAGATTGGCCGGCGAACCGGAATAGGGCTGCACATTGACGCCCCACTTGTTGCTATCCAGATTGAACAGTTGAAGGCCGCGTGCCTGCGCCATGCACTCAATCTGATCAATAAATTGATTGCCGCCATAGTAGCTGTCAAACAAAGTGAGAAGAAATGAGTAAAAAATTCAATGAAATTAAAGCTTTCGATTAATCTTGCAAAAGCTTAATAAAGTCACTCGAATGCTGTTTAAGCACATTAAAGCTTTTGCTGAACGAGTTTTAAAAGCATCACTTGAAGATCTTTTTTATAATAATATAAATTTAAAATATAATAAAATATTTTGTTAAAGTGGCTCACGCTGTTTTCAGTTAACTTGATAAGCTTATCACAGTGATTAATCTTATAAAGCTTATAGAAAGCTGCTGCTTAGAAAAAAAGACCAAAGCCAAATAAATTGTTTTAAATTGCTGAAATAGCTGAACTAGTTAATATTGGGAAATCTCTGATTGTTTTTTGTATTGTCTAGCTAAAAAAGCTGCTTAAAAAACTGCGAAATCTAGAAAATTGCTGGGCAAAAACACAATGAAACTTTTAAGCAAAAAAGCTTGAAATACCTTATTGGTTTTATAAACTTTAAAATGAATTGTGTGCATTATTTTGCACATTTACAACTAATTAAAAGATACAAAAAAAAAAAATAATAATAATAATAAATAAATAAATAGACAAGCTCATGACAGTCTAAAACCCTATTTATTTAATATTTTAGTCGCAATTAGCTGAAAATTGTTGAATTTTCGCTTAACTGAGTTGTCAGATTTGAGCTGTTAATTATTGGATGATTTATTTAGAGCAGACTTACCGCTTGCCCGGATAGCCCTCGGAGTATTTGTTGGTCAGACAGGAGCCCAAGCTCTCCAGCACAGCCAACGATGTGAAATTCTCGCTGGCAATCATCTCGAGGCCCTCCCGCTGGCGCTGCTTCTCCTTGACAATGATCTCGGCTAGCTCGGGATCGCTCTCCTTCAGCGTGGCCTGCAACATTTTCTGATCTGCCATTTTCTGTCGATTTACCAGATATATATAAAGTTATATAGTATAATGCAATACTAGGTTAGCTAAGTAGCGCTCTCTGTTGCGATCGGTGCAACGATCGTCGCTGCAATAAGTTGCAGTTGCGCCAACCGCGAGTTGTTTATTGAGTTGGAGGATTGATCAATTTTTTTTATGTTTGCATATTTACATGGCGAGAGTTCAATGGGTTCAAAAAACATTGGAATATTTTTTTGCCGATAAGACCTACGGCCAATGCGCCGCACGGAAATAATGTTCACCCGTTGGACGACACAAGAGAGAGAGAGAGAGAGAGAGGGAGCGAGAGGGAGAGGTAGAGACACTGAGACTGGCTTCTGGCGATAAGATTAGGGCGCTTAGTTTTTGGCATGTGCATTCCAGTTTAGTTTTGTTTTTCGTTATTTCTAATTTTATGCCTGTGTGCAGTGTCTGTCCGTCCGTGACGTATTAATGCACCCCGATTGAGGCTAGACTATACCTGAGTCACCTAATGTGCTAAGTTTTTTTTGCCAAGTCCACTTTGGGCGTGGCAAATTGATGAAATCCATTTTACAATTGTTTATGTAAATAATAATTTTTTTTACAAAATGTTAAAGCTAGAGACCTACTCTAAATATCTAATATTATGCCGAAATTGTTGTGAAAGAGTATACCGCAGTCGGTTAAATTTTTTTTGTTTTTAAATATATTTTTATTACCGTCTGGACCCCCTGTGGACTGCAGCTATTTGCGTAGCGTCTATCGCGTTACCAAGTGTCAAAGATGCAAGTTTCAGAGGATCGATAAGACAACGCTGGGGGTCAAATCAACCGGCTTATCTTAAACAGAAGGTACTAGAAGCGTTCCAAAGAGAGCTCTATGGAAAGTTGTCCAGAAAGTAAACAAAACACATTCCTTTAATAAGTAGGAAATGCCTTGAAACATCTGATCTGTCGTTACAAATATTTTAACACAATGGGGGAATCTATCGAAATAAAAAAAACAATAAACTTACGAAAAGTTATCGACGGTAAGTTGAGGACTACTCATAAATAGATTTTGCGAATTTTTGGCACTTTTTTATTGTGCCATTAACAAATATTAGATAAGAAATGACTTCAACTAATTCTGAGAAAAATAAAATGCAACACGCAAAAAAACAAACGGGATATATACATATACATATGTACATTCATATATAAACACATATTGTACGAACGAATCTTAGATCTAAGTAAAAACACTTGCAAATAGATGGAGAAACATGGAACAGCTTTATTTTCTTATCGAAAGGGTTATTTATAGGAGAAACATTAAGCGAAGCGATTTGCAGCGAATTGTTTATGCGAATTTCTGTTTACGTGAAAAATATGCAATTTTTTTTAATGATCATTTCCGACGTCGGCGTTCAATGAACAAAATCAAACTATCAAGTGGGCTTTGGCTTTTTGCCCAAACATCTGTGGTTGAGAATAATATGATATTTGAAGCATGCAACAGAGTTTTACTTGGGCGTGCCCGACTGGTTGATACCCCAACAATGGAAAATTAATAAATCTTAAATAACTTTAAAATTAATTGCATGATCTTAATGGAAATGTCAGGAGTAAGAATAACTAATAAGAATAATAGTTTCAGGGAAAGATATCTAAAAAGTGATATATGCTAATTATTTGCTTATAAAATTTTGAGGATCTAAAATTAAAAATATTAGGTAGCTAAACTTTTGTAGTTTTCCAGATTGCTGCGTTCATACAGATCAAGATCAAGAATATATATATACTTTATGGCATCCTTCAACTGTTGCATACACTTGCAAAAATCACTAAACTCTTTTCGTTCGTTTTAAATAAGATCAAAAGTTGTGTGTAGGCATAGAAATAAGTTAAGCACGAAGCCAAACAAGCACAGGGCGTTTCGAGTTCACTTTCAAGGTCAGCTTAAAAACCACGCGCAACAAAACCGAACAAAGAACAATAACAGCAACAACAAACACACACGGCGAAATCAACGTGTTTGCCGGCATTTTATTTTGTGTATTTTTCAATTTAACTTAGAGAAAATATCACGTTTATTTCACAAAAAACAGCTAATTTAAGTGTTATTTATTTAAGCTAACACAAACGATCCTAATTGTTAATTTAAATGGTTGACAATCAGTTACACTTACAGATGATATTTTCTTCTATTCGCACACTTACCGCGACTGAGACTGAACAGTTTCTGATCGTTGTCGCGCTAGTCGATGTGAACAGCGAAGATTTCGCCGCGTAGCGAAAAATTGCGGGCACGCCAACTTCATGCCGTTGGTTTTGTTGATAGCTGTTAAATGTTCTGGCTGCTGTAATAACTGGACGGGCGGCGGATATTGGGTTGAGGCGTACCGCAGATCGTATGTGTTGCATTTTGATGGTAAATTTTATATTTGAATTTGAAGTCTGCGCAGATATCCTCTTATGCAGCGTCCGGCGTTCAATTCTATACTACGAAGAAATGCGCCCCTCTCTGGCATTTGTCAGCGGCACTTGATACCCTTTGACCTACATTTGGTTTTGGTTTTTGATAACGCGACAGATCGTTGTTGCTTGCAAATCGTTGTTTACTTGCCCCCCCTGGCCATTTCACAGCTGTTTGCAATTCTATCGATAAGCTGAGCACGGCATTTACATGCACTGTTAATTTTGAAAACTCAAAAGAAAATGTTAGTTACATATTTGACAACATTTTGAAACATATTGACGTTTAAATATGTGCGTCAAGTTAGCAACGCACATGCATGGAAGTAAAATTCTTAATACTTATGTAAAAGCTCTGTTGAATTATAAAATTTTTTTTAAAATACATTTTATTGTTATTGTCAATTAAAAGTCTAAGTCTTCCCGTCAAATTTACCTTGCACTGAATCCACGGAATGGTTTAGCTTACATGTGAACAAGCGATATTCTTTATTAAAATCTAGCTGATTTTGCATTTAAGTTTGTTTGTTTGATTTGATGCTAAAATACATACAATTTCTGGTTCCGGCCCGTGGACCACGTTCCCAAAATTCGACGCTATTTGTTCGTTGCTAACTTGACGCACATACATAAATCGAACTACGCTGTAGAACGGCACACTTTTGATGTTTTCAGTGCTGTAAAACGCGCCATTTGCTATTGGCGCCACAGAATTAGCAAAACCATTTAAATATGTGCCTGTGTGTGTCGATGTGCATGTGATTCATAAAAGTGCATGTTGTGCGCGTACCTGTGTGTGTGTCTCTTTGTATGCAACAAATGCCGTCAGCGACGCTATAGTTGGCTCTAAAGCTTTTCGCATACACGCATTGATGTTGGATTCTAGCGGCAACCGTTTGACATTGTTTACGCTGCAGCTTTTATTTGTCAGCTTTTTGCGCTCCGTTTCGGCTTTCAGTTTTCTCGTCGCATTCGTTGCGACAAGTTGTTGCTGTTGCCATTTAAAACAACAAAACTACAGCTGCTCAGATTTCGTTGTATTTGCTTTGCGCTTTTTCCTTTTCTTATTTTTACGGTTTGCTGCAATACGCGTCGCTGCAGCTGCAGCTGCTGTTGCGTGTGCGAGCGAGCATGCAATAGAGCGCGCGCGCAAAATCTAAAAACGATAAAAAAAATAAAATAAAACTAAAAAAAACTTTTCGCCCTAGGCGTGTAATGTGTTGCGCTGCAATTGTAACGGTAGTGTAACGCAGGCTTGTGTTCAGTGTTGTAAAGCGTTGGCATGGCACGCAAGGACGATCCCGTTTTCAATGTGAAATTCGTGCAGCTCGTGGAAAACCAGCCGTGCCTCTGGAACTACACACATCCCGGCTACAGCAAAAAGGAGGAGGTGCAACGGGCCTGGCAACACGTGGCCAACGAGATACGGGACACAGGTGCAAATACGAAAAACGTGCTGCAGCCTTAAGAAAACAAAAAAACTTGTAGATTTCCATTTTCGTTTTTTTTTATTACTCTGTTTTCCTTCTTTTTTTTTTGCAATTGCGTGCCCATTTGTTGGGAGAGTGTGTGTGTGAGTGTGTGCTGGCGCGCGCCTCTGGACTATGGGCAATTTGTCATATTTTTCAGGCAAAAAAAAAATATAACAAATTTAAATTACAACAATTTGCAGTTTTGCATGCCAGAAATGATAACAGTATGCAAATCTGTTAAGATTCGTGCTTTTAAACAAAGCTTTTACAAGCAGAAGTCTTGCATTATTTGCATTTTTTTTTATTAAATAAAAATATTTTAATTGAAATCAAAAGTTTTTGCTGAAAATTTTGAATTTAGTTCGATTTCAAAGGAAAACGTGATTTATGGCTTGTGTGTCTACTTGAAAGTTTTTCAAACACATTTTTTGTAAAATAAAAAACAACTAAAACAAAATTTAAATATTCAGTTACACAATTTTCAATCGATCTTTAATGAAATTTGAAGTTTAATGAGTGCCACAAAAAGTGGTCAACTTGCCCACTGTGCTATGATGCAAGCTTTTCGCTGCCGCTGTGTGCGTGTGTGTGTATTTGTGTGTTTATTTCAATGCAATCGCAATTTGTAGTCGTGCCAACTCGCTTGCACTCGCCCGTTCATGTGTGTGTGTGTGTGTTGTGTGTGTAGGTGTGTCACTGTGTCACACAGCAATAGCCGCGCGCGGCGTTTGCATGCAATTAGTCGCTGTTGCTGCTGGCTTGCCGCTTTTGGCATGTAATTAAAAAGTTCAGCAACTGCAGCGCAGCGCAAATACCCTGCATGTAACACTAGCCAACACTTGTTGCTGCACCGCCGCACTTTACAGCACTGCACGTGTAAATAAACATTGCAATTTTGCTATTGGCTATTAAGTGAGTTTTTCTTATTTTCACTACAGCTAAGCACAGTGGAACCATCTTCATAGTATTTAAACCAAAAATTGAATATTGTAAAAAGTTTACAAATCTTTAGAGCAAAGAAAAAATCTCAAGCTTTACGTCTGTTGTATATAAATAAATTGATTCAGCGTAACATCTGATTATTTGAAGTTTATGTGACTTGTGTTTCTTAAAAACTTGAAACATAAAATTCAATTTACTTTAGTTTAATGTTATCTTTCTTCTTTTGGGGTGTTTTTTTTGTAATCAAAAATATGAATTGGATTGTCGGATGCAACAGACATAACGAATTACAATACATTACATTAAACACATTAAAAATAATATTAAAAAACAAAACACTATAATTATCGTGTGATGAAATTTAGCTCAGATAGTCCAAGAAAAATTACAAATAATCTTTAATAATCCCATTCCAAAAAATACTGATTCCGAACGTTTTGGAGCCAAAGAAAGTTATAAAAAAGTCTACAAAAAATTTTCAAAAATATTTCTGTTTGTCTATAAACATAATTTGAAGATGTCATTGATTATCTGGTTGAAATAAGCTGTGAAATAATTGTTGGTTAATTTTTTTAGTTTTTAACTATATATTATAAAATATAAAAAAAAATTATATCATATTTGATAGGTTTAAACATTATGCTGCATTTATAGAATTTTGATATCTTTTTTGATATATATATATTTTTTTTTTGTTCAGTTAAGCTCTAGTTGAGTTTATGAGTTTATATGAATGCATCTATTTTGCAGTGCGCAACTCTCGGGAACGTTGGCGCACCATTCGAAGCAGTTTTCTGCGATCGCTGAAGCTGGCGCGGACACAGACGGGGCGTGGCAAGCGCAAATATTATTTGTCCAAGTATCTGCAGTTTCTGATACCCTACACAAAGTCGCGCGCCTGCCACAAGCAGCCGACGGCGACGACGACGACGCCAGCGTCCGCCACGCCCAACAACCCGGCGAATCTGAATGGCGGCGGAATGGTTTTGCGCAAGCCGAGCACCTCGACAACGGCGTCCACATTTCTGACGGCCGCTGCGCTGAGCACACAGCCGATGACGCGCATTGGTCACATGCGGCTGATGGGGCATCAGCCATCGGCAGGTGGAGGCCAGTTGAACGAGGGCGATGACGACACCAAAGACAGCATTGGCAGCCGGGCGGCCGATGTCCTGGAGGAGGAGGAAGAGGAGGACGAACGTGAGCCAGAGGAGCGGCTGGCCGAGCCGCAATTGCAGACAGATGCGACGCCGCTGCGCCTGCAGGCCATCAAGGTGGAGCAGCAGCAGCATCAGCAGCAGCAGCAACAACAACAACAACAACAACAGTGTGCAGATAAAATTGTTGCAGCTGCAGCGCAGCATTCGCTGGTGCCGCTGCCGGTGACGATGGCAGCGCTGCGCAACAACATGAACTGGTTTCAGCATCTTCACAACAGCAGCAGCAACAACAACAATAATAACCACAACAACAGCAACAGCGTGTTGACGCATCTTGGGCAGACCACAACGCCGCCGCCAATTGCCAGCACACCTGGTCCAGCGGCGGCGCTGAGTGCGCAGCAGGCGCCAGATGCGGATTATTCGTTTTTAATCAGCCTGCTGCCGTATCTAAAGGAGATGAGCGGCAAGCAGAATCGACGCTTTCGTCAAAAGGTTGTGGGACTCATTGACAATGTCCTCGACAATTTAGATGCTTAGGCGAATGCAACAAAAAAAAAAAAACAAACACAAAATGAATATACAAACCAACAGTGCCCATTTGTTATACATATATCTAGCAACTAAATGTATTTGTATTGTTTATTTTTGCATTGTTTTTTTTTCTTTTTTTTTTTGTGTGTTCATGTTAAACATAAACACATTTGTTATATGTAAATCACAAAAATGTAATGCAGTGCAAATAAAACGCTTTTAAAAATAAATTCAAATTCAAACAAGCGCATTTTACAGCACTACTTTTAACAGCCACAGTCAGCTGTGTTTAAAGCAGTAGTTAAGGTTATTACTAATTGGAAGACTACTGCACAAAAAATCTATCAGCAGTCAAGGCAGTTTTTGCATTGTTACTTTTAACAATTTGCTTATGAATTTTTTTTATTTGTTAAATTACTTAAAATGTAAATAAATTTTTACAGCACTGTTACTAACAGCGCAGCGCTGCCAGATTTATCCACCAGCCGAGTGTTCAACCAGTCAGCTGTTTTCAATAGCTTGGTGGCAGCGCTTTGCAGCAATAATTGCTAGATAATAAAAAATAAAAAGAAAACATTTAAAGAGAAACAGCTATGTTAACGTTCATTGCATATTGACGTGCGGCCAGTAACATTTAGTAGGTACAAGTAACGCGTGTGTGCGAGTGTGTATGTAAAGCGCTCATGTGATGTAATTTGCGGTGCAGATAACGCAGATTTGGCAAACGACTTTGTTAATATTGATAATTGTTATTATATAAAAGCAACACTGCGCACACACGCGTTAACGCACATTGGCCCCTGTTGGGTGAAAGTAAATCTGTTTGTTACAAAAAAGAAAAAAAAAAGAATCATCAGTTCTCAGATAAGCGCGCACGTTTTATTTAGGTGGCGGTGGCGGCGCCGGAAATATACCTCAATAGTTAATCAAGATGAATAAATGCTGCATACAGACACAACAGGCCACGATTACAACGTCGTCCAATATTGTTGACAGCTACAACAACAAGAACAACAACAACAATACACACTGCAACGGCAGCGGGTGCAGCAGGAGGATGTCCAACAGCGCCGACTGCCCGGTGCCAATAACAACTGCCATCCGTCAGCATATCGAGCGACGTGTGCGCACCGCCTTCGATTTCTTTGGCCAGACGCTACGGCTGTACAATGTATCGGAGCTGATATTTTGCTTTAACGGCGGCAAGGATTGCACCGTCCTGCTGGATCTGCTGATGCGCTACTGCGGTGAGCAAGGGATCGCGAGCAGTGCAATACCGATGCTGTATATCGAATCGGATGATTCGTTCGAGCAGATCGATGAATTTGTTGTGCACTGTGTGCGACGGTACGAGGTGAATCTGATCAAGTACAAGGACTCGTTGAAGGTGGCGCTCACGCACATGACGGAGGATATGCCGGCCGTAAAAGCCGTCTTTGTGGGCAGTCGCAATACGGATCCCTACTGTGAGCATCTGCAGCCAATGCAGGTGCGTCCCTCTACCTCTTTCTCTCCCTGTCTATCTCTCTCTTAATCTTTCTCCCACTCACACAGAAAACGGACAGTGACTGGCCGGATATGATGCGCTTAAATCCGTTGCTGGAGTGGAGCTATCACGATATCTGGCATTATATACATATGTACAATGTGCCCTATTGTCGCCTCTATTCGCAGGGCTACACATCGATTGGCTACAAGTCAAATACGCTGCCAAATCCACATTTGCTGCACAGCAGCAGCTCCCAGAGCACCAACGTTGCCTGTTATAAGCCCGCCTGGGAACTGGCCGATCCTGCAATGGAGCGTGCTGGTCGCCTGGTCCGCAAATGACGATCCCCCAATATATTTGCTAATAGTGCAATTCAATTGTAAATATTTGTAATTTCTTTCTATATATATTTTTTTTTCTGTTTTATTTTTTAGTTACAAGGAATTTGTACATATGTTTGTAAACGGTCGTCATTACTTAACATACACTATACACCTTACACCACATAGTTCATTTTATATAGATATATACATATCTATATATATGTATGTTTATGTATCTTTATAGCTGCATTGTCTAGCTACTTATATTGCATTCATTTCACGGCCCACCTAAATTCAAGCGAATTGCTAATTTCGCAGCTGTTAGCAATTTTTAATTTTGTGCGAAATCTGAAACAGCACGTTCTTTAATTGTGTGTGTACAGTGAAACATGCTTGATTTGAACACACACTTGCAGCGTTCAAGAGTCAGAGAGAGAGAGAGTTATTGCGTGCTTTTAAATACAGCGAGCTGTTATGTTAAGCATTAGTTATGTTAAGTTGGGTGTTAGTTTTTAATAGAAAACCTCAGCCGAAAAGTTAACACATTAAACGAGTAGATGCAAATTTAACATGCATGTCAAATGTTCACAATTAGCTTTATGGAAAACGATATTAATATACATTTTTAAACAGTTTTTCAATTTGAAATATACAATTAGCAAATAATAGTTTTAACAGCTTACAAACAACAACAAATTTGATTAGATCCATTGACATAATGCTAAGTATATTATTTGCAAGCAGCCTTAAAATGGAATTAAGTATATGCACATTTTGTAATTATATAAAAAGTTGTCAAATTTATGCAATTAAAGGCAAATTAAATGAACGGATTTAAAGTTTTTAGAGATTTTATCAATTATTAATATATATATATTCGCAATCAGTATCAACTGCCATCAAAAATAAAGTATTTTGCATGAGGTTCATGCTAAATATTATCATATTTATAACATATAACTGACATAGGAACAATCAGTTAAAAAATACGTTTTTGTATGAAAAACATTCATTTCTTTCAAGTTATTCACACCCAATTCTGATCAATTGTAATCGTTGCTATGCCCCCTTCATATTGGCATTGTCTTATCAACATCGAGCTACTATAGCATATACATATTCACAATTGGAACAATCGATTCAAAATTAGCTTTCGTTTTTTTTATTTTTATAATATTCTGAACAAACTTGGTTGTTAGGAATGACACTATGTTGCTTATATATCCACAAAATCTTAATAGTATATAGTTCCAATAGGAATTATTATTTGTGAAAAACTTTTTTGTTTTTGAGAATATTCAAACTAAACTTGGTTATTAGTTAATATACATTGGTCAAAAACTAGTATACAAATTATATGTTTTTCTAAGGTATCCCCAGGAAACTTGGTTATTTATATATATAGTTATATATACAAAATAGAACCATCATCGGAAAGAAATATTGGTCAGGAAAAGAGTTTTTGTATGAACAACTTTTTGATTTATCAAATATTTCACACAAACTTGGCTATAGTAAACGTACTAAACATACAAACTATATAATATTTATGGCAACCGCTTATAAAACTAGATATATGTATTTTACACGTTTACCAGAATATGGTCTTTCAATATATATATTTTTTTGTACAAGCTATAGCTACGATTTCTCGCTAGTTGAGGACTCGAAGATCAGGTAATCTGATTGCTGTGCGGCCTGCTGCTTTTTGTCGGCAACCCGCGATCCGAATTGTATGGCCCGCTTCTTGAGGAGCGCCGCGTCGCGCAGTCCGAGACTGTGGCCGTACAGGCGCAGCAGCAGTTTGTCGCCGATGCCCTCGGGCAGGCTGTAGCAGCAGCGCTGCTGCGGTTCGAGGGAGCGCACAAAGCTGGCCAGATGCTCCTCGATGAACGGTGCCCGCGCCGTTTTGCCACTGTCCGCAACAACGCGATCATCGCGCGCCAGATTCCGTGCCGGGATACGTTGCCAATCCATCTCCAGTTCGCGGCCCAGCGCCACCTGCTGTGCCACCGGATCGGTGCCGGCCCGTCGCCAGGCGTTACGATGACGCGTATAGCCGCCAAAGAGCTCGTCGGCGCCGCTGCCAAGGAGAGCGACGCGCGCACTGGACTCGGCGGCGGCGGCGGCAAACCAGAAGGCGCAGCCCAACGATTCGTCCAGCACCGTTTGCAGCGGATAGATGAGCTGGCGTATGTGCGCGCTCAGCTGCTGTTGCAGCTCCCGTCGACCAACGTTCACCAGCAACAGACGCCAGCTGCGCTGCGGACGCAGTCGCTGCAGTTCCGCATGCGACTGGAGCGATGTTTGGCGATCGGGTACGTTCCAAGCGTTGTCAGTTTGCTGCTGGCCGGCTGGCTCAAACGCCACATTGATCAGCTCGATGGGCTCCGACTGTGGCACATATTTGTCGGCCAGCAGCGCCAGAATGCTGCAGTCGATGCCGCCCGAGAAGAGTATACAAATTTTGGCATGCGCACAACTGATCTCGCACGTCGCACAATTGCGACAAACGGGCGCTGTGTGCTGCACACGTGCCGCCACCGAACGCCGCAGCAACGCATCTAAGCGGCGCAGCGTCTGCTGCACGGGCGAATTGTCCAGCAAACGCCGGTAGAGCGGCTCCAGTTGTTGTGTGTCGGTGCCCGCTATCAGCGCATAGAAATCGTAGCTGGCTGTCGGTTGTGTCGTCTCCAGCAGCCAGGCGGGCGCTATTGGACGCCCCAGCAGCGTGCACCAATTCATGGCAGCGTCCAGAGTCGCCAGCTGCTGTTGCGTATCCTTGTTCAAGGGCTGCCAAGGATACAGGGTGCACTGGCCTGGCATGTCCACGTGCAGCTTGTACAGGCCCAGCGGCGGCAGCTCCAGCGACACCGTTGGCGTCTGCCCCACCACGTGGCACGAGGTGCTTAGCAGCTTGAGGCATGCGTCGCTGCGCTCAATGATCAGCGAATTTCTGCCCAGTGCATCGCGGCAAAAGTATAGAACACGCTGGCGTCTGTTGGCCAAAGTATATGATTATGGTATTTGTGTTTCATATCACATAGCCTACCTGTTGTACAGGATCAGGCAATAGGGTCCTTCCAGCTGTTGCAGCAGCGTCAACAATTCGATATCCTCGTTGTCGCTGCACTTGCCCAGCTCCGCCAGCAGCCAGGCGCTGTCCGCCTTGCACTTCTGTTTCCTATCAGCCAAATTGTAAAGATCCCCATTGAATAGCAGTGCCAAATCGTCTGCCACAAGCGGTTGCTTTTGGGGAGCATCGCCCTGTTGCCATAGAACATTGCCGGCCAGCAGCACGTTGTCAATTAACAGCTTATCGCTCACATCGGGTCCGCGATTGTGCAGCAGCTTTTCCAAAGCGCTGTGCAAATTACAATTGGCATCGTTGTTTTGGTCAATTGCACAGAAAATGCCGCACATTTCAATTTAAGTGCGCGAATATAAATGCAAAATGTAAACATTGCCATGCGGCAAGTTCATCAAGGAATTGGTTCAATCGAGCGATTGCTGTGCCTTTCAAATTTTGCTTGCCATTTTGATATTTTGAATAAAACTACCACTTGTCACATATGCTTTTAACAGTATAGGGAAAGCAATTTATAAAACATATATATGTATATGATAAAAAGAGACTGGTTGAAGACTATGCGCGAATACAAATTCAAGTGTCATGTTCAGTTGAGAACAGGGTTAATTTAGCCAGCGCCATTTTGAGCACATATGAAATGGCGCCATTTTGAATCATGTAATTCTTGTTTGCCATTTTGTTATTTTTAGTTTGATCAGTTTATGAGATGCAATTTATTAAATGAATAAGGTAGTTGCAACATTTTTTAATTTTTTAAAAATAGACACGTAATAAAAGTTGTGCTTTTAAATTACAAATAACATTTAGCTAAAACGAGCAAGAACTAGCTGTTAACAGGCTGTTAACGCTGGTAGCTTTAGCCAACACTGCCACACTGTGAACCATGTGCCAATGAACAAAATAAACTGGTTTGGACAACAACAGCTGTTTGAAATTTCGCAATATTCGTCCAAGTTTATTTATTTATTGTTTACGTAACTATATATACATTTTTGTGTTGGTTTTTTTTTGTTTGTTTCTAAAAACGGCCAAATTTAATGTGCCAACGAGACGACAACAGCGCACACACAATCACCTATACACGGGCTCTTGCAGTAGCGTCCAAAACTAGTAGTTGCTGCCTTTGCCTATTTGCCGGCAAGCAACAACAACAAGAAGAAGAGCGACACCCACTCGTCAACTGGTTAAACTGGTGGTGATGACACGCACAGCGCAAGACTTGCTCGGCGTGCTGCGCGGTTTGCAAATTGTTGCGGAGGCGTGCGGCCGCGAGCATCTGGCGGTGACGAAGCATCTGTGGTGCAATTCGAGCGTACGCGAACTGCTCGCGACCAGTGTGACTCAGGGCGCGGACTCGTTGCGTGCGGCCAGCGGACAGCCGAACGTTGAACTGGCCAAATTGCAGACGGTGATCCAGGAGACGGGCGAACGAGGTTACGTGGTGGCACACGGCTTGTGCCAGCTGCTGGCAACGCAATTTCCGTGCGATTTATCTGCACTGCAGCGCATCAATTGGCCAACGAATTCCGGTGCTGCGGCCGTTGGAAGCACCGCGGGTGGACAGCGGGTGCAGCGGCACAGTGGGCACTCGGATACAGCGGATGCAGCCAATCTGGATATATCGTCTATAACGCTGCAGGAATTCGAAGAGATCCTCTCCAGGCGCAACATGAATCGCAACGTTAGCCTTCGCACGCCCACCACGCCCAAAGAACAGCTGCCCAGCGAGCCGAAGAGCGGAACGAAAATGGCGAAACCGCCGTCGCCTGCCAACGATGATGGCATCCTGGCCAAGGACACCGAATATGTAGACAATCTGTTGCGCTTAGTCGCCGGCAGCTCGAACGTATCATCGTCCAAGACAACGAAAACGGGTATGCATCAAAAGTTCGTCAACAATTTCATTTTGAGCTTGGTGTTTCAATTCAAAATTCCCGATTGTGAGACTGCCAAATAACGGCACTTATCTTTTTGACGAATCTTAATGTCAATAGCAAAGTTGTAATTTAATTTGCAAAAGACATTTTCTACAATTTTTTCTTTTTTGAAAACCTCATATTTTCAACCAAGTTAAGCAAAACTTTTGCTTGGTTTATTGAAACTGAGAGCATCTTAACCTTAACTATCAAAATATATTTTTTTAATTTTAAAACCTTTAAAAGCTTTTTGCTCTGTATTTAAAATGTTCCATGTTTAAAGCGTTATTAAATCATTTTTCGATTTCAAATAGTCGCATCGAGAAGTTCAGAGTGTTCCATTTTCAGTTATTCCCTTGCAAATACAGTAAGCTTTCGGCTTAAAGGTATTTCAATTCCATGTGTCCCCTTTTAGTTTTCAAAAATTAGCATAACAATAACAATTTAAATGTGCATTAAAAATTCAAGTATTCCATTTCCAATTGTTTTCTTTAAGTTAAAAATTTTAAAAATTTAAATGCGCATTAAAATTCAAGAATTTTAATTTCCGGTTGCTCCCTCTTAGTTTAATAAAAAACAATCCAAGAATTAACAGGTTTACAAGTATTCCATATCAATTTGTTGCCTTTTAGTTTAGTAAAAAAAAAACAGCAGTGTTTTCTAAATCTTTGAAATGTAAATGTGTATTGAAATTCCAAATTACAAGTGCTCCAATTCCAATCGTTCTCTTGGAATAGCTATAAGCTCTCATCGATTTTATCTAAAATAACAAACACAGCACTCAAAATGAAATCAATTCGAAAAAAACTACCTTTAATACCAACTCATTCCTTACATCTGACATGCTCGACTTTTCTAGCTGCTGCGACAACGCCGGAAACCACGTTGCCGGAGCTGAGCAAGGTGGCCAAACAGCGACGTGTGCCGGCATCGCGTCTGGGACGGATGGCCTCGTTTGGCGGCCTGTTCGCCGGCCTCGGACTGGGCACCATCAATGAGCTGACAAAGGGCGCCCTGGGCATGGGCGGGTCAACGAATATGCGGGACGCGCTGCTCAGTCCGGCGAATTTGGAGCGTATTGTGGATACGCTGTGCAAGGTGCGCGGCGCCGCGCTAAAAATTGGCCAGATTCTGAGCATACAGGATACAAATGTGGTGTCGCCACAGCTGGCGAAGGCGTTCGAACGGGTGCGCCAGGCGGCCGATTATATGCCCGACTGGCAGGTGGAGCGCGTGATGACCACACAGCTGGGTCCAGATTGGCGCGCACGCTTGAAGAGCTTCGATGACAAACCGTTTGCCGCCGCCTCCATTGGCCAGGTGCATCGGGCCACGCTGCTCGACGGCATGGAGGTGGCCATCAAGATACAATACCCGGGCGTCGCCCAGAGCATCGAGAGCGACATTGACAATCTGGTTGGCATGCTCAATGTCTGGGATGTCTTCCCTCAGGGCTTCTTCATCGACAATGTTGTGCGCGTCGCTAAGCGCGAACTCCAATGGGAGGTCGACTACGCACGCGAGGCCGAATACACCGAAAAGTTTCGGGAAATGATTTCCCCCTACAAGGAATATTACGTGCCCAAAGTGGTGCGCGAATTGACCACGTCCAGTGTCCTCACCACGGAACTGGTGCCCGGTGTTCCACTCGACAAGTGCTTTGAGCTCAGGTGAGTGCGGCATGGCCAATTTTTATGATTTCAAATGGGCTATGAGAGGTTTTTTGAACCAATTAACAAGTGTCATTCCTAGCATGACTTATTTTGAGACTCTAAAAAAAAAATTAATTTTTCTTTTTCTACTCGTTCACAAAGTCAAAAAATAGATTAGGTTTTAGTACCGATTTTTGTTGTAAGCATACCTCAATAATCCCAATAATCCGATTCCTCTAAATAAATCGGCTTGTACGCATCTTAAAGCGAAAGCTAAAGTTTTGCGTACTATATTATGTTAAAAGCTGCTGTTATTCAAGCAAATATTGTCTGAAGTCTTGCGACCTTATCTTAGTTATTTACCAAGGCAATTTAGACCCCTCCCCTGTATTCAGTGATTTGTGTGTGTTATTTAAAAGTTATATCTTAAAGTTGTGTTTTTTTAGGCATGTGTTTCACTCTCTTAATCTTTATCTCTCTAACGCTCTTTTATTTCCTCGCGCTATCTCATTTCCTCGTTCTCTTCGTTACTCGCTCTCTCACATATATTCTGCCTCTCTCTCTCATTTTCTTACTGTTTATCTTCCTCTCTCTCTGCCTCTCTCTCTCTTCCTCTCTCTCTCTTCCTCTCTCTCTCTTCCTCTCTCTCGATCTCTCTTCAGTTTTCGAGATCGAGTAAAAAAATTAGAAATATCTATATTTTTCCAAAATAACATAAAAATTATGTTATTATTTATTTGAACGAGTTTTGCGACTAAAACGTTCTCCAGCAGCTGTTTTCACAGTTTTTTTTAGTTGCAGTGTTAAAAACGATCTCAACTGTCATTACAGCACATTTATTCAGCTCAACCGATATTTATTATATATTTGTTCTATTAAACAGCTATGAGCATCGCGCCCACATCGCCACATCCGTGCTGAAGCTGTGCCTGCGCGAGCTCTTTGAGATCGAGTGCATGCAAACGGATCCCAATTGGTCGAATTTCCTGTACGATGTGAATAGTCGCCGTCTGATGCTGATCGATTTTGGTTCGACGCGATTTTACAAGCACGAGTTCATACGCAATTATCGCCAGGTGATCATCAGTGCGGCGCAAAACAATCGCCAAGGCGTGCTGGAGATGTCGCGCCAAATGGGCTTCCTCACCGGCTACGAGACGAAGCAAATGGAGCAGGCGCATGTTGATGCCGTGATGATCCTTGGCGAGATCTTCCGCTACGATGGTGACTTTGATTTTGGCAAACAGAATACAACCGAGCGTCTGGCCGCGCTGGTGCCGACAATGGTCGCACATCGCCTCTGTCCGCCGCCCGAGGAGATCTACTCGATTCATCGCAAGTTGTCGGGCATCTTTTTGCTCTGCGCCCGTCTCAATGTGCGCATGAACTGTGTGCCCTTTTACAAGGACATCATTTTGGGCAAGTTTAAGGATTAGTTAGTTTTACTCCTTTTTGAATTATACCTTTTAACCAATTGTCACATAAATAACTAAGTGCGCTTAATTTCCTTGTTCGCTACTAAAATATATTAAATATAAAAAGCAAACTAGTTAAGTGCAGAAAATGGTGCTCAATAAATAACGTTACATAAGTTTTTAATTTCTTAAAAACTGTTTACATATTTAGTATATTTTTGTTTTCTTTACTTTTTAAAAAAACGTTTTTTAGAGAATAAATTTTTTTAAATGCAAAACCAATCTAGAGGACTAAACATGATCAAAATGCTCTCAAATATAAAACTCGGCTCAGATTTGAACAAGGACTTGGAAACTATACATTTCAAAAATTTAATCAATTTTATAAAGTTTTACCAAAAAATTAACCATTTAAATTAGTTTTACAAAAGTTATTAATAAATATTTTTTGTAAATATTATGTTATTAAAATTCAAAATATAGTTTAATATTCCGATTTAATTTTTTTTAAATATGACCAATATTAAAAACGATTGCTCATCTCAATGAATTTACTCATTTGGCACTGTTAGGCAAACTTTTCTGCTGAATATTTTAATTTTTTAGGCAATATAAGTGCTTTTTGGCGCCGAAAATTGATTCTGTGTACAAAATGATGTGCATTTGGCATGTTTAAATATTAACATTCGTTAACTAAAAAAATTGCCTACAATTGAAATACTTAAATGATTGATAGGCCGCTCGAGGCAACTCTGTGTTATCGGTACGGCGAATTTTGAACAAGCGCGCCTTTTCCATTTAACTCAAACAGATTCTGTCTGACTGGAATTTTGTTTTATCGTTTCGTGCAGTAATTAAAAACATCAACGACACGAAACAACACATACAAATACAATGGATTTATTAATATCGTCTTCCGATCCTTTCAGCAGCAGCTGCAGCAGCAACAGCAGCAAAAGCTGCTTAGAAATGAACCTATCGAAGACCAGCGAACTTGATATGCATCAAATTGCCGCCGAGCTGGAGCACATGAAAATATATCTGAACGACCTGGAGCTAAGGCTAGGCACAGGCGTGCCGGCCTGTCCATGGCAGGACCCACACCAGTGCGATGATATGCCGCAATTGACGGATTCGAGGAATTCGTCAATTTTAAAAGTGCAGCGCAATGCGCAAAAATTGAAACGACAGATTGGGCAATTGTTTGAGTGCTCGGCTCAGGCCAGGAAGCTGATGGATGAGCTGGAGCGCGCCGACTGCACCGTGTGGCAGATGCGCGCCAATGTCGAGCAGCGTTGCAATGCAATGGACTCGATTCGGCGGGAAATGGATCATGATGCAGCCCTTTGCCTGCAGCGGTACAATTTTTTGTGCCGCAACCGCGCCAATTGGACGGAGACCAACGACAGTGCCAAAGAGATGAGGATCCTTTTTGATAAGTTTGTGGATGGCGTGGTGACGAAATCAGCGTATCGTGTGGAAAGACAAAATATATTTAAAGAGTTGGAGGAAGTCGAAAGCGTTTGCGTTTGCGCATCGCAAGAGCTGAAACAAGAGGCCAAGGATGTTGGGGAATTTCTGGATGCCCTGTTCGATATCCAGACGTACGATTCAATTATTTCCATAAATTCGTCGAAACTCAGCCAGCTCGAACTAAATCATAAAAGGTTACAGCAATTGATGGAAAGGCAGCCGTTTATTTCGTTTTCTGACGAATGGCGTGACCGCATGTTCAAAATTATACAGCAAGCGCTTTTTTTTTAATTGAGTGAGCATGAGAATACCTTATTAAGTTGTTCAATAATTAAACAAATTAAAATCAATACTTTTAATGAATTTATTGAGCTTTTTTAATATTGTTTCGAATTTAACCATAACGGCTAAAAGCTTAACATTACATCTTGTTACTGTTACACAGCTGTTAATGAAGCTGTTAATAGCATAAATGAAACGGATTGGATAGATACTGAAAACTTGCGTACAGGCATGACAATCTGTTATTAGTGAAACAATTGTTGAAAAACTCATTATCCAACTAAAATCCAAATCATTTTACGGTTCATACATAGCACAGGTTCATACGTACAATTATTAAATGTCATTCCAGCTTCAACGCACTGTTATTCTTAACATGCCCACATGCCATGCTTTGAGCATAAAAGTGCCAATTTGAGTGTGTTGCGTTATTTTGATTTTAATTTGAATTTGTTTTCTACGTTTCTTTCGCGATTACCATTTGATTTGAATGAATTGCGTTTTTAATTGAGATAATAAACAATAATTGATCACACAATGCGCCTGTGCTCAAGCAATGCAATTGCCTGCGATGCCCAAATGCGTGGAGCATTCGTAAATAATAAAATGTCGCCGCTACTCTCTTTTAAATATCATTTTCAGTGCGTTTTTGCATTTCGTGCGTGCCAGATCGTTTGTCGTGCACTTCGTGCGTTTGTTTTTTTTCTTTTGCCGTTGCGATCGTCGCCGTCGTAAAACGAACAGCAACAACAACTATAATAATAATAATATTAATATTAATACCAGCAACAAGAAGAGACAATGCTTTTCGTACACATATACATATATTTAATTTAATATAAATTCTTGGCTCTTTACTTATTATTTAATTATTTTTTTTATTTTGTTAAATTCAATATTTGTTGCCGCCTGTTGCGTTATTTGTTTATGCGCCCATTCTTGTTGTTGTTGCTGTTGTTTTTGTTGCGACTTGAAACCGCGCGCGCGCAACTCAATGCCGTTGCCTGCATTTGTTCTAATTTATCTACATTATTACATATAATATTCATTATTTCTGTTTTTTTACGTTTTTTTATTGCCAAGTGATTTGCGTTAATTTTTGTGTGGTGCGTTGAAGAGGTACAAAATAAAACGTACAAAAGTAAAAATCAGTGCAAAATTTTACAACACATGTCATGTAAAAAGTGTTCGTGTATGCGTGCGTGTGTGTGAGGAAGTTACAGTTTAATGTTGGTTAGTCTCAATTGTCGTCGACGACAGCGACGCATTGCGGCTGATTGATGCCCATTTGCTGTTGTTGTTGCTGGACAAAACATAGCAATGTAAGTATGCAAGTACGAGTGTGTGCGTGAGTTTCTGCGAGAGGGAGAGTGTTCAAACGAAAGCCGCAAGACAAAGTGCAATAGCAAGAACAACAACAACAACAACAGCAGCAGCAGACGTTGATCTTTTTTATGCTGCTGACGTTTATCAATGAAAGTCGTGTTGTTTTTTCATTTTCTTTTTCAAGTTTTGTTTTGTTTTGGTTTTGTTTTTTTTTTTTGGGTGCTGCCAACTTGTTGCATCTGCAAGCTTCAATTACGGCTTGCATGTCATGCGGCTGTTTGGACCCCAGCGAGTCAAATTGCCCAGACAAAAACTATATTGTTGTTGTTTTTTATACCCTGTATCCATCGAGAGAGGGCAAATAGCATATAATGTAACAGGCAGAAGGAGGCATTTCCGACCGTATAAAATCAAACATAGATATCTTCAATTATCTTTACAATGCTGCCGTGAATCATGTCTGCTAAATTTCAATATTGAGTGGCTTTTCATTTTACAATAGTTTTATCGTGTTTTCTTTTTTTATACCCTGTGCTTGTTAAAGCTGTATTAAGAGGGTGTAACGATTATAGAGTCCATAAAGAATTTAAAATACTCAATACAAAAATTGGCAATACGGAACATAAATGATTAAAAATGCTTGTATAAGTATATAGAATTAATAGGAAAGTGAACGCAAAAGTTATTTAAGAGTCAATTTTTTGTTGTGTAAGACTGAACGATGAAGAAGCACTAGCTAAACTACGTATGACGACACGTTTCTAATTACAGGGTATATGCTAGTCGGGCACTTTTAAATATTGAATCTCCTATTTTCTCGCAGCCAAACCTGTCATTTTCTTTAGGCACAATTATAATAAATTATTTAGTGTATATATAATATATATGTATACATATACATATATATATATTTAATTTTTACCCTGTACGCGTTAAAAACGGCTAAACACGGACAGATAAGTTTTGTGCAAGTGCATGTAACAGGCAAAAGGAAGCAGTTCCCACCCCAGAAAGTATATACATATGTTCTTTAGTTTCTACAAAATTTTTAAAGACTTGACATTTTATATATTCTACCAAGTATATTCAAATAAATATCTAAATTTAAAAAGTTTTCGGAACATTCCATATTGGGACGTATGTTTTTTAGGGCATACGCTAGTTAAGAATTTTTTCGAGCCTGCAAAATGTAAAAGCAGGGTATCTCGTAGTCGGGCACCTTCGACTTGTTTTTTGCTTTTTTTTTGCACTGGGCCTATTCGTTTTGCTGTACTATTGAAGCACGTCGAAAAAATGTCTTTATTATATAGATTCTTTAAGTGTGTGTATGTGTGTGGGGCAAATAATCTGTTTTACATATGTAGCATGTGTATTAAAAATTGCCGTTGCCAGCGGCAGCAACAACAACTTAGTAACAACAACATTGAGAAGAAACCTTTTGATAATCATATCACGCAGTCCACTGATAATTCCCATTGTATTCTACTTTTTGTTGTTGTTATTGTTGCTGCTGCTTCGCGTCGCTTTATCAGTGGCTCTCTTTCTCTATCTTTCTCTCTCTCTCTCTCTATATATATATCGCTCTCACATTATCTCTCTCTCTTTCTCTCTTTCGATCACTCTTTATCGGAACGCCTGGTCTTAAGAACGAGAGAGAGAGCAAAAAAAAGTTGTCTCGCCTCTAAATTGGAATTTCTTTTAGCATACAAGCAAAAAATTGTTTTGTTTTTTTATTTTTATTGCTAT
The DNA here is from genome assembly GCA_035043915.1 of Drosophila paramelanica. Taxonomy (NCBI): domain Eukaryota; kingdom Metazoa; phylum Arthropoda; class Insecta; order Diptera; family Drosophilidae; genus Drosophila; species Drosophila paramelanica. Next base: position 4,943,425 of record JAWNMO010000559.1, read on the forward strand.
TATTAAATTTAGAATACAGTGAATACTCACGTAGTTCGAAAGATACAATCGATACTATACATGTATCACAAAATATTATCAAAGATTCATCTTATATCTTAAATCAAGATAAAAATGAGATATTTAGTTTGATTTGGTTATAATTTTTTTTTATAAAAAAAAAATCTTGAAATTCAATATATAACTTACTTATTCAGAGGCACTACAAAAAAAAAATTAAAATTTTAATCCTTAATCAAATCCCTTTTAAAAATAATTTAAAACGAAATTCATTGTTGAATATTTTACGATTATTTTAATGCCTTCGCTAGATAGAAATACAAAATCTCAAATATTACTATTATGGTAATGTGACTAACGAAAGGTGTGTCACGTAACGTTTAATTGTATGGGTTGCATAACAAAAAAAAAAAAAAAATAAAACAAGAAAAAAAAACAGAAAACTAATAAAGATATTAAAACGTGACAATAAGCACTTAGTTGCATTATTTCAGATAATTTTTAAATGCATACTTAAGCGATTCTTTAGATGTAGATAGTAACTACTTTTAGTTTCGATCACGTCACGTGTTGCACTATCTGATTGGATTTATCTAGATACATTACTTTTAATAGCTTTTAGACATTATAAAAACAATAAATTACGAACAAGAAATTAATTCTACATATAGGAGTAGTATTTTTTGTTCTAATAGTTACCCATAAGAAAATAAAAGTGCTAGAATTAAGTTTTAAATTCAGGTATTTTTAGCAAAACATATAAACAAAAGAAAAACTCTTTATTATTAAATGTTTACGCTCTTTAAGCTTCAATTGCTACGTCAATAAAACTGTCTATAATCTAAACTATATATACATGTATCTTATAACATACTCTTTCATAGAACTCAAATTTAGAAATATTTGGGCTGTAAATAAAAGCAAAAAAATATCGCTTACATTTCGACAGACGAAACACAAGATACTTATTTGTTTACTCTCGAGCTGAACTCGAGAGCTTTAGTATTTTGTTTAGCTTATAGTTGATTTTTAGAATTCTTGTCTTACATAGCAGTCAATCACAATTTAAATATTTTTTCATACAGAATACCAAATGACGCTTTATATATACAAAAAAAGTTGCTTTATAAGATAACTAGACTTTTATTTGTTTACATTGCGTTTAGTGTAGAGTCACAACAATACTTTATATTCTTAAGTCAAAAAGCTCAAAAGAAGTGTAATACTCTTAGCTTATCTTTTACTTAACTTTTCATTTCGTTTAATGTTGTCATACATAGAAATGTAAGAATGTATGGTCTGGTTATACCCTGTATATTAAAATACATATTATTTCGGTATTTATTTGAAATCCATTTTCCATCAGTAAAAGTAAATTTAGATAGCAAATTATAAGGTTACTTTTAGCCTATACAAAATTCGATTCTTTCTCCTTTTATTCACATTACACTCATCCGTTCTAATTTCATCTGTTAAAGTAGAATAACATTTAAAAAATAAATAATTTATTCCTTTAGTTTTTCAGTTTATTTTAAAATTTTCATCTGAAATTAATTAATTTGTTCATACAGGATGCTGCTAAAGTTATCTATCGACTGTTTATCCGCATGTTTACTTCATGTTAACTAGATTGAATTGTACGGGTATGTAACGGAAATGGAACACAGGCCAGAAACAAAATGAAAACAAAACGTTATGTGGCATCTGAAGCCAAAAAAAAAAACATGCTCTCAAACTATTGTGTAATTTACATTAACGAGCGGATGTCGTTGGCTTCTACAATATAATGAACCAATTACCCAGTTTGTCTCTTGATTCGATTGCTCGCACACAGCAACAGTTAAAGCCGTACAGATACAGATACAGATACAGATACAGATACAGTTGCAGCTACATAGATACAGATACAAATACTGAGATTTGTGCGCCTTTTGCGCTGCCATTTAAATATTTTCATTCATGTTGGAAGACACCCACTTGATGCCAGCGCTGATTATCAACATTAAAGCGCTGCGAAAATGCTGCAAAATATACTTCAAGATACAAGATACAAATTAGAGGATATACTATACTATATCTACATGCATACATCACAGTTAGGCCATTAACCTAATTTGGGTAAAGTGTGTGCGTGAAAGTTTGTGCAACAGGCAAGAGAAAGCATAAAGTATATAGTATATAAATGTATTCTCAGATATATAAATACTCTTGGCCAGACTGTAAAAGCTTTATATATAAAAACTTTCCATTTCTAATCAATTCTTGCGATAACATACGCAAGATAAGCTTAAGGGATATTTTTGTTAAAAAATTTCTTATGTTTTCAACATCGATAATTATCGATTAAAGGTGATAAAGGTTGATTTTAAGCCTCGTGCTGCTCCTTGCAGAGTAGCTCCAAGTCGGGCACACTCGTCTAGAGCCGGCTTACTGGTTCTTTTTCTTGTTGTTGTGTCGTTTTTGCTTTTTTGGCATTTCAAGTGCCGCTTCCGCATTTGCCGGCCACCCACGTGCTAAGCGCCAAATATTTATGAATATTCGTGAGTACACTCACAGCGACTCGCAGTTTTACTCGTTTTTATCAAGAGCAGCAGCAGCAGCAGCACCAGACCCCAAGCCACAAAAAAAAGAAAGAAAAATACACCAAAATGGTGGCAAAAATGACGATTAAATTCGTCAATTACGATTCGGTTGTGCGTAAATAGCATAACTAGTGCTAGCACTCAAACCACACATATCTGAATAAAAACGTACCCTCGCAACTGAATAAATATGTATGTGAATAGCCAGACAGAACTTGATCGCTTTGGACTTTAAGTCTAATTTTTTTCTGGCACACTAAACTCCCTAAACACATATTTTTATCTAAATATATATTCAAATAAATATTTATAATTTTAATCAAAAAGCAGAACTTAAAGTTTGAGAAAGAAATAAACAAGTAATTAAAGATATTTAGTTTATAAAATAAACAAATCTAAGGTATTGAGGTTGAGCTTATTGAATAAATACATATATATAAATACATATATATATATATAAAATTGCTTGACTTACTTATTGGTAATTGCACACTTTTAATTGTGGACTTTAGGATGTGATTTATTTAAACCTCATTTTAAACACGAAAAATAAATCTGAACAGAAAATTATCTCTGCTATATTCTTTTTGATATCAACAGCTACAGCATTCTTTTCAAAATAGTTATTTGAATAGTTATTATTTGGATTGTGGACCAAAGAGACTTTCGTTTGGATATATTAACAAAGTCTAAGCTGGTCTCTCTCTTTAACAGTCACCTCTCTCTTTTTACAAATTTCACCCTTTTGCTAACACTCTTTTTGTCTGATCTATCCCTTTTGCTTTTTATAAGCTTTTAAATGGAGATATCATAAAAGTTGTTATCACAAATAATTATTTGGCTATTTTGTAAGGGTATTTGCGCTTCGTCGCAGCTGACACAATATGTTTTATTGACATGATTATCGGTGTCATTGTTATTGTTGTTGTTGTTGTTGTTGTTGCTTTTTCTTACTATTATTATTACATGCTTACATACATATTATATCGTTATATTGTTTCTTATGTGATTCTGTCGCCGGCTGAGCTGTTGACACTTCTAAGGCGTTTTGTGATTGACACGTTTACTTGATTTAAGCACACACACTTACACATACACACGCACACACACACACACACACACATATATATACAAATCGACGACTTTACGAGTTTATATGCACGATACGCGCGATAAAGTGACGAGAGGCCGGGAGGCCTTCGGCTATAGTTGAAGGCACAGTTCAACAACTCGTAGTTGAGTTCGTTTTGCGCAGCTATTAGATAATGATAGAGTATAGTAATCGCCCACACCCCTTCCCCTTGCCACATAACACACATGCATACCGCGCCTAACTGGCTAAGGGCCGAGCCGTGTCTCCATTTTGATTGTGCATGCAATTGAATCAAGTCCTTGAATCATGATTAAAATAAAAGACATCGCCTGACTTTTTACTTGTGCGAATATAATGAAATTCATTTAGTTATATGAATATGAATATTAATCTGAATACCCTGCACTTGGGGTGGTCACACTGACTTAATCTGTCTATGGAAACTCAGTAATTGGAAGAATTCAAAAATTCTTAAATATATATGTATATTTCGTTATACCTAATAGTAAAACCTAATAATACACATAGTAATCATATAGTTACTAATTAAATTTGTTAAAGAATTTTGAATATAATCCATTTGTATAAATTAGGTGGTAAACTTTTGTGTACTTTATCCACATGTAGTTTAATATAGATATTTTTTAATTAAAATAAAAATTTAAAAAATTCGAAATAACAAAAATATTGTCAGAGCTTATTAATAATAATAATATACGTTTTTTTAGAGTTCGTAACCAAGAAGTAAAGAACCAATTATATAGAATAAATAAATAGAATTGCAATTCCAAAATTTCAATAAATGATGCTTCAATTTGATGTAGAAATTTTCACAAAATATGTTTTGTTCTTCGTATTTTCCATTGGCTGATTGAATTTTCTTTTCTGAAAAGTGCGATTGTTAAAAATAAAAATTCGAGTTTTTCAAGTTCTACTGTGAACTAGACGATCGAAGTAATTAGGAGATATGTCTTTGGTGCCAGCCAACAACAACAATAACAACAATCAAGAGGAGGAGAAGTAGGTAGGAGCAACAACTATTAAATACATAATTTATCAACAATTTTCATGCCAAGTCCAAGGCGTTTGTTAAGTGTTATTAAAATTACAAACAACTGCAAACAATTTAGCTTTACGTGTGTGTGTGTATCTGTATCTTATTTGTAAGCAAGCTCGGAATCTATCCTCTAGCCTTTAGTCGGGCCTCATGAATATGCAAAAGCCAACGAACGCATCGAAGGAAGTGCCGGATAGTTTTTCCAATCATAAATTATAGTGCCAACAACGACGAGTAACGACCAAGTTTTCAGCGGAAAATTGCTAACCAGACAGCTAGCTGGGATATTAAAAACAATTATAACTGGCCCAGCTATTATAGAGAGAAATACAGAGACATAGGCTGTGGAGTCCTACTATGTATTAAAGAAATGTCAAAACAAAGACCAAGAAAATTGCATTGTAAATAGCTTTATAAATAGATATTGTCTTAACATAGTTTCAAGTACATAATAAATTATATTTAATAAATAGGAGAAGATCTAACAAATCCTATAATTAGGGAAACTCTATTGATGTTATTGTAATAGTAGACTTTTGAATAGGCAGCTTGTAAATATATTTAAGTTATGCTTTAAAGACAATTATTAATTAGTCGGCTTTTGTAGTTCCAATCATATATGAGCGATCCCAGGGTATTGAATGGTTTCAGTAAACAATTAACAAGACGTGACGTGAATTAAAATAGTATTGTCATCCGCATTAATCATATAAATTTACAAATAAATTTGTTTTAAATAAACAAAAGTTCCATAACTTTGTGAATATAAATCAATTTGCAACTTTGATGTCAATTCAGTCTTTTTCCTTGGATAGGACCTACATTTAGGTCTGCAAAACTGGCAATACATTTTTGGTAAAAAAACACGTAGCCTCTTACTAATTAAAGAAATTTTTTTCAAAATGCAGAATCGCGATAAAAACGTTACTATTTTTCGAAAAATTTATTTTTAAAATTTAGAATCTTGAGTTTGTATTTTTATTGTCATAATAAGCATAAAAAACAACATTTAAGTTGACTTTGGGGGGGTCAAATTTTTTTTTCTCGGTTTTATAGCTCCCAAAACTCAAACTTCCATAACTTTGTCAAAACTGAACCGATTTTCGTGTTTGATGGCATTTTGTTAATGTTTTATACTCTAGATTTAATTTACATTTAAAATATATGAATTTTTGAAAACGAAATTTTTTTTGAATTTTTTGTCCAAAAATCATGTTATACCCCCTTATTATTTTTCGAAAAAATTTTTTTTTATTTAGAATCTTGAGTTTGTATTTTTAATCGATTTTATTTGTCACAATTATCATAAAAAACAACATTTAAAGTGATTTTGGGGGGTCAAATTTTTGGTCAAAAATCATCCCAAAATCGACAAAAATTTTGACATGTAAAGTTGTCAGATTCCATAGCTCCCATATATCAAACCCCCATAACTTTGTCAAAAGTGAACCGATTTTCACGTTTGATGGCATTTTGATCATGATTTGTCCTATATATTGACTCCACATTCAAAATATATTCATTTTCGAAAATAAAATTTTTGGAATTTTTTGGTCAAAAAAGCATGTACTCCCCCTTGAGAATTTTGGAAAAAAATATTTTTCAAAATTTAGAATTGCGAATTTATAGTTTTAATCGATTTTATTTTTCACAATTAGCATAAAAAACAACATTTAAAGTGATTTTGAGGGGGTTAAATTTTTGGTCAAAAATCATGCCAAAATCGACAAAAATTTTGACATGTAAAGTTGTCAGATTCCATAGCTCCCATATATCAAACCCCCATAACTTTGTCAAAAGTGAACCGATTTTCACGTTTGATGGCATTTTGATCATGATTTGTCCTATATATTGATTCTACATTCAAAATATTTTCATTTTCGAAAATAGAATTTTTTGGAATTTTTTGGTCAACAAAGCATGTACTCCCCTTGTGAATTTTGGAAAAAAATATTTTTTCAAAATTTAGAATTGCGAATTTATAGTTTTAATCGATTTTATTTGTCACAGTTAGCATAAAAAACAACATTAAAAGTAATTTTGAGAGGGTCAAATTTTTGGTCAAAAATCATGCCAAAATCGACAAAAATTTTGACATGTAAAGTTGTCAGATTCCATAGCTCCCATATATCAAACCCCCATAACTTTGTCAAAAGTGAACCGATTTTCACGTTTGATGGCATTTTGATCATGATTTGTCCTATATATTGATTCTACATTCAAAATATTTTCATTTTCGAAAATACAATTTTTTGGAATTTTTTGGTCAACAAAGCATGTACTCCCCCTTGTGAATTTTGGAAAAAAATATTTTTTCAAAAATTAGAATTGCGAATTTATAGTTTTAATCGATTTTATTTGACATAATTAGCATAAAAAACAACATTTAAAGTGATTTTGGGGGGGTCAAATTTTTTGTCAAAAATCATGCCAAAATCGACAAAAATTTTGACATGTAAAGTTGTCAGATTCCATAGCTCCCATATATCAAACCCCCATAACTTTGTCAAAAGTGAACCGATTTTCACGTTTGATGGCATTTTGATCATGATTTGTCCTATATATTGATTCTACATTCAAAATATTTTCATTTTCGAAAATAAAATTTTTTGGAATTTTTTGGTCAACAAAGCATGTACTCCCCCTTGTGAATTTTGGAAAAAAATATTTTTTCAAAATTTAGAATTGCGAATTTATAGTTTTAATCGATTTTATTTGTCACAATTAGCATAAAAAACAACATTAAAAGTAATTTTGAGAGGGTCAAATTTTTGGTCAAAAATCATGCCAAAATCGACAAAAATTTTGACATGTAAAGTTGTCAGATTCCATAGCTCCCATATATCAAACCCCCATAACTTTGTCAAAAGTGAACCGATTTTCACGTTTGATGGCATTTTGATCATGATTTGTCCTATATATTGATTCTACATTCAAAATATTCTCATTTTCGAAAATAAAATTTTTTGGAATTTTTTGGTCAACAAAGCATGTACTCCCCCTTGTGAATTTTGGAAAAAAATATTTTTTCAAAAATTAGAATTGCGAATTTATAGTTTTAATCGATTTTATTTGACATAATTAGCATAAAAAACAACATTGAAAGTGATTTTGGGGGGGTCAAATTTTTGGTCAAAAATCATGCCAAAATCGACAAAAATTTTGACATGTAAAGTTGTCAGATTCCATAGCTCCCATATATCAAACCCCCATAACTTTGTCAAAAGTGAACCGATTTTCACGTTTGATGGCATTTTGATCATGATTTGTCCTATATATTGATTCTACATTCAAAATATTCTCATTTTCGAAAATAAAATTTTTTGGAATTTTTTGGTCAACAAAGCATGTACTCCCCCTTGTGAATTTTGGAAAAAAATATTTTTTCAAAATTTAGAATTGCGAATTTATAGTTTTAATCGATTTTATTTGTCACAATTATCATAAAAAACCACATTGAAAGTGATTTTGGGGGTGTCAAATTTTTGGTCAAAAATCATCCCAAAATCGACAAAAATTTTGACATGTAAAGTTGTCAGATTCCATAGCTCCCATATATCAAACCCCCATAACTTTGTCAAAAGTGAACCGATTTTCACGTTTGATGGCATTTTGATCATGATTTGTCCTATATATTGATTCTACATTCAAAATATTTTCATTTCGAAAATAAAATTTTTTGGAATTTTTTGGTCAACAAAGCATGTACTCCCCCCTTGTGAATTTTGGAAAAAAATATTTTTTTCAAAATTTAGAATTGCGAATTTATAGTTTTAATCGATTTTATTTGTCACAATTATCATAACAAAACAACATTTAAAGTGATTTTGGGGGGTCAAATTTTTGGTCAAAAATCATCCCAAAATCGACAAAAATTTTGACATGTAAAGTTGTCAGATTCCATAGCTCCCAAAACTCAAACTCCCATAACTTTGTCAAAACTGAACCGATTTTCGTGTTTGATGGCATTTTATTCAAATTTTGTTAAAATTTTGACAGTAAGGCTTTCGGATCCATAGCTGTCAAAACTCATACCCTCATAACCTTGGAAGAACTGGACCGATTTTCATGTGTGAGAACGTTTTGGACATGATTTGGATTCTTAATTGATTCTGCATTTATTTTATCATTTTAAAAATAGAATTTTTTAAATTTTTTTGGTTGAAAAAAAATTATGTATACAAATATTGACATGTCCTCATGTCCGTAGCTCCAAAATTTCAAACTTCCATAGCTCTTTCAGAACTGAATCGGTCATTTTGTCCTAATTTTTCTTTAGATTGATTTTAAATTTTAATTTTATGCTCTTTTGAAAATTAAATTTTCTTTTATATTTTTGATACAAAGTTTTCATTCTCAAAAAAAAAAATGTATACCAAATTTTGAATTGCAAACATATGTTTTAAATCGATTGTTGTTGTTACAGATAATTTTCTTTTTTAATTTATTATTACTCTGTGAGCATTGTGTTGTCAGTTACATTCGGTTGAAAAATAAGTTTTCGTATTAAACTTTTCAAGATATCTAGACTAAGGTTGTCAATTTTATTAAAAGGAACCAGTGTCCAAAACTGATCTATCAAAAATACATAGCACATACATACATATGTTCATTTAAATCGAACATAAGGCAAACCACATAAGTAATTCTTATCAAATGATAAATTATATAGTACTACTCATGTATAAGCTGGTAAAATACAGGTTTATGCGATAAGGTAATTGAGAAATTGACTCATGTTTACGAATTGCATGGCGTAGGTCAATCGAAATAAGGGTATAAGAAAAAAACGGTGAACATGCAAAATGATTCTGTGATTTGGATCTGTGAATCAGCAATTGACGTGGGCACTGTGCACAGGAATTGGAATAAGACTGGGACTTGGGATAGGGGCACGGGGAATGGGACACGAAATAGTAAATAAAAATTTGATGTGTTGTTTGCATCGTACAAAAGTTCGCTACGTAGCAAGAAAAAATTCTAATAACTCTGTTGTAGCCTGGTGTGAACGACAAAAAGATACCCTATTGTACAAGATCCTAATAATATACACAATTAAAACCGATAAGTTCCTCCTTCTTATTTTCCTCACTTCACTTCGTCACTTTTGGGCTATAAAATTTTAAAAATATTAAATTTCACATTTTGTAGCTCTATATTTATAAATAATATACGATCGCTTTAGCTATTATCCTAATCTGAAGATATACATATAAGGTCAAAGTTGCTTTTTACTGCATTCGATAGCTACAGGGTATAGCAACCAAAAAAAAAAACGGAAACCAAAGCAAACAAAAGTTGTCTATATATTACTTAGTAATACTAATAATAACGATAAATTGTTTGTGTACTATTTTTTTTATTTTAGCTTTTTGTTGAATTTTAATTTGGTTTTCTGGCAAAATGTTGTTGTTGGTTTTTATTTTAATGTTTTGTTAACTACAAAAATTGTGTAAACAATGAAACACTTAGGCATTCAGGCGCATTGTGCGGGCGTTCTTTTCGCTTTAATAAGCAAATAGTGAATAGCTTTTTGGTTTTTCGGTTTTTTGGCTTAGATATTTAATTTAGATTTTTGGTTTAGATTTTTAATACCGATTTTTGGTTTAAGTACATTTTGCATGTGTGCCAATTTACCCATACAAAAATATAAGGTTTCATAATTGAAATTTCCCCATGAATTGTTTTTCATTTATTTAAGCTATGCAAATTAAGCTTAAACTTTTATTGATTTCGTATTTCAATTTGCCTCTTGTTTCTCTGCAATGCAAATATTATTGAAAAACGTTTGTAGATTTCATAAATATTGGTGATTTGATGAAGCTATTGCTTCTTGAAGTTTTTAAACCATTTAAAATATTTTGATAATAAGATAAGATTGTTTGGTAGGGTTATAATATCGTGCTAAGTAGTAATATTAAATATATGTTCCGTGGATCACAATTGTTTTATATAAATGATAATGCTTTAAATTGTCTGAACTGATATTTAGCTTGTTCTATATGAATTTTTTTATTTTAAATTTAATTTTTTTAATGTAACAATTTACAGATTCTTGGAGTGATTTTGTTTTTTGTTTTTCGTCTTTTACTGAACAACTCTGTGTTGAGTTGAGTTGGTTAACTTTGCTCACGATATTCATGATAATCCCTAAACGAAACCTGATCTTCGGTACCTTTTGGCATAGCATGTACTAAAGAAACAACAACCTGTAAGCCAGTGTTGCCACTGTTGCCGGTTGCCGGTTGCCAGTTGCCAGTTGTCAGTTGGTGCATATGTGCAATGCCCTCCCTGCCTGCCTGCCTGGTTATTGCAGCACCACCCCTTCCCCTTCTACCCTACTCGGTACGGTGCCATCATAGCATGCGATCCGATCTTTGGTCTGTTTATGAACGATCTTGACAGTACACGATGTGGCTCGTAGATCGGCGAAAAACTTGTTTGGCCTGATGTGTGTGCGTGTGTGGATTGCCAAGAGGGGGTGTGGCCAGTGGAGGGAGTTGGGGTGGGTGGGAGGTGAGGTGAGGTGGTGGCACATTCTTTGGCCGGCGTCATCAATGTTTGCCAGGCTGCTCATGATGATGATGATTATGTTGTTGGTAATGAACGTTATGATGATCTGTTCGTATTGAACGCAGTTCAGCTGGTTTTTTCACTGTTTTTTCTGTTTTTTTTTATATTTTATTTGCTTTATTTTTTTTTTATTTCTTCGTCTCTGGGTTCCGTTCTACAGACGACCTTAAGCGGGGCAGAGAACTGGCACCGCCAAAGTTGGGGACTGGAGCAAACCACTTTTTGTTGCTGCTGTTGTTTTTGTTGTAAAGTTCGCAACAATGTGGACCTGTTGCCGCATAGTTCAGAGTCGCATGCTACTCAATATTTTTCCCTGCCTTGCCCACAGCCAAGTTTTTACAACCGGTTGGCGTCGCCCCCTCTGTCTTTTTCTCTCTCCCTCTCTCTCTGTCTCACGCTCTTATGCTCTTTCTCTATCTCTCTTGGAGTCGCTATTTTTGTGTCTCGACATTAAAAATTTTTTTCCTAAAAAAAATTAACAAATATGAAAGAAAAAATATGGAAAATAAGAATAAAACGCAAAAGAAATGATAAGATGCAAGCAACGCATTTTCATTATACGTCGATTATATGGTCAAGTGCTTGGGCTACGTAATTAACGAAAGTACGAGCATGCCCCAATATATATATATAGACACATTGATATACATATGTATGTATACCCTATAAAATGCTGAACGAAAGTTCAGTTACCGCAGCGCTTCATAGATTCGGAACTGGAACCTGCTCGATCCGGGGAAATTTAAATTGTGCAGTGGGTGGGGGCCGGAGTAGAGGGGGTGTGTATGTGTGCTGTGCCTGTTGACTTTGACTTTTGATTACGGCCGGATCGCTGGCTCATTTGCTACATATGTGCCCTATCAATGCTACGTAATGAAAACAACAACGACAACAAAACTGAAATTGTCGCCAGCGGTTGATAAGAGCCGAAAGAGACGAACCGGGCTCTCAAATGACTGGAAAGTACGACAGATCGGCGATTGTTCCTATATACCTATTCTTAGAGAGAAAAAGAGAGAGTGAAATATGTGCGAAAGAGACATAAGTTGGTTTTTTTAAGCTGATTTTAGCTTGGGCTTTTCAGCTAGAAAAAATAGCATAATATATTAGAGAGAAGAGAAAGACAGCTAATGAAAATGAAAATTCATTCAAGTCCAAAGACCGATTTATTTCGCAATATCTATTTTGAAAAGGCTTAAAAAATATCCATAATCACTTTTGTGATATCGAAACATCACTTAAATATACATTTCTGAAAGCTTAAGACAAACAGTTTTCGGCAAAGTTTCAAAATCAAATATTCGATAAATATATCGCTACTTAGTCACAACTCATTATAACAATTATAAAAATATAATACATATAATTCTATATTCACATGAATTTGTTTTATGTAAGTTTGAAAAAACACACTTATAGTTTTCTTTTCTTCCTTCTGAATTCTGCTTATGAATTTTATATATAAATATATATTGGGAAGTAGAAATAATAATTAAAATTATTTCTGAAAATAATTAACAAAAAAATTTAGTGAAAGAAAATGTACAGCAAGTGTCATTGAATAAAATGTTATTGTTAAAATGTTAAATGTTATGTTATGTTAAAAAAGTGTGTACTAAATAACAAAATGTATGCATGCGGTCGAAAATGTCTCTCTCTCTCTCTGTCTATCATATTATATCTCTTAAACCCATAACTTTAAGCTATCCTTATTTGCTTATCAATAGTTTCGTTTTTACCATAATTCTCCATGCATATATTTATTTATAAAAATGTGTACGTTTGTGTGTGTGCTTGTTAAGACAAACAAGTCTGGCAAAATCCATTAAAAGGGAGAAAAACAGCGTGCAACTTGCACGTGGTTAAGCCTACAACAAAAAGAGCGAAAGAGAGAATGGAAAATGGAGGAGAGAGATAGATAAATAGTTAGCTTAAAGTGAGTAAGAATTGAAATTCCAAGCAGCGTCTGCGGCTTGATGTGCAACAACATAAATTGCCAACAATCTTAACTCGAACTTTAATTGCAAAACTGCTGAAGCCCATGGCCAATGGCTCTGTGTGTGTGTGTGTGTGTGTCTGTTTGTGTGTGTAAATAAAAATTATCAGCGTAACGCTTCGATGAACTGTCAAAAAGTTTGTTCCGCTTATTTTAGAATAGTTTGTACCACAAATGTTGCGGCAAATTTGTATCTTTTGGTTCCCATGCCCAACCGCAGACCCCATTTCCTATTTTTAGTGCCATTTAGTTAAGTTTAACATGAACTACCAAAGCTGATAACAGCAACAACAACAAACACAGTAACATGTTTGTTGTCTATCGATAGGCGTTTGGTTTCAGTTGGCTATTATTTCTTTGGGAGTCTCGCTTTACATAATTTTTGCTGAACTTTCTACCTAGTCGCATTTGATTAATGACCTTTTTCGGTTGGGCTTAGACGACTAATCTATTTAAGGTCTTTGATCTTTTGTGTAGACACATGCTAAAACTGACGTTTAGTTTTATGCTAGACTCTAATTACCCTTGTTGAGTTAGGTATCGATAGTATCGCTTTTTTTAAATATAAAATTAACAGCACAAGTACCAAATATTCAGTTTATTACAAAAAATAACACCCATATACATAAATAGAAGATGTAAAACCAATCAATTATATTTGAGTTCAAAATATATAAGAAAAGAGATTGCTCAAAGTTTATATTCCTCTCATAGGAGCATATCCACATCCATTGAAAATGGGTAAAAAGGGTATAATGGTTTTGTTAAAATTCATGTAACAGGCAGAAGGAGGCATCTCCGACCCCATAATGATCATGATCATGACGACGAGCTGAGTTGATTTAGCCGTGTCCGTCTGTCCATCCGTCTTTCCATCTGAATGAACGCAGCGATCTCGAAAACTAGAAACAAGTTGATCTTGGTCCCATTCAGTTCGTACTGAATTTTAATTTATAATTTGTTTTCGATAACTTACTCCGTTTCATTGATATCGATAAAAATCGATAACATTTTGTTTTTTTTACAATATCTCGGTAAGTAAAAGAGCTGGGGGCAAACAAGTTTAGTGCGTTATGTGCGTTTTGACTAGACGCAGATTTTGGATACCTCCCCCCAACCGCCCCCAGTATCGACAAAACCATGAAAACCGCAAATCAAAAAATACTACAGACCTGAAAATTGATTTGTACACACATTTTAATGCTGCTAATAAATCCTAAAAGTTTCATAACGATCATACATTTATTTTAGCAGAAAATAAAAATTTCGCTCGCGCAGCAACCGAGCAAAGTGCGTGCGGCGTGCATTTGTATGTGTGTATGTGTGAATTTGTATATGTATGTATGAATGCAAAGGGTAGTGCGGCACCGACTAGAGCCCTCTTACTTGTTGTAAATATGCCACCTTCTCACTAATCTGTACTGAACATACATATTTTGATATTTTTATGCCTCATTTACCACAAGGATGCATCAAGTTCATACTAAATTGAATACCAAATCCTTATAAGATCTCCAAAATTTTTTTTAATAACAGTGGAGTGGATGAGGACAACATATTGGCACACGAGTTGTAGTAAAAAGAAAAGAGAAAAAAACAATTAAAAAGACAATGATATTTTGAATTCCGACTTCAGACTGCTGCAGAGCAAGGTGGACGTGGATGTCAGATCCTCAAAACATAGCCGAGTGTACCAAGATTGAATATGAGGAGCAAAGAGTTTTAGAAATTATCGTGAATTAAGATTACGAACTGCCAGATTAGCATTCTTAATTTAGAAGCCTTCGATTAAAAGAGAAAAAGTTATCAAATTGGTTATTATTAAAAGGACAAAATACGTTACAGGAATGCAATTAAAATCAGTTTTCTTTGGAAAAAGTTATAAAAAGAACATTGAAGACTGTTTTCGACTGTTTTAAGTCGTTATTATACTGTGCACGAGTAGTGAGAAAATGATTTCTATTTCTAAAAAAAAAAATTCTTAGTTCTTAGTATTTGCTAATAATTAAATAAAGCAAATACTAGAAAATTACATGTGTGGTAATTGATACCTTCTACATGCCCGTAAATTACATGTTGATAAAAGGAAAAAAACTAAAATTAGAAAATGACCATGTGATACTTTCTAAGCCATAGAAAAATATAACAAAATGAAAATATAAAATTTTTATCGGGAAGAAACATGAGAAGTGTAAAAAAAAAACACATGCGTCACTAAAGTTGTTTTTTTTATACCTTCTACATCCCTGTTAAAATATTTAATATTATAGAAATTTTTGTATCTAACAAAGAAACAAATTTAAAAATAAAGCCTTGTGAGAAATCAGCAGATTGCATACATTACCTGTGACTTGCGAAAGATTAACGACTCAATACATGCTGCCCACTGCAATTTGTTGGTTTCAAGTGCAATTTGGTATGCTAAATCCCGAATACCAAAAATGCTCACATTTTGCGGTTTTTTTTATATATACCACGATAGATAATGTACAAACTGTATTCCATAAAAAAGAAAAATATTTAAAACAATATTACACAACAATTAAACAATTAACAATTAAAACATTAGGAAAATACAAAAATATATAAAAAAGCCCGTTGGATTTTAATAAGAAGAACTTTGTGTTAGTACAACCGCAATTGGGTATGCTAAATCCCGAAAACCAAGCGTGTTCTCAGAATAAGTAAGAAATGTTTAAAATAAAATGCAGATGAAATTCATATCAGGTAACGATCGTAGTTTCGTTGAGAAATATTGATTATTCAGTTGAAGAGAAAATTAAAAAAATAGGGCATAAATATTTAGAAAACAAAAAAAAAGAAAAATACAAAACAAAGAAAAATCAGAAAAAGAAGTAAAAAAACATTTTAAGCTATTTAGAAAAATAGCTCTTTAGTCGGTGAGCTCCAAAAGGAGACTGACTCTTCAAATGCCTGCAAGCTAGGGCATCGAATTTTTGCGTAAGATTTGTGAGCAGAGTTGATTTGCAATTATATCGATATCGAAAACTGAAACTGCTGATGTGTTATTACTCGATAGTTCAGATTACTAATGAAATTAAAATTTTTAAATTTAAAAAAACTGAATTAAATAAGAAAATAACCGTGATAAATCTTTGCAGGACAAACAAACTCTTAAAAACTTTTATGCGTTATAAGTTATAGCAGATTTATGAAACAAATCTGCTTACATGCTGGTAACAAAACTAAATTTGTTGCTAAGCTAATTTTGTTTATGTTTATTTAATGTATTGCGCTAATTAGCACCTAAAAATTGTTTGACAATTTTGTTGTCCAACACAAACAAAATAAAAATTGTAAAAAACAAAAAAATAATACAAAATTCCCTATTCAACGGTGCGCGCACAGCTGAGATTTATTTGTGGTCGGCATCTAACACCTTAACGTTTAACGCCTTATTATTTCGGGCCAACAAAATAATGCCAAAGCTAACAAAGCGACGCGACATGACTCGCAATTTACGATTTTTTTTTATGTTTTTTTTTTGTTTTATATTTCAGGGAAGGGGGTAACGCATGCGCAGAGTCGCGTGCCAGAGCAGAAAGAATGTCGCAGCGAAATCGAAACTGAAATCAAAACTGGACTTCAGTCAGTTCAGTAGACTGTCAATCCGGCTGTCAATCATTTAAAGGGCGTCGCTTATAATGCACAACCTGGCGCCGGTAGCTGCCTTGGCATTATTCGCAATCGCCAACGCTTGCCGACATGCCAATCGATCCAATCAAAGGGCACTCACAGAACTGTGGCTTCTACCCAAGGTGAACGTCAACGTTCACGTCTTTGTTATTGACGCTTAGTTTCAGACGAAAACGGACCCTTCTTAAATTAGCTTACAGTTAAAGAGGCGTTTGAAACACTCCACTTGGATGTATTCAAATATTTATTTTTTTAGCAAGACATTAATTATTTATATAATATTGCAAGCAAATAGTAGCAAATATTAAAATATTATGATAAAATCTATATATATACACAATTGGTCCCATTGGTAATGATAATTGGCAATTTAGGATTGAGTAAAACAGAGAACAGAAATATCCGAATTTGAGCATTAAAGGGCGTAATTAGGCTAGTTTTCTTAATGAAACTCGGCATAGATCTGTATCCCTATCAAAGTTGTCCCCATAGGAATAATCGGATAACAAGTTAACGTTTTCGATTTCAAATATTTTTGATCTAATTGCACATATCGGACATTGTTAAGACCGCATTGTACAAAAAGTTTAAGCTGTCGCACTTTAAACTAGCTAAAATGATTATTTCGCAGAAATCGGCTTAGTTTTTATAAGACTTTAACATTTACAGCTTTAACATGATCATTTAACGTAGACTTTAACTGACACACAAACACACACACACACACATGCACACATAATCAGGCGTTGTACGCATTTACAATTTGTTGTTTTTTTTTTCTTTCTTTCTGTGTGGAGTTGCGGTTGGGGGTGGGAGGGAAAGGGTGCCAAAGTAGGTGGAAACGGTTGTATGCTCTTTAAAACAATGCTTGCCAACTCTCTCTCGTTCAGCTGTCGTGTTGCAGGCGCAACGTTGCTGTTTTGCAACTCGTTTAAGTCTTGTCTGGCTGTTCGATGCAACATGTATGTGTGTGTGTGCGTGCACCCTTGTTCGCAAAGCCTAAGCAATATACAAATGAATGTGTGAAGGTGCCTTGTGTGCGAATAGCGTCAAACATAACATGTTTGACCAACATAATGTATTCGACAGCATTTCTGTCTCGTTTTCGTACTCTGCCTTTAGTACGCTTCAAGCCGTGAGACTGTACAAGCATTGTTGTCAACATGACCGCCATACCGCAAACCGAACGCTGGGCCGAATTCTTCAAAATGTACCGTCAGCTACCTGCATTGTGGCGGGTCACAGACGAGCAGTACAAAAACCAACGCTTGAAAAAAGCCGCCTACGAGAAGCTGCTGGAGTGCTACCAGAAGATCGATCCGAAGGCCACCGTGGACATCATGCGACGCCGAATAAACGGTATCCGGACCTGCTTTCGGCGCGAAGAGCGCAAAGTGGAGCAAAGCGAAGTGATCTTTCAGAATACGGACGACGTTTACGTGCCGCACTTATGGTACTTCAACGAATTATCCTTTTTGCGTACAGACTCGGGCAAAGCAGCCCATTTCACAACCGCTGCGGATACATCGAACAGCTTTTGGAATGATCAAGATATGGAAGACGAGTTGGACAACACTGAAAAGGATGATTGGTCGGAGACTGAAACCAAAGTTGTCAGTATTATGCAGCACATATTGGGAATAGTTTAGGTAGATAACAAAAGATATCGTTGCACTTTGCAGTTTGAGCCAACCACATTGAGTCAACCAGCGCTGCCTGAGTCGCCCGTAACCCAGCCCCGCATGGAACTCTCTCCGCCCGCAGTGGAAAAGCCGCAGTCGTCGCCACAGTTCCAACCACCTCCGTTGCCAAACCTGAGCCACACTTCACGCGACGAGGCTGCCATCTATGCAGAGGGCTGGGCCACGTCCTATCGCAAGCTGGATGAGAAGAACAGGCTGCTGGCCAAAAAGGCGATTGAGGAGATTTTGGTGCTGGGGCAGCTAAATAAATTGGAATTCAATTCGGTGAAAATGCCGAATTAAAATTGATTAACAAAATTCAAAATTCATTTTTTTTTTTTAAATTATGTATTTTATTACGTATTGTTAGAATATCGATTATAAAAATTAATTTTCGACATAAACAAAGTAAAACGTTTTTAGAAAAAATCCTTTCACAGCGTTGAATTTCAACTTGACTTCAAGTCAAAAAAATGTACTTAAATATTATTTTAAAAATGCTTGAAGCGAACCACTCGAAACTAATTCTTTCATCTGTCTGTCAACTCAGATAAATCTAAATTGCATAATAATAAGTGGTTGAAGTAGTCGCAGATCGCTGGGGTTGTTCGGCAAATGAAGCGGGGATATGCGCACTTTTAGCGAGGGTCGCATAAACTGTTTGCATTTGCCTCATTGAGTGTGTGTGTTCGTTCGTTCACAGTCAACACACTCAGCACACACACACGCACACACAAACTGATAACTGGAAGCGACTGTGTCAATAAGGCGCCCCAGAAGGAACTCCCCGTTGGCGAGCAATGCGAACGAACGAACAACTTAACTGTGGCTTAACGGCTGTTGTTGTATTTGCTGTTGTTGTTTGGCAAACACGCAATTTTCCACATTTTTGGCGCTGCACGTGCAACAAGCAATAATAACAACAACAGCGTCAATCAACAATATTAAAATTAAAATAATAACAAATTTGATAGAAGCACCGCACAAATAATCGCCCCGCAAATATATCGCAGAGATGAACATTTTTGTTCATTTGAAAATTTTCCATTAACTCGTCAAAATAATTTCAATTTGAATTTGATGTTCTCTTTTCGTTTTCTCGTTTTCTTGTTTTTATTTATACTCGTTCGCTAAGTGAATAGAGTATATCAACTTTGTGCAATGTTCGTCGAACACACTGGTCTGAAACTGCACAAATAGCTATGCATATAAAAGAGACTAAAGTGGCTTCTGTCAATTTAATTAAATAAGAAGTAGCAAATACATACAAGCAGAAATGTTTATTTACATACATTTATATATATGTGTGTGTGTTTCTGTTTATAATTAACGCAAGTGTCACTTGGTTGAGTAATTGAATTCGTTCGATACATTGATTTAAGAAGTTAGCCCCTGAAGTTGATCTTTGAGCGCATTTGAAATGCATTAGTAAGTTGCAAACTTGTTTATATATATTTTAAAAATATTATATAATAATATTAGGCCAAGTTTAAAAGTGCCAAATCAATCTCAAAGTGATGGTCTCTTGTCTAATCTTTAAGGTTGAAATTTATTCAATTCGATTTATGTCGCTGCATGTGTGTGTGTGTGTGTGTGTGTCCGTGTGCGTGTGCGCATCATTGGGACCACAAAATGGCAGCTCGTTGCAGGCCGGAAATGGCCGTTGGAAAATCTGCAGCTCAATTTGCTCGATAGAGATTCAAGTTGAGGATAAGACCAAGTTGGCCTTAGTACCTGTGTGCATGTGTGTGTGTGTGTGTGTTTGTACGTGCGTGTGTGCGTAGCTCTTTATTTATTTTTAATAAAGGAGAGACAATCATTTTGGTCCTCTTCCAAGCTGCCTTTGACACATCATCAGTTTGCTGGCAGTTTTACAGTTTGCAGCACTTACCAAAAATTTAATACTTCCAATATGCAAGCAAAACTCTTTTATTCACACACACACACACACACGTATACATAACAAAATTTGGCCATTTTCTTTGACTTTTTCTTAAAGTTTTTTGAATATGTTTATATATGTATAAAATTATTGACTTTTTCTCGTACTATATTTATATTCTAGCTTGTTGTAAATTGAGTTTTGTGGTACTCAACCTAATTGTTTTTTTTCTAGTTAAAAAAAGAGCTCTATATTTATTAATGCCTTCTTTGTTTATTGGAAATGCGTTCAGTACAAATTTAAAACTTAAGCTGATTGTTAACTTTTTCACCCATTCAAGATTCTAATTTGTATGCGTTAAAGCTTTGTAACGCTTCCTACCTAAAGCTGGACAAGTAAATAGCTTTTTGTCAAGTTTTTTAAATGTTGAGAGCTCAGTTTGTATACGTTTTAAGATCATTTTAATGTTTGCACTTCTTTTGATAATTAGTTAAACCTGTTTGTTTGTGTTTATACCGGTTTGGACACAAGCATCAAAAATCCAGGTCGATCCAAGTCTCAAAACTAATTTTAAATCTTTAAATATAAGTACTTAAAACAAATATAAAAATAAAATATTTTTATATTCAGTTGCTTCTGCTATGTAATTTGGACTGATGTAATTCGGTCAAATTAAAATTGCAGGGTGTTCACTAGTCGAGAATGCTCTACTAAAGAAATATATATTGTAGTAGTCTAAGTATCAGTAAAATTTAATTAAAAAATGTTCTTGTTATTAATATATTTTGGTTAGTTATACATTTTAAAGTGTTTTCACTGTACAATTTGTGTTGCTAGTTGTCAATGAACGAAACACAAAATCAGCAAAACGTTAATAGTTAAGTTTATAGCCGGGCAACTCGCTAATCTACGAATCGGTATACATATTTATATATAGTTGACCAGTCGCTGAACTCGTAAAACTCTTTCAAACACAGATGCAAACACAGATATCGCTACAGATATAGATACAAATAAATACACGTAGCTGTTGAAGTTACTTGCTGGCTACAACAATTAGCCATTGAAATTGATAACAATTTTTAATTACGCCGGCGGCTTTACATTCGCCGTTTTTTCTATTGTTTTGTTTTATTTTTTATTATGTTTTCCCTTTTTTTTTATCTTTTACTGCGGCCCAGCATTGACATTTTGTTCTACATATTTCGAAAGCCGCCATATAGGACACATATATGTGAACACAAATACAAAACCAAGTATATATGTTGATATAACATCCGATACGTAACGTTACGTTTGTTGGCACGGTTACAGGCACAAAGCTATTGGCCGCTATCGAGGCGCGATAAATGAGCTATAATATTTTGTTTACGCACTTGCAATAATTAATCAAATAACTGTTCAAATTGATAAACTTACTTTCTAACTTTTATGTACATTTTTATTCTATTTGCAGGGTGCAACATGAGCTGAAAACCTAATAAATGTAAGACGGGAACAAACAGATCAGATGGCAGCAAAGATTTGGCAAGGATGCAACGCCACGATCGAGGTGGCAGAAAAATCGCAAAATAACAAATGCAAAATAAACACTGAATTTCATATTAATTTGTAAGCTCCTGCCTCCGGAATAAATAATAATTGATACCTTAATATTAATAATATTACAAAAATGCATTATAAAGGTAAGTTTAGTAAATATTGCCAATAATACAAACTACTACTTCTGCTGATTAAGTTTTAAAATTCTTAATAGAATATATATTATTTATATGTCACTTTACTTCTCAACACACATCAAGTCTGCTCTGGTTTTTATCAATTTAATTGCATATGTGCAACTTATCTGAGAAGCCAAACCATCAGACATTTCACCGGTTTCTTCTAGAACTTACATATTATCCATTTTTCTATTCCTCAAAAAAATTCATTTTGTTTTTATGCTGAATAATTTATAAAAAATTTGTTTACGTTTTTTTCTAAAATTGGGCCCAAACTAAATATTATTTAAAATATATTTTGATTTTAAAAAATTTCAGCCACAAAAAAGTTTCTAAGCTTTTTTTTCGAATGTGATGTTCACTGTATGAATATAAATATTTGTGTTTGTATTATCATTTAATATTTATTATTCATTCGAGCTGTGTCTCATCTCTCACTGTCAGCGTGGCGATTTAGCTATATACTCCTGGGTGGTATTCAAAAATAGTAAGGCGCCATGACAACGCATTGATCAATGGGTGTATCAAGGCGCATAAGCCGCACAAAGCCCTTCCCAGATGTCAGAGCAAATGCCGATAACGTTATTGTTTGGTTTACATTTGTTGTTGCTTTTGCATGTTTGCTATTATTCATAGACACAAAATTATCTACGTATCTACTTAGCCAAGTCACTCACAATATGCATTTAGCTGAATTTAATTAATTACGAACATATTACTTATACGTTAACGATTACTAAAGCATTTTCATTGTCAATCGTTGGCCAAGTATAAATTTAATTTTAATACTCGTTCACAAAGTGAAACTAGTGTATAGGGTCTGTGCAATGTCCGTCTGTCCGTCCGGATTTGAAAGAGATTTGATACTTTGGACATATACTTGTGGTGCCACGCCCACTGGGAGGCTGGCAATTCGATAACATGTCGATACACCTCAAATTGCAAATCGATAAAAGGTGAATATTTCTTACAATTTTAAAAATGGAGTCTCCAAATTTGGTATGTGAATAGCTGCTGGCCTCTTCCAAAGATTGCATCCCGACGTTCCAGCCACGCCCACTAGAATGCCGAATCCCTTAAAAATCGGGTATGCTCATATTTCCCACAATTTTTAAGCTAGAGTTACCAAATTTTGAAGGTATATAAAGGTATAAAAATTTGGATATGTGAAGTTCTCGAAGCCGGATGCCTCATATTTCCAACTCCCATAAATTTAAGAAAAAAGTATTTGCACTCTCTTACTTATTGGCAAAAAAAATTATTTTTTGAAATTTAAATTGGCGTGTTTACATTTTTAATCGATTTGGCTGATCACAAATAGTGATTCTGGGGGTCAAATTGTTTGTCAAAAATCATGACAAAATTGAGAAAAATTTTGACGGATCCATAGTTATCATATTTCAAACACCAATAAATTTATTAAAACGGAGCACACTTTCATGATTGATGGCATGATTACCTAATACTGGTTTTTGCTTTAGATCGATTGTACATGTAAAATCGATGAATTTTTGTATTTATAGATATGTTGATCAAACTTGAGGTAAATTGGAAAAGTAACTGTTATCATGCTTCCAATATATCTGAAAACTATTACCAATGTCTGACCACTATAGCATATAGGTCCCATTGGAATAAAGTTTTTTTTTGTATGAAAAAATTTTTGTTGAATAAAGTTCGAATGTAGCGAAAGGATCTTGAAAGGTATTCAATCTTCAGAACCGCAAACTCAACGATTCCCTCTTCTGCTTGTTTGTTTTTGTTTTAGTGAATTTAAAATGAGTTTCGTTTGTTTTCGAGTTACATGGGACATGTTGGGGGCAACATTTAAGTGAGTTTGTGGTAAACATTTGTCATGTGCTGCATTTTTCCCACTGGTCGCATTTTGTTTTCGTTTTTTTTTTTTGTTTATCTGTTTTATTTCGTTTTTTGTACTTGCAATTTGTGCTCTTTTGCTCTTTGTGGTGTTCTTTTTTCGATTAATCATTTGTCATTGCATTGCACACTAAAGTTGCTTGGTAGTTTGTGCAACGAATCCCCCCCGCATATCTGTCTGTTGCATTGTTGTCAACGTGGCGGTGCGTGTGTGTTCATTGACGTCACAGCCGCCAAGCCACCTAACCACCCAACCACCTGCCCGCTGTGTGTGCATGTTGCACGCAAACACAAAATACCCAAACACAAACACAAACTGTTTGCCACATTGTCCCGATGTAAACCCAACCACCACCCCTGACACCACCCGGCACCACACCGCACCACACACACACACACATACACTCTATTGCACTTTACATTTGCCCACTGTGCTGAGCTCTCAAGTAAGCAGGTCAGGCCGCAGTTCGCTGAGTGCGCCTGGCGAGCGGCTCTTGCGGTTGTCCTAAGCCCCCGCACGCCCCCGCGCCAGCCAAACAAGCCCCCCACTAACGCTGGCAACACAACAAGAAGTGCAAAAACAATAACAGCTACAACAACTCGGTCGGCATTTGTGGTTAACTTGGAAGTTGCTCTGGCAGTCTGCAGTCTCTTTTGGCCCGTTGCGAGGCAAAGTCGCCAACCTCAGCCAAACCAATCCAACCAACCACCCACCCACCAACACCACCCAAACCGTCTCCCGAGTTGCATAATAATTTTCGTAAGTTCAAATTGAAATTGATTTTTATGAGTGCAGCCGCAAGGTGACTGTACTTTTATCCGTTCTGACCGCGCTTTGGTCCCGCTTGGCTGTCACTGCCAGCTGTCTGTTTCATTTCGTTGTTGCACCGTTCAGTGTGACCAGGTCGACTTTTGTTTTCGACACGAAAATCAATTTCAATTAACCAAATATGCAAATTGGCCAAGTAGATCCCAGCCAGAAGGAGCCAATTATATATATATATATATTTTTTTTTTCATTCTGTATATATTGTGTATATCAACGTCCATTGATCCAATCAAAACCCTCAAAAATGTTGTTGGGCAGAGGGAGGGGTGGCCTCCCCTCACCCCTTACCCTCTGTACACGTGGCGCCCTTTTGGGCCAGGCGCTTATTGATATTTAAAGAACTTTGCCATGTTGACTCTTGTCGCGCGCAAACAATTTACAAATTTACCAACTGTCAGTTAGTGCCGCAGTCAGTCCGTCAGTTGGTCAATCAGTAATTCAGTCGAGACAGTTGATGGCTCAGTTGACGGCTGCTGTAAAAGTCACGTTTTTCATTTTATGCCATTATTTTGTTGACGTTTATCAAAATGCCCTGTAATGCCTGGATTAAGGTACAGTTTCTTAATGTTTGGTTTGTCAAATTAGTTAAATTTTATTTATATACGGTTTTAGAAATCGAGAACAAACCAATAATATTTATTGGTTGTTTGCGTAAAACATTTGGCAATAGAACGTAATACATTTGGATGTGAACTGATTAAAAATTTAGTTTAGTAAAAAGTGTGTTTCAAAAAATTAAAAAAAAAATTTTTTTTAATTATTCATGCATTTTAAATTCAGAATTAATCAATGAAACAAAGACCAAAATGCCATCAAAAAAGTTTTGACTACGTTTACATTAAACAAATACAATCGAATCAATTAGCCATGGTCTTGTATCAATTTGCTACAGGGTATACCAAATGTCTTGCACCTTATGTTTACTTTGTGTTTACTTTTTTTCATTTGCCTGCTGGATATGCCACAAAGAAGAATATGTCTGTCTGGTACCCGTCAATTTTAAATATATAATATTTAATTTTTTTTGCTACCCTCTCATGGTTTTTTATGCTCGTTCTCTCTCTCTCTCTCTCTCTCTCTATCTTTCTCGCTCTTTGTTGTCGCTTTGTTTTCTTTTCTCTTGTATTAGGTCTACCAAAAGAATGTTGTACCTGTGCGGGATAATTCTAACAGTGAAATACTTTGGCCGAAATTTTTTCTGTCGGAAGCAACAGGACGTATGCGCAATTCCTGCACCACATGCCACAAGCCTTTTCAATTACGCTTTCCATGTTTCTGATTGTGAGTGGCAACCTCTGCCTGAGATAACACACAATAGCAGCAATGTATCTAAAGGGTTAACAATGCATTTTCGGAGTGTGTGTGTGTGTGTGTGCGTCTCATTAGCATTAAGTTGGCTCTATGAACTGAGAGGGGGCTGGGAATGGCGGCTGAGACTAAAGCAATGTCAAACAAATGCAACACACCCCAAAACCGGACTCACTTTGCTTTGACTTTTGTTTAGATTACTCTGTGTTCTGTGTGTGTGTTTGTGTGTGTGTTTGTGTGTGTGTGTGTGGAATGTGAGCAGTTCTCATTCAGTTTCCTCGATAAATCTAAAATCTATTCAGCCCCAAATTTCAGCACAAAAGTAATAAGCCGATGCCGGAGCACAATGCATTTGTGTCTCGAATTCAAATTCAAATGCATTCCTGTTGCATGTTTTACCCCTCCCATCCTCCCTGCCATCGGGAAGTTGCCTTGTTTTGCTTGCTCTCCTTTTGCTGGTTTGCCCATTGTGCAAGCCTATATGCATTTATCCTTGATTGACCAGCCTGATTGGTTAATTATCTTGGTTTTGCACAGGTTTCGATTGATTTGATTGTTGCTTAAAATCTCAAAATTCATTAATTAAAGCACTAAACCTTTAACATGAGCTTCCAATTTCAATTTTAATTTTAGAGTTAACCATAAAAACTCTATGTTTTCCCCCAAACTATTTAATTAAACTAATTTTCGCAACAAGCAATTTATTGTTTGTTTTTAACTTCAATAAAGCTTTTATCCATAACTTACCCATATTAGACAAGTATATCATATGGCTTCCTGGAAGAGGTAGTTAAAATATGGCTTCAAAATTTATTACAAAAATATACTTGAAAGTAAAATAATTAAAAAAGTTTTAAAGCAGAAAGTTGGCATTAAAAAATGAGTTCACCTGAAAAGTTGATAGTTTAAGGGTTGATAGTTTTAAATGTTATTATTTTTTTTTTAATATCTGCAGCGAGATTTATCAATGCCCAAAATCTGTGTACAAATGGCCTAATTAGGGTATGATCGTATTCAGCAACTCAGAATATCATTTTAATGCCTGTTAATTTTCATTCAAGTGCCTTTTGGTTTGCCTCATTTAAGCTCAGTGTTTGATATGGTTAAACGTTTTGAACCCAACAAGTTGTAGATTGGCTGAAAAGTTCATTGCATCGCAGACACACATACACACAAATCCACAGCTTGGTGGGTTCGGGCCACTGAGCCATGCATTATTCACTTGGCCCCGGCTTGGCCTTGTTTTTTAGTAGCCGCACTGACTCAGTGGCACAAAACAACAACAACAACAACAATAATAAAAAAGCAGCACTTTAATTTCCATGCCTAAATACTTTTGCTATTTGCCATAGCCCCATATCTTATATCTCTTCAGACCACAGACCCATCCCTGGCATATCCTTTGTATGCCGGCAAACATTGAAACACTCAAACGTAATGCATTTTTAAAATTTGCATGTGCTTCTAGCAACAATGGCAGCTCTCGGTGTTTAACTAGTTAGTTACAGCCGAGGTAGGTGGGGCAGGTGGTGCCCCACCTGGTGTCAAGGGTGGTGCAGTCGCTAGCTACACAGATGGGCGCTGCGTTTACCTGTCGCAGACGGGTAAAACACGCGAATTGACTTCATCAAACGCTCGCAAGCTGCACAAAATTTGCCTCGTTACACTGTTGCACAGTGGCACCAAATTTGGAACCAAATAGAAAGAAATCTGCAAACATTTATCTTCTTTAACAAAAGATGAATGTTATGTATGTACCTTATGGATAAAAATTCCTATAGAATTAACTTTGTGATTTCGACATCATTCCTGCTTAAAGTTCAAGAAAAATAATTTTTGTCGAATTCCATGACATCATTCCCATGTGGGAATGGGTACAAATTTATCTTAGCTATAACTTAGTCAAAACTCAATGGATTTTCATTTTGGCCATGACTTCAACACAATATGAATTCTCTATATAAGTTACAATATAAAATGTTGGTTAAAAATTGATTACATCAGGTAATACTTAATTAATTCTTTTTGGGATTGAGTTCAAAATGCCTTTAATCACTTTATATAATAAACTTTGTGTAAACTCCAGGAACTTTTATGTGGAATGACTTTTTGGCCAGTGTTGTAGATTAATTTTGCATTTAAATTTAAGAACAAAGATCATACAATTTTTAAGCGGAAATTTTCTTTTCATAACATTACCAAAAATCAAAGTATATAGTATAAGTAAGACTATATATTAATTCTGCATTTAAATTAAGTTTGAAATTCATGTCAGCAGACAGTGCAAAATTTTCATATGGGAACCAGAATTCCTTAGTCATCATTATTTCAAAATTATTACGAATTTTTTGTCATGCTAGATTAATTTTGCAGTTAAATTGAAGAATAAATATTTTGATCAAATTTCATACAATAATAATACAAATTTCTTATAATTGTAACTTTGCCAAAACTCAACGGATATCCATATAACTCTAGAGAAATTCCAGACATAAGTTCAAGAACAACAGTGTTGGTAAGAAAAAATGTATATATACCGTAATTTTTACTCAAATATGCGCCACAAATTATGCCTTGTAGAAATGGGTTGGAAACTTGACGCAACTAAATTGTTGACTTGCTTTTTCATGTAGCTGCCAACAAGTTTGGCATCAATGTGCGGGTGATGGTGTTGCCTTTGCTGCCGCGAGCTATTGCATTTGTTACGGGCACAGCAACAACAACAACTGCAACAAACAAGCAGCAACCAACAACAACCAACAACAACAACATCAGTAAAAACAACGCACTTTGACTTTAACGCTGTTGCATTTTACTAGGTCAAAAGCAACGTCACCGCCAGCAAAGGTTGCAAGTAAGTCGAATAACAGATAGAAAGAGAAAGGAAAAGAGAGAGAGAGACAGGGGAGACAAAGAAAGAAGGAGAGTGTGTGTGCGGTGTCAAACATAAATATGGCGTAAAGGTGAAACTGTTGCTGGCTTCTGTTGCTGCTCCTTGCTGACTGCCGGGCATAAATCGGTGCCTGTGTGTATGTGTGTGCGGGTGTTCGAGTGTGTGTGTCAGTATTGCGCGCTAAATTTCACACAAGCATAAACACACACATACACACACACACACACACACACGGGCGCAAGCACGCGGCCAAATAGCAAACCATTTCTAATTGGAGGTCGTCCTGGTTGTTGTCTTTGCTGCCTTTTGGCCAAGTTAACGTTGTTGCTGCTGCTGTGGTTGCTGGCAGCAGCTTATGTTGCAAATGGCTCCGACCAAGGCGCACAATCGCTTTTCTTATGATATACGCCGCACAGGCAATTGAAAGCGATGTGCGCTTAGATGTTTGTAAGTGTTTCTCACTAACGAAATGCGCAATGAGAAGTGAAATGTTTAAGAATGCGGACGCGAAAACCAATAGAAAATAAATTAAGAGCTAACTGAAACTGTAGAAAAGAGACAGGCTAAAATGAACGATCAAATTGTTTGATAATGAATTCTTGATAATGGAATTAACTGGATAATGGTTTTAGGACGATTCCAACTGAAAAGTTGCAACAAAAAAATCGTTATATTTATTAATTAAAATATGCATTGATATTGTTTACTTCACTTTTTTTTTAACATACGTACATAGTTTTTAAAAAGCTGAACTATGTTCAAAGTAGGAAAATACTTGTTAAATGCATTATGGGTTGTAGTCCGCCCGTACTCGAATTTACGAACAAACGCCGCAAACCAAAGAACAAAAATTGTCGCTGGTTCAGCTTACGGATCGATCTTTTACATATTAATAAACCCTGATTTATTTACTATTACCTTTTTCAATAAATAAATATTGCTGCACTTAGGATCTTCGATAAAAAAAATTCCAAAAAATAAATCGCACAAAATTTGTGATATAAAAATAGATAAACTTTTCTCAAAGCACAAATAAAATATATTTTTTATCTAAATAAATATAAGAAAAAGTAAACCAAATAACTAATAAAATAAAAATCGTGAAAAAATGTTTTTTTTTTGTTTTCAGAATATGGCTTGATTTGAATTTGAATTTAACAAAAATTAAGTTTCAAGCTTGAAACGGTTCAGTTTAAGCAAACCGCGGTATTCTTTGTTGTATATAAATATATATATTAGTTTTTTTTTTATACTGATTCTCCTGCTAAGCTTTTGCTTTTTTAAACCCCATTCGAAAAGTACAGGGTATGCCCATTGTCGTGGCAGCATAACTAGTTTCTCCGGAATGCTCTCAACTCGTTTGTGCTTTGGATTTAACGTTGGTCGCTAAGCTCGCTGCAAGCTGCGTCCCTGAATGCTTTTCATTACCAAGGCCGACGAGTTTCTGCAACTCGTGCAGCACTATCCTTTATCCTTTATCCGCTTAAAAGCAACAAGAGGTTGGTGGTTGCGGCGGTTGTTGTAGTTTGCCATCTGGCTTAGACACGTGCGTTCGCCCAAGATTGCCACAAATGATCGACAATCTGTGGCGTGAAACTCATTTACGCAGCTGCCTTGCGCTTATTTGCTGTTAAGTGGATTTTCTTTTTTCCTTTTTTCTTCTTCTTTTTTTAGTTCTTTTTTTCGATTTTACGTTTTCCCATTTGATTGTGTCATTTTGTGGCCAGCGTCGCGTTTTAATTGAATCGTGAATGCACTCATGTAAAATTCAATAATTGAATTCCGCCTACTAACTCAATTAAATTGCCATTTAAGTGCAGGCTGCCGCAGGGCCGGCGGGGTGTGTATAATGCCGAATGGTGGTTGGGGATTGGGATTTGCGGGCTCATCCCGCAGCATTTTGCTGTGTGGCCTCCATTTGCGTTTGCTTAAGCTCAAAGGAATCTTTCAGATTTTCGTTCAAGACCAAAAGGTCACTCGGCATCAACTGCAGCGAAAAAGAAAATTAATTCAGAATATAAGAAATATTTTCTTCTATTAAGACTACATTTAACCATTTCAGCGCTTGCGGGTATATACAAAAAATAAAATAAAATAAAATTGTAAAATAACGAAATTTCAATGTGCCGCTGTATAAATACTCTACCGGACAACAGATGTACAATGTATTTTTATACTTATGTACTTTACTGTGCATTCTTTTAAATCGGAGTGTTGTCCGAATTTAATATAATTTCTTGTTTAATATGCCGTTTGCAAGTGTATAAAAAAGTGAATTAATTCAAAATATATGAAATACTTTAAATTAAACCCACACTAAACCACTTTTATCATTTTAGAAAAACGTGAAAATTTCAATGTTTCGTAAATTAAATACGCTTAAGGACATAAAACTAATGTGCAATATATATGAATGTGTATATTTTTTTTTTACAATTTACAATTTTATTTTCTCTGACTCTACGAAACTTTATTTTATGAAATGCGGAATATTAGCAAAAAAAAAAAAATAAATAAATAATATTAACCGATCTTTAAAGCAGATTATTTTATTACTTTATTATTTACTGTATCTGAAGCTTGTACTTGATGTATGTATTTTGGGTATTCAGCGCCGTACAGAAAGCCAAAAATTGTCCATAAGCAATGTGAATAGAGTATAAAAGCAATCATCAGCCGTGCTTTGACTACATGCTTTGATTTTTTTTCTGTTTTTTTTCTTAAATTCTTAACAAGTTAGCTTGGCTTAGCTCTAAACATCGAGCTTTATTTTATTATTATTTTAGTTTGTGCGAGACTTCAAATTAAAGTAAAAAAAATCAAAAAAAAGTTTAAAAAAACCTTCAAATTAGTTTGGTTCAAGCTCTGCGCCGCCTTCTACTTAAGTCCACAATAAGCAAGAACACATAAGAATAATGGAAATAAATTAATACAATCAAATTTTTTATCAAATAAGAAAAGACAAATAGTTACACATAGGCAAAAAGAAAGTATATTTTGGAAAAGCTTCGCCGACCACAATCTGCAAAAAAAAAAAATAAATATAAATATATATATATATATATATAAAAATCGAGAAAAATCTAAACAAAAATAAAAAAGGTAAATAGTAAGACAGAGAAACAGTCAGAGTAATAGAGTAAAAGAGTGAGAGAGGAGAGAGTCGGGCATGGCTTCCAAAAGTATACTGCCCTATTTTCGTCTAAAGCGCGATCAGACCAAAAAGGAAAAGAACAATGAATGCCTGACATTTCGGAATGTGCTCATCGAGGCGTTGGACCGCAGCAAAGGCAAACTGGAGGCCAGCTGGAAGGCATTGGATGCGATTGTCACCAAGCCGGACTATCAGCGATTTGGCCAACAGCTCTTCGATGTGATCTACACGGGCGGACTGCTCACCAACGACGGCAAATTGCTAACGCGCGGCGACCTGAACCTGCGGACAAACTACTGTGTGTTCAACACACACGACGAGCTGAATGCGCTGCGTGTCTACGAGCAGCTGGTGAAGCGTTTGCGGCGCCGCCACAAGCATCTGGATACGGAATTCGAGGTGCACGCACAGCGTCTGCTGAAGATGATCGGCGGCTTTGAGATGGGCGCCCGGCGACGACTTGCACTTCTGATGGCGCTCTATCTGATGGATGGCCAGCTAAATCCACGAACGCTGCTGGCACTCGGCCAGAATCAGGCGAACATCGATGAGGGACTGGCACTGGAATTTATGCTGGCCATTTGCAGCACATTGAAGCGAGAGCGTGGTGCCAATTTTATGCTGCAAATGCTTAAGAAATCGGGCCTGGATGGCAAAATAATTAGCTTTATGCCGCCGATGTTGCGCAGCGATCTATATTTTCAGCAAGTGTATCAGGAGAACGATCTGAATGAGGTGATCCAACTGCAGGAGACACTCGCCGGCCAGGAGTTGCGGCATCGTTTGCAGCAGCGGCTGCTCGACGATTTTCGCGAAAAGCTGCCACACGTGGATATCGTGATGAACGTGCGGCAATTTCAGCGCGAGCACCACATGTCCGATTCGGAGGTGATCGGCATCGTTTGGCAGACAATCAATGGAAATCAGTCAAGCGGCGGCAATCCCTCCAATCCCTGCAATACTGAGCAGACCATACGCAAACTGCAGATATATGCGCCACTGTTGAACGCCCTCTGCACCACGGACAGTGCACAGATAGCGCTGCTGTTGCATTTGCAGGAGTGGTGCTATGAGCACCAATCGCTTTTCAAGTCATTTGAGCGGGTGGCCGTTCATCTGTATCGGGCCGGTGTCATCAGTGAGGAGGCCATTGTCCGCTGGTACGAGGTTGAACACATCGATAAGGGCAAGGCGGCGTTTCTTGATCAGATGCGACGATTCGTCCGTTGGCTGCACAGCGACACCGATGCCAATTCACGTGTCGATTACAACACCTATTTGAGAAATCGCCGCAATCAGCCCATCTACAGTGATGTGGGTCCATCGATGCGTGCCGCCATCAAATTTCCCAAATGCTCTTAGAATACATCCTTATACTCACTCTCACTCTCTCGATATTTATGTATACATATATATATCTATATCTATATATATATATATATATATATATGATTCATATAGACATCAGATTATCTAGCCGTGACACATTTAAATTTTTCGCCCAATTAATCGCACTTTTAACCGCTGGTTGCATCCAATTATAGCATTAGAAACGCAATGAACCAATAATAAACAGTCGAATTCACCACGACTAAAACTGTCCATTTTATCAATTAATAATTATCTAAAATGTTTGTTTAATAGTTTACATTTATTGTAATATGTAAATAATAATGTAAAACGAGTAAGAACCTTGCTGTCGGGTGTAACCGACTGCGCAATACTCGTTTATAGTTTATAGTAACAGCTTCAAACAATTGAAAATGTTTTTAATTATTATTATATATACTAGTATTTTATTTAAATTATAGATTTATTCAATTTGAGATTAATGATATAAAATAATATAATAATATATAATAATAATTTGATCGATTTGCCATGTCCCCAGTACGTTTAAAACTGAGGGAGATATATCGATGAAATGGGACTGCCACAAGTCTACATTGCAGAAAATCAAAATACTCTACATTTAAAAAAAAAACAATGTAGAATGCTCGTTAGTGCCCGACTGAAAGATACCCTGTAATCAGCCGTAAGCTGCCTTATGTGCTTTGATATTCCCCGAAATCTGCTTAAAAAACGCTATGGTCAAATGAATAATACATTATAATTTAATAATATCAGTTAAATCATAATTATAAAAGTACAATACTTAGCTGCTGTTTAGCTCCAGCATACCTCTAGTTATTACCAAGTATTTATTATCTCATTTATAAAAGGGATTTTGTTTGCTTAGCTGAGTTGTTTTCATATTTCGTTTGTTGTGTCATATCATTTCTCATCATATCATACTGTATGCTGGAGTGTCTGTGTTTGTGTGTGCGCGCTGTAAAGTAGACATGATAAAATGGCCGCTTAGGCGTTGTCAGCAGCTCAAATGCAAATATCACACACACACACACACACACACACTTGCAGAGCCACTTCATATGCTTGAAAGATGGTGTGTGTGGGTGTGTGGCAACCAAAAGTCTGCATTCCCTATTCTTCTTTGCCTTGTGCCTAACATTGGCATCAGAATGCCCTCCCCCTACCTCCTCAACCACTTTCCCACAATAGAACTCCCTGTGCTGCATCGCCGCATCGTTGATATCAATCAATTGTAAATAGCTGAAAATGGACAACTAGTGCTTGCTGACAGAACGTGGATTGGTTGTGCGAGAACTGCAAAATCCTTTTGCATATTGAGTAAGCGATTTATGTTAAATCAACATCAAGGCAATTGGCGAACTAATTGAGCTATATGCGATTACGCAGCAACTGAAACTGATTCACTCTAAACGCAATTTGATTTATCAGCGCATTTTGTATTTGATTTGCCATCATTTGAATTTTATTGGATCTTGCGTATTGGCAGGAATAAAAATTAGAATTGTGACATATTCTCAGAGGACTTGTAATCAAAGAGATGGTAGCACTGAACATTTTCCCACACCAATCAAATACTGTTTGAAGTCACAGAAGGAAAGCTAGTTGAAGAAAAAAACAAGTTAAAGCAAAAAATTTATTAATCTATTTTTATTCGCTTTTCAGCTATATATAGAAATCATTTAAAAGCAAGAAAGAAAACTAGAATCTATTCAGCCATATCAGTTAGCATATTTTTACGTTTGCCAACACTGTGCTCTTTGATTTGCATTTGATAATACCAACATGGGGTGAACCAAAACAAAAACTCCCAATTTATATGTCAGATGAAATGAATGGTTATTTAGCATTTATCTGCTAGTTATCACACAACACTGCTGCAAATTTTTAACTCACATTTGACAACACTGGCTGCATGTCACTGAAAGCATTTTTGATTGATTTATGCTTTCATTGCCGCAATTCACCTTTAATTATTGTTTATAAACTTTTTGTTATATTTCGATTAAATATGTTTTGATTTTGTTTCGATTTGATTGGTTTTGATTTGATTGATTTAACGCATTCCCCTTAAAGATAACACGCTCTTTTCACCTCTTTTTGTTGTTAGTCGAGTGTGTCTAAGTTTCGATTTGATTGCAATTCTGATAAGCTCTAACTCGGCGTTGCTTCTGCTGCGGCTGTTGTGAGAGTGACTGTCAACGATTGACAACTGAAGCGTTTGACACAAACAGTCTCAACGGCAATTTTGAGCTCTTTTTATTTTTACACATAAATTTGTGTGCGTATTTTGATTTGATTTATGCAACTTTAATGCCCTGTAAAGTAAGTAAAGTAAGGTATAGTGTGTTCAAGTGTGAACTGAAATAAAGTTTGGTTTTTTTAAATATGCTTTAAAACGTTTCCTGAAAATATTTAACGGTCTATACGCCATGCATACAAACTGCCATATTTTCCCGGATTCGTCTTTGGCTTTATTTTCGAGATAAAAAGTATTCAACAGGTTACAGCTAGTTTACTAATTAAAACCACAATTAAGTACTTCTTTTTTCGCATAAATCTATCTACAGGGCATTTTCTTGTTATGGTCATCACATTCTTTTTTATTTAAAGTTGACATCAGACTAGCTTCTGTGCTTAAGATTGTTAAATTTTCTGTTTTTCACTTTTTCCATTTTATTTGTATTTATATTAAATTTTTTTATTTCTCTTTGATAACGGCTTTGATTAAGTGTCTGGCAGGCAGAGACACTTATGGATGGGCATTACCTTGATAGCTACTCAAGTGTTTGATTTTTTGTTGTTGCCCCAATTACGCCTATAATGATAAAAAACAGAAATAAAGGAATTTGGGATTTCTCGATGATCGATGTGTGCAGCGTGTCGAGTGACCGCGTGCTGATTGTTTATTTGTCTGATTGATTGACTGATTGCGAAATGCGCATGATTGATTGAAATATAACCCAATGTGCTTTGTCTTGAAATGTCCTGACGAAAGTTCACCAGGTCAAATCAATTATTTGTTTCGAAACCTTTTGCTTGACCTTGAAGATTAACTGTTTAATTTTCTTGAATTATTCATTCAGTGTTGAAAATATATTTGTTTTTGTGGTTCACTCAAATCTTGAATGGAGGCTTGTGGGACCGAGACTAAGAAGAAGAAATGGTCAAAAAAAATGTTTAATGCTCAAATCTAATCTAAACGAAAGCCAGTACGTTTTAATTCATATAGTATATTTTATTTTTAAATCTAATGAAAATTATAATAATACTGTACAGATTTGTATAATTTGTTATAACAAATTAAATTTCAGCCTACTTAACACTTGAATTTAATACGCTGCTTGTAATTGTGTCTGCTTGTTGCAGTTTCCACTGTACAGAGTGAAGTGTTGTATCTCTGGGTATCCTTTTTGCGTCCTATTTTACCCTTGTTTCCGCGCTCTCGCCACCACAATCCCCATTTGGCCAACAGTTTCGTTTCGTTTTTATTGACATTGGAAGCAGCAGTTTAAATATTTAGATAAGCCGAAAGGTGTCGTTCACTAAAAAAGTAAAAAAAAAAAAACAAATAACAGGTAACAAAAGCAAAAAACAAATAATTGCTCGACTACCAAATACCTTGCGGCCGAGTCAAATCTATTACATATAATACATGTAATTGATTTTTAAGTTTTTATTATATTAAAAGAACTATTTAAATGTAAAATCAAAAAAATTCTAGCTTTGTACAATTTATTCGTGAACCCGTAACAATTTATGATTATTTTTCTTATAATATTGAAAAATATTTTATCGATATATATGTTCTGCTTATAATATATGAAACCCCATATTTCAAACCTGCTCCCGCTGTTAGGATAATACAATATCAAGAATATATAATATGTACGTTGGCTTCTAGGGTTTTATTTATTCAACTCTTTTTGAATGTTATTTGAGTGCAGGGTATATGAAAACAACACCAAATAGGCAGGTAGATAAAATATCTAGGCTCAAAATTAGACTGGGTCCTGTTGCAACCGCTGTTGTCATGTTAACGCCACCGTAATCCAAATGAAACGCTTAAAGATGTAACTAGAGCACGACTTTTCATGACACGCCCACGACACAACACCCCCATCGGGCAGCACACATACACGCGTATGTTGTTATATTTTTTTACATATTTTTATTTATATTTTTAATTTTTCTCTTTGTTTTTTTTGTATATTTTTGGGGTAAGACAAAAAAAGGATTTGCCTGTCATCTTTAGCCAAACGCCATTTGACATTTATGTTTGGCCCTGTCATACTGTCCCCTCCCCTCCCTCGCCGTGCTCCCTTCCCTCTTGTTCTGGCCCCTGTCTGTTCGCTTTGTCTCGCTGTGATTTGCCTTTTTGTCACATTAAATCTTGTTTATGATGTTTAAGCACTTTATTTCCGCTCGATTAAATTGCCATAATGACAGGCTGCGCGAAAATTTTTTAGCCGGGCTTTTTGTATTTTTGTTGTTTTTCTTACCTTTTTGAC
The DNA here is from genome assembly GCA_035043915.1 of Drosophila paramelanica. Lineage (NCBI taxonomy): Eukaryota > Metazoa > Arthropoda > Insecta > Diptera > Drosophilidae > Drosophila > Drosophila paramelanica. The sequence continues at coordinate 4,981,609 of JAWNMO010000559.1, forward strand.
ACGCAGAAAGCAAAGTGGAAAGCGCAGAGCTGAATAAACGGGTAGACAAACAGACAAACAGAAGGCAGCCGAAAGCAAACGGGCCAAAACAGCTGGTAGTTGCATTAACTTCAATTGACTGTAATGAGCATCAAGTGGGCAGGACGACGGGTTGTCCCACTAACTGGTAAATTTCTCTCAACTTTCGCCTCACCTCCCTCTCGCTCACATCATTATCTTTATCAACATTATCTTTTTTATCATCATCATTATCATCATCATCGTCATCGTCCGGGCGCTTGGCATTGGAGTGATTTGGGTAACGGCTTTTGGCATGCGGCACAATGCTCCATTTGCTGCAATTCGTCCATAAAATTTAAGTGTGCATTTTGTCGCTAGCCTTTTGGCCAGCATTTCAAATGTGTTTGATCTCTGGAATACCCTGTGACCATTGAAAATTACTTAAACCAAAGGGTATTATGTTTTTTTATTTGTTACAAATGTTTGTCAAAGACAAAAATACTTTTCTCCGAATATCTTGAAATTATATTTTAACCAAATTAAAATGTGCTCAAATCAAGTCAAATCAAGAGAAAATAATAAAATAATAATAATAAAATAATAAATAAAAATCTAACAACAAATAATACTTTTTTATTCATTTACACATTTCATGTATAAATAAATTTTTTAAATTTGAATTGGCTGCTTTCATAAATGATCAATTATTAAAGTAAGTAAGAATTGAAGCTGTGAAATTTAAAGTAAACAATTATAATTTAAAGCGAATAATAGGCATATATAAGTAAAATATTGAAAACGCAGTTTGTTACGAGGCATCTCAAAATCGAGCACTATTTATTAGAGCATTTCTAATTCTATGTTGCTGTTGCTGCTGCTGCCAGCCAAAATGTATTGGCATGTTTTAATTAAACGAAATTGCTTGTATCCATTGATGGCCTAATACGACTGCATGGCCCGAATCCTGTATCCACTCCACCTACTTCCTACCCCTCCGCTTTCCCACCGCTCACCCCGTTGCCTGGGCCAGTTTGTCGTTCCGCTTTAATTTCTACTTGTTGTTGGGCTATTTAGTCATGTGTAAAGCCTAGCTGGGCATCCTGCAATTGGTCAATTTTAAGTATCTTATTTGATCACAAATATGTATTTTATAAGGCATTGAAAATTGTATTTAATAATTTATGGCATTTGGGCTTTAGCAACGAGATATTTATTCATTTTATAGCTTGGATAGCTTTGATGGGGGTCGCTTGATAATTAAAGTTACAACAGTTCGTGGCAATGCAAAAAAAATCTATTTATCTTCCTGAATTTTAAAGTCTCCTTCAAAGATCGCCCACAAGTTTTTATATGCGGGTGCGTGGTAATTTACAAAAATCGATTTTTTCCAAAATAACAATAATAGTTAAGACCGTTTACGAATAATTTAAGCTGTTATTATAATGTGAACGAGTATTGCGCAGTCAGGTGTAAAACACGTTTTTCCTTGATTTTATGCAAATTGTTATAAAAAAAAACAGTTTTTTTCTCTTTACTCTATTTTGTATAACAAGAACATTATATTATAATAAATTAAACACTCAGTCATGTCTCTTACAAGTCCTTAAATAAATCCATAAACTCGAACATAAAGAAAAATAAACTTGGTGCTCGGCTGTAATTCTTGTAATGTGAATAGGTGCATTTATATCATTTTGATTTGATGTCTCACTTCTAATCGAATAAACACACGTTTCCTTACAGGTAAGCTATTGGCTATAATTCGAGCAATTTGCGGTCCTGTGAGTGCGAGTATATTGTCTGAATAGTTAACTGCTTGGCCAAGAACTGAGTGCACAGTGAGTAAACCATTCAAAAGCTACAAAAATCAACAAAAGCCCCAAAACAGCAGCTAGCTGTAATTTATGCACACATACACACATTTGAGCAGATAGTGTGTGTGTGTGTTTTGGTATTTGGCTTTTTGGCAGCTGCTTGGCTGGGGCCTCTGCTGATGATAAGATAAACTCCAACTGAGGTCTCGTCCTTCCTGAAAATTGTATTGTACTGAGCATTGTCCTGGCAATGTGCCGCTTTCCCTTGTTGTTGTTGTTGTTGTTGTTGTTGCTTGTAATGCCATAACAATCAACTGAAATTACGTTAAATGACATGCTCATTACGGGGCTACTTGTTGGTAATTTCGGCAGGAGGGGCACTGGGCATGGCCACTACGCCATCTCGCAAGCCACAACAAAGCAAAAGTTATTGCCTACTTATGAGCGCCGCCGATGATCGAGTCGACCCAAGGCCCGTGCCCATTTATTATTTAAACAATCACATACAAATAAGCGCTTCAAAAGCGTTTTACAACACTTTAAAAAAAACACACACACACACATACATACATACACACTCGCTTACACTTGGCACACAGGCACATTATTAAGATTATTTTGCATATAAAAAGTGTTCATTATGTTGTAAGCAGTCGAATATATGGCTGCTCGCTGGCATTTTGTATACCCTGTCATCCAAGTATATGAGTGCGGGTGCTATTGGCATAGTTAACAGGCAGAAAATGCTAAATTTCAAGTCTACACTGACTAAATATAATTGCAAAAGAGCCAAAAATAAATACCCTGTCATCTCAAACCAATTTAAATTTTAAAGTCCATTTAATATTTTATGCATGTTATACTTTTGTTATCTGCCACTTTTATACCCTGTATAAACACTGATAAAGCGAGCAGTTGTATGGATATAAAACAGCAATACTATAAACAATGTCAGACTTTGAAAGGAACATTTTAAGGAAAAAATAACAATAAAAATAGTTTTAATTTTGTCCTGATGACCGGAATAACTGCGAAACTACATTAATTTGAAGAAATCTTCGTTATGCTTATAACTATAACTATAGGGTATTTTTTAGTGCATAATTTGTATTTTTTTGAATTTTTTTTCGTGTTGGTTTTTATTTGCTTGAAAGTTGTCCACTAAAATCTGTCACGCATTTGGCTTGATGAGCCGAGTCGATCTTTATCAAACCGAACCGAAGCGAACCGAACCGAACCGAACCGTATTTGGGAGCATCTTTGCAACGGCTCTTTAAACGCTTTTATTGGCTTTCAAATTGGCTACAGGCCCTAGTGAACCGAACAAAAATATTGTACATAAAGTAAAATTATATTGCGACTGGGCGAATTTCGCAAAAACTTTGCTTCGGACGCTTTTGATGCTTTTGAAGTTTTTCGGGCATACCGCAAACCATCCGCACCTGCCATCCTCCCTCTTCCGCCCACACGCCGTCTTTATCTGGGCCGAACAGTGAAAGTGAAAGTAAAGTGTAATTAGGTTTATTTTGTGTTGCGTCTGCAAATGAAATGCCTTGGCCGCCAGGACAGGACGGCAAGGAAATAGGACTCAGAGAGTCTTCATTATTGGCTTAAGCGTTGCGAAGCCGTAAAATTTAATAGACTTTTAACTACAATTTCAATGGCACATGCAAATCCAAGAACAACAATTGCAATCAAATTGGTTTACGGCTTTACAATAAATACGAAATTAGTTAAGAACTGTGAAAGGACATCATGTCAAGGACTTCACATAAGCGTTTTATTTCTTCGGTAGCATTTGATTTAATTCCAAAAAAAAATTTTGTTTTTGCTTGAGCACAAATTAACCTTGAATTAATTTATGCGAAGCGTATGAAATTCCAATGCAAATTTTCGATTTATAAATATTCAGAAAACTATTAAAATTATTTTTATTTCATTATAGATAGTTTGGTAAGAGCTTAAGTATAATACATTTTTTTTTCAAATCATAAATTTTTGTTAAAATATTAACTATAATTGAATTAAAATGTGGAGAATTAATTCTCAAGTGCACTATGACAAGAGTTTTTTTTTGTTTTAAATATTATTTATTTTACTTTAAATCGACTACAACTTCACTGCCCTGCAAATATCTATAAACGATTCTATTTCTAAACATAAAATCAAAGCCGTGCGTATTGCGACAAGTAGGCATAAAAGGCTTTTCCGCAAATATAAAAAAAATTGTCTTGGCCATGTATCGGCCGTCAGCTGTCAACCGTCAACCGTTAACTGTCAGCTGTTCAGTCGATGACTGGTCGATTGGCTGTCGATTGTTATCTGGCCGTAAATAAATAAGCTGGCTGGCCCAAAACTGATACCATCACAGATTATTAAAGTCGAATGCAAAAAGCAAAGCAAAAATGCCGCCAGTGACAGCGAACCTTAAGAACCAATTCCATTATGAAGACCCATTCAATGGACTAACCATAATCTACTCGTAAGTATTTGATGTGCCGCAAATAATTTGATTTGAATGTTGTCCCAATGGTTTGCATTGATTGTCGTTAAATGTTGTCCCATTACTCGAATTTTCTTATTGTTTCCCCCCCACATGGTTGACTTTATCGCAATTAACGGGTCCTCAGTTTATGATGAGCCGCTGATAACTTTGATGCTTTTCTTAAACCGTGCAAATATAGGATGAGAACAAGTTGGTTGTGCTATCACATAATAGGAATAATCGCTATTCCCAACACAAACAAGTATTTATTTAAAAACGATTTGAAATCTTTTTTGAGCGTATCTTTAAGACGATATTTATTACATGGTTCTCATGCTCATAAATCAGCAAGTTTGTTCTATATGAAAATATATATTATTATTTTTGTTATATATGTTTATTGAGCGATATTTAGTCGGAGCTACAATAAAAATATATTCAAGTAATTTAAATACACAGAGATTTTTAAGATAAGTTGTATATATAAATACAATATTATCTCTTGTTTAATAGCATTTCTGTAATTTTTTTAAAAAATTATTTAAGTAATTGTCGAAAAAATTTTTTAAAATTTAAATTTTTAAATATATTGACTATAGATGTTAAAATTAACATAAAAAACAAAATTTGAAGTGATTCCAAGAAGGTTAATCTTTATGCCAGAAATCATGCAAAATTGATCAAAGTTTTGAAGCTTTTATGGCATTTTGCGTTAAAAATATATTGACTATCGAAATAATTTTTCAAAACAATGTTGTACTCATTGTTTTAAAAATTTTTAAAGATGTATTATTCACTTGTTTTTTTATTAAAATTAAAAAATAGGTATTTATTGAACTGTCCTATATAATAAGTTGCGTAAAACAGGAAGAAAAATTTTTAGATGCTTAGAAAAAAAAATTCCAATTAATTACGAGGCGTATCGATGACAGCTTTAAATTAGGCTGACGAGCTATTTCCAATGAAAGCAGCTTCAACTGCCGCTGTGCTCAAAGAAAATAACGAAGGGAATGACTGACTGAAGGACTGACAAGCTGACGGACTGTGGGACTACTTTAAGCAACGGCAAACATTAGCATAAACCAGGGCTATCATTTCCAAGTGCGTTTGTGAATAAATCGCCTACCCCCTGCGTTATTGTTATTGTTGATGTTGTTGTTGTTGTTGTGTCTAGTGTTTCGCCACCTTTTCTGGCTGTTCGTCTTCTTTTTGTTGTTGTTGTTGTTTGGTTTGCTTCACTTTTTTTCTTTGTTTTTTTTTTTGTTTTGCGTTCCTTTTTAGTTGGCTGTGGGGAATCAGGTAAATATCAGCTGGCTAGCTGGCACGAGGACAACGTGGACTCGGCCTCGTCGCACGTCCTCGTCCTCGTCCTCGTCGCACGTCCTCGCTAAATCACAGGTGTGCGCCAGCCAGCAACAACAAAAGCACAACGTGTGAAATGTAAGCAGTCTCCCCTCGTTCTTTCTCGTTCACACACACTCTATCGCTCTCGCTCGCTCTTCCTGTCGCTCTTCCTCTTTCTGGCAGCGCAGCGCAGCCGCTGTGAGCGTCAAAGCTGCGACAGGACGTTCGGTTTGCCTTCAAATTTGTTGAATCGCAAGCTTTGGCACACCATCTCTTTCTCACTCACACTCCTGCGTTAGCCTTGAAAGCTGTGAAAAGCTCGCGCTCTTCTCGCACTGCCTGTTATACAGCTGCATTTGTCGGCTTTGCATTGGACTCGAGCATTCAGTTGTTGCTTCACTTCAGTTCTCAACAGTTCACCTTAGTAGCTGAGCTGTGCTTAGAGCCCGTGAAAAAGTATTTTTTAAAAGTGAAAAACCATTTTTTTATTTAAATTTATATAAGCGTGTATGCCAGTGGGTGTGTGTGTATGTGTGTGTGTGTGTGTGTTTGTTCGGGTGCTTAAAAATATTATGCAAACACTTTGAGCTGGTGTTGTTTAAATAAGTTTTGAATTTCACCAATTTTTGAAAATTCGAGTTTTGTGCATAAAAAATACTTTTAAAAAAGGCACAAATATCAAATACCAACTTTATCTTTTCTACAATTCTTTATGAAATACAAAAACAGCAAAAAAATTATTATATATATACGATTTTTTGTAGATCCAAAAAGTCTTTTAGAACGGTAAATAAAAAAACATATATTTTAAGCAAACAAGTGTTATGTCTGCTAATTCGAAGCAAAAAACAGTATTTATATAAACAAACTATATACAAACTGAAAATTCTAGCATATTGAAAATCACAATTGTGATCCAATATATATTTTAATAACATTTACTGTGATAAATTTTGTTATAAATTGTAGTTTGAGCGCTGGTTTCAAAAACTTCTATTTAAATTCAAAAACTAAATATCATATATATTTAAATTGAACTTTTATGCGTTATATTTGGTAAAACAAACCACAAAGTAAAACTTGAACAAGTTAACTATGTTGTGAATAGAACAAAAATAAGAGCGCAGAAATTGACTGCAAAGTTTCAAAAATAAAATTTGTATGAATTTTTGCTAGAAAAATGTATTTCAAATTTATACATGAAATGTGTTATATTGTGTTATATTCCAAATAGTTATAGCAAAACGGAACTAATATAGTAAGATTACTCGAGTCGGGAGTGCCTGTCTAGGGGATGCCTTTATTTTAAGCCTCTTGCATTTATGCATAAATACACAAAACAAAAATACACAAACACATTTCGAAATTTATTTAATGGCTGTGCTTGGTTTCAACTATGATCTTTTGAGATTTGAGGGGAGCATTTAAATACAGACCAAAGCTTTAGACTGTATTATGTGAATTGCAGATATAACTACTATAGAGGCACGTATTCAAAAACTAAAATATTCTTGATCTTGTGTTAGCTATACGAGAATATACTTAGCCGAATTTGGGATCTCATAGCTGTCATAGTTTACAAATTCAGTAAAAAACGATCTTTATCGATAGTTAGAAAACTTGAATGAGCAAAATATATCTTTGCTAAGCAAGTGCATACAACATACAAATTTGTAATGTGAAGAGCTCCCTCGCATAGTTGCAACTGTTGAAAAATGTTTAAAAAATTAACGATCTTTATGGATAGTTAGAAAACGTGTATGCACGAATTTGAAAAAATCAAACTTTAAAACATATTTCTAACTTTATTTAAATAGAGTTCATTGAGCAAAATATATCTTGCAAAGATCATTCGCATAGTTGCAACTGTTATACGCGCTGTCGCTCTGCGGTGCTGCCATACCAGAGCGCATAATGCAGCTAATTTTTGATAACGGGTATTTCATGCAATTTGGGCAACATATTCAAACTGTTGCTAAAGTTTGTGTTGAAAGCTTTATTGCTCTGTCTCTCTCTAATTTTCACTAGCTGTCTCTATCTGCCTTAGTGATTTATGAATTTGTGCTCTCTGGTGGCTCTCTCGTTATTTTCTTTGGTGCTTGACGCTTCCTGAATTCGTTTCAACGTGCCTCGTTCTATGTGGCGGCATTGTTCGGCTTTTGCGCTCGGCCAACTTCGTTTGGCTGTCGGCAAACGCAAGTTGCGAGCGCGTCGCCAATGAACTGAAGCGTTTGGGTATGCAAACTCATTTTAGCTTTTGAACTCATTCAGTTCAAATTTACCAGCGGATTTGTGCGGATTACAAAATACACACAGACAGGCTGATAGACTCACACAGTAACCAAAAACACGCATGTACGCACACACACACACACACATAGCGAAACCAAAAGACGCTCTAAAGTGCCACAGCATTTAGACACAACCAAACACGCACACACACACACACACACATGCACACGTAGCAACTAGCGCGTCGTGTAAAGCAAACAAAACAAAGCGTGAAATATAAATTTCTAAAAAAAAGAACAAAATAAATAATTAAATTAAAAACAAAATAGCTTTAATGCTTTGAGTGTTTGTTGCTAATTGTTTATTGTTTTATTATTCAATTATTGTTGGTATTTTTTATATACATATTTAAAGGTACATTTTTTTGGAAATTGTTTTTTGGTGCCCAGTGCGTATGTGTTATATTTGAAAGAGCAATGCTTATGGCAGCATGCCAATGATTATGATAACAACAAATGTCAACAAAGTGTAAAAAAGTTTATGATAAATGCAACAACAATAAGCAGCCAAAAGACAGCGGCAACAGCAACAACAACAACAAAAATAACAATAATAACATATGTGACAACAACAAACAACAACGGCGGCAACAATACAGGCAAGTCTAAGTAAAAGCCTAACTGAGACGGCTAAGCTGCGTATGAGTTATCTACACACACACACACACACACACCCACAGACGCACAACATGCACATACATCAATTTTATTCGTGTTGCCTTTTGCTTATTATGTGGTTTGCATGTGTGTGTGTGTGTGTATGTGTGTGTCGCAATGTCTTCTCTATATCTGAGCCTGTTCAGTCAACTTATCCTTCTATTCAAACTGTGTTCATTTATCTGTCTAGCATGTGCATGTGTGTGCGTGTGTGTGTGCCATTGTTGGGGTTAGCGGCAAACAACAGAAATTAACAAAAGGAAAACACACACACACACACACACACCACAGAGCACACACACAACAAGAAATTCAAGTCAAGTGTTGCGGCAAATGCTCAAGTTCCCATCTCTCTCTTTCTCTTAGGCTACATTAGTCCTTCGTCGAATTGGCCCTAACATGTGCATAAAAAAATGGATATGTATACATTTATTTGTATATATATATTTATATACATATATGTATATACAAGCTGATTGTTTCTATAGTTACCCAAAGCCAGCAGCAGCCTACACTCAACATAAGTTTATCTACTTTTGCCGTTATCTGAAAAATGTCATTGAATTGCTGTAAAACAAAAGCAATTAAATAAATAAATATTTAATATTTGTATGCTTCAACTTTGACATAACAGCACAAATGACCAGCAGATGAACTTGCAGCAATTCTCAGATTACAAACAGAAATTTCAAGTAACTTAGCGTAATTCAATTCAATATTTAAAATTCAGAAGCTACCAACTTCAAACAGGCAGTAAAAGAATTATATTTACAATTTCTAAATGTTTGATAATCCTTTAATAACTGTCTTTTAAAAAAAGCTCTCTACAAATTTTGCTCTAATTGCCAGTTTGCTCACAATCAAGAGAAAAACAAAAATATAAATTTAATTCCTAGAAAAATTGGATGCACCCAAAACCTTTTTAATGCTTCAACTGAGCCAAAGTCTATATATATATAGATATAGACATATATATATGTGTGTGTGTGTTAATACATTGCCTGCTGCTGACAGCAAACACAATAAAAATTGACATTTTAATTATATAAACTTTACACGCGCTTTTTTTGTTTTTCTTTGTGCTTTTTTCCTGTTTTCCTTTTGTACAAACACTTTTTGGATTTTTATTAATACATATCATAAACCTTTCTCTCTCTTTCACTTTGATGACAAATAAGTTGCGCGTTGGAAATATTTTTAACTGCTGTCGGGTCAAAGTTTTGTTGTCAAAAAGCAGCTGTACGCGATAATGCGGTCATGCGGCGCCCAACGCAGTCAGTCTATATAAAAATACATATCTTTCTCTATGCATATAATATAAATGTATATGTATATGTGCATATTATATGTAATACAAGTTTTTGCTAGCATGGAACAATTAAGTGGAGCATGCTGTACATATGCTTCAGCTGCTGTTGGGTCAAAGGGCAGGCTGACGCGAACGTTGTGTGGCGCCCAATGTGGGATGCTGGCATTAAGTTCTTAGAGACAATTTCACGCATATGACTTTATCTGATTGCGCGGCGCCTTAAAGTAGGCAGCAAGAAATTGATATCATATGCTAGGTGCATGACTCAAAACACAATTCATCGTTATACGTTTTGGGGTCAACGAAGAGCAGCCGTCACTGTCGGCGGCAATCAGGAATCAGGACGCGATAAGCGCTCTGACGCGCAGCCTTTGGCCGGGCCAATCCTGTGCTCCTTCGAGCAAGCCTTTGACTGGCATGTCATTTAATGTGCGCCTAAGTGTGGGCTATAAATTTTTTATATGCATTTTAACGCATTTCAAGTTATGATTTTGTGTGGGCACACACACAGCACCTACACGGCACACACACACACACACACATCGCAGCCAGTGCACACACACATGCACACACACAATCGCACACTCATGCATAAAAATTTCATTTGTTTAATGAACATGAAATTGCATATGAACGTTGCTTGAAAGCCATTGGCCAGCCTAGAAGTATGCTTCAGCTCTTGGGCTTGCCATGCATGAGTGAGTGCTCTTAAGTGTGTGTGTGCGATTGTGTGTATGTGTGTATGTGCGTATTAAAAAATGGGCAACGACGATTCGGCGACCTAGTTAAGTCACACTTATTAAATAGTACTTTTCAACCATAATTTTGACCAAAACTTAAAATCTAATTATAATAACAAAAATTATGTGCAGAGTGTAGTTCTTCAAATGTGAATTCTAAAAGTATGGACAATTTAAAGACCTTTGATATAAAACTATTTATATGCAATGTAATTTTAAGCGTTTAATTTAGCTCTTCACACTTGCGCTCCTATATTCTTTCATCGTTGTTATGCTTCATAAAATTAATGGAATTAATGATATCATTGCATCACGAAGTGTGCAACGATTGTCGACTCAGATCGAGGAATATACCGATCGGTACATTCCAAATTATTAATTGCGTAAAGTGCGGAATGCCAAACTATTTTTCCAACTTTTTTTCTTTTCATAAGTATATTCATAATTATAGTTTAAAATATTGAATATCCTTAGTCACAAAGTGAAATCAATTTTTAGCATATCATTTTAGGCTAAGCTGTCTTTGTTATTCTAAAAAAAAAAATTGAAAATTGATTAATTTTAAAAATAAAATCCATTATATGTGTCCATCGTTGAGCTGGGTAAGAGAAAGTGTTGTTTGTCCCATCATTTCAATAACATTTTGGTAAAATTGGTGATGTTGTTTTTATGTTGGTTGGAAACATGGTTGAAAACGCAAAATTTATGATTCAATCAGCAATTTGGATCAGCTAAGTGCCTTTGCTCCCTCATTAACTAAACTCGTAAATTTTAAAAGCATTCAAACTACTGCAATAGTTTTTCTTTTCTTTGCTCTCCCCGCAGCACCCTGCTTTGTTGGTATCTCAAGCTAGTCTACTTTTCTTTCGGGCAGGTGTATTCCCTGGCTGAATATGTCTGCAAATGGCAAAACACACACACACACCAACACAGACAGCCACAGGCTGCGGGTTAGATAGATGTATGTTCGGGCTGAGGGGCGACGGGACATCCAGTTGGTTGAGCTGTGCATCTTAAGTATATGCATATACATGTCCTGATGCCGTACTTTAGCACCTATAAATTTTTATGCATACATATTAAAATGGAGCTGTATACAAATGCCTGTCAACTGGCACATGAAGCGGCGTCGGGTTCGGGTTCGGGTTTAGGTTTGGGATTGCGATTGGAATTGGGGGAGTTTGTGTGGTTTCAAGTCTGCTCGAAAATTCCACTTTACTACTGACCGTACGGACACCCGTCCGTCTGTCCGTCCGTTCGTTTGTGTCTCCAGTTAAGCAGTCGTAAAATTATGGAAATTTTTCCCTTTGCCCTTTTTGCCATTTATTTTTCTTGTGCATCGTGTATCGCCCATATATCGCTATTTTATCACCCGCTCGGCAAAAGTTTGCAAGTAGATAAACGTGATGGCGATTTCTAACCTGGTTGTCAGTCGGTTGGCTTTTCGCACCTGTTCATGTTGCGGCCGGCCAAAGTTTTCCCAGGCATTTCGCCCATCCTCTCCTGCAATCTGCTGTGAGAAACAAAGGCAGCTGCCAATCAAAAGTTTGCGCTTCGGGTCTCGTTTCTCGTTGTGGACTTCAATAAGCGTTCATCGTAACGCCCACATCAGCGAGTATACGTATACGTAACAACTGCAGGCTCAATAACAGTCACAGCTAAGTTTGAGTTTTCTATTTGTATATATATATATATATGTACATGTAGTTGGATATATAGATATAGGTAAAAACAGTTAACAGTTGATGACAGTTGCCCAGCATGGGGAGGCATTGGTTCGTTAGTGGGCGTGTACTCGCATTGTCATCAACTTTCATCGGCTTAAATGCAAGTGAAGCGCCTCAGTCTTCAGACATCGCCTGTCAAGCGTGAGTTTCTGTATGCCATTGATAATAATAACAAAGCAATCAGCAAATATGACGATAGACACACAAAATAGAGACAGAAACAGGGCAAGCAACAGCGGGAGAGAGCGAGAAAGTTGCCTTACTTAGGTTTCGTTACAGCCCATGTTAATTACCAAGTTTTTCATCGCCACGTTCATTTTAATCGGCAATAAAGGCGCTTAACTCTTTGTTGTGTGCTTGCGTAATAATCATAAAATACTCCTCCTGTTTAGTGTTTACTTTTATTAGTATTCTCTTCTAATCGCTTCCTGTTTACTTTAATCGGTAGTTGAACATTTAAAATGTTCTTGAATTCAACTTATTCAGCTTTAACCTCCATGTTATCTTTGCTCGTCTTCTGAACTGTGAACTGTGAACTTTTCCAAATTTACTTTTCATACCCTGAACTCATTTAAAATAGGAAGAAGGAGGTACAAGTAGACATCTCTGACTACGTAAGGTATATATTTTCTTGATCAGGAAAAACAGCGGACATTTTGTCCGTCTGTCAATGTCGCAAATTTTAGGAGTGTAATTTTGTGTATGTGTAAATGTGTAAACACAAATTATTTTAAATTTTGAATACCACTACAAAAATCAAAATGAAATGCGTAATAGGTATCTACTAGTCGGGCGGTCTCGATTAGAGCAATCTCACTTAGTTGTGTATAGTCTTTTTATTCATTCATAAAAAATAGCTTGTCCATGTTCACTTTAATTGCTAGTTAAGTCAAAGAAAATATTCTTCTTCTGCACAATGTACTCCGCCATGTTAATTTGTGTTTGTATATATATATATATACAACTGCAACAGTAAAATCTAATTGGTGGCAACCTACTTTATGCGTTCTATTTGTTCTCCATGCGCACCTTATAAAAACACATATTTGTCTGCTAAAACACAATTGACGAGCAATGTTTCTGTGCATGCCAGCGAAATTGAAATACTTTTAGGTATCTTCAACTTGTGCCAAAGTTTCCCCATAAGTGTCAGTTATGCATATAAGTATTTTGTATTTACTTATCCATACATGTCTGTGGAAAGATGTGGGGGCATATAAATGCATGTGTGACAGGCAGTGACATAATTGCATGCATTTTCCAACTTTCCCACAGACAGAGACCCGCTTCAAGTTAATTATATGCACCAAAAAAAAAAAAAAAAAAGAAAAAACAACAAACGCAAACATGAAAATGAGAAACAAGAAATGTAAAGAGGGTTCCGAGCAACATGCAAATTTCATCATCCACCGCATGTGTGTGTGTGTGTGTGTCAAGTGGAGGCAAAAAAATTGTAAGCCAAGCTTACATTAATTTGTTGATAAATTGCGCAAAAATAGGAAAATAGGTTAAGAGCACTTAACAGCTGTGAGGCATACAAAAAAAAAAAAAAAAAGAAGAAAAACCAAACCGAAAAGTAAGTAAATGAGCCAAGAAGTTTGCTGAAAGAAGCATTGCTGAACTACGATATACTCAGCAAAATATTTGTAACAATTTGGGAAATGTTTGCTGCAGAAATGCTTTGAAATTCATAGAAATATGTTTGAATCAGTTAAAAAAAAAAGGTCGCAGCGTTTTTGTTTTGTTCACGTTCTTAAATGACTTTTAAATTTAGCAAGCTGCGAAAATAGGTAAAAATTCGATACAGGTCTTACTCAACTATACAGTCAATACAGGTCTTACTCAACTATACCCAGTCGATGAACCTGCTAGCAGTATTAAATAAGGAGTACAAATAAATGCAACAATAACTTTAATAAACAAATATGATAAAAACAAAGTGTGTAATTAAGAATTTAATATTTATTGCGCACTCACATATTTTTCAGTATCTTTAAATAATGGATGCTTAGCTCAAGCAAATTCATTGCAAATATTAATGCTCAGATAAAAAAAAATCAATAAGATATAAAAAAATGTTGAAAAATTGAAATCTTAAATATATATATATTATACTATATATGTATATTTATTTTAATTATAAATTCTTTAATGAAAATTTGCTTAAATTTTGTTGAAGATGAACATTTAAAAAAATGCTGTACTATATTTTTATTAGTAATTGTTAAATGCAAAAAATTTCTTATATTTTAAGTTTGGAGCTTATTTATATTAATAATATAATTGCTGGATAACATCAAAAGTTATTTAGGCACAGTTTTGCTTAAAGTACATTTATGGAGAAGCTTCCGCGGTAAAAAAATGTTTACTACCGTTGGGCTTTCATTTATGGCTATGTGTGTTGACGTCGCTTAAGTCTTTATGTGTGTGTGTGTGTGTGTCTGTTGAAAATTTATGCATGTGTGTGTTATTGTTGTTGTTTTTTATAATGCGCGCGAAATTAGCAAAATAATAAAAATGGCGCAAAACAAGGTCGCGCATAAATAATGAGAAAAGAGCGCGAGCTGCTCGCTTTGCTGGGTCGATTGGAGCACTGTTTGTGCACCTCTATGACGTTGCCGAGAAGGGCGTGGGGTATTTGGGGTATTTGGCTGGAGGATGTAGTAGGCATAGGGGTTGTCGACAGTGTTTAGAGGCCTGTGCAAAGAGTTTCCCTCATTGTTTGCGCGTATGTGTGTCAATTGTAGATTAGGCGTTCAGTTTTGTTTTTCCTTTTGTGTGCGTGTACGTATGCTCAAGTGTGCGAGTGTGTGTGTGTGTGTTTGTGTGTGTTGGGGCCAAGTTATGCGCCAATTAACTGCCAAGGCGCCATTGTTTGTAGGGGTAAAAAACAATTTGTCCGCACAACAATGCTGCGCGAATTCGTTTTGCAATGATGAATACATAATAACAAAAATAAAAAAAATTCACCCACAAAAACTAGCACTTTACAACCTAAAACAATAAGAAAATAAAATCATCTTCATAATTCCAAAAAAATATCCATATACTGTTTTATGCATTTTATTGAATAATGAACAAGTATTTGCACTTTTTTTCTGCACGTCCCCAAAACCGTTATTAAAGGTAATAAAAAGTTCAAAAGTTTTTTGCCTAACATCAAAGTCGATCACAAATCAATCAAAAATCGTTTGCTAAAATAAAATCCAATCCTTTTTTATTTATTATGCATTTTTATACAGTTGCAGTGAATATTAAAATTTTGTCGCGAAATGTGTAACGTATAAAGGAGACCTCATATGATACATATATGATTGGGATTGTCTGATAAACAACATATTCATTTTGTCTGTCATACTGTTAAAAAGCTACCTTTATATTAGTAACATATTTGGTTGAAATGGCATTTTTCTATAAAATCAGAGTTACCTTTAGCTATACATCGCACATCTAACAAATGTCTACGTGGGTATTTGATTGTCTTCTTTTTGTTTTTGTTATTAAAAAAAAAATACCGAAACTGTATTCACTGATAATTGAACGTGTCAACCATGTAGAAAGTAGTATTCGAGCAGTTGATTACTAAAATATCGATTCTTTCAAATATCGATAGTATACAAATTCTATCGTTTGAATGTCACTCGTAAGTTGATCAACTCTGGTTGCTACCAAGGCAGGTAATTCGATTACTCAGTAGCCTTTTGGAGCTGAACGCGTTAAGACTACTTCCCAATTTAATCTTAACTCAAAAAAACATTTTTTTCTTTTTCTTTCTTTTCTTTTTTTTTTTTGCAATGCTTGTTAAAAAAATGAATAATTCCTTTTTTGTTAATTTTTACAAAGAACCTCAGTCTGTTTTTTATAAAAGTTCAATTTCTTTTTGCATTATTAATATTTCTATGTGAACGGCTTCTCTTCAGCAAACGCTTGGAATGACTATTGTTTGAATTTAAATCTACCTTCCTAAATGCTGTTATAATGCTGCAAAATTAATATTAATCGTTTTTTTTTGTCATGTTTATTCAATTTTACTTTTTTGTCCATTATCAATATTTCTATGTGGACGACTTCTCTTTAGCTGACACTTTGACGCTAAATGTCTATTTTCTTTTACTAACATATTTTACTACCATCTTGTATTTATTTTGATCTCCTTTTTTATTTATGTTGTTGCCCCTACAACGTCTATTAGATTAGATTTTCTGTTATTCTTAAGGCAATATCCCCTGTATGTTTTGATTTGTCTTAGTTTATATCCTGTTTTTGCCTTATGCTCATTCCGCTCGTTTTTTTTTTATCTTACACAAAGTTATTACCTGTTAGCCAGTAACATAATTAGCCCAACGCAGCAGCATCAACCAATGGAGCACTTTGGCTTAATTTTTCCTAGCGGCACAGCATTTGACTATATATAAAAATATATTTTCTTTATGTATATTTTAATGTATATAAATATATATATATATATATATTTTTTCTTTTTTTTTAATTTTAAAGATTGCTTTAGCAAATGGGATTCTGTACTTAGTGGCGTTTAAGTGGATGCTAAATATATATATATATAAAAATATACATATATCTGCAAGTGTATGTGTATTTGCGGGTGTATAATAATGTTGCTCTTAATGCTAATAGCGTTTTCACATTTAGCGGTAAAAGCAAAAAGAAAAAAATATAAAAAAATATTTATGAAATGTAAGAAGTGCAGAATGCGCCGAATATTGAATACACTTGTTGGCAGACTAGAAAATTTGTCTTATACATTGAATATCTTTAACGCCCTTTCTTTTTATAAATTTCAGTTTTGTTTTTATAAGTTGACGTTTATTTTATGAATAATAGAGTACTAAGCATATATTTCGCGATGTTTAATTTTTTTTGTGCAACATGTTTAATTTTGTTATTGTTAATTTAGTTTTTTGTTAACTTTCTGAATGAACATCTAGCACACGATCTAAGTCGAGAATATCTCAAAAGCATTTTTCACATTTTTGGCGCTTGAGTCGCGAGTTCGCTCGTTGGATTTTTCGGGATTGGTCATCTAATTGATTCTTTTTCGTTTTGCGGTGCTTTCAATATTATATTTAAATTGCTTTATTAGATTTTATATTTTTCATAACATCGATCAAGAATTCGTTCTATCATCTCAAATAAATTTATTATTCGAGGCGATTTGCAAAATTAAATGTGAAAGAATGCAGCGAAAATCAACTGCAAAAAAACTAATAAACAATGTGATGTGTCGCCTACTATAATAAAATAAATGGATACCATGGGAGTGTTTTGGATCCTGGAGTGTTCCTGTGCGCATCTTAAGTGTGGTTGCATTAAGATATTTGTCTCTTGAGTAGAGCGAGTGTTGGGCAGCTGCAAATAAATTGTGTCATTGTTTCAGAAAATTCAGCTTCTTTACATTTGTGGCAGCTTTCTATGAACATCTATTGTAATTCTACCTTTGCACTCTGCTGTATGGCGAAAACTTTCGCCTGAAATATGCTGCGGTGATTGGGCTGTTTGTAGAGCAGCCTGAATTTAGTGCGCTTTCGATGTCCTGGAGGGGATTAATGCACATAACTGTTTCTAGTGCATGTGGATTTCTCTGTGGATATGTCCACTGCTGAGATGTATTTCCAATTTCTAGTCAGAATTTTTTGGTTTGCAGAGAGCGCGTCCTTCTTCGTCAAAAAACCGATTTGATTTTTTGGATATCGATAAGCCATGATTTTTGGAGCACGTTTTGCAGACACTTTTAGAACTGCGGCCATCAAAAATCGGTTTAGTATTTTCTCGAAAAGCAGCTTAATAGGGCGAGGTGCCTTTGGTAAGGGTCTAACGAAGTCAACACCGCAGCATAGAAGCCAAAGATGATTATGAAGAAGCAATGGCAAAAATTCAACGCGAAATGGACAACATGCCAAGTGAGTGTGTGTGTGTGGGAGTGTGCGAGTGTGCGGCTGTCATTAGCCGTGAATGGCGGTCGTGTTGCATTTTTCGCCATTTTGTGCAGAAGCGTAGGAAAAGGCGT